>CM046426.1:17737556-18391306 GCA_025506505.1 Flaveria sonorensis
TATACATATTAACTTTAGAAATGCATTCAGGGGTACAAAGATGTTCTAATACATTGGTTCTTCATGATCCTCCATCAGTGCTTGGTTTGAGAGAAGCATTTCTACCTGAAAGCTCCAGTTAAAACCTCCTTCTATAACAGCAATAGCAGCATGTTGTTTAGGTTGGCTTGGCTACTCAGTTCTGGGAGCGCATCAGTGTAATTTGGTCTGGATTGTGCCCGGCCATCGTTTGTCCTTGGTGCCTTACACTCTCTAGCAAAGTGTCCTATTTGGTTATAATTGTAACACTTCACCTTGCTTTTATCCAGGCAAACTTCCACTAGCCACATTACTTGGGAACTTCCTCCTGTTCTCTTGTAGAACTTCATGCTCTATGAGTAAGGAGAGCCATCTGTTAAAACTCTATCCATGTACTTCAGATCATCTAGATGGATACAGTCCAAGTCTTAAAGAGTTCTTATGATCATAGTTCTTCTACCGAGCATTTTAACATGGAAATGGAGTTCCACATCATCCATATCTCTTTATTATGATAAATTTGAATTAAAGTGGAAGAAGCTTACAAATGAATTGAGAGCTTCTAGGTGCAATACCAAGCAAAATGACATTAACAAGTGAAAATGAGATTTCTGTTTACTCCACCGATACTATAAAACGTCAAGATCATATATATATATATATATATATATATATATATATATATATAGAGGAGAGAGAGAGAGAGAGAGAGAGAGAGAGAGAGGAGAGTGAGAGAGAGTGAGTGTGTGAAGAGAGCGTTTATAGAAAGAGAGAGCTGATATGGGTGTGAATGAGGTGAAATCTAGAACTTTGGAGCTTTTAAGTTGGATCTTCCCTTCAAGTGCCTTAGCGAACCGTAAGCACCACATTGCAGCCCAATGCCAAATCAAAACTGCTTTAAAAGAAATTTCATATCATGTTCTTAAAAAACACCAATCCATTAAAATAGTCTTATTTAAAAAAACTATGGATGATCGACTTGAGGACTCCTAATAGCTTCCATAATAATATCACACCTCCTAAGCCATATACTTACCTACCAACTGATATGAATAAAAGGTTAACATTGTTTAGTGAGTTCTAGTGTTGGCAACATTTTAAATAAGTTTTTCTCTTCATTTGTGAGCACTCAATCATACATACATGTATCATTCCTTTCAAACCATTCATTACTGTACTCGTTCTCTTTTCTTTCATTCTTTCAGTCTTTCTTTTCTTTCCACTTTTCGGATCTATGCCACTACCATCCTTGCACAAAGCCTAAACAAGTAGCAAATACATACCCATAACCATTCGATTTGCATGATTGCAAGACCCCATTCGTAGGTAGGGTAGAGGAAAAGATATGTGAACGCCCCTATGGCTTCAGTCACTTGAAAAATTGTGTGACTGCCAGTTGAGACAACATAATGCAACTCCATTTTAGTACATAGTCGTGCTTGCAAGACTTTCCATTCACATTTAGGCACGTTAAACATTTTATTGAGTTTCACTTGTCATTCTTCATTATCTTTTGTAAGGCACTGTCTGTATGGATTATATATCAAGTTAAAGCAAAATCCAAGAAAAAGTGTAAACTCCAAAGTATGTTTGACGACCCTAAAAATAAGGTTAGAAAAATTAAAATTTAGGAATTATTATAAGTTAGTGTCATAGTATACACAACAGATCAAGAATTGCAAAGATGACTTTATTTGATAAGAATTATTTACATATATATGTGTATATTTGTGATATGATCATGTAAGTGCACCATAAGATATCTAATACACAAGCACAACTACTGTTAAGTGATGAACAAGATCAAAACTTAAATTTTTTTTAACAAAAGTCCACAGCGGACGTAAAAAAGTCCACAGCGGACGTGTAAAGAACACCAACGGACGTATAAAAGTCCATAGCGAACGTATAACAGTCCACAACGGACGTGTAAAGAACCCAGAGCGGACATGTAAGGTTCCACAACGGACATGTAAGGTTCCACAACAGACGTGTAAGGTTCCACAGCGGACATGTAAGGTTCCACAGCGGAGTGAAAGGTCCGCAGCGGACGTGTAAGGTTCCGCAGCGGACGTGTAAGGTTTCGCAGCGGACGTGTAAGGTTCCGCAAAGGACGTGTAAGGTTCCGCAGCGGACGTGTAAGGTTCCACAGCGGACGTAGCGGACATGTGAGGTCCACAGCGGATGAATAATGGTTCCACAACGGATGTATGAAGGGTTCACTGCGGATGTATAACAATAAACTTAAAAACTTAGGCTAATATTAGTCACTTGATTACTAAGATGTTTACACAAACTAATCCAAATCAATAGATTACTGGAATACTTATTTGAAACTAATCATAACTAAACAAATCAACACATTAGCATGAGGAAATGACACCTATCCCCATTGCCACTCAACCTCTCGGTAGTTTGACACACATACCCCTAGCTTGACACACATTAAGCCTACATAACACCTCATCAAGGCTAAGTAATCATTACAAGCTACTAACATACCCCTTATACTTCGATCAAACTTATCAACACCACCATCACCTTAGAGCACCACCACTACAACCCATCGCTCTCTACTTCTCTCGAAAACCATCACAAACAAAAATAACCTTCTCACCTCCAACACCCCCTCTTTCTCTAGGTTGTTTTAACACTAAAGAATTATCATCAACGTCCTTTGAGGAATTATCCAAGTTCAAGAATACCTTTCTTCAAGATTTGAACCCAAAGAGATTGAAGTCTTCATCAACTGTCCTTTTCACCTTTCTTTCAAAATTATAATCAAGGTTAGAATTATAAAACTTTACTACTAAAAAGTTTGTGAAAATATGTAAGTGTATAACATACAATTGAACCCTAATATATCATCAAAAACTAATTACAAATTTCATAAAAACTTTGATTTCTAACCAAAATCAGTAATAAGAAAGTTTCAAAGGTGTTAATAAAAACAAAAGATTTAAATAAAGGGTTTAAAGATGTTAAACTAATGATTATTATATGATTAACTAGGCTATACTAAGTTGAATACTCAAATTGACTGTGATTGTGAGAATAAAAATCTAGAAAAGTTGTAAAATGATCTCTATAATATACTGAAGTTACAGAATAAAATTGGGAATTAATTCCTTAATATGATTAAGTTTTATATTTTAGAAAAATTAATAAGAAGAAAAATGAAAATAACAGTAAAACAGTAGATAAATCATGAAAATTTTACATAAAATGTGACATATTGTGTAGAACATTCTGCGTGATTTTTAAAATTTTTAGATATAAATAGTTATTTCTACTATTATTTCAAAATATTGTAAAAATTGTAGAAAAATACCAATAAGGATATATAAACTAAAAATTTTATAAGATAATCCTTGTATGAAGTTGCCGTTGCTTGTAAAACTTTATAAATTTTGGTGATTTTTAACTACTGCTTTCAAAAATTAAGTCTGAATTAAGGATATTTTGATTATTAGAATAAGAAATTATTCTAACAGATAATTGTTTTCTAGGAAATATCTGATCAGTTGCTAAAACTAAGGTGAGTAACATAGCCCCTTTTATTTATAAGTTTGGGAGAAAAAGCATACTCTACTGTTGATGCTAACGTGAATAATAATTTTGATAAGATACTTCCATTAATTTCCGTAAGTCACAACCATTAATTCGCATAAGGAACCGTTAAATATTATAGGTAGCGCTACTTAGAAACATGTTTCCTGCACCGACTGGACACAGTTAAGACTGTCGAATAAGTGTCGTAATGTTATATTATTTGAATCTGTGATTTATATGTGACAGTTATGAATCACTTAGCATGTATGTAGGTTTGGTTATGGTCTTGTTTATGTTGCATCCGTAAGAAAATTTGTTAAGTTATTAACTCTATATTTTCACCAACTTTTTGTTGACTGTTTTGAGTATGCTTTTTCAGGAGAATAGCATGTTTTATAATTTCACTTACACGTTCAACTTGTTCAATGAATGGCATGAGTAGATAGGGAACTATGTGTTTGGCTGACAGTAGATTTGATGGATTTCAGCCTCTTTGTGGATGTTCACGTCCATTATTAGCTTGGAAATGTTGAATCTTTTGTTGATGGGTGATAAGAACTAGTGTAATAGTCTCATGTGAGACAAATTTTGTAATATGATGTAATCCAACAATATATATATATATGACTAATGAAAGCTTGGTTTATTTAACTGCTTTGAATGTATGTCTTTGTAATCAATGTGTTGTGAGCCAAAAGTCACACCCAAGCATCTCACGCTTCCGCCGGGATGTGACAGTTTGGTATCAGAGCCATTGGTTATAGAGAATCAAGTATTATTAGTAAATGCCTAGACTATAACCATAAGCTTATGTGATAACTTTTAGTATGATTACATAAATAAAATTTACTGATAAATTTTAAGAGAACATATCTATGTTTTAACAATAGTGTATTGTCATATGAATAAACATGTGAGCTATACATGAATAATATTTAGTGCCTAGTTGATTAATTGTCTTGACTAGTAAAGGTGTAGAATTAATTATGCAAAAATTTTTGCAGCTATGAGTACTTATAATTCTAATAGCTACCATGTTGAAACTGATGCCTCGAAACATTCGGACCCTAGCAACTATAAAAAAATAACACCAGCCTCAGGACCACATAGAATTATCCCAACCAGAAACTAAGACCAATACGAAGTAGAAGTTTTTCCTCCGACGGGCACCCGTAACAATGGGAGGTTATACAATTATGACCCCAAGGAAGAGTGTACGGCGTGGTAAGAAGTTTTCAACTAATAAGGTAAAGATCCAGAAAATAGAAACCCAGAAACCTTTCCCATGATATCTGACATGACACCCACAATTCAACCTGACAATTCTAAAACTGAAGAAAGAGGAATTAAGAGGCAAAGGTTGGAAGAATGTCAGATGGAAACTACCAACCAGATTCTTAAGAAAGTTAAGAAATACAACAAGAAATTCGGATGATCCAAGCAGATGTTAAGGAAGTGAAGAAAGGAAGCAAAAGTATCTTCACTAGAATATGGAGCTGGGTTTGGGAAAAAAAATTAGAAACATAGGAAACCCTATCTATTATGTGATTACTTTAAATATGTAGAATAAAAATATAATGAAATATTTTGTTATGACTATTAAATATTATGATATAGTTCGAGTAAAATTTTGTGATATTAGTATAATTGGTATGTAGTGAAATATGCCGCCAAGGAAAAATACTCAGCCTATACAAAGAACTACACGTGCTGGACGACCAAGAACTAGGTCGGGAGAAGAAGCTCCGCCAGTAATCTCACTGCAAATGAGAACGAAAGAAATTCTCAAATAGTAACTCAACAATCGGAAGCTACAATAACTACGTTAGTAACTCTACTCCAACACACCCTTAACTTTGGAGGTATACCGCCTAGAGAAAATAGACCAGGAAATGCCAACGGATTAGAACACCATGAGGAAGAAGTTATAGACGGAGTTAGAAAAGGGTGCTCTTATAAGACTTTTATGTCCTGTAAACCTCGAGACTTTGATGGAAAAGGTGGAGCAGTTCAAGCATTACGTTGGTTAGAGGAAATGGAGTTAGTATTAGATATCAGTGATTGTGCTGATAATTGTAAGACTAGGTTCGCTTCACATTCTCTTAAAGGAGAAGCACAGTCTTGGTGGAAGATGGAAATCCAAACCAAAGGAAGAAATGCTATGAATGGATTAAGTTGGGAAGAATTTAGGAACCTAGTAATTGAAAAATACTATCCCTATAATGAAATAGAAAAGATGGAAGCGGAATTTTTGGCACTAGAAATGAAGGGTGTTGTATATCAGGAATATACAGATAGATACAATGAGCTATCTAGATTGGTACCACATCAGGTAACACCAGAAACCAAAAGGATAGGAAGATATATCTGGGGTTTAGTACCATAAATAAGAGGATTGGTTAAATCTGCAATGCCCAAGACTTTTCATGATACAGTGGCTTTAGCGGGAAGTTTGACTAATGAGATGATAAGGAATGGATCATTAGCTGATCCAAAAGTAGGAGAGAAAAGGAAATGGAACAACAACAACATAGGAAGGAAATTGGTGGAAACTGGAATAAGAAGATAAACAGGAATCCAGAAAGGAACTTTATGGGAATTGCATAGGAAAGAAGGCCATAGACAGAAGGTCAACCATGGTCCAATACGTGCAAAAGATACCATGATGGGAAATGTATGCTGGTAATCTGTTATAAATGCAAGAAGAAGGGACATACATCAAAAGAATGTAAGGGACCAGCAAATCCTAAGCCAGTGTGTTACCAGTGTAGAAAAGAGAATCACCTTCTCAATGAATGTCCGGAGCTAAAAAGGAAAACTCTAAGGAATAGGATTCCAGACAATGTGCATGGTCGAGCATTTGTACTTCAAGCTGAAGAAGCACGTCAGGAACCAGAAGTTGTGATGGGTACGTTCCTTATTAACGATCAATACGCATCTGTATTATTCGATACGGGAGCAACTCAAAGTTTTATTTCAAATACATTTAAACCGTTACTTAGACTAGCATCCGAAAAACTGAAAAATAGGTATATGATAGAACTAGCTGATGGAAAATGATAGAGGCTAGTGAAGTTATTCTTAATTGCAATTTGAAGTTTGATGATCATTGTTTTAACATCAATCTGATCCTTATTAAATTAGGAGGCTTTGATATTGTTATGGGTATGGATTGGTTAAGTAAGAATCAGGCGGAAATTAGTTGTTGAAAGAAAATGATTAAAATTCCTTGATTAAAGATAATAAAATACTTTTCATATACGGTGAGAAACCTAGAGGTACTATAAAGATAGTCTCTTGCATGAAGGCTCAGAAATATTTGAAAAGGAAATGTTTGGCATTTCTGGCCCACGTAGTTGATACAAAACTAATTAAGAAGAAGTTGGAAGATGTTCCTATTGTTAGAGATTACCCAGAAGTATTTTCTGACGAGTTACCAGGATTGCCGCCCCCGTCAAGTAGAATTTAAAGTTGAATTACTACTAGGGACTGCACCTATTGCTAAGGCTCCGTATCATTTGGCGCCATCAAAAATGAATGAATTAATTAATCAATTACAGGAGTTGTTGGATAAAGGATTCACACGCCCTAGCGTTTCACCATGGGGAACTCCAGTCTTGTTCGTAAAGAAGAAAGACGAAACCTTTAGGATGTGCACTGATTATAGAGAGCTTAATAAAGTAACTATTAAGAATAGATATCCTCTCCCTAGGATAGATGACCTATTTGATCAGTTGCAAGGATCTAGTTACTTTTCAAAAATTGACTTAAGGTCCGGATATCACCAGTTAAGGGTGCGAGATGAAGATATACCTAAGACTGCATTCAGAACTCGATATGGTCATTATGAATCCTTATGATACCATATGGGTTAACTAGTGCTCCAGTAGTATTTATGGATCTAATGAACAGGGTGTGCAAACCTTACTTGGATAACTTTGTCATAGTCTTTATAGATGACATTTTAATCTACTGCAAAAGTAAGGAGGAACATGAGGAACACCTAAGGCTAACCTTGGAACTACTTTAGAGAGAAAAATTGTACGCCAAATTCTCAAAGTGTGAATTCTGGAAAAGAGAAGTACAATTCTTAGGACATGTGGTTAACCAAGAAGGAATTCAAGTCGACACAGCAAAGATTGGAGCAATTCAGAAACGGGAAGCTCCGAAAACACCAACTGAAGTACGTCAATTCTTAGGTTTGGCTAGTTATTATAGAAGGTTTATAGAAAAATTTTCACGAATAGCCCAACCCTTGAGAGAAATAACTCAGAAAGATAAGCCATATGTTCGGGGAGAAAAACAAAATACTGCATTTGAAATCCTAAAACACAAATTAGGTAGTGCTCCTATTTTAGCCCTTCCAGATGGTATTGATGATTTTGTAATATATTGTGACGCATCACATCAAGGTTACGGATGTGTTCTAATGCAACAAGATAAAGTAAGCATATGCGTCTAGACAACTTACTAGGAGTGAAATGAGTTATACTATTCATGATTTGTAATTAGGAGCAGTAGTATTTGCACTAAAGATTTGGAGAAATTATCTAAATAGAACCAAGTGCAAAATTTATACCGACCATAAAAACTTGCAACACATATTTGATCAAAATATGTTGAATATGAGGCAAAGAAGATGGGTGGAGTTACTGAGTGATTATGATTGTGAAATTAAGTACCACCTAAGCAAGGCAAATGTAGTGGTAGATGCTTTAAGTAGGAAGGAAAGAATTAAGCCATTATGAGTCCGCGCTTTGAGAATGGAATTACACTGGATTTGAAAGTCAAATTCAAGAAGCCCAACAAGAAGAAGAATTGAAAAGTGTGATGGGGCAGAACGAACAACTAGAACCTACGTCAGATGGAATTATGAGATTTAGAGGAAGAATTTGGATTCTGGATAATGACATGCTTAGAGAAACTATTCTAAAGGAAGCAGACAAATCGAGATATTCAGTACATCCAGGAAACAATAAAATGTATAAAGATTTGAAAAATCTGTACTGGTGCCAGGTATGAAGAAATCCGTTGTAGAATTTGTAGGTAAATGTAATACCTGTTCAAGAGTTAAAGCTGAATATCAAAAACCCTTAGGATGTTTACAACAACCAGAAATCCCTGAGTGGAAATGGGACCAGATTACCATGGATTTTATAACCAAGTTACCCTGAACTCCAAGTGGTTATGACATAATATGGTTTATAGTTGACAGATTGACTAAGTCAGCTCACTTTTTGCCAATCAGAGAAGATTATAAAATAGAGAAGTTAGCAAGGATCTATATATAAGAAATTGTGTCTAGACACGGAATACCAATTTCAATAATATCTGATAGAGGTAACAGATTTACTTCAAGATTTTGGCAGACTTTACAAAAAGCATTAGGAACACAAATAAACATAAGTACATCATATCATCCACAAACAGATGGACAGAGTGAGAAAACAATCCAGATGTTGGAGGATATTTTGCGAGCTTATGCATTAGATTTTGGTGGCAGTTGGGATGTACATTTACCGTTGATAGAATTTTCATATAACAATAGTTACCATGCCAGTATAGGGGCAGCCCCATTTGAAGCATTATACGAAAGGAAGTGTAGATCACCTCTATGTTGGAATGAAGTAGGGGATAGACAACTTATAGGACCAGAACTCATACAGGAAACATCTAATAAAATTTTGAAATTAAAGACAGATTAAAAGCAGCACGGGATAGGCAGAAGAGTTATGCTGATAAAAGAAGAAAGCCGTTAGAATTTCAGATTAGGGATAAAGTATATCTAAAACTATCACCATCAAAAGGAGTTATTCGATTCGAAAGAAGGAATAAGTTAAACTTGGTCCTTTTGAAATAATAGATAGAATTGGCCCTGTAGCATTCAAGTTAGAGCTGTCTCAGGAATTAAGTGGAGTACATAAACTTTCCATGTATCCAACTTGAAGAAATCTCTGGTTGATGAGACGTTAAGGATACCAATAAAAGAAGTCAAAATAGATGAGAAACTTCATTTTGTGGAAGAACCAGAGGCAATTATGGATAAGGAAGTGAAAAGATTAAAGAGAAGTAAGATCCCAATAGTGAAGGTAAAATGGAATTCAAAACGAGGACCTGAATTCACATGGGAATGAGAAGATGAAATCAAAAGAAAATATTTACATTTTGTTTGAGGTTAAACTGAATAAAAAGAAAAATTATAAAGACAAACTCTCCATATCACGAGATAGTAACAACAGATGAATTTCGGGGCAAAATTTTTGTTACAGGGGGAGAATGTGACGACCCTAAAAATAAGGTTAGACAAATTAAAATTTTGGGAATTATTATAAGTTAGTATCATAGTATACATAGTAGATCAAGAATTTCTAAGATGACTTTATTTGATAATAATTGTTATCTATATGTTTTAGCATGCATAAGTATGTGTATATGTTTATTTAACGTGCATGCATGCATAATTATTTACGTATATATGTGTATATTTGGGATATGATCATGTAAGTGCACCATAAGATATCTAATACACAAGCAAAATTACTGTTAAGTGGTGAACAAGATCAAACTTAAAATAATTTTTAACAAAAGTCCACAGCGGACATATAAAAGTCCACAGCGGACGTGTAAAGAACCCACAGCAGACGTATAAAAGTCCACAACGGATGTAAAACAGTCCATAGCGGATGTGTAAAGAACCCACAGCTGACATGTAAGGTTCCACAGCGGACGTGTAAGGTTCCACAACGGACATGTAAGGTTCCACAACAGACGTGTAAGGTTCCACAGCGGACATGTGAGGTTCCACAACAGACATGTCAGGTTCCACAGCAGACATGTGAGGTTCCACAGCGGATGTATAAAGGTTCCACAGCGGATGTATGAAGGGTTTACTGCGGATGTATAACAATAAACTTAAAAACTTAGGCTAATATTAGTCACTTGATTATTAAGATGTTTACACAAACTAATCCAAATCAATAGATTACTGGAATACTTATTTGAAACTAATCATTAACTAAACACATAAACACATTAGCATGAGGAAATGACACCTATCCCCATTGCCACTCAACCCTCTCGGTAGTTTGACACACACACCCCTAACTTGACACACATTAAGCCTACATAACACCTCAACAAGGCTAAGTAATCATTACAAGCTACTAACACACCCCTTATACTTCGACCAAACTTATCAACACTACCATCACCTTAGTGCACCACCACTACAACCCACCTCTCTCTACATCTCTCGGTAACCAAGGAGTCACCTCCAACACCCCCTCTTTCTCTAGGTTGTTTTAACACTGAAGAATCATCATCAACATCCTTTGAGGAATTATTCGAGTTCAAGAACACATTCCTCCAAGATTTGAACCCAAGGAGATTGAAGTCTTCATCAACCATCCTTTTCACCTTTCTTTCAAAATTATAATCAAGGTTAGAATTATGAAACTCTACAACTAAAAAGTAGGTTAGAATTATGAAACTCTATAACTAAAAAGTTTGTGAAAAATATGTAAATGTACAACATACAATTGAACCCTTATATATCATCAAAAACTAATTACAAATTTTATAAAAACTTTGATTTCTGACCAAAATTAGTAACTAAGAAAGTTTCAAAGGTGTTAATAAAAACAAAAGATTTAAATAAAGGGTTTAAAGATGTTAAACTAATTGATTATTACATGATTAACTAGGCTATACTAAGTTGAATACTCAAATTGACTGTGATTGTAGGAATAAAAATATTGAAAAATTATATAATGATCTCTATTATATACTGAAGTTACAGAATAAAATTTGTGAATTAATTCCTTAATATGACTATGTTTTATATTTTAGAACAATTAATAAGAAGAAAAATCAAAAATAATAGTAAAAGAGTGGATAAATCATGAAAATTTTACATAAAATGTGACATATTGTGTATAACATTTTGTGTAATTTTCAGAATTTTTAGAGATAAATAGCTATTTCAACTATTAATTTGAAATATTGTAAAAATTGAATAAAAATACCAATAAGGATATATGAACTAAAAATTTTATATGATAATCTTTGTATTAAGTTGCTATTGGTTGTAAGACTTTATAAATTTTGGAGATTTGTAACTACTGTTTTCAAAAATTAAGTCTAAATTAAGGATATTTTGATTTTTAGAATAAGAAATTGTTTTAACAGATAATTGTTTTCTAGGAAATATCTGATCAGGTGCTGAAACTAAGGTGAGTAACATAGCCCCTTTTATTTATAAGTTTTGGGTGAAAAAGCGTACTATGTATTTTACTGATGATGCTAACATGAATAAGAATTTTGATAAGATATTTCTATTAATGAATGGCATGAGTTAGGGCAACTGTGCGTTTGGCTGATAGTAGATTTGATGGATTTCAGCCTCTTTGTAGATGTTCACATCCATTATTAGCTGGGAAATGTTGATTCTTTTGTTGATGGGTGATAAGAACTAATGTAATAGTCTCATGTGAGACAAATTTGTAATATGATGTAATCCAACAATATATATATATATATATATATATATATATATATATATATATATATATATATGACTAATGAAAGTTTGGTTTATTTAACAGCTTTGAATGTATGTCTTTGTAATCAATGTGTTATGAGCCAAAAGTCACACCCAAGCATCTCACGCTTCCACCGGGATGTGACAGTATGCAAGAACTTAAAGACTATGCAAGAAGTCAAAGAAAGAGAAATTTTCTTGGAAGTTTTTGCAAATCATCCAAATTGTATAAATAGGATTTTTGCTATGAATTTTTTATTATGTGCATGTAGGTGGTTTGGTAAATGTATGTCCAAAGGGTATGTTCTTGGTGCGAGCCCCAATAGGTCTTTCGAGGGGAGCTCACCTCTAATGGATCAAGCTTAAACAACATAAACTTTTTGGCATTGTAATTATTTAATTGTAATAAACACATGATTGAATTGTACCTTGTTGTTGAACACACATGCCCACATTTTTCTTATGTTTATTAAGAGTAATTCAAAATTTTAACAATGATTGGAACTTACATCCTTCACTTTGTTAAATAATACGTTATATCTATTTCAAAAATAACTCATTCAATCCTTTCGTTAATTAGAAGAAGAAACCAACTTGCACATTTCTTTTAATTGAACTACAAGTGCTCGGGTATTATAGACCACTTGTTCTATAATCTCATCCATGGTTATAGGTTGTAAGGCCCCTATCCCGGGAACACTAATAGTTGGATATTCATAGCATAAAACCATTTAAAATATAACATTCACAGCGGAAGAATATATCTTTTCAATAAACTAGGCTCATGTCAAAACATAATATCATTTCATTCTTATTACAAAAATTGTATCAATACAATTACATTCCCAAAAATATGGATGCCACACTTGAATTACCCCGGTAGCTTCCATGTCCATGCCTGTACCTCCTCAGCTTCACCAATTACCTGCCAACTGATATGCATAAAGAAGTCAGCGACGCTGAGTGAGTTCTAGTTTTATAATAAAAATACTTTAGTTTACGTAAAACATTTTCCTTACTTTCGTACGTGAGCATACATCAAACATACATCTTGATAATAATCGTTTATTATCTTTCATCATCGTTCATCCATTCGTTTTCGTACTTTCATTCATTAACATCTTTCACTTTCATCTGGATCTTGCCATATGCTAAACCCCAAACATTATGCATTAAGCTGGTACTGTGCCGAGATTTATAAATAAACCCCCAAACATTGTGCACGAAGCTGACTACAGTACCATGGTAAAGCGACAAGGATCCGGTATCGTTTTGGTCAACCTCAAGGATTGGACCCCTGACGTGCATCCTCATGGTCTAGCCAAGCCGCACTTCAGTTGAGCTAACGACAACATGGTCGTGCACCTCCATTCATTTTGCTTGCAAGAGCTTCATTCGTTCATTAGGTTTCACTTTCGTTAACATTATTTTTTCCTTTTCTTTACATAATACTTTACTTATTACACACATAACATTCAAGTAAAGCTTTCATAAAATCTTTTTCATCGTAAGAGAAAATAGTTTAAGGCATCATAATACATCGTAAACCTCATACAACATCATAAGAAATGAATATATCATTAAACCATTAAACAAACATAATCTTCCATTAAAAATTGGTACTTCACACTTAAATTCTATCTCCAGAATTTCAGGATAAACCTAAGTGTTTACAGCGCATGAATAAGGTATACAACGGATGGCTTAAAACACTAAATGTCCACAGCGGATAGCCAAAGTCCACAACAGACGACAAAAGTCCACAGCGGACGACCGAAGTCCACAACAGATGAATCAAAGACTTAAGAGTCCACAACGGACATGCATGAACATTTAAATGTCCACCGCGGACATGCATGAATACCTATGTACCTACAACGGACAGTCATTGTCCACAATAGACAGTCTAAAATGCTTAAGTGCCAATAGCGGATAGTCATTGTCCATCCAAAGTGTCCACAGCGGATAACCCATGGTCCACAGCGGACGGTCATTTTCCATCCAAATTGTCCACATCAGACAACCCAAGGTCCATAGTGGATAGTAAGTTAATACCTATGGTACAGCTTATGCAGTTCTCGTTCGATACAACATTTAAATGTATACTTAGCATAGATCTATCGGTTACACACTTAAAACAATAAACAACCATTAACATCATAAAAATCTTTTGAAAACACATACATTTTCATAAAAAGTCATTTCTAATAGTAGAAAGCATAGTAACTAGTAACATCATTTTCAGTACACATATCAGCTCCAACAAGTAGAAAGCAAGTAAAAGAGAGGATCCAGAACTCACCTTAACCAGCTTCCGAGTGATCCACAACAAACCCGAGAGCAAACCTGGAGTTCTAAGACCTAAACACATGTAAAGAAGTAACTAAACACATATAAACATATAGAAATCAGTCTAGAAGCTTAAACCCAACTAGAACCAAGAAAAACACCTTAAAATCTTACCTTTTGAAAAAATCTTCTACTTTTCACTCTAGAACCGATGGGGAGCTTCTCTCTCTCTAGCCGTAAGTTTAGGTGCATGGGAGAGGGTATGGGCGGCCATTTCTCCCTTTTTAAACCCCATTATGGGCCGGTTTGGCCCTTGGTACACTTTTTCCACTTGCATTTTAAAATAATATCCCATTTGCTCCTTTACCTTTCTTTTCTTTTCCTTTTGAAGTTTTTGGGTGTTACAAGTCCACCCCCCTTATATAGGTTTCATCCTCGAAAGCTTTTAGTCCTTGAATAATTGAGGATAATGCTGCCTCATCTCTTCCACGGTTTCCCAAGTGGACTCTGACCCCTTCCTGTGCTTCCACTGTACTCGCACAACTGGAACCACTTTATTCCTTAGCCTCTTCTCTTTTTTGTCAATGATGGCCACCGGTTGCTCCACATAATTGAGCCATTCATCCACCTCGATGTCCTCGAGTGGCATAATCATATCCTCATCGGCTAAGAACTTTCTCAAATGAGATACATGGAACGTTGGATGAATTCCACATAACTCATCGGGTAGCTCTAAGTTGTAAGCCATCACTCCTACTCGAGTAGTGATTCGGAAAGGCCCTATATATCTCGGGCTTAGCTTTCGTCACTTCCTGAACCGCATGATCCCTTTCCAAGGCGAGACTTTCAACATAATTCTGTCGCCCACCTTAAACTCGATCGGTCTACACCTCTTGTCGGCATACGACTTCTGTCTATCCTTTGCTTCTTTCATAAAGGCCTTGATCTTTGCCAACTTCTCGATCGTAGCCTCGATCACCTCAATGCTCCCCAACTCCTTCTATCCGATATCGCCCCAACACACGGGCGTTCTACACCTTCTACCGTATAGCATCTCATAAGGTGGCATACCAATGCTGGCATGATAACTGTTATTATATGAGAATTCTACCAACGGTAAGTGCCCATCCCAACTTATTCCTAAGTTGATTACGCACGCTCACATCATGTCTTCCAATGTCTGAATCGTTCTTTCCGACTGACCATCCGTCTGCGGGTGATAAGCCATACTGATATGCAACCTCGTCCCCATCGTATCATGAAATATCTTCCAAAACTTTAATGTAAACCGAGTGTCACGGTCAGACACAATAGACACAGGTACACCATGATGAGCTACAATCTCCTTAATAAAAAAATCCACCAACTTCTCAAATGAATGCATCCACAGATTGGCAAAAAGTATGCACTCTTCATCAGGCAGTCAACTATCACTCATATGGCATCGTACCCCCTTGCCGTACGTGGCAACTTCGTAATGAAGTCCACGGTGATGTGCTCCTATTTCCACTTGGGTACCTCCAAAGGTTGGACCTTCTCGTATGGTTTCTGATGCTCCGCCTTCACTTGCAGACAAGTAAGGCATTTACTCACATACTCCGCTATGTCATGCTTCATTCTCGTCCACCAACAATTCTTCTTCATATCCTGATACATTTTCGTAGCATCAGGATGAAGTGAGTATCAAGTCTTATGAGCCTCATCCATGATCTTCCCATGTAGATCTCCATAAGGAGGAATCCACATCCGCCCTGACCGGGTCCTGACTCTGAGAGTGTTCTCCCTTAATTGGCGACTAGACCTTTCATCCTTTCGGAGTTAATCCAATCTTCTTTTAGCACTTCATCCTGAAATTCTTTGACCTGCTTTATCACATCGGAGGTCATGACCAACTGATAGGCCTTCACCCAAATCGGCTCGGGTCTCTCCTTTCGGCTAAGGGCATCTACCACCATGTTGGCCTTGCCTTGATGGTAGCAGATCTCACAATCATAATCCTTGATAAGCTCCAACCATCTCCTTTGCCTAATGTTCAAATCCTTTTACTCGAAGAAGTATTTCAAGCTCTTGTGATCAGTGTAGATGGTGCACTTCGTCCCGTACAAGTAGTGCCTTTAAATCTTTAATGCAAATACCATAACCGCTAACTCCAAATCATAAGTAGGGTAGTTAGCCTCATGGATCTTCAACTGCTGGGACGCATAGGCTATAACTCTCCCCCGTTGCATCAACACGCAACCCAATCCTGAATAAAAAGCATCCGAATAGACCACCAAGTCTTCGCTCCCTTCGGGCAACATCAAGACAAGAGCTTGAGTTAATCTCATCTTTAGCTCTTCGAAATCATTCTGCTTCTCTAGGCCCCATACAAACTTCACATCCTTACGGGTCAACTTAGTCAATGGTGAAGCTATCTTGGGGAAATCTTGGATGAATCTTATATAGTAGCCCACCAAACCCAAGAAACTACAAATCTCAAAGGGCGTCTTTGGAGACTTCCATTGCATCACCACCTTAACCTTCACTGGTTCTACCATAATCCCTTCAGGATTAACCAGATTACCTAAAAACTAAACTTCGCGTACCCAGAACACACACTTGGAGACCTTGGCATACAGCTTCTCTTTTCTAAGCATCTCCAACACCTCGCGGATGTGCATAGCATGCTCTTCTTTGCTCTTCGAATAAATTAGGATGTCATCAATAAACACGATCATTGATATATCTAGCATAGGCTGACACACCCGATTCATCAAATCTATAAAGGCAGCTGGCGCGTTGGTTAAAACAAAAGACATAACAAGGAATTCCTAGTGCCCATAATCCATACGAAAAGCTATTTTAGGAATATCCTGCTCATTCACCTTCAGTTGGTGGTAACCAGATCGGAGGTCTATCCTCGAGAACCAACTGACACCCTAGAGCTGATCGAACAAGTCATCAATCCTTGGTAATGGGTATCGATTCTTCACCGTCAGCTTATTCAACTCACGGTGGTTGATGCACATCCTCATACTACCATCCTTCTTTTTCATAAACAACACCGGAGCACCCCACCGAGATATACTCGGCCGAATAAAACCCTTATTTAGCAAATCTTGCAACTGAGTCATCAACTCTATCAATTCTGAAGGAGCTAGGTGATATGATGCCTTGGCAATAGGTTGAGCTCCCGGTAACAAATCAATCTAGAACTCAATCTCTTGGCCAGGAGGCACACCTGATAGATCTTCAGGGAATACATCTTGGAAGTCACACACGATCGGTACGTCCGACAATCGTGGTACTAACGCATCCACGTCCCTCACATAGGCTAGATAGGCACCATATCCACGCCTCATACATTTCTTTGCCACAACCATCGAAATTACTTCCGGAACCATACGAACTCTATCCCCATAAATCTTCACCGAACTCCCATCGGGCATGGTCAATCGAATCATCTTCTTGTGACACATGATATTAGCCTCATAGGCTGCTAACCAATCCATCCCTAGGACTACATCAAACCCGCCTAAATGAACAACCTAGAAGAGAACCTATAGCCTTCCAACTCTATGTCATAATCCTCTACCACATCAGATATCCTGATTGACTTACCAATGGTAGTTTCTACATCGAAGAGCTCATCAATCTATCTACTCCTAGCAGGCAACTTATCACTAAATGCAGAAGAGATAAAGCTCCTACTAGCACCAGAATCAAATAACATAGAAGCACCAACGTCATTAACCAGAAATGTACCTGATACAACATCGAGGTCCACTCTGACTTCCTCTTGGGTCATGGTAAAGGCCCTCGCTCTGGCCTTCTACACTTCCTTCCATTTCTCAACCTCTTTTCCCGCTCCCGAGCTCTCAGCCCTCGGCTTCTTGCACTCCCGACTCATGTGACCTGTTTCTCCATAGTTATAGCACCTCATCACCCTATAATCCTTTGCCATATGCCCTTCCTTCCCACACTTGAAACAGATGTTTAACCCCCACCTACATTCCCCCGCATGTTCCTTCCCACACTTATTACACATCCTCGTCCCTGTACCTACCATCACCACCTTTCGGTCATCCACCCTTGCCTTTTTGTTCTTTGGAGTGAAGCCACCACTGTCAAATCGTTTCCCATTCTAGTTTCTATCACCACCACCTTTCTTACTCACCTCCACCACTGCCACCTCTTCCTTCTCATCATATAGTCTCCCCGCCAGATCTATCACTGACCTATACGTGCCTGGCCAGGCAGGGATCAGATGTCTGTGAATATCCGCTAGTAGACCTTGGATGTATCTCTTTATCTTTCATGACACGGGTGTCGCCTGCTCTGGCACCAGCCTTGCCATCTCATTGAACTTGGCCGTATACTGCTGGTGTGTCATGGTTCCCGCCTCCAACTGCAGGAACTTTGTCGATCTTGTCGAGCTCCCTGTGAGGACAAAACTCCTCGATCACCGGCTTCTTTAGTTCACTCTACCTCATCCTTCCAATCGCCCTGTTACCCTCAGCCAGGACAATGTTGTCCCACCAGCATAAGGCCGAATCCACAAACAATAGGTAGTAAACTTCACCTTTTGGTCCTCCATGCACTCACTGATATCCAACACAACCTCCATCTCTCTTACACATCGGTGGGCAGCAACAACATTCCCATTCCCATCAAACATTAGGGGCTTGCATCTCTGGAATGCCCCATAGTTGCACCCCCCATGTAGTTTCCTGCACAACCTCCTCCTCCTCATCCTTGCTTGAAACAATCATCTCGGTCTCTGGTTGCTCTCACTCCCCTGAGCCTCCCTCTTCACCCCCTCTCTTAGCAGTATTCTTCTTCTCCTTTTTGTCCTTCCTTTCATCCTCATTCATGGCTCTAGTAACCTCAGTCACCACAGACGGCATAATCATTTGCGTGACTTGATGAACCTACTCAACTACAGTCTCCTTTACTGAGACCCTCAGATTAGCGCTCTCATCCCCACCTTCCTGGTGATGAAGCTCGGGCACTTCAGGTGTCGTTTTGACAGTCTTAGCCCTGTTCCTCGTGACACGTGGCCTGGCACTACATCCTTCACGTCCTCCACCTCGAGAAGCCTTCAAAGATCTACCACCAGCCATCTCTAAGCACTAAAAGATTCAAACACCAACATGATCATTCAATGTAATAGCTCAGATTATGTCAAGTATAGTAAGTCTCTAATTATGGTGACTAGTTGTGATTAGCCACTTACTTTACTCTTCATTCCCCAAGCATTTCCTATCCTGACTACATCAATATCCAAGTCTACTAAGAGCACATAATTCACATAACATATGCACATAATTCCTTTTTCCATTAATTTACATATAACGTTTACATAAAGCATTTACCTGCAGGCATGTAGCTACTAGGACTGGCATTTCTTTCCTTTCCTCCCATTCTCAGTTTAAGTCTTGGTTTATAATAATTTTATCCAATTCTCTTAAACTTTTGCTCTGATACCAACTTGTAAGGCCCCGATCCTGGGAGCACTCACAGTTGGACATTCTTAGCGTAAAACCATTTAAAATATAACATTCGCAGCGGAAAAATATATCTTTTCACTAAAATTAGGCTCGTGTCAAAACATAATATCATTTCATTTTTATTACAAAAATTGTATCAATACAATTACATTCCCAAAAATGTGGATGCTAGACTCGAATTATCCCGGTAGCTTCCATGTCTATGCCTGCACCTCTTCAGCTTTGCAAATTACCTGCCAACTAATATGCATACAGAAGTCAGTAACGCTGAGTGAGTTCTATTTTTATAATAAAAATACCTTACTTTACGTAAAACATTTTCCTTACTTTAGTACGTGAGCATACATCATACATACATCTTGATAATAATCGTTTATCATCCTTCATCATCGTTCATCCTTTCATTTTTGTACTTTCATTCATTAACATCTTTCACTTTCATCTTGATCCTGCCATATGCTAAACCCCAAACATTGTGCACGAAGCTGGTACCATGCCGAGATTTATAAATAAACCCCCAAACATTATGGACGAAGCTGACTACAGTACCGGGGTAAAGCGACAAGGATCTCGTGTCCTTTTGGTCAATCTCAAGGATTGGAAACCTGAAATGCATCCTTATGGGCTAGCTAAGCCGCACTTAAGTTGAGCTAACGACAACATGGTCGTGCACCTCCATTCATTTTCCTTGCAAGACCTTCATTCATTTATTTGGTTTCACTTTCGTTAACATTATCTTTCCCTTTTCTTTAAATAATACTTTACTTATTACGCACATAACATTCAAGTAAAGCTATCATAAAATCTTTTTCATCGTAAGAGAAAATTGTTTAAGGCATCATAATACATCGTAAACCTCATACAGCATCATAAGAAAAGAATATATCATTAAAAGATTAAACAAACTTAACCTTCCATTAAACATTGGTACTTAACACTTAAATTCTATCTCCAGAATTTTAGGATAAACCTAAGTGTTTATAGCGCATGAATAAGGTATAGAGCGGATGGCTTAAAACACTAAGTGTCCACAGCGGATAGTAAAAGTCCACAGCGGACAACCAAAGTCCACAACGGATGAATCAAAGACTTAAATGTCCACAACGGACATGTATGAACACTTAAGTGTCCACAGGGGACATGCATAAATACCTATGTGCCTATAGTGGACAGTCATTGTCCACAGCGAACAGTCTAAAATGCTTAAGTGCCCACAACGGACAGTCATTGTCCATCCAAAGTGTCCACAACGGACAACCTAAGGTCTATAGCAGACAACTCAAGGTCCACATCGGACATTGTCCATCCAAAGTGTCCACAGCGGACAACCCAAGGTCCTCAGTGGACAGTAAGTTTAATACCTATGGTCTAGCTTATGCAGTTCTCGTTTCATACAACATTTAAACGTATACTTGGCATAGATCTATCAGTTACAAACTTAAAACATCATAAACAACCATTAACATCATAGAAATCTTTTAAAAACACATACATTTTCGTAAAAAGTCATTTTTAAGAGTAGAAAGCATAGTTGTCCAGTAACATCATTTTTAGTACACATATCAGCCCCAACAAGTAGAAAACAAGTAAAATAGGGGATCTAGAACTCACCTTAACTAGCTTTCGAGTGATCCACAACAAACCCGAGAGCAAAACAGGAGTTCTAGCACCTAAACACACATAAAGAAGCAACTAAACACATATAAACACATAGAAATTGGTCCAGAAGCTTAAACCCAACTAGAACCAAGAAGAAAACACCTTAAAATCTTACCTTTTGAAGAAATCTTCTACTTCTCACTCTAGAACAGGTAGGGAGCTTCTCTCTCTCTCTAGCCATAAGTTTGGGTGCATGGGAGAGGGTATCGGCGGCCATTTCTTCCTTTTTAAACCCCATCATGGGCCGGTTTGGCCCTTGGTACACTTTCTTCCTTTGTATTTTAAAATAATATCCCATTTGCTCCTTTACCTTTCTTTTCTTTTCTTTTCTTTTCCTTTCAAAGTTTTCGGGTGTTACATAGATACACATGAGAAATACTGGTTAAATAATGGTGGTATGTCCTTATATCTCAAGCCCCCTTTAATTTTACTATGTCGTTACACATCAATCAAGTCTTTAAGGATATTCATTCTTTATTACTCAATAGAAGTTTCATGTTAGTAACATCTGTGTTTTTAGTATCTAATTTGAATTTAAAAGTCTTTTAAGTATTAAGATATTCTAAATTATAAATACTTTAACTTGTTCACTTCTTTTATTAAATCCTCATTATGCTTTATTATCTTCTTACTTTATTTACGCACACATAAGAGTAAAGATGTGCAGTTATGTTAGATGAAGATTCAGACATGTCAGCCATGAAAGGATGATCCAATTTAAGATCCAGTCTCTCTAATTGGTCAGTGTTAGGGATAAATCTCTTGTATAGGTTTAGATGATATATATCACTCTTGTAATCATAATTATAATTATTGTTCTTAATGATATAAAATGAATATATTTGATTATAATTGTGTTTATGAACTAAATAAATTTATTTTGTACTTCATTTAATATATTCATCTATTATATAATATATTTCAGAATGTATGTGTTAATGTGCAGGAAACATTAAACTGTGTCAATTTGGAAAATTGACTAAGTGTTGGAGCAACTGCAGATGAATAAAGTGTTCTTCCGTAGATGTTCTCAGGAACATAACTGAAGAATGTACATCCGTGGATCTCATACGGAAGAACAACTTCAGCTGAACAAGAAAAGAAGTGAAGCTGCTGGAGGGAAGGCTGCGGAAGACGAGAACTCCTACGGAAGCACAAGAACAAGTACAGTACAACAGTTGTTGTGGAAGACAGACTACCTGCGGAAGAGTAAATTACTGCGGAAGACCAATTAACTCAGAAGTCAACATCAAGTCAACAAGTCAACGTGGCAGAAGAACAACAACATTAATAACGATGGAAGACATATTATTCAAGCAAATATTCCACGTCACATCAACAACTTTATTCATATTAGATTTGTTGTAAATCTCAAATTCCTAAGCTGATAAACATGGCAAGGATTTGGATAAGTTTGATTAGCTTAATTATAGCAACAAAATAGCTAGCGATAGAACATAATTAGATCTCTATATATGAGATCGACAACATAGATCAAAATATATAACAATAATTGAGAATCATTAGAATCATTAGTGATCATTATCTGAATCATTGTATTCAAGATCAGCAACCTCAATAGCAACAAGAAAGCATTCAATCAATGTTCTTGAGTTTCTCGGTTTGATTATTCTTATTTTATTTGTTTGATTGATTGATTTTATTATTATTAATAGATTAAACACCAAGTATTGATAATTTCACGATCAATACTTGTTCAAATCAATTCTGATAATTCCTGAACGATCCTAGGATTCACAGGTGGTATCAGAGCTTGGTGCTCATTGATTTATATCAATTGGTCTATCAGCTTTGATTAAGTTTAATCGAATTCTGTTTTAAAACAAAACCTCTGCTTTTTTTTAAATTAACTATCAGGAGAAACTTAGTTGTTGGTGCTTATCAATCTCCTAAACTGGAAAACAAATCTGATTTTAAAACCTGGAAAATCCGGTTCAGGAATCATGTTAATTATACAGATTCTGACTTATGGGCTTTGATTACCGAAGGACCTTATATTCCACCTGCCTTAGGAGCAGATTATAAGGATAATAATCAGCCCATTAGTTTAAAGAATCTATCACCTGATGATGCCAAGAGAGTCAAGATTGACATCAAAGCCTATAGTATGCTTACTATGGCTTTGCCTGAAGAACTCTTGATCAGGTGTGAATCATACAAAACTGCTAACTCGTTATGGAAAATCCTGCACACTCTGTGTGATGGCAGTGACGAGATTGGAAGTATCAAAAAGGACACTCTCTGTGCATAATATGAAACCTTCCATCATATTCTGGGAGAGTCAGTCCCTCAACAATTGCATAGATTTATGCAACTTGTTACAGAAATGAACATTATAGATTTATGCAACTTGTTACAGAAATGAACATTCTTGAACTTAAGTACAGCAATGAGGAATTAAATAAAAAGATGCGTCATCCATTACCAGAAAATTAGACACAGACTGTGTCCATGTTTAAAAATACTATTGATCTAAAAGCAATAGGACTAGATACACTAGTAGCAAAGGTAGAAGCGTTGGAGCTAGATGATAAGACGAGAAACAAAAGTGTGAAAACACCTATAGCTCCTTATCAATTCAAAGAGCTGAAGAATACTGGGAGTGCATTCATCTGCAATGAAGGTGAAGGCAACTCAAGTGATGAATGTGAACCAAAAGAAGAAACAAGTTTCTATACAGCAAAACCTTCAAAATCAAGATCTCAAAGCAAGCAGAACAAAAAGGAAAAAGGCAAGGCTGAAGAATCCAAAAGCAAGAAGATCATCAATCAAGCGGAACCAATTACGGTGGTTCTAGAATCTGAAGAACAGAAAGCCTCCTTTGCAGCTTTTAGTTCAAGTTTTCAGGCATATCTAGGAAGCACCTTGACTCCTGCTCATTTTTGTCAACAAGATCTAGAAGAACTTCATCCTGATGAAGTAGAAGAGATGGATCTGCAATGGCAAATGGAAATGATTGCCTATAGAGCCAAGATGTATATGAAAAGAAACAAAGGACTATCTGTTAGAAGCAGAACAACAAAACTTGGGGTAGATAAGTCCAAAGTAAGATGCTTTAAATGCAATTTGTTTGGACACTTTTCTAGGGAGTGCAATAACAACCAACAGCAAACAACTGACTCAAGACAGCCTAGTCAAAGGAGTTTCACACACCCACAACTAACCAATGCATCCCCACCAAACAATACAACAGGTACCTCTAACACTAAAGAAACTGGTTTGATTATTTTGTAGGATGGTACTTGTGATTGGAGCATGTATGAGAAGGAAGTGCTTGCTGAAAATCAAGCTTTAATAGCCAACATGGAAAACAAAGTGCCTCCAATGGCCACTGAGGTAAGACAAAGGTTGTGCTCTCCCGCTTACATAGATGAAGTAGAAAGATATAGATCTCATGCTCAACAATTGGCTGATAAAGTAAAAGAAACCTTACTTCTAAATGAATCTCATGTAAGAGAACATAAACTTTATCAAGTTAAAATTAATTCTTTACAAAAGGATTTAGATAATTTGTGCTTGAAAATTACAATCTAAAAGCACAAGTTGAGCATTTGACTACATCTTTAACCAAATCTATGTCAGAGCATGCATCTACTGAGGTGAAACTGTAGAAATTCCAATTGTCATCAGAACAATATGAGAAATTGTTAAAGTCTCATACTGAGTCTATGAACAAATCAGGATTGGGATTTCATGCAGTTGCACCACCAGTTAACAACAATTACATTCCTTTACCTGAGTCAATGACCAATAGTTTAACTAATCACTTTGTATCTAGTAACAAACCTAAGACATCAGATAAACATGATTTGTCTGAGTCATCTGAATCTAATTCATCTGAATCAGAATCAGAATTGTCAGAGTTTGATTATGACAACTGTGATGACTTAGATGAAAGGAAGAGACTAATAATGCTGAGTTGGGTAAAGGTAAAATTGTGTTAAATGAATACTCAATACCAAAGGTCTTAAATGAACTTAAACTACCCTATCCACCAAAACAAAGAAACCTTCCCAAGATAATCCACACAAGGATTGAGCAATTAAATAAAGGATTACATGCATTCAACAAACTAAATGTAGAAAAGTCAACAAAAAGAGGATCAGGAGAAAAGATCAAAACTTCCACAGATCATCTGCGGAAGAAATCAGAACAGACAAAGAAAAAGGTCACAAAAGATACAACACAAGAACCTTTTGATATCATGTCTGGAAGAGGAAAAGACTCATCAGCATATAAAATTGATAAGGAATTAAAGAAGCAAAAACTGATGAGCAAGAAGAAGGCAAAGAAAAGGAATGAATCTGAAAGTGAAGATGAAGTTTACTGTAAATGGTGTGACATGCACAACCACAGCAAGAATGCTACTTCAGCAGCTATTGCTCAATATACACTATGAACAATCACATGACGTCAGATTGTTACTTCAACAAATATTGTGCAATATGCAACAAAAACAATCATACTACAAAGGAATGCTACTTCAACAAGAAGAACAAAACCAAGATCATCAAGACAAAGAAAGTAGATACCTCTGAGTCAGACTCACAATCTTCTGAAGATGATATAGATTAAAACCAAAAGAAACAACAACAAAAACAGTAAGTTACTAAGAAAAACAACAAAGCTGCTAAGGTGAAATTAAAGAATAAGAAGGAGAAATCATAAGTGCAAAAGAATGCACCACACAAAAAGGTAGCACTTGAGGAAGAAAACAACTTCTTTGATCACTTTGACAAAGGCAATGATGTGCCTAAGTCCAAAGCATAGGATGTTGAAACATTTTCTGGCAATTCCTCATCATCCACATCAAAGAAGAAGTCTCAAACAAAAATAACTAACCAAGTTAGTATGAATCAAGAAGACATCACCTCAACCTCATCAACCATTAGATCCTCACCCCAAACTAAACATAATGAATTAACTGACTGTACAACTAATCTAGAAACTTCAAGTCTTATTCATGAGAAAGTTGATACATTAGATAACGATGTCATGCCCAAGACCAGCAAGGCTTGGGCTCCTAAGTCTAACTAAATTCATTTTTGTTTACAGGAACATCCAAGGAGGGCTGACAACAAGTGGTATATTAACAGTGGCTGTTCCAGAAATATGACGGGAGACTGCACCCTCCTGCAGGACTTCAAACATAAGAATGCTTCATATGTAGCATTAGGTGGAGAAGGGAGGTAAAATTACTGGTGAAGGAATGGTAACAAATGGAGTTTTAAAGTTTGAAAAAGTTAACTTTTGTGAAAACTTATAGTTTAACTTACTAAGTTTATCATAAATATGTGACCAACACTATACTACTTTCTTTGATAACTCTGATTGCTACATTCTTAAGCCAGGTTTCAAAATTCCAGAAGACTGGATCCTTCTAAAAGCACCAAGAAAAGGTAACACCTATGTGTTGGATATGAACAACACTACACTAACAAGCAAAGAAACATGCCTGTTCTCTAAATCATCAGAAGATGAATCATAACTCTGGCATAGAAGGATGGCTCATTTCAACATGAAGAACATGAATAAATTGGTGAAAAATGACTTAGTCATTGGTGTTTCAAAGAAAGAATTTTACTATTCTAATCACTGTTTATCATGTTATAAAGGCAAACAACACAAAGTATCACATAAGTCCAAAACAATTAACACAAACACAACACCATTAAAGTTACTGCACATGGATCTTTTTGGTCCCACCAATGTGTTAAGCATTGGCGAAAGGCAATAATTAGCATCAGGTCACCAGGTCTTTACTTATGTAAAACATAGGTGTCCTTTGACCCAGGTCTTTGCTTACGCAAAACAGAGGGTCATGATGCACAAAGATAGAGGTTATAAGGTGTTACAACATAGTAAGTGTGCATAAGTGATGAGTTGTATACTTTTTGATGCGACTTACTTGTTAACTCCTCACAAGGACTTATCCATACCAAGTCATCTTGGCTTTATGTTGAGCATGACATAGCTTATTTTCCACTCAGGATGAACCTATTCATATATTCAACACATCAGATCAGTAGATAGTTGATTGGGTGCAGGCAAGATATATCCATAGGTTATCAAAAGCCTCACATAAGTTTATGTTGTATCCTCATATGAGCACAGTTAATAAGTCTATATACCTGTTTGTTAATGTTTTGAACTTATTCTAAATTGATCATGCCTAATGATTCAATTAAGTACTTAAATCTTACTGAGTCAAAGGCCTTAGTGAATAAATCAGCAAGCTGATTTGTTGTGTCCACTTTGATCAACTTAATTAGTCCATTTTCTGAGCAGTCTCTTAGAAAATGGTATCTGATTTCTATATGCTTAGTTTTACTATGTTGGACTAGATTAGCAGTAATAAACATAGCAGCTGAATTGTCTATATATATTGGTGTCTGGAGAAAGTTGTAACCATAATTAAGTAATTGATTTTGTAACCATAGAACCTGGGAGCAGCCTGCTGAAGCAGCTATGTATTCAGCCTCAGCTGTGGATACTGAAACATTTGTCTGCTTTTTGCACCGCGAAGACACAAGTCTTTGGCCTATGAATTGACATACTCCAGTTGTTGATTTTCTATTGTTGTTGCATCCTCCTTAGTCACTATCTGAATAGGAGTAAAGCTTGAAGTCTCCTTCTTTGGGATACCATAGTCCAAGTGATGGTTTCCCTTTGAGGTATCTAAATATTCTTTTTACTGCATTCAAATGAGACTCTTTTGGATCTGCTTGATACCTAGCACACACACACACAACAAACATTATGTCAGGTCTACTAGCAGTTAAGTACATTAAGGATCCTATCATAGATCTATATAATCTTTGATCAATAGACTTCCCTGTTGGATCTGGTACAATTTTATCTATAGTAGATGCTGGTGTTTTGCATGATGTACAGTCTACAAGGTTATATTTCTTTAATGTTTGAAGGATATACTTTTCTTGATTGATGAAGATGCCATATGTTTTCTAGATGAACTTGTAATCCTAAGAATAAAGTTAATTCTCCTATTGAACTCATCTGAAACTCAGATTACATTAAGGCTTCAAACTCTTCACAAAGTCTCTTGTTTGTTGATCCAAATATGATGTCATCAACATATATTTGAACAACTAAGAGGTCTTGGTGTTCATGTTTGAGGAAGAGTGTTTGGTCAATTGTTCCTCTCTTGTATCCATGTTTTAGAAGAAACTTGGACAGTGTTTCATACCATTTTCTTGGTGCTTGATGAAGTCCATATAAAGCTTTGTCAAGTTTGTACACCCTATGAGGGTAATCAGGATCTTCAAAGCCTGGTGGTTGAGATACATAGACCTATTCATCAATCTTACCATATAAGAAGGCACACTTTACATCCATTTGATAAACTGTGAACTTCTTATATGATGCATATGCCAAGAACACTCTAATTGCCTCAATTCTTGCAACTGGTGCAAAGACTTCATCATAGTCTATGCCTTCCTCTTGTGTGTAGCCTTGAGCAATTAGTCTTGCTTTGTTTCTGATTATTATTCCCCTATCATCTAGCTTGTTTTTGATTAACCACCTTGTGCTAATAGGATATTGGCCTTCAGGGAGATCAACTAGGTTCCACACCTTCCGTTTCCTGAACTGCTGCGGTTCTTCTTGCATTGCTTCAATCCAGCTGTTATCTTTTAAGGCTTCTGTGATGTTGGGTGGAACTACTTGAGATAGAAAACAAGAGAATAGACAAGTGTTTGCAGCTCCCTATTGTCTTCTGGTAGTTTTGCTGTTGAGGTCACCTATCATGTTATCAATTGGGTGATACTTATGTGTTATAACTGTTGGTACATCATTAACTTGGATGGATGAATCCATGTTTGTGATGTTGTTTATTGGAGATGAGGGTAGTTGTGATGGGGAGTCAACAAAATAGTTCATCTCATTTTCTAGTGCAGCTGACTGAGCTTCCGCAGGAACATGTATGTCATCCAGGGTAGTTGACATGTCTTCCGTAGCAGGTACTTGATCAGCTATGGTCTCTGTCCAAGGCATATCTGTGTGTGACAATGGTATGGGATGATTTTCTGATATGGTTTGATTTTTGGGGGGTCTCCGTTCAACATCTGCTGTAGGGATATCTACGGAAGTAGAGGGTATTGCTGCTGATGTGCATGGAGTAAAAACATCTGAACCTTCTTTGTGTTTTTGTGCTGATATACTAGGATCATTATCACTTTAGTTTTCTAGAGTAATGACTCTTGGTGGATCAACTGTCAATGGTACACCCATATTTGGAGGAACATAGGGATAACATGTATTCGCAGCACCTGTCACATTAAGATAACCAGAGTTAAATGAGTTAGTTAATGCATCTATATCAAATAGCCAAATGATCCTTTCACAGACTGTAGGAATAAGGATTCATCAAAGGATACATTAGGAGTTTCTTCCACTATGTTATCATGTAAAATGTTGACTCTATATGATTTAGATGTTGATGAGTAACCGACAAAGAAACCATCATAGGCTTTTTTAGCAAATTTTCCTAACTGTTCTTTTGTGTTTAATACAGATACATGACACCCAAAAGCTTTAAGATATCCTATAAATGATTTTCTTTTAAACAGAAGTTTATAGGGTGTTTTGTTATGTTCTTTGACAATCAAAGTTCTGTTTTGAACAGTGCAGGCTGTGTTCATGGCTTCTGCCCAAAATGTTATTGGCAGATGTGAGTCAGCTAGCATTGTTCTTGCTGCTTCAATTAGAGTTCTATTTCTTCTTTCAGCAACTCCATTCTGTTGAGGAGTTCTTGTAGCACTAAATTGCCTAGCTATGCCTTTATCCCTGCAAAATGAGTCTAAGACATAATTAACAAAGTCAGTTCCATTATCACTTTTCAGTATCTTGATTCTTAGATCAAGTTGATTTTCTATCTTAGTGATGAACTCCATTAAAATTTCTGATGTATCACTTTTATGTTTTAAGAAAAATACCCAAGTAAATCTAGTGAAATCATCAACAATCACCAAACAGTACTGCCTTTTGCCAATGCTTAACACATTGGTGGGACCAAAAAGATCCATGTGCAGTAACTTTAGTGGTGTTGTGTTTGTGTTAATTGTTTTGTACTTATGTGATACTTTATGTTGTTTGCCTTTAAAGCATGATAAACAGTGATTAGAACAGTAAAATTCTTTCTTTGGAACACCAATGACTAAGTCATTTTTCACCAATTTATTCATGTTCTTCATGTTGGAATGAGCCATCCTTCTGTGCCAGAGTTATGCTTCATCTTCTGATGATTTAGAGAACAGGCATGTTTCTTTGCTTGTTAGTGCAGTGTTGTTCATATCCAGCACATAGGTGTTACCTTTTCTTGGTGCTCTCAAACATGAACACCAAGATCTCTTAGTTGTTCAAATATATGTTGATGACATCATATTTGGATCAACAAACAAGAGACTTTGTGAAGAGTTTGAAGCCTTAATGCAATCTGAGTTTTAGATGAGTTTAATGGGAGAATTAACTTTCTTCTTAGGATTACAAGTTCATCAGAAAACAGATGGCATCTTCATCAATCAAAAAAAGTATATCCTTCAAACATTAAAGAAATATAACCTTGCAGACTGTACATCATGCAAAACACCAGCATCTACTATAGATAAAATTGTACCAGATCCAACAGGGAAGTCTATTGATCAAAGATTATATAGATCTATAATAGGATCCTTAATGTACTTAACTGCTAGTAGACCTGACATAATGTTTGATGTGTGTGTGTGTGCTAGGTATCAAGCAGATCCAAAAGAGTCTCATTGGAATGCAGTAAAGAGAATATTCAGATACCTCAAAGGGAAATCATCACTTGGACTATGGTATCCCAAAGAAGGAGAATTCAAGCTTTACTCCTATTCAGACAGTGACTATGGAGGATGCAACAACAACAGAAAATCAACAACTGGAGGATGTCAATTCATAGGCCTAAGACTTGTGTCTTGGCAGTGCTGTCACACCCTCAAAATCCACGTGCGGGGTTTTACTGCGAGGCGTGTGACATACCAGGATCTCAGTCATTAGTTATTCAGAACGACTCTATATGAACAAACAATCAAAATCAGAGTTTAACTTTAAAATATGCGGAAGCTTCTAATAAACCAGAAATACCAAAGTAAAACAATATAATGTAAAGTACGCAAACACACGCGCCCAAAGTATTACCAACAAATACTTAAATGTTTAATAACCAAACCAAAACAGGTTTCAATCATGCTGACAACTTAATGATGCTGACCCGTGCACATGCTCCTAGGCAATGGTAACCTCAACCTGAGAATAGCATACTAAAAGAGTCAACACAATGGTTGGTGAGTTCAAGAGTTTGCGTTAATCATAAAACAATAACGGTTGCAAAATATAAGAGGTGTATTGAAATAGATATCTAGTCTATGTTCATCAGTAATAATCATAGTGATTTCGCGATTGAAGCTTAATGTGCTTCGTTTGTTGCCTCCCGTCACGACTTACCAGGTCATGACTATGTTTGTGTTAGGACAAAATTGCACCCGTTTGACCTCGAGTCGCACAGGTGGGGCTCGTTAGACCCAGTAGTACTACCCAACATTTCTCGCTAATCATCATTATTAACAATCCGAAAGTGTGAGGACTTTCATGGTATTCAGCACTATATCATACTATACACAACTCATATAAAGTAAGCGTTTGTAAAACCAGTATGCTATCTCCCCCAAAAGAGAGTACGTAAAAGAGTGGGGCATGAACTCACCTGATGTGCGCAAGAAATAACTTAAGGCTTAACATGACAAGGAAGGAAAGACAACCTTCAGAAGTCACCTAGAACACGCAAGTACATAAGTACGTGTACACAGAAATCATAATGAAACCCTAAGTGCTCTATAACCCAAAGGACTCAAGGTTTGGAAAAACAGAACACATTGCCCCAGTTGGCCCGTTTGACCCATTGGTGACATTATAGGTGAAATTTCCATTTTAATCAGACATAGCAGTACATCACACATGCTTATCATACAAGTTGTTCACATATGTCATTTTATTAACCACATGTACTATCTACATCATCATACAGGCATATTATCATACAAGTCATGCGAATCTCGAATAATCATCATGCTCAACATAACTATGCCATAACTAATGCATCACACATAGAATCAAATCATGCACAACATGCCATGTGAAGCCACTCACGACTTCACACCCTAAACCCTACCAATCCTACTAAGTAGGGGCCTCAGATTCGCACGCGTGTATAGCAATCATCATCACACTAATCAACAAAATTCATACCAACCGAAATACTCAACCATGATCAACTAAAACAATAGTCCTATCATAACCCATATGACCCATTACCATGAAATCTCACAAACAGGCAAAATCTGTCAACTAACCAATTTAGCATTCATACAACCAAACAATACATTCTACCACCTTAGAAATCATCCATGAACATACTAGCATGATCCTAACATCACAAACATACTCAAACCATCATATTCAAGATTTTGTGCAAATAAAGTTTTCCTTTTGGGAAAGTGCATCCCAAATCTATATAACACCCAATACCTTCATGATTTCATTAACAATATACCAATTCCAACTCAAATTATCATCTAGACATGTTCTACAATCACTCTCATCATGATTCATCATTCTTCAAAACCAAAAGTTTCTACTTTTGGTAACATATGAACTATAACACGCATTCTTAGGTTTCTAGCATCAATATCATCAATCTATCATCCATATATCATCACAAACACATTAACAACATCAATTCACCATCAAGTCATAACATTCATGCAAATAAAGTTACTATTATTAGTAACCTAGGAACAACGCATCAAAATCAAAGCTTTCTTGCATAATCAACGTAAACTAGCATCAATATAACCTAACTAACGTACTAACATCAACAAACAACATAAAATCAACACCCAATTTCAAGTTTTGACTCTAGGGTTTTGGCCATTCATAAAACCATCAAAAACATGCAAAAATCTAACCTTTAAACGTGTATTGGCTTGGAATTGAAGATTTTAACGTGTTGTAGCACTTGAAATCGATCCAAAACTGAATGAAATTGCTTGTTCTAGCTTGAAATCGAAGTGTGTGTGTGTGTGGAATAAGGGTCGCGGCCGAATGAAGGTGTGGCTAGGGTTTTTGATTTTGTTTTATTTAATTAATCATAATTACCCTTTTAACCCTTATAATTTGTATTTTTATAAAATTAAGCTTTTAAATACTATTTTAAGATGTTTTTAACCAAAATAATAAACATATGAGCTAATGATAACAATTATATGTTTTACCTTTACAAGTTACAAAATTCACAAATTAAACACACACGTTCTCACGTTACGCGATAAAATTCACAAATAACCTTTAAATCGCGTAAGCACATAAGCACAACTTAATAATCACATCATCAACTAAATTATTATTAGTTTATCATTATTAATTGTTATTAAGTCACCAACGTTCAACGACAACTAGTGTGTGCTCACGATACGTGTATGCAAGACTTAACGGTACTAACGGAGTTTGGTAACGGAAAATTACCGGATGTCACATTATCCCCATATTGAAAGAATTTTCGTCCCGAAAATTGCGTTACATGGTGTGTTGCAACACTGGTATACTGCATTGGCACAAATTAATCTAAATCAATTGAGTTTTGGGTGAGTTGTCATATCATCCCCATGTTGAAAGAAATTTCGTCCCGAAATTTAATCAATACCATCGCCGGCTGGCATCGTCCTTTCGAATAGCTGAGGATACTTAAGCTTCATCTGGTCCTCACATTCCCATGTGAATTCTGGTCCATGTCTCGAGTTCTAATGAACCTTGACTATGGGTATCTTGCTTTGTTTAAGTGTCTTTACCTCACGATCCATCACCTTGACTGGTTCCTCAATGAAGCGTAATTGTTCATCTACTAGGACTTCCTCAAGCGGTACGATCATCGTTTCATCCGTTAAACACTTCTTTAGATTTGAAACATGGAATACGTCATGGATTCCACTCAATGAATCAGGTAAGGCTAGTCGATAGGCCATTGGACCTATTCTTTCCAATATCTCAAACGGTCCAACGTATCTCGGATTTATCTTTCCTCTTTTACCAAACCGAATCACGCCTTTCCACGGTGAGACATTCAGTAAGACTTTGTCATCAACCTGAAATTCTAGAGATTTCCGTCGCTTGTCAGCATAACTTTTCTGCCTGTGGCGCGCTGCAGCCATACGATTCCTTATTTGTACAATCTTCTCAGTGGTCTCGTGTACTAACTCAGGACCCGTTAGCTGGCTATCACCAATTTTAGCCCAACAAACTGGTGATCTACATTTTTGCCCATACAAAGCTTCAAAAGGTGCTACCTTTAAGCTAGTGTGATAACTGTTGTTGTAAGAAAATTCCACCAATGGTAGGTGAACTTCCCAGTTATTCTCAAAGTCAATCACACAAGCACGTAGCATGTCCTCCAACGTCTGTATCGTATGCTCACTTTGACCATCGGTCTTGTGGGTGATAAGCAGTACTTATATCCAGTCGCGTACCTAAAGATTTCTGCAACGATTGCCAGAAGTGCGATATGAAACGAGCATCGCGGTCGGAAATGATTGAAACCGGTACCCCAAGTCTTGACACTATCTCCTTCAAATAAAGTCGGGTTAATTTCTCCATTTTGTCCGTTTCCCTTATTGCCAAGAAATGAGCAGACTTCGTTAATCGATCCACAATAACCCATATCATGTCAGAACCAGTAGGAGTTCGGGGTAGCTTGGTAATGAAATCCATTGAGATCTGCTCCCACTTCCACATAGGGATCTCAAGCTGTTGCAACAACCCAGATGGTTTTTGATACTCCATTTTTACCTTTGAGTAGGTCAGACACTTGCTCACATAGGTAGCTACATCCGCTTTCATATTAGGCCACCAATAGTGCGCCTTCAGATCATGATACATCTTGTCGGATCCAGGATGTATAGAGTACTTAGACTTTTGTGCCTCACTCATAACCAAGTCTCTCAGATTTCCATGCAAAGGTACCCAAAGTCTGTCCATGAAGTAACGAATTTTATCCGCTTTTACTTCCAATTGTTTTTCCATTCCCCTTAACGATTCAGACCCAATGTTTTCTGCTGTCAAAGATTCTATCTGAGCCTCTCGGATTTGTTCAGGTAATTGTGTGCTAATGGTAAGCTGCAAAGCTCGCACCCGTCGAGGCTTAGCAGTTTCTTTCCTACTCAGCGCATAGGCGACTACATTTGCTTTCCCCGGATGGTATCTGATAGCACAATCATAGTCATTCAGTAGCTCTACCCAACGTCTTTGCCTCATGTTCAATTCCTTTTGCTCAAAGATGTGTTGAAGACTCTTGTGATCGGTGTAAATAGTGCATTTGGTACCGTACAAGTAGCGTCTCCAGATCTTTAAGGCAAAATTCTACCGCACCCAGCTCCAAGTCATGGATGGTATAGTTCTTCTCATGAACCTTTAGTTGTCTAGAGGCGTAAGCAATTACCTTATCCTGTTGCATCAATACACACCCAAGTCCTTGAATGGATGCGTCACAATAGACTACAAAATTGTCACTTCCATCCGGTAACGCTAATATCGGTGCGCTACACAATTTCTGTTTCAGCAACTAGAAAGCAGGTTCCTGACTCTTGCCCCATTTGTATATCGTTCCCTTGTGAGTCAAGGCTGTGAGGGGTTGAGCAATCTTAGAAAATCCTTCGATGAATCGCCGATAGTATCCCGCCAGTCCAAGAAACTATCGTATCTCACTTGGAGTCTTAGGAATCGACCAATTCTTTATCGCTTCAATTTTAGTCGGATCAACATGTATTCCTTTCTCGTTAACAATATGACCCAAAAATTGCACTTCGCGTATCCAGAAATCGCACTTAGAAAACTTGGCGTACAATTGTTCTTTTCTAAGTAATTCCAGGATTAATCGCAAATGCTCCCCATGTTCTTCCTCGGTCTTGGAGTAGATCAATATGTCATCGATAAAGACAATAACAAACGGATCAAGATAGGGTTTGCACACGCAATTCATGAGGTCCATAAATACCGTTAGGGCATTCGTCAACCCGAATGGCATGACTTAGAACTCGTAATGATCATAACGTGTACGAAAGGCGGTCTTCAAGATATCTTCCTCTCGAACTCTCAACTGATGATACCCAGACCTCAGATCAATCTTAGAATAATAGCTTGATCCTTGTAGTTGATCAAACAAATCATCTATATGAGGTAAGGGATATCTATTCTTGATCGTGACTTTGTTCAGTTCCCTATAGTCAATGCACATTCGAAATGTACCATCCTTCTTCATGACAAATAGAACTGGCGCTCCCCAGGGCGATGAGCTTGGTCGGATGAACCCTTTATTCAACAGCTCTTGGAGTTGTGCAGATAATTCCTACAGTTCGTTTGGAGCTAACCGGTAAGGTGCTCTCGCGATTGGGGTGGCTCCTGGAGTCAATTCAATTTGGAATTCGACTTGACGATGAGGTGGTAGTCCGGGCAGGTCCTCCGGAAACACCTCGGAAAACTTACGAACCACGGAGATATCCTCTATCTTCTTTTCCTCTATCTGTTTTTCAGTGACAAGTCCCAATATGGCTAGACAACCTTTCTGTAAGAACTTTTGTGCCTTCATGAACGAGATGATGCCCATCACTGCACCACTCCTATCACCTTTAACCGAGAGAATTTCTTCACCGTTAGGAATCCGTATAACCTTCTCGTTACATATGACTTCCGCTTGCTTGTCAGAAAGCCAATCCATATCGGCTACTACATCGAAGCTCACAAGTGTGATAGGCATGAGATCTATGTCGAAGGTATGACCAGCAAGTTCTATCTTGCAGCCTCTAAGGATATGTGTCACGTGAATCTGTTTATCGTCAGCTAACTCTACGGTGTACTTAGATTCTAATGTTGAAGGCATATCACTTAAAAGACTACTAAACTTAGAGGAAATAAAGCTTCTATCAGCTCCAGTATCAAATAATACGATAGCAAAACGACCATTAACCAAAAATTTACCAGTTACTATTGTAGGATCGTTTAGAGCCTTACCTGAGCCAATGACGAAGGCTCTCCCTTTGGCTCCATTATTATTTCCACCATTGTTGTTGCCATTACCATTGTTGTTGTTATTGTTGTTGCCGTTGTTGTTATTGCCAGTGTTGTTCCCGCCATTTCCATTTCTCCTAAGCTGTGGACAATTGCGCCTGTAATGACCTTCTTTTCCGCACTCGAAACAACCTTTCAGAGTTTCTTGTGATTGTTGAGGCTTCTTCATCAGTTCACCCCGGCAGTCCTTCGCTGCATGCCCAACTTTACCACAGCGTTGGCATCGGAGGTTGTCACACCTGCCGGTGTGATGATAGTTGCATCGATTGCACTTGGGACTTTTCCCCACATAGCCTCCTTGTCCCTGTGATGCCGAGGATGACTGATTGAAATTTCAGTTGTTATCCAACCTCCTTTGTTGCTGGGGAGGTTGCTGCTGCTGTTGTACCTGTTGCTGCTGTTGTTGTGACTGGTAGCTGAAGGATGAACCTTTGTTACTAATGTTCTCCCACTTTCGTTTGTTGTCAGGCACACTAGCAACCGAGCCCTATTTGGGTAACCGTCCTTGCTCAACTGCCTGGTCAGTCAGCCTGTGGGCAGTCCGGATAGTCTGCTGTATGGTAGTGGGGTTAGAAGCAGTTACCATACTCTGAATTTCGGGCACCAGTCCACATATGTAGTGCTCGACTCTCTTGTGCATTTCATTGACCATTCAAGGGCATAGTGTGGCCAACACATGAGTACGGGTCGTGTAGGCTTCAATCTTTGAGCCTTGCATTTTGAGTTACCAGAACTCAATCTCCAGCTTCTGTACTTCATTTCGGGGGCAGTATTCTTCGGTCATAATCCCTTTAAATTTATCCCAAGGTAGTTCATTGGCCACGGCTTGACCCAGTATTTGCACCTAGGCATTCCACCAGGAAAGTACTGCACCATCAAGGGTTCTGGTCGTGAACTTCACTTGATTAGCTGGCGGACAGTTACATTTCGCGAATACGGATTTAGTTTTCTCAAACCACCATACTAATCCCATAGCTCCTTCCGTCCCGCTGTAGGTGTGAGGTTTACAATCCATGAAGGACTTGTATGTACAAGGTGGAGGTCCTGTTTCGACAAACCAAACATTAGTCAGGTATCCCAGACAAGTAACTAGGATAATTGGTTAAACCTCTTTTATCATTTACCTGCTGGTTGTCGGGTTTGGACAGCAGCCACTGCTACCTGTACATGCTCATTTATTAGGGCTGCCAACATATATAACAGAAATAATAACCAAAGATAAATAAATTATAAATGAGTCATAAAGTATTCCATCAATGTCAAAATTTGAGTTTTTCAGTTGGGTGGGAAAGAACCCTTCCCATATAGGTTTCAAAGAAAAGAAACACTATATAGTCTAAGTCATATAAGAGTAGAATCAGTCCAACACGTTAGATCCGTCACTCTCCTCATCCATCTCTACTGGTTCTTCTTCGAGGGCTTCCTCCGGTTCCTCTTTCGGGTCTTCCTCATCAGGGTCCACCAAAGGTGCAGGGGCTTCAGCAACCTGAAGTGCTGTCAGTTGTGCCTCTAAATCAGCAAACCTATCATCGATAACTATGTTATGGTGATCCTGCGTGTCCATGCGCCCAGTAAGTGCTACAACATTTCCTGCCAGGGTATGATGTCCACCAATGGCCATCGACAGTCGCTCCTGAAACGTCTCTACCTGGTAGCGCAACCGACGCATCTCAGACCGTAAGGCAGAGTTCTCATCACTGAGTCCTCTAATCCGTTTTCGCTCCGTGTGTAGAGTGGCTACCAAAGCTGCAAACACCTGCTCAAGAGGGATGTCCAAGGTAGGAAGAGTAGGAAATGCAGAGGCTGTCGATGACCTAGTCCTAGGTCGAGTAGGAGCTACTGGTGGTACACGCTTTCTATAAGCCATACGGTTTATGTAGATGGGGTAGAAATTCCAGTTCCGCATAGGATCGAGCTCAGGAGGTATGAAAGGCTAATCCCAGTCTATCTCGCCAGGAGGATAAGGAAGTCGGGGCCAGTTAAATCCCCTATCAGGTACGGGAGAAGTAGGAGGTGACTCGGACCGTGCAGGTCTCTTGCCTAAAATTCTGGATGACGATGCCATGCTACGAAGTACGTGATGCATATGACGAGTAACTAAAAAACTGTGTAGTTATAGTCTAGTGTGTATGCAACCTAGTTCCCTATAACCAATGGCTCTGATACCAATCTACCACACCCTCAAAATCCACATGCGGGGTTTTACCGCGAGGCGTGTGACATACCAGGATCTCAGTCATTAGTTACTCAGAACGACTCTATATGAACAAACAATCAAAATCAGAGTTTAACTTTAAAATACGCGGAAGCGTTTAATAAACCAGAAATACCAAAGTAAAACAATATAATGTAAAGTGCACAAACACACGCGCCCAAAGTAATACCAATAAATACATAAATATTTAATAACCAAACCAAAACAAGTTTCAATCATGCTGACACCTTAATGATGCTGACCCGTGCACGTGCTCCTAGGCAATGGTAACCTCAACCTGAGAATAGCATACTAAAAGACTCAACACAATGGTTGATGAGTTCAAGAGTTTGCGTTAATCATAAAACAGTAACGGTTGCAAAATATAATAGGTGTATTGAAATAGATAGCTAGTCTATGTTCATCAGTAATAATCATAGTGATTTCGCGATTGAAGCTGACTCTGTTTCGTTTGTTGCCTCCCGTCACGACTTACCAGGTCGTGACGATGTTTGTGTTAGGACAAAATTGCACTCGTTTGACCTCGAGTGGCACAGGTGGGGCTCGTCAGACCCAGTAGTACTACCCAACATTTCCCGTTAATCATCATTATTAACAATCCGAAAGTGTGAGGACTTTCATGGTATTCAGCACTATATCATACTATACACAACTCATATAAAGTAAGCGTTTGTAAAACCAGTATGCTATCTCCCCCAAAAGAGAGTACGTAAAAGAGTGGGGCATGAACTCACCTGATGTGCGCAAGAAATAACTTAAGGCTTAAAATGACAAGGAAGGAAAGACAACCTTCAGAAGTCACCTAGAACACGCAAGTACATAAGTACGTGTACACAGAAATCATAATGAAACCCTAAGTGCTCTATAACCCAAAGGACTCAAGGTTTGGAAAAACAGAACACATTGCCCCAGTTGGCCCGTTTGACCAATTGGTGACATTATAGGTGAAATTTCCATTTTAATCAGACATAGCAGTACATCACACATGCTTATCATACAAGTTGTTCACATATGTCATTTTATTAACCACATGTACTATCTACATCATCATACAGGCATATTATCATACAAGTCATGCGAATCTCGAATAATCATCATGCTCAACATAACTATGCCATAACTAATGCATCACACATAGAATCAAATCATGCACAACATGCCATGTGAAGCCACTCACGACTTCACACCCTAAACCCTACCAATCCTACTAAGTAGGGGCCTCAGATTAGCACGCGTGTATAGCAATCATCATCACACTAATCAACAAAATTCATACCAACCGAAATACTCAACCATGATCAACTAAAACAATAGTCCTATCATAACCCATATGACCCATTACCATGAAATCCCACAAACAGGCCAAATCTGTCAACTAACCAATTTAGCATTCATACAACCCAAACAATACATTCTACCACCTTAGAAATCATCCATGAACATGCTAGCATGATCCTAACGTCACAAACATACTCAAACCATCATATTCAAGATTTTGTGCAAATAAAGTTTCCCTTTTAGGAAAGTGCATCCCAAATCTATCTAACACCCAATACCTTCATGATTTCATTAACAATATACCAATTCCAACTCAAATTATCATCTAGACGTGTTCTACACATCACATTCATCATGATTCATCAATCTTCAAAACCAAAAGTTTCTACTTTTGGTAACATATGAACTATAACATGCATTCTTAGGTTTCTAGCATCAATATCATCAATCTTTCATCCATATATCATCACAAACACATTAACAACATCAATTCACCATCAAGTCATAGCATTCATGCAAATAAAGTTACTATTATTCGTAACCTAGGAACAACGCATCAAAATCAAAGCTTTCTTGCATAATCAACGTAAACTAGCATCAATATAACCTAACTAACGTACTAACATCAACAAACAACATAAAATCAAAACCCAATTTCAAGTTTCGACTCTAGGGTTTCGGCCATTCATAAAACCATCAAAAACATGCAAAAATCTAACCTTTAAACGTGTATTGGCTTGGAATTGAAGATTCTAACGTGTTGTAGCACTTGAAATTGATCCAAAACCAAATGAAATTGCTTGTTCTAGCTTGAAATCGAAGTGTGTGTGTGTGTGGAATAAGGGTCATGGCCGAGTGAAGGTGTGGCTAGGGTTTTTGATTTTGTTTTATTTAATTAATCATAATTACCCTTTTAACCCTTATAATTTGTATTTTTATAAAATTAAGCTTTTAAATACTCTTTTAAGATGTTTTTAACCAGAATAATAAACATATGAGCTAATGATAACAATTATATGTTTTACCTTTACAAGTTACAAAATTCACAAATTAAACACACACGTTCTCACGTTACGCGATAAAATTCACAAATAACCTTTAAATCGCGTAAGCACATAAGCACAACTTAATAATCACATCATCAACTAAATTATTATTAGTTTATCAGTATTAATTGTTATTAAGTCACCAACGTTCAATGACAACTAGTGTGTGCTCACAACACGTGTATGCAAGACTTAACGGAACTAACGGAGTTTGGTAACGGAAAATTACCGGATGTCACATTATCCCTATGTTGAAAGAATTTTCGTCCCGAAAATTACGTTACATGGTGTGTTCCATCACTGGTCTACTACATTGGCACAAATTAATCTAAATCGAGTGAGTTTTGGGTGAGTTGTCACAAGTGCAAAAAGCAGACAAATGTTTCAGTATCCACAGCTGAGGCTGAATACATAGCTGCTTCAGCAGGCTGCTCCTAGGTTCTATGGTTACAAAATCAATTACTTGATTATGGTTACAACTTTCTCCAGACACCAATATATATAGACAATTCAGCTGCTATGTTTATTACAGCTAATCCAGTCCAACATAGTAAAGCTAAGCATATAGAAATCAGATACCATTTTCTAAGAGACTACTCAGAAAAGGGACTAATTAAGTTGATCAAAGAGGATACAACAAATCAGCTTGCTGATTTATTCACTAAGGCCTTTGACTCAGTAAGATTTAAGTACTTAATTGAATCATTAGGCATGATCAACTTAGAATAAGTTCAAAACATTAACAAACAGGTATATAGGCTCATTAACTGTGCTCATATAAGGATACCACATAAACTTATGTGTAAGGCTTTTGATAACCTACGAATATGATAGTATGCTATAAACATGACATATATCCTGTCTGCACCCAATCAACTATCTACTGATCTTATGTGTTGAATATGTGAATAGGTTCATCCTGAGTGGAAAATAAGCTATGTTATGCTCAACATAAAGCCAAGATGACTTGGTATGGATAAGTCCTTATGAGGAGTTAACAAGTAAGTCACATTAGAAAGTACACAACTCATCACTTATGCACACTTACTATGTTGTAACACCTTATAACCTCTATCTTTGCGTATCATGACCCTCTGTTTTGCGTAAGCAAAGACCTGGGTCAAAGGACACCTCTGTTTTACGTAAGTAAAGACCTGGTGACCTGATGCTAATCATTAAAAGTTCCCAAAAAAAGGAACTGCTCCCAAAAGAATCCTAAAGGATCAAATACATAGTATTCACAGAGCATTCATAAAAGGCATTAATAAGATTTCAAAGAAATCTTAAGATAGAGCTTATAATCTACGAAACATGGTATGTGTGATAAAGTGATGAATTAATCACAATCTGGGAGACAGACTTTCATACACCTTGCATGATGCATTCATCATTATTTATCTTTAATTCTTACCAAAACATGATAACTAGCCAGACATGCCCAATATACACTCTAGGTTGAACTTCTGCGGATCACCATATTTGCAATTTGCACTAGATCTAGTAGGCTTTTCTCTCAACCAAACTAAGCAGGAATGTGTCTGATTTATAGTATGATCCTTAGTTTCTCAACCAATTGCATGCCACAGATTACTATACTCATGTGATTTTCAGTTACACACTCACTGATCATGCGATCTTCGTATCAATTTTTGATAAACTCATCCGTAGATGATTAATCACAAATTTATGGGGAGTAAGTATAACTGATAAATAATTAATTCCCTTAATCTGAGCAGTATAACTAATCGGAACCGAAGGCGTACTACGAAAGACATGAAGCTATCTTCCGTAGATACAGTGAAATCTGTTCATCCGCAGATGCTTCTGCGGAAGACAGAATGGGTCCTCTTCCGTAGATAAAGTACGGAAAAAACAACGATTTCCATGGATATTATACTTTGCTTAATTATATGATCATTAATTGCTATTAATTATTTATTAGGCATGGTTAATAACCTTGGAGGGGTAAAAAGGTACTCCGACCATTGGGTTTTCTATTCACCCAAAATTACCCTTAACCTAGAAATTCTAAGCCAAAAACCCCTCAAAAACCCCTTTTCAGTTGCATAGAAGTTAATCATTCAAACTCAAACCTCACAGACATCATGGCAAATAGATTTGTAAGAGATCACAATGTTTGTGTGTTCTTAAACCCAGACATGGATGATGAGTGCAGAGACATTATACGATACCTGAGGAGAACACGACTCTTCTATGCACTAACGGTAGACCCACTCATCTATCTATCTCATATGACAGACTTTTGGAGCTCAGCAATAGTAGAAGATGAAGGTGAAGGATCTGTTATCACTGCCACTATTGGAAATCTACCACTGTGGGTAGATGAAGGCACAATACGAAGTGCATTAGAGTTGGGAGATGAAGAAGAAGGACATCCTGATGTATTCGACCATGAATACATTCAGAGGGTATTTGGTCTGATGGGGTATGATGGAGATTACAGGAATAGGGAGATAAAGTAAGGGAGACTATGCAAGCCATATCGCTTCCTGTGCCACACTTATCTTAAGTGCATCTCCAACCCAAAGTCTGGGTTGGATAGATTTTCAAGGCACATCTCCTCTGGCATTATCGGGATATTCGAAAGGAGAAAGTACACCTATGCCAGATACATCATGAATTGCCTCTATGATCATATAAGGGTGGAGAAAGAGAACAAGATGTTCATGTTTCCAGGGTTCCTACAACTGATAATAAATGAACAATTGCCCGAGGTAGAGAAAGAAGGTGACATTTGTGTGCAAACACACCTTGGAAGATCCCTCCTTAATAAACTGAAAAGGCAGTATGAGGGAGGAGGTATGGATATGTTTGACCATGTCCTGGATGAGTCTGAGGACATACCACAAGAACTCATATGGAGTGAAGATCCTCACCACCAGAACACACCAGTTGAATCCCCTGCACACACTCAACCACCATCACCACTTGTTCACTTGATATCTCCCTCAAGTGAACACACACAACCCATCTCTCTTAACCACTCACAAACCACTATCAATACTACTTCAACTGAAGTATTTGATGAGGAGGTGACTCAGCTAACAACCACACATCTCAGCCAAACTAAACCAATCTCATCCCTAACACCTACTGAGCCAATTTCTTCACCAACATCTTTAGAACCAACCACTTCCCCAATACCCACTGAACCAATTGACAGCCCAGCACCAATAGAAGAACTTAATCTTGAAGAGGATGGTGATGAAGCTGTTAATGATGGAGATACAGAAGAAGTTTGTATTGATGAAGAAAAGAAAGATGAGGATGAGGAAGTGATGCAAGAAGAGTTTATTGAAGCTTATCATGAGAATGACCTGAAGGATGAGGAGATAGATATGAGTAAGAGCTATTTAGTAGCAAAATATAACAACCTCATCCTAAAGGGAAACAAGAAGCTAGAAAAACTGAGAAGGATGAAGAAGGAATTAAAAGAGAAAGATGAATTAATATCAGAGAAAGATAAGTTAATAATACAACTGGAGAGTAGATTGAAGAGGCCGAGGGAAGATATGTTGATTGACAATGAAGTAATTGATGCTCTGAATGACTTAGTAGATGAACAAGCACTTCAACTAAAAGAGAAGGAGATTGAGATTGAGAAGTTGAAGAAGAAGTTGTCTGATGCTGAACTAATCAAAAGTGAGTCAACCATGATCACTTACAGCAGAAAAAGAAAATACCAGGGGAAAACCACTGATGCTGCAGGTGAACCACCAAAAAGAATAAAACAAGATTCACCAGAGCATTCAGCCCCAGTGGAACAGCTTAAAGAAGACAGCGATGCTGAGTGTGAAGAACTAATAAAGGTAAAGTTAGATGAAAGTGAAAAAGAATCAAAACATCAAGATCTACTGACCACTAAAGACATATTAGAGGAAAGACCACAATCATTGATGTTTATGGATTTAATCAATAAAGGGTTCCCGTATGACATGGTGGAGAAGATGACTGAGCAAGAAAGATTACAATGATCAAAGAGTTTGATGCTGCAGGCTGATGCTTCCTGTATGTAACTATGAAAATTTCTCAACGTATAAGGCATTAAAGAAGATCAGGAAGGAATTGGGACATTGTGACACAGCTAAGCTGACAAGATACAACATGATCTGCTGGTTGCAAAGTCACAATTACATGCAGCATGAACTCAAAGGAAGAACAGTTGGTGAGCTTAGGAGAATGATGGAATATGTAATGAGAATTGAGCTGGACACAGGAGTAAGATTCAGGACTGGAGCTCCAAATCCTGCATACCAACAACAACCTGAACAAGCTTCTACTGAGCTAACTGTAGTAGAAAGTAAAGACATGCACAGGGGAACATAAAAGCTTATAAGAGAACCAAGGGATTTAATTCCTAACAAGATCTGGCCCCTGGGCACTACAATTAGAGAGATCACAGAGTAGAAGGCTACCTTGATCCAATTCTTTAACCTCATAACAACTCCAGAAGCAGCAGAAGAGAACAAAATCATTTCTTAGAAATTTGATCCAGAATGGGAATGTGTCATGCTAAAGAGAGCATCTGGAATGATACAATACTTTCCATGGGTGGAGAACCTACTTACTCTTCTAGATGCTGATCTAAACACTCTTTAAAACATCCTAATAACAAACTACCCAATCAGTCCAAGAGGTAGAGACTTCTCTGGACTAGTGGCTAAAGTGGATGCTGAGCACAAGAGAAGACGGAGAAGGTCACATTTTAGTTCTCACCATGTAGATGCTGAATTTAAGCAAAGAACTGGATATGTTGACATGGCCAATACACCACTCAAGATCATCGAAAGAAATCAGTATACATGCCCTATCACTGAATGGGGTTATGTTGAGAAAACAAAAGAATTAGTGCTACAGAGGAATGATCCACAGAAAAAGGGACAAAGTATATGATTATTTGACCCTATGGAAATCAAACTCCTGCACCCAAGTTATACATCATACCTCCATGACAAGCACTTTCCAAAGGCTACAAGATCAAACTTCACAAAATGACTTATGCTTATACGTTCATCTAATTCAAGTCATAGACAAACTGCATGCCAATGCAAGTAAACGAAGGAAGTATGAAGCAGGCCAGCTAATAGGATCAGAAATCAAGCAAATCACTTAACTAAGAATTTCAGAACAGGATAACTTGGAAGTGGTGTGCAATAATAGTTTTATTGCAACACTCACCACTGAAGAAGATATCCAGGGCTTGAAATACAAAACTTTGAAGAGAATGAGCTGAAGGCAGATCAGTTTTAAATATGAAGATCAAAAAGCTGCTGTTGACTACTTCAAATCAAGAATTTTGGCAAGAGTGAATGAACTTAGAGTGCTAAACCAATGATTACTAGAGTCTAAACCTAAGGGGGAGTACTGTTAGGGATAGATCTCTTGTATAGGTTTAGATGATATATATCACTCTTGTACCTGTGAAACCTAGGATCGTTCAGGAATTATCAGAATTGATTTGAACAAGTACTGATAGCGGAATTATCAATACTTGGTGTTTAATCTATTAATGATAATAAAATCAATCAATCAAACAAATAAAATAAGAATAATCAAACCAAGAGAACTCAAGAACGTTGATTGAATGCTTTCTTGTTGCTATTGAGGTTGCTGATCTTGAATACAACGATTCAGATAATGATCACTAATGATTCTAATGAGTCTCAATTATTGTTATATATTTTGATCTATGTTGTTGATCTCATATATATAGAGATCTAATTTTGTTCTATCGCTAGCTATTTTGTTGCTATAATTAAGCTAATCAAACTTATCCAAATCCTTGCCATGTTTATCGGCTTAGGAATTTGAGATTTACAACAAATCTAATATGAATAAAGTTGTTGATGTGACGTGAAATATTTGCTTGAATAATATGTCTTTCATCGTCATTAATGTTGTTGTTGTTCTGCCATGTTGACTTGTTGACTTGATGTTGACTTCTGAATTAATTGGTCTTCCGCAGGAATTTACTCTTTCGCAGGTAGTCTGTCTTCCGCAGCAACTATTGTACTGTACTGTTCTTGTGCTTCCGCAGGAGTTCTCGTCTTCCGCAGCCTTCCCTCCAGCAGCTTCACTTCTTTTCTTGTTCAGCTGAAGTTGTTCTTCCGTATGAGAACCACGGATGTACATTCTTCAGTTATGTTTCTGAGAACATCTACGGAAGAACACTTTATTCATCCGCAGTTGTTCCAACACTTAGTCAATTTTTGAAATTGACACAGTTTAATGTTTCCTGCACATTCACACATACATTCTGAAATATATTATATAATAGATGAATATATTAAATGAAGTGCAAAATAAATTTATTTAGTTCATAAACACAATTATAATCAAATATATTCATTTTATATCATTAAGAACAATAATTACATTTATGATTACAAGAGTTATATATATCATCTAAACCTTTACAAGAGATCTATCCTCCTATTAGCTGGCATGCTTCATACTTCCTTCGTTTACTTGCATTGGCATGCAGTTTGTCTATGACTTGAATTAGATGAACGTATACGCATAAGTCATTTTGTGCAGTTTGATCTTGCATCCTTGGGAAGTGCTTGTCATGGAGGTATGATGTATAACTTGGGTGCAGGAGTTTGATTTCCACAGGGTCAAATAATCATATACTTTGTCCCCTTTTCTGTGGATCATTCCTCTGTAGCACTAATTCTTTTGTTTTCTCAACATAACCCCATTCAGTGATTGGGCATGTATACTAATTTCCTTCGATGATCTTGAGTGGTGTATTGGCCATGTCAACATATCCAGTTCATTGCTTAAATTCAGCATCTACAAGGTGAGAACTGAAATGTGACCTTCTCTGTCTTCTCTTGTGCTTAGCATCCATTTGTTTTGCTTCTCTTAGCACATCTCCTTTGAACTTGTGACTAAGCTTAGCCACTAGTCCAGAGAAGTCTCTACAGTAGTGAGTCTATTGACTAGGAAGAGAGAACATGAACTTTCTCACTATGTCCTTATTCTCAAGCTTGACTCTAACATCCATTAGAGTATCCACAATCTCAACATACCTGAAGTATTGTTGAGTCATGGTTTCACCTGTCATATAAGTGAAGTTTTCATATTGCTGCTTCATAATGTCTTTCTTGTTCTCCTTGGCTTCCTCAGACCCCTCATACATGATCTTTTGTGCATCCCAGAGCTGGTTAACAGTTTTGCACTTCTTGAAGCCTCTGTATATGGAATTTGGAAGAGCAGTTTGAAGAGCAGTCATGGCATTCTGATCTACATCTATTTTCTTCTAGTCTTCTTTAGAGTAGTCAGACATTTCCTTTGGTATCACCCCACCTCCAGCAGTGGCTGAAAAGGTGCTTGGGATGTGAGGTCCTTCAATAACATATCTCCACATCCTGCTATCTTGAGACTTGATGAACTCTTCCATACATTGGGAACAAGTATCAAAGTCATCAGGAGTGATCAGTGGAGACTTTGTCATGGTACCGGTTTCCATATAAGCCTTAGAGATAACTGCCATTTGAGTTGATAATTGTTTTGTGAAACTGAAGAGATTTAAGATGGTGAGATTTTACAATCAGGAGTCTGAAATGCTCTGATACCAATTGTAGGACCATTAAAGGATGGTCAATGCAATAGTTTCATAAGGGGGAGAGATTTAGAACACTTAGCAGATCAAATAAAGAACCAGTTAGGATGAAAAAAAGAACACAAGTAAAGAACAATAACAAGATCAAGATAGTGTGGTTTTTAATAATGTTGTATATTGCTCTCAAGTTCTTACAAGTATTACAAAGCTTAATTCTAAATACAAGTACTTGAGATACTTTATACTACATCCTACAGCCGGTACATTCTACAGCCTACCATATTTTGAAGGCCAGCTGGAAACACAAATCTAGACAACAAGATCAATGCAGAGCCAAAAGGCAGATTGCCTTTTGACTAGTAACTATGACATGCCATAGGTCGCATCCTTATCTAATGTAATACAGATAAAAGTACTTAATTGGAAAGTTACAGACTCAACACCTTATTCTACAATTGACAAATGCATTGACTTTTCACCAAACCATGCTGGTTTGTGAGTCATCAAAAATGGCAGCGGAAAGGTGGTTCAACTTTTGTCAAAAGTAAGTCAGAGAAAACATGTCTTCTTTGTCTTCGAAAGAAATCAGTGTTTGGTTTCGGAAGACTTTGTGACACCCAGTTATCCAAACAACCTTAACAATGCACAATGTAAAGATTTAAAACATTACTAAATCAAATTTGAAGCTCACAATCATTTCTTTATGATCATAGTTCTTCTACCGAGCATTTTAACATGGAAATGGAGTTCCACATCATCATATATTCTCTTATTTATGATAATATTTGAATTTAACGTGGAAGAAGCTTACAAATGAATTGAGAGCTTCTAGGTGCAATACCAAGCAAAATGACATTAACAAGTGAAAATGAGATTTCTGTTTACTCCACCGATACTATAAAACGTCAAGATCATATATATATATATATATATATATATATATATATATATATATATATATAGAGAGAGAGAGAGAGAGAGAGAGAGAGATAGAGAGAGAGAGTGAGAGAGAGTGAGTGTGTGAAGAGAGCGTTTATAGAAAGAGAGAGCTGATATGGGTGTGAATGAGGTGAAATCTAGAACTTTGGAGCTTTTAAGTTGGATCTTCCCTTCAAGTGCCTTAGCGAACCGTTAAGCACCACATTGCAGCCCACTGCCAAATCAAAACTTTCTTTAAAAGAAATTTCATATCATGTTCTTAAAAAACACCAAATCCATTAAAATAGTCTTATTTAAAAAAAACTATGGATGATCGACTTGAGGACTCCTAATAGCTTCCATAATCATAATCACACCTCCTAAGCCATATACTTACCTACCAACTGATATGCATAAAAGGTTAACATTGTTTAGTGAGTTCTAGTTTTGGCAACATTTTATAAATAAGTTTTTCCTCTTCATTTGTGAGCACTCAATCATACATACATGTATCATTCCTTTCAAACCATTCATTACTGTACTCGTTCTCTTTTCTTTCATTCTTTCAGTCTTTCTTTTCTTTCCACTTTTCCGGATCTATGCCACTACCATCCTTGCACAAAGCCTAAACAAGTAGCAAATAACATACCCCATAACCATTCGATTTGCATGATTGCAAGACCCCATTCGTAGGGTAGAGGAAAAGATATGTGAACGCCCCAAATGGCTTCAGTCACTTGAACAAATTGTGTGACTGCCAGTTGAGACAACATAATGCAACTCCATTTTAGTCCATAGTCGTGCTTGCAAGACTTTCCATTCACATTTAGGCACGTTAAACATTTTATTGAGTTTCACTTGTCATTCTTCATTATCTTTTGTAAGGCACTGTCTTGTATGGATTATACTATCAAGTTAAAAGCAAAAATCCAAGAAAAAGTGTAAACTCCAAAGTATGTTTGACGACCCTAAAAATAAGGTTAGAAAAATTAAAATTTTAGGAATTATTATAAGTTAGTGTCATAGTATACACAGTAGATCAAGAATTGCAAAGATGACTTTATTTGATAAGAATTATTTACATATATATGTGTATATTTGTGATATGATCATGTAAGTGCACCATAAGATATCTAATACACAAGCACAACTACTGTTAATTGATGAACAAGATCAAAACTTAAATTTTTTTTAACAAAAGTCCACAGCGGACGTAAAAAAGTCCACAGCGGACGTGTAAAGAACCCACAACGGACGTATAAAAGTCCATAGCGAACGTATAACAGTCCACAACGGACGTGTAAAGAACCCAGAGCGGACATGTAAGGTTCCACAACGGACATGTAAGGTTCCACAACAGACGTGTAAGGTTCCACAGCAGACATGTAAGGTTCCACAGCGGACGTGTAAGGTTCCGCAGCGGACGTGTAAGGTTCCCCAGCGGACGTGTAAGGTTCCGCAGCGGACGTGTAAGGTTCCGCAGCGGACGTGTAAGGTTCCGCAGCGGACGTGTAAGGTTCCGCAGCGGACGTGTAAGACATGTGAGGTTCCACAGCGGATGAATAATGGTTCCACAACGGATGTATGAAGGGTTCACTGCGGATGTATAACAATAAACTTAAAAACTTAGGCTAATATTAGTCACTTGATTACTAAGATGTTTACACAAACTAATCCAAATCAATAGATTACTGGAATACTTATTTGAAACTAATCATTAACTAAACAAATCAACACATTAGCATGAGGAAATGACACCTATCCCCATTGCCACTCAACCCTCTCGGTAGTTTGACACACATACCCCTAGCTTGACACACATTAAGCCTACATAACACCTCATCAAGGCTAAGTAATCATTACAAGCTACTAACATACCCCTTATACTTCGATCAAACTTATCAACACCACCATCACCTTAGAGCACCACCACTACAACCCATCGCTCTCTACTTCTCTCGAAAACCATCACAAACCAAAAATAACCTTCTCACCTCCAACACCCCCTCTTTCTCTAGGTTGTTTTAACACTAAAGAATTATCATCAACGTCCTTTGAGGAATTATCCAAGTTCAAGAATACCTTTCTTCAAGATTTGAACCCAAAGAGATTGAAGTCTTCATCAACTGTCCTTTTCACCTTTCTTTCAAAATTATAATCAATGTTAGAATTATAAAACTTTACTACTAAAAAGTTTGTGAAAAATATGTAAGTGTATAACATACAATTGAACCCTAATATATCATCAAAAACTAATTACAAATTTCATAAAAACTTTGATTTCTAACCAAAATCAGTAAATAAGAAAGTTTCAAAGGTGTTAATAAAAACAAAAGATTTAAATAAAGGGTTTAAAGATGTTAAACTAATTGATTATTATATGATTAACTAGGCTATACTAAGTTGAATACTCAAATTGACTGTGATTGTGAGAATAAAAATCTAGAAAAGTTGTAAAATGATCTCTATAATATACTGAAGTTACAGAATAAAATTTGGGAATTAATTCCTTAATATGATTAAGTTTTATATTTTAGAAAAATTAATAAGAAGAAAAATGAAAAATAACAGTAAAACAGTAGATAAATCATGAAAATTTTACATAAAATGTGACATATTGTGTAGAACATTCTGCGTGATTTTTAAAATTTTTAGATATAAATAGTTATTTCTACTATTATTTCAAAATATTGTAAAAATTGTAGAAAAATACCAATAAGGATATATAAACTAAAAATTTTATAAGATAATCCTTGTATGAAGTTGCCGTTGCTTGTAAAACTTTATAAATTTTGGTGATTTTTAACTACTGCTTTCAAAAATTAAGTCTGAATTAAGGATATTTTGATTATTAGAATAAGAAATTATTCTAACAGATAATTGTTTTCTAGGAAATATCTGATCGGTTGCTAAAACTAAGGTGAGTAACATAGCCCCTTTTATTTATAAGTTTTGGGAGAAAAAGCATACTCTACTGTTGATGCTAACGTGAATAATAATTTTGATAAGATACTTCCATTAATTTCCGTAAGTCACAACCATTAATTCGCATAAGGAACCGTTAAATATTATAGGTAGCGCTACTTAGAAACATGTTTCCTGCACCGACTGGACACAGTTAAGACTGTCGAATAAGTGTCGTAATGTTATATTATTTGAATCTGTGATTTATATGTGACAGTTATGAATCACTTAGCATGTATGTAGGTTTGGTTATGGTCTTGTTTATGTTGCATCCGTAAGAAAATTTTGTTAAGTTATTAACTCTATATTTTCACCAACTTTTTGTTGACTGTTTTGAGTATGCTTTTTCAGGAGAATAGCATGTTTTATAATTTCACTTACACGTTCAACTTGTTCAATGAATGGCATGAGTAGATAGGGAACTATGTGTTTGGCTGACAGTAGATTTGATGGATTTCAGCCTCTTTGTGGATGTTCACGTCAATTATTAGCTTGGAAATGTTGAATCTTTTGTTGATGGGTGATAAGAACTAGTGTAATAGTCTCATGTGAGACAAATTTTGTAATATGATGTAATCCAACAATATATATATATATATGACTAATGAAAGCTTGGTTTATTTAACTGCTTTGAATGTATGTCTTTGTAATCAATGTGTTGTGAGCCAAAAGTCACACCCAAGCATCTCACGCTTCCGCCGGGATGTGACAGTTTGGTATCAGAGCCATTGGTTATAGAGAATCAAGTATTATTAGTAAATGCCTAGACTATAACCATAAGCTTATGTGATAACTTTTAGTATGATTACATAAATAAAAATTTACTGATAAATTTTAAGAGAACATATCTATGTTTTAACAATAGTGTATTGTCATATGAATAAACATGTGAGCTATACATGAATAATATTTAGTGCCTAGTTGATTAATTGTCTTGACTAGTAAAGGTGTAGAATTAATTATGCAAAAATTTTTGCAGCTATGAGTACTTATAATTCTAATAGCTACCATGTTGAAACTGATGCCTCGAAACATTCGGACCCTAGCAACTATAAAAAAATAACACCAGCCTCAGGACCACATAGAATTATCCCAACCAGAAACTAAGACCAATACGAAGTAGAAGTTTTTCCTCCGACGGGCACCCGTAACAATGGGAGGTTATACAATTATGACCCCAAGGAAGAGTGTACGGCGTGGTAAGAAGTTTTCAACTAATAAGGTTAAAGATCCAGAAAATAGAAACCCAGAAACCTTTCCCATGATATCTGACATGACACCCACAATTCAACCTGACAATTCTAAAACTGAAGAAAGAGGAATTAAGAGGCAAAGGTTGGAAGAATGTCAGATGGAAACTACCAACCAGATTCTTAAGAAAGTTAAGAAATACAACAAGAAATTCGGATGATCCAAGCAGATGTTAAGGAAGTGAAGAAAGGAAGCAAAAGTATCTTCACTAGAATATGGAGCTGGGTTTGGGAAAAAAAATTAGAAACATAGGAAACCCTATCTATTATGTGATTACTTTAAATATGTAGAATAAAAATATAATGAAATATTTTGTTATGACTATTAAATATTATGATATAGTTCGAGTAAAATTTTGTGATATTAGTATAATTGGTATGTAGTGAAATATGCCGCCAAGGAAAAATACTCAGCCTATACAAAGAACTACACGTGCTGAACGACCAAGAACTAGGTCGGGAGAAGAAGCTCCGCCAGTAATCTCACTGCAAATGAGAACGAAAGAAATTCTCAAATAGTAACTCAACAATCGGAAGCTACAATAACTACGTTAGTAACTCTACTCCAACACACCCTTAACTTTGGAGGTATACCGCCTAGAGAAAATAGACCAGGAAATGCCAACGGATTAGAACACCATGAGGAAGAAGTTATAGACGGAGTTAGAAAAGGGTGCTCTTATAAGACTTTTATGTCCTGTAAACCCCGAGACTTTGATGGAAAAGGTGGAGCAGTTCAAGCATTACGTTGGTTAGAGGAAATGGAGTTAGTATTAGATATCAGTGATTGTGCTGATAATTGTAAGACTAGGTTCGCTTCACATTCTCTTAAAGGAGAAGCACAGTCTTGGTGGAAGATGGAAATCCAAACCAAAGGAAGAAATGCTATGAATGGATTAAGTTGGGAAGAATTTAGGAACCTAGTAATTGAAAAATACTATCCCTATAATGAAATAGAAAAGATGGAAGCGGAATTTTTGGCACTAGAAATGAAGGGTGTTGTATATCAGGAATATAGATAGATACAATGAGCTATCTAGATTGGTACCACATCAGGTAACACCAGAAACCAAAAGGATAGGAAGATATATCTGGGGTTTAGTACCATAAATAAGAGGATTGGTTAAATCTGCAATGCCCAAGACTTTTCATGATACAGTGGCTTTAGCGGGAAGTTTGACTAATGAGATGATAAGGAATGGATCATTAGCTGATCCAAAAGTAGGAGAGAAAAGGAAATGGAACAACAACAACATAGGAAGGAAATTTGGTGGAAACTGGAATAAGAAGATAAACAGGAATCCAGAAAGGAACTTTATGGGAATTGCATAGGAAAGAAGGCCATAGACAGAAGGTCAACCATGGTCCAATACGTGCAAAAGATACCATGATGGGAAATGTATGCTGGTAATCTGTTATAAATGCAAGAAGAAGGGACATACATCAAAAGAATGTAAGGGACCAGCAAATCCTAAGCCAGTGTGTTACCAGTGTAGAAAAGAGAATCACCTTCTCAATGAATGTCCGGAGCTAAAAAGGAAAACTCTAAGGAATAGGATTCCAGACAATGTGCATGGTCGAGCATTTGTACTTCAAGCTGAAGAAGCACGTCAGGAACCAGAAGTTGTGATGGGTACGTTCCTTATTAACGATCAATACGCATCTGTATTATTCGATACGGGAGCAACTCAAAGTTTTATTTCAAATACATTTAAACCGTTACTTAGACTAGCATCCGAAAAACTGAAAAATAGGTATATGATAGAACTAGCTGATGGAAAATGATAGAGGCTAGTGAAGTTATTCTTAATTGCAATTTGAAGTTTGATGATCATTGTTTTAACATCAATCTGATCCTTATTAAATTAGGAGGCTTTGATATTGTTATGGGTATGGATTGGTTAAGTAAGAATCAGGCGGAAATTAGTTGTTGAAAGAAAATGATTAAAATTCCTTGATTAAAGATAATAAAATACTTTTCATATACGGTGAGAAACCTAGAGGTACTATAAAGATAGTCTCTTGCATGAAGGCTCAGAAATATTTGAAAAGGAAATGTTTGGCATTTCTGGCCCACGTAGTTGATACAAAACTAATTAAGAAGAAGTTGGAAGATGTTCCTATTGTTAGAGATTACCCAGAAGTATTTTCTGACGAGTTACCAGGATTGCCGCCCCCTCGTCAAGTAGAATTTAAAGTTGAATTACTACTAGGGACTGCACCTATTGCTAAGGCTCCGTATCATTTGGCGCCATCAAAAATGAATGAATTAATTAATCAATTACAGGAGTTGTTGGATAAAGGATTCACACGCCCTAGCGTTTCACCATGGGGAACTCCAGTCTTGTTCGTAAAGAAGAAAGACGAAACCTTTAGGATGTGCACTGATTATAGAGAGCTTAATAAAGTAACTATTAAGAATAGATATCCTCTCCCTAGGATAGATGACCTATTTGATCAGTTGCAAGGATCTAGTTACTTTTCAAAAATTGACTTAAGGTCCGGATATCACCAGTTAAGGGTGCGAGATGAAGATATACCTAAGACTGCATTCAGAACTCGATATGGTCATTATGAATCCTTATGATGCCATATGGGTTAACTAGTGCTCCAGTAGTATTTATGGATCTAATGAACAGGGTGTGCAAACCTTACTTGGATAACTTTGTCATAGTCTTTATAGATGACATTTTAATCTACTGCAAAAGTAAGGAGGAACATGAGGAACACCTAAGGCTAACCTTGGAACTACTTTAGAGAGAAAAATTGTACGCCAAATTCTCAAAGTGTGAATTCTGGAAAAGAGAAGTACAATTCTTAGGACATGTGGTTAACCAAGAAGGAATTCAAGTCGACACAGCAAAGATTGGAGCAATTCAGAAACGGGAAGCTCCGAAAACACCAACTGAAGTACGTCAATTCTTAGGTTTGGCTAGTTATTATAGAAGGTTTATAGAAAAATTTTCACGAATAGCCCAACCCTTGAGAGAAATAACTCAGAAAGATAAGCCATATGTTCGGGGAGAAAAACAAAATACTGCATTTGAAATCCTAAAACACAAATTAGGTAGTGCTCCTATTTTAGCCCTTCCAGATGGTATTGATGATTTTGTAGTATATTGTGACGCATCACATCAAGGTTACGGATGTGTTCTAATGCAACAAGATAAAGTAAGCATATGCGTCTAGACAACTTACTAGGAGTGAAATGAGTTATACTATTCATGATTTGTAATTAGGAGCAGTAGTATTTGCACTAAAGATTTGGAGAAATTATCTAAATAGAACCAAGTGCAAAATTTATACCGACCATAAAAACTTGCAACACATATTTGATCAAAATATGTTGAATATGAGGCAAAGAAGATGGGTGGAGTTACTGAGTGATTATGATTGTGAAATTAAGTACCACCTAAGCAAGGCAAATGTAGTGGTAGATGCTTTAAGTAGGAAGGAAAGAATTAAGCCATTATGAGTCCGCGCTTTGAGAATGGAATTACACTCGGATTTGAAAGTCAAATTCAAGAAGCCCAACAAGAAGAAGAATTGAAAAGTGTGATGGGGCAGAACGAACAACTAGAACCTACGTCAGATGGAATTATGAGATTTAGAGGAAGAATTTGGATTCTGGATAATGACATGCTTAGAGAAACTATTCTAAAGGAAGCAGACAAATCGAGATATTCAGTACATCCAGGAAACAATAAAATGTATAAAGATTTGAAAAATCTGTACTGGTGCCAGGTATGAAGAAATCCGTTGTAGAATTTGTAGGTAAATGTAATACCTGTTCAAGAGTTAAAGCTGAATATCAAAAACCCTTAGGATGTTTACAACAACCAGAAATCCCTGAGTGGAAATGGGACCAGATTACCATGGATTTTATAACCAAGTTACCCTGAACTCCAAGTGGTTATGACATAATATGGTTTATAGTTGACAGATTGACTAAGTCAGCTCACTTTTTGCCAATCAGAGAAGATTATAAAATAGAGAAGTTAGCAAGGATCTATATATAAGAAATTGTGTCTAGACACGGAATACCAATTTCAATAATATCTGATAGAGGTAACAGATTTACTTCAAGATTTTGGCAGACTTTACAAAAAGCATTAGGAACACAAATAAACATAAGTACATCATATCATCCACAAACAGATGGACAGAGTGAGAAAACAATCCAGATGTTGGAGGATATGTTGCGAGCTTATGCATTAGATTTTGGTGGCAGTTGGGATGTACATTTACCGTTGATAGAATTTTCATATAACAATAGTTACCATGCCAGTATAGGGGCAGCCCCATTTGAAGCATTATACGAAAGGAAGTGTAGATCACCTCTATGTTGGAATGAAGTAGGGGATAGACAACTTATAGGACCAGAACTCATACAGGAAACATCTAATAAAATTTTTGAAATTAAAGACAGATTAAAAGCAGCACGGGATAGGCAGAAGAGTTATGCTGATAAAAGAAGAAAGCCGTTAGAATTTCAGATTAGGGATAAAGTATATCTAAAACTATCACCATCAAAAGGAGTTATTCGATTCGAAAGAAGGAATAAGTTAAACTTGGTCCTTTTGAAATAATAGATAGAATTGGCCCTGTAGCATTCAAGTTAGAGCTGTCTCAGGAATTAAGTGGAGTACATAAAACTTTCCATGTATCCAACTTGAAGAAATCTCTGGTTGATGAGACGTTAAGGATACCAATAAAAGAAGTCAAAATAGATGAGAAACTTCATTTTGTGGAAGAACCAGAGGCAATTATGGATAAGGAAGTGAAAAGATTAAAGAGAAGTAAGATCCCAATAGTGAAGGTAAAATGGAATTCAAAACGAGGACCTGAATTCACATGGGAATGAGAAGATGAAATCAAAAGAAAATATTTACATTTTGTTTGAGGTTAAACTGAATAAAAAGAAAAATTATAAAGACAAACTCTCCATATCACGAGATAGTAACAACAGATGAATTTCGGGGCAAAATTTTTGTTACAGGGGGAGAATGTGACGACCCTAAAAATAAGGTTAGACAAATTAAAATTTTGGGAATTATTATAAGTTAGTATCATAGTATACATAGTAGATCAAGAATTTCTAAGATGACTTTATTTGATAATAATTGTTATCTATATGTTTTAGCATGCATAAGTATGTGTATATGTTTATTTAACGTGCATGCATGCATAATTATTTACGTATATATGTGTATATTTGGGATATGATCATGTAAGTGCACCATAAGATATCTAATACACAAGCAAAATTACTGTTAAGTGGTGAACAAGATCAAACTTAAAATAATTTTTAACAAAAGTCCACAGCGGACATATAAAAGTCCACAGCGGACGTGTAAAGAACCCACAGCAGACGTATAAAAGTCCACAACGGATGTAAAACAGTCCATAGCGGATGTGTAAAGAACCCACAGCTGACATGTAAGGTTCCACAGCGGACGTCTAAGGTTCCACAACGGACGTGTAAGGTTCCACAACGGACATGTAAGGTTCCACAACAGACGTGTAAGGTTCCACAGCGGACATGTGAGGTTCCACAACAGACATGTCAGGTTCCACAGCAGACATGTGAGGTTCCACAGCGGATGTATAAAGGTTCCACAGCGGATGTATGAAGGGTTTACTGCGGATGTATAACAATAAACTTAAAAACTTAGGCTAATATTAGTCACTTGATTATTAAGATGTTTACACAAACTAATCCAAATCAATAGATTACTGGAATACTTATTTGAAACTAATCATTAACTAAACACATAAACACATTAGCATGAGGAAATGACACCTATCCCCATTGCCACTCAACCCTCTCGGTAGTTTGACACACACACCCCTAACTTGACACACATTAAGCCTACATAACACCTCAACAAGGCTAAGTAATCATTACAAGCTACTAACACACCCCTTATACTTCGACCAAACTTATCAACACTACCATCACCTTAGTGCACCACCACTACAACCCACCTCTCTCTACATCTCTCGGTAACCATCACAAACCAAAAATAACCTTCTCACCTCCAACACCCCCTCTTTCTCTAGGTTGTTTTAACACTGAAGAATCATCATCAACATCCTTTGAGGAATTATTCGAGTTCAAGAACACATTCCTCCAAGATTTGAACCCAAGGAGATTGAAGTCTTCATCAACCATCCTTTTCACCTTTCTTTCAAAATTATAATCAAGGTTAGAATTATGAAACTCTACAACTAAAAAGTAGGTTAGAATTATGAAACTCTATAACTAAAAAGTTTGTGAAAAATATGTAAATGTACAACATACAATTGAACCCTTATATATCATCAAAAACTAATTACAAATTTTATAAAAACTTTGATTTCTGACCAAAATTAGTAACTAAGAAAGTTTCAAAGGTGTTAATAAAAACAAAAGATTTAAATAAAGGGTTTAAAGATGTTAAACTAATTGATTATTACATGATTAACTAGGCTATACTAAGTTGAATACTCAAATTGACTGTGATTGTGGGAATAAAAATATTGAAAAATTATATAATGATCTCTATTATATACTGAAGTTACAGAATAAAATTTGTGAATTAATTCCTTAATATGACTATGTTTTATATTTTAGAACAATTAATAAGAAGAAAAATCAAAAATAATAGTAAAAGAGTGGATAAATCATGAAAATTTTACATAAAATGTGACATATTGTGTATAACATTTTGTGTAATTTTTAGAATTTTTAGAGATAAATAGCTATTTCAACTATTAATTTGAAATATTGTAAAAATTGAATAAAAATACCAATAAGGATATATGAACTAAAAATTTTATATGATAATCTTTGTATTAAGTTGCTATTGGTTGTAAGACTTTATAAATTTTGGAGATTTGTAACTACTGTTTTCAAAAATTAAGTCTAAATTAAGGATATTTTTGATTTTTAGAATAAGAAATTGTTTTAACAGATAATTGTTTTCTAGGAAATATCTGATCAGGTGCTGAAACTAAGGTGAGTAACATAGCCCCTTTTATTTATAAGTTTTGGGTGAAAAAGCGTACTATGTATTTTACTGTTGATGCTAACATGAATAAGAATTTTGATAAGATATTTCTATTAATGAATGGCATGAGTTAGGGCAACTGTGCGTTTGGCTGACAGTAGATTTGATGGATTTCAGCCTCTTTGTAGATGTTCACATCCATTATTAGCTGGGAAATGTTGATTCTTTTGTTGATGGGTGATAAGAACTAATGTAATAGTCTCATGTGAGACAAATTTGTAATATGATGTAATCCAACAATATATATATATATATATATATATATATATATATATATATATATATATATATATGACTAATGAAAGTTTGGTTTATTTAACAGCTTTGAATGTATGTCTTTGTAATCAATGTGTTATGAGCCAAAAGTCACACCCAAGCATCTCACGCTTCCACCGGGATGTGACAGTATGCAAGAACTTAAAGACTATGCAAGAAGTCAAAGAAAGAGAAATTTTCTTGGAAGTTTTTGCAAATCATCCAAATTGTATAAATAGGATTTTTGCTATGAATTTTTTATTATGTGCATGTAGGTGGTTTGGTAAATGTATGTCCAAAGGGTATGTTCTTGGTGCGAGCCCCAATAGGTCTTTCGAGGGGAGCTCACCTCTAATGGATCAAGCTTAAACAACATAAACTTTTTGGCATTGTAATTATTTAATTGTAATAAACACATGATTGAATTGTACCTTGTTGTTGAACACACATGCCCACATTTTTCTTATGTTTATTAAGAGTAATTCAAAATTTTAACAATGATTGGAACTTACATCCTTCACTTTGTTAAATAATACGTTATATCTATTTCAAAAACTAACTCATTCAATCCTTTCGTTAATTTGAAGAAGAAACCAACTTGCACATTTCTTTTAATTGAACTACAAGTGCTCGGGTATTATAGACCACTTGTTCTATAATCTCATCCATGGTTATAGGTTGTAAGGCCCCTATCCCGGGAACACTAATAGTTGGATATTCATAGCATAAAACCATTTAAAATATAACATTCACAGCGGAAGAATATATCTTTTCAATAAACTAGGCTCATGTCAAAACATAATATCATTTCATTCTTATTACAAAAATTGTATCAATACAATTACATTCCCAAAAATATGGATGCCACACTTGAATTATCCCGGTAGCTTCCATGTCCATGCCTGTACCTCCTCAGCTTCACCAATTACCTGCCAACTGATATGCATAAAGAAGTCAGCGACGCTGAGTGAGTTCTAGTTTTATAATAAAAATACTTTAGTTTACGTAAAACATTTTCCTTACTTTCGTACGTGAGCATACATCAAACATACATCTTGATAATAATCGTTTATTATCTTTCATCATCGTTCATCCATTCGTTTTCGTACTTTCATTCATTAACATCTTTCACTTTCATCTGGATCTTGCCATATGCTAAACCCCAAACATTATGCATTAAGCTGGTACTGTGCCGAGATTTATAAATAAACCCCCAAACATTGTGCACGAAGCTGACTACAGTACCATGGTAAAGCGACAAGGATCCGGTATCGTTTTGGTCAACCTCAAGGATTGGACCCCTGACGTGCATCCTCATGGTCTAGCCAAGCCGCACTTCAGTTGAGCTAACGACAACATGGTCGTGCACCTCCATTCATTTTGCTTGCAAGACCTTCATTCGTTCATTAGGTTTCACTTTCGTTAACATTATTTTTTCCTTTTCTTTACATAATACTTTACTTATTACACACATAACATTCAAGTAAAGCTTTCATAAAATCTTTTTCATCGTAAGAGAAAATAGTTTAAGGCATCATAATACATCGTAAACCTCATACAACATCATAAGAAATGAATATATCATTAAACCATTAAACAAACATAATCTTCCATTAAAAATTGGTACTTCACACTTAAATTCTATCTCCAGAATTTCAGGATAAACCTAAGTGTTTACAGCGCATGAATAAGGTATACAACGGATGGCTTAAAACACTAAATGTCCACAGCGGATAGCCAAAGTCCACAACAGACGACAAAAGTCCACAGCGGACGACCGAAGTCCACAACAGATGAATCAAAGACTTAAGAGTCCACAACGGACATGCATGAACATTTAAATGTCCACCGCGGACATGCATGAATACCTATGTACCTACAACGGACAGTCATTGTCCACAATAGACAGTCTAAAATGCTTAAGTGCCAATAGCGGATAGTCATTGTCCATCCAAAGTGTCCACAGCGGATAACCCATGGTCCACAGCGGACGGTCATTTTCCATCCAAATTGTCCACATCAGACAACCCAAGGTCCATAGTGGATAGTAAGTTAATACCTATGGTACAGCTTATGCAGTTCTCGTTCGATACAACATTTAAATGTATACTTAGCATAGATCTATCGGTTACACACTTAAAACCATAAACAACCATTAACATCATAAAAATCTTTTGAAAACACATACATTTTCATAAAAAGTCATTTCTAATAGTAGAAAGCATAGTAACTAGTAACATCATTTTCAGTACACATATCAGCTCCAACAAGTAGAAAGCAAGTAAAAGAGAGGATCCAGAACTCACCTTAACCAGCTTCCGAGTGATCCACAACAAACCCGAGAGCAAACCTGGAGTTCTAAGACCTAAACACATGTAAAGAAGTAACTAAACACATATAAACATATAGAAATCAGTCCAGAAGCTTAAACCCAACTAGAACCAAGAAAAAACACCTTAAAATCTTACCTTTTGAAAAAATCTTCTACTTCTCACTCTAGAACCGATGGGGAGCTTCTCTCTCTCTAGCCGTAAGTTTAGGTGCATGGGAGAGGGTATGGGCGGCCATTTCTCCCTTTTTAAACCCCATTATGGGCCGGTTTGGCCCTTGGTACACTTTTTCCACTTGCATTTTAAAATAATATCCCATTTGCTCCTTTACCTTTCTTTTCTTTTCCTTTTGAAGTTTTTGGGTGTTACAAGTCCACCCCCCTTATATAGGTTTCATCCTCGAAAGCTTTTAGTCCTTGAATAATTGAGGATAATGCTGCCTCATCTCTTCCACGGTTTCCCAAGTGGACTCTGACCCCTTCCTGTGCTTCCACTGTACTCGCACAACTGGAACCACTTTATTCCTTAGCCTCTTCTCTTTTTTGTCAATGATGGCCACCGGTTGCTCCACATAATTGAGCCATTCATCCACCTCGATGTCCTCGAGTGGCATAATCATATCCTCATCGGCTAAGAACTTTCTCAAATGAGATACATGGAACGTTGGATGAATTCCACATAACTCATCGGGTAGCTCTAAGTTGTAAGCCATCACTCCTACTCGAGTAGTGATTCGGAAAGGCCCTATATATCTCGGGCTTAGCTTTCGTCACTTCCTGAACCGCATGATCCCTTTCCAAGGCGAGACTTTCAACATAATTCTGTCGCCCACCTTAAACTCGATCGGTCTACACCTCTTGTCGGCATACGACTTCTGTCTATCCTTTGCTTCTTTCATAAAGGCCTTGATCTTTGCCAACTTCTCGATCGTAGCCTCGATCACCTCAATGCTCCCCAACTCCTTCTATCCGATATCGCCCCAACACACGGGCGTTCTACACCTTCTACCGTATAGCATCTCATAAGGTGGCATACCAATGCTGGCATGATAACTGTTATTATATGAGAATTCTACCAACGGTAAGTGCCCATCCCAACTTATTCCTAAGTTGATTACGCACGCTCACATCATGTCTTCCAATGTCTGAATCGTTCTTTCCGACTGACCATCCGTCTGCGGGTGATAAGCCATACTGATATGCAACCTCGTCCCCATCGTATCATGAAATATCTTCCAAAACTTTAATGTAAACCGAGTGTCACGGTCAGACACAATAGACACAGGTACACCATGATGAGCTACAATCTCCTTAATAAAAAAATCCACCAACTTCTCAAATGAATGCATCCACAGATTGGCAAAAAGTATGCACTCTTCATCAGGCAGTCAACTATCACTCATATGGCATCGTACCCCCTTGCCGTACGTGGCAACTTCGTAATGAAGTCCACGGTGATGTGCTCCTATTTCCACTTGGGTACCTCCAAAGGTTGGACCTTCTCGTATGGTTTCTGATGCTCCGCCTTCACTTGCAGACAAGTAAGGCATTTACTCACATACTCCGCTATGTCATGCTTCATTCTCGTCCACCAACAATTCTTCTTCATATCCTGATACATTTTCGTAGCATCAGGATGAAGTGAGTATCAAGTCTTATGAGCCTCATCCATGATCTTCCCATGTAGATCTCCATAAGGAGGAATCCACATCCGCCCTGACCGGGTCCTGACTCCGAGAGTGTTCTCCCTTAATTGGCGACTAGACCTTTCATCCTTTCGGAGTTAATCCAATCTTCTTTTAGCACTTCATCCTGAAATTCTTTGACCTGCTTTATCACATCGGAGGTCATGACCAACTGATAGGCCTTCACCCAAATCGGCTCGGGTCTCTCCTTTCGGCTAAGGGCATCTACCACCATGTTGGCCTTGCCTTGATGGTAGCAGATCTCACAATCATAATCCTTGATAAGCTCCAACCATCTCCTTTGCCTAATGTTCAAATCCTTTTACTCGAAGAAGTATTTCAAGCTCTTGTGATCAGTGTAGATGGTGCACTTCGTCCCGTACAAGTAGTGCCTTTAAATCTTTAATGCAAATACCATAACCGCTAACTCCAAATCATAAGTAGGGTAGTTAGCCTCATGGATCTTCAACTGCTGGGACGCATAGGCTATAACTCTCCCCCGTTGCATCAACACGCAACCCAATCCTGAATAAAAAGCATCCGAATAGACCACCAAGTCTTCGCTCCCTTCGGGCAACATCAAGACAAGAGCTTGAGTTAATCTCATCTTTAGCTCTTCGAAATCATTCTGCTTCTCTAGGCCCCATACAAACTTCACATCCTTACGGGTCAACTTAGTCAATGGTGAAGCTATCTTGGGGAAATCTTGGATGAATCTTATATAGTAGCCCACCAAACCCAAGAAACTACAAATCTCAAAGGGCGTCTTTGGAGACTTCCATTGCATCACCACCTTAACCTTCACTGGTTCTACCATAATCCCTTCAGGATTAACCAGATTACCTAAAAACTAAACTTCGCGTACCCAGAACACACACTTGGAGACCTTGGCATACAGCTTCTCTTTTCTAAGCATCTCCAACACCTCGCGGATGTGACTAGCATGCTCTTCTTTGCTCTTCGAATAAATTAGGATGTCATCAATAAACACGATCATTGATATATCTAGCATAGGCTGACACACCCGATTCATCAAATCTATAAAGGCAGCTGGCGCGTTGGTTAAACCAAAAGACATAACAAGGAATTCCTAGTGCCCATAATGCATACGAAAAGCTATTTTAGGAATATCCTGCTCATTCACCTTCAGTTGGTGGTAACCAGATCGGAGGTCTATCCTCGAGAACCAACTGACACCCTAGAGCTGATCGAACAAGTCATCAATCCTTGGTAATGGGTATCGATTCTTCACCGTCAGCTTATTCAACTCACGGTGGTTGATGCACATCCTCATACTACCATCCTTCTTTTTCATAAACAACACCGGAGCACCCCACCGAGATATACTCGGCCGAATAAAACCCTTATTTAGCAAATCTTGCAACTAAGTCATCAACTCAATCAATTCTGAAGGAGCTAGGTGATATGATGCCTTGGCAATAGGTTGAGCTCCCGGTAACAAATCAATCTAGAACTCAATCTCTTGGCCAGGAGGCACACCTGATAGATCTTCAGGGAATACATCTTGGAAGTCACACACGATCGGTACGTCCGACAATCGTGGTACTAACGCATCCACGTCCCTCACATAGGCTAGATAGGCACCATATCCACGCCTCATACATTTCTTTGCCACAACCATCGAAATTACTTCCGGAACCATACGAACTCTATCCCCATAAATCTTCACCGAACTCCCATCGGGCATGGTCAATCGAATCATCTTCTTGTGACACATGATATTAGCCTCATAGGCTGCTAACCAATCCATCCCTAGGACTACATCAAACCCGCCTAAATGAACAACCTAGAAGAGAACCTATAGCCTTCCAACTCTATGTCATAATCCTCTACCACATCAGATATCCTGATTGACTTACCAATAGTAGTTTCTACATCGATGAGCTCATCAATCTATCTACTCCTAGCAGGCAACTTATCACTAAATGCAGAAGAGATAAAGCTCCTACTAGCACCAGAATCAAATAACATAGAAGCACCAACGTCATTAACCAGAAATGTACCTGATACAACATCGAGGTCCACTCTGACTTCCTCTTGGGTCATGGTAAAGGCCCTCGCTCTGGCCTTCTACACTTCCTTCCATTTCTCAACCTCTTTTCCCGCTCCCGAGCTCTCAGCCCTCGGCTTCTTGCACTCCCGACTCATGTGACCTGTTTCTCCATAGTTATAGCACCTTATCACCCTATAATCCTTTGCCATATGCCCTTCCTTCCCACACTTGAAACAGATGTTTAACCCCCACCTACATTCCCCCGCATGTTCCTTCCCACACTTATTACACATCCTCGTCCCTGTACCTACCATCACCACCTTTCGGTCATCCACCCTTGCCTTTTTGTTCTTTGGAGTGAAGCCACCACTGTCAAATCGTTTCCCATTCTAGTTTCTATCACCACCACCTTTCTTACTCACCTCCACCACTGCCACCTCTTCCTTCTCATCATATAGTCTCCCCGCCAGATCTATCACTGACCTATACGTGCCTGGCCAGGCAGGGATCAGATGTCTGTGAATATCCACTAGTAGACCTTGGATGTATCTCTTTATCTTTCATGACACGGGTGTCGCCTGCTCTGGCACCAGCCTTGCCATCTCATTGAACTTGGCCGTATACTGCTGGTGTGTCATGGTTCCCGCCTCCAACTGCAGGAACTTTGTCGATCTTGTCGAGCTCCCTGTGAGGACAAAACTCCTCGATCACCGGCTTCTTTAGTTCACTCTACCTCATCCTTCCAATCGCCCTGTTACCCTCAGCCAGGACAATGTTGTCCCACCAGCATAAGGCCGAATCCACAAACAATAGGTAGTAAACTTCACCTTTTGGTCCTCCATGCACTCACTGATATCCAACACAACCTCCATCTCTCTTACACATCGGTGGGCAGCAACAACATTCCCATTCCCATCAAACATTAGGGGCTTGCATCTCTGGAATGCCCCATAGTTGCACCCCCCATGTAGTTTCCTGCACAACCTCCTCCTCCTCATCCTTGCTTGAAACAATCATCTCGGTCTCTGGTTGCTCTCACTCCCCTGAGCCTCCCTCTTCACCCCCTTTCTTAGCAGTATTCTTCTTCTCCTTTTTGTCCTTCCTTTCATCCTCATTCATGGCTCTAGTAACCTCAGTCACCACAGATGGCATAATCATTTGCGTGACTTGATGAACCTACTCAACTACAGCCTCCTTTACTGAGACCCTCAGATTAGCGCTCTCATCCCCACCTTCCTGGTGATGAAGCTCGGGCACTTCAGGTGTCGTTTTGACAGTCTTAGCCCTGTTCCTCGTGACACGTGGCCTGGCACTACATCCTTCACGTCCTCCACCTCGAGAAGCCTTCAAAGATCTACCACCAGCCATCTCTAAGCACTAAAAGATTCAAACACCAACATGATCATTCAATGTAATAGCTCAGATTATGTCAAGTATAGTAAGTCTCTAATTATGGTGACTAGTTGTGATTAGCCACTTACTTTACTCTTCATTCCCCAAGCATTTCCTATCCTGACTACATCAATATCCAAATCTACTAAGAGCACATAATTCACATAACATACGCACATAATTCCTTTTTCCATTAATTTACATATAACGTTTACATAAAGCATTTACCTGCAGGCATGTAGCTACTAGGACTGGCATTTCTTTCCTTTCCTCCCATTCTCAGTTTAAGTCTTGGTTTATAATAATTTTATCCAATTCTCTTAAACTTTTGCTCTGATACCAACTTGTAAGGCCCCGATCCTGGGAGCACTCACAGTTGGACATTCTTAGCGTAAAACCATTTAAAATATAACATTCGCAGCGGAAAAATATATCTTTTCACTAAAATTAGGCTCGTGTCAAAACATAATATCATTTCATTTTTATTACAAAAATTGTATCAATACAATTACATTCCCAAAAATGTGGATGCTAGACTCGAATTATCCCGGTAGCTTCCATGTCTATGCCTGCACCTCTTCAGCTTTGCAAATTACCTGCCAACTAATATGCATACAGAAGTCAGTAACGCTGAGTGAGTTCTATTTTTATAATAAAAATACCTTACTTTACGTAAAACATTTTCCTTACTTTAGTACGTGAGCATACATCATACATACATCTTGATAATAATCGTTTATCATCCTTCATCATCGTTCATCCTTTCATTTTTGTACTTTCATTCATTAACATCTTTCACTTTCATCTTGATCCTGCCATATGCTAAACCCCAAACATTGTGCACGAAGCTGGTACCATGCCGAGATTTATAAATAAACCCCCAAACATTATGGACGAAGCTGACTACAGTACCGGGGTAAAGCGACAAGGATCTCGTGTCCTTTTGGTCAATCTCAAGGATTGGAAACCTGAAATGCATCCTTATGGGCTAGCTAAGCCGCACTTAAGTTGAGCTAACGACAACATGGTCGTGCACCTCCATTCATTTTCCTTGCAAGACCTTCATTCATTTATTTGGTTTCACTTTCGTTAACATTATCTTTCCCTTTTCTTTAAATAATACTTTACTTATTACGCACATAACATTCAAGTAAAGCTATCATAAAATCTTTTTCATCGTAAGAGAAAATTGTTTAAGGCATCATAATACATCGTAAACCTCATACAGCATCATAAGAAAAGAATATATCATTAAAAGATTAAACAAACTTAACCTTCCATTAAACATTGGTACTTAACACTTAGATTCTATCTCCAGAATTTTAGGATAAACCTAAGTGTTTATAGCGCATGAATAAGGTATAGAGCGGATGGCTTAAAACACTAAGTGTCCACGGCGGACAGTAAAAGTCCACAGCGGACAACCAAAGTCCACAACGGATGAATCAAAGACTTAAATGTCCACAACGGACATGTATGAACACTTAAGTGTCCACAGGGGACATGCATAAATACCTATGTGCCTATAGTGGACAGTCATTGTCCACAGCGAACAGTCTAAAATGCTTAAGTGCCCACAACGGACAGTCATTGTCCATCCAAAGTGTCCACAACGGACAACCTAAGGTCTATAGCAGACAACTCAAGGTCCACATCGGACATTGTCCATCCAAAGTGTCCACAGCGGACAACCCAAGGTCCTCAGTGGACAGTAAGTTTAATACCTATGGTCTAGCTTATGCAGTTCTCGTTTCATACAACATTTAAACGTATACTTGGCATAGATCTATCAGTTACAAACTTAAAACATCATAAACAACCATTAACATCATAGAAATCTTTTAAAAACACATACATTTTCGTAAAAAGTCATTTTTAAGAGTAGAAAGCATAGTTGTCCAGTAACATCATTTTTAGTACACATATCAGCCCCAACAAGTAGAAAACAAGTAAAATAGGGGATCTAGAACTCACCTTAACTAGCTTTCGAGTGATCCACAACAAACCCGAGAGCAAAACAGGAGTTCTAGCACCTAAACACACGTAAAGAAGCAACTAAACACATATAAACACATAGAAATTGGTCCAGAAGCTTAAACCCAACTAGAACCAAGAAGAAAACACCTTAAAATCTTACCTTTTGAAGAAATCTTCTACTTCTCACTCTAGAACAGGTAGGGAGCTTCTCTCTCTCTAGCCATAAGTTTGGGTGCATGGGAGAGGGTATCGGCGGCCATTTCTTCCTTTTTAAACCCCATCATGGGCCGGTTTGGCCCTTGGTACACTTTCTTCCTTTGTATTTTAAAATAATATCCCATTTGCTCCTTTACCTTTCTTTTCTTTTCTTTTCTTTTCCTTTCAAAGTTTTCTGGTGTTACATAGATACACATGAGAAATACTGGTTAAATAATGGTGGTATGTCCTTATATCTCAAGCCCCCTTTAATTTTACTATGTCGTTACACATCAATCAAGTCTTTAAGGATATTCATTCTTTATTACTCAATAGAAGTTTCATGTTAGTAACATCTGTGTTTTTAGTATCTAATTTGAATTTAAAAGTCTTTTAAGTATTAAGATATTCTAAATTATAAATACTTTAACTTGTTCACTTCTTTTATTAAATCCTCATTATGCTTTATTATCTTCTTACTTTATTTACGCACACATAAGAGTAAAGATGTGCAATTATGTTAGATGAAGATTCAGACATGTCAGCCATGAAAGGATGATCCAATTTAAGATCCAGTCTCTCTAATTGGTCAGTGTTAGGGATAAATCTCTTGTATAGGTTTAGATGATATATATCACTCTTGTAATCATAATTATAATTATTGTTCTTAATGATATAAAATGAATATATTTGATTATAATTGTGTTTATGAACTAAATAAATTTATTTTGTACTTCATTTAATATATTCATCTATTATATAATATATTTCAGAATGTATGTGTTAATGTGCAGGAAACATTAAACTGTGTCAATTTGGAAAATTGACTAAGTGTTGGAGCAACTGCAGATGAATAAAGTGTTCTTCCGTAGATGTTCTCAGGAACATAACTGAAGAATGTACATCCGTGGATCTCATACAGAAGAACAACTTCAGCTGAACAAGAAAAGAAGTGAAGCTGCTGGAGGGAAGGCTACGGAAGACGAGAACTCCTACGGAAGCACAAGAACAAGTACAGTACAACAGTTGTTGTGGAAGACAGACTACCTGCGGAAGAGTAAATTACTGCGGAAGACCAATTAACTCAGAAGTCAACATCAAGTCAACAAGTCAACGTGGCAGAAGAACAACAACATTAATAACGATGGAAGACATATTATTCAAGCAAATATTCCACGTCACATCAACAACTTTATTCATATTAGATTTGTTGTAAATCTCAAATTCCTAAGCTGATAAACATGGCAAGGATTTGGATAAGTTTGATTAGCTTAATTATAGCAACAAAATAGCTAGCGATAGAACATAATTAGATCTCTATATATATGAGATCGACAACATAGATCAAAATATATAACAATAATTGAGAATCATTAGAATCATTAGTGATCATTATCTGAATCATTGTATTCAAGATCAGCAACCTCAATAGCAACAAGAAAGCATTCAATCAATGTTCTTGAGTTCTCTCGGTTTGATTATTCTTATTTTATTTGTTTAATTGATTGATTTTATTATTATTAATAGATTAAACACCAAGTATTGATAATTTCACGATCAATACTTGTTCAAATCAATTCTGATAATTCCTGAACGATCCTAGGATTCACAGGTGGTATCAGAGCTTGGTGCTCATTGATTTATATCAATTGGTCTATCAGCTTTGATTAAGTTTAATCGAATTCTGTTTTAAAACAAAACCTCTGCTTTTTTTTAAATTAACTATCAGGAGAAACTTAGTTGTTGGTGCTTATCAATCTCCTAAACTGGAAAACAAATCTGATTTTAAAACCTGGAAAATCCGGTTCAGGAATCATGTTAATTATACAGATTCTGACTTATGGGCTTTGATTACCGAAGGACCTTATATTCCACCTGCCTTAGGAGCAGATTATAAGGATAATAATCAGCCCATTAGTTTAAAGAATCTGTCACCTGATGATGCCAAGAGAGTCAAGATTGACATCAAAGCCTATAGTATGCTTACTATGGCTTTGCCTGAAGAACTCTTGATCAGGTGTGAATCATACAAAACTGCTAACTCGTTATGGAAAATCCTGCACACTCTATGTGATGGCAGTGACGAGATTGGAAGTATCAAAAAGGACACTCTCTGTGCATAATATGAAACCTTCCATCATATTCTGGGAGAGTCAGTCCCTCAACAATTGCATAGATTTATGCAACTTGTTACAGAAATGAACATTATAGATTTATGCAACTTGTTACAGAAATGAACATTCTTGAACTTAAGTACAGCAATGAGGAATTAAATAAAAAGATGCGTCATCCATTACCAGAAAATTAGACACAGACTGTGTCCATGTTTAAAAATACTATTGATCTAAAAGCAATAGGACTAGATACACTAGTAGCAAAGGTAGAAGCGTTGGAGCTAGATGATAAGACGAGAAACAAAAGTGTGAAAACACCTATAGCTCCTTATCAATTCAAAGAGCTGAAGAATACTGGGAGTGCATTCATCTGCAATGAAGGTGAAGGCAACTCAAGTGATGAATGTGAACCAAAGAAGAAACAAGTTTCTATACAGCAAAACCTTCAAAATCAAGATCTCAAAGCAAGCAGAACAAAAAGGAAAAAGGCAAGGCTGAAGAATCCAAAAGCAAGAAGATCATCAATCAAGCGGAACCAATTACGGTGGTTCTAGAATCTGAAGAACAGAAAGCCTCCTTTGCAGCTTTTAGTTCAAGTTTTCAGGCATATCTAGGAAGCACCTTGACTCCTGCTCATTTTTGTCAACAAGATCTAGAAGAACTTCATCCTGATGAAGTAGAAGAGATGGATCTGCAATGGCAAATGGAAATGATTGCCTATAGAGCCAAGATGTATATGAAAAGAAACAAAGGACTATCTGTTAGAAGCAGAACAACAAAACTTGGGGTAGATAAGTCCAAAGTAAGATGCTTTAAATGCAATTTGTTTGGACACTTTTCTAGGGAGTGCAATAACAACCAACAGCAAACAACTGACTCAAGACAGCCTAGTCAAAGGAGTTTCACACACCCACAACTAACCAATGCATCCCCACCAAACAATACAACAGGTACCTCTAACACTAAAGAAACTGGTTTGATTATTTTGTAGGATGGTACTTGTGATTGGAGCATGTATGAGAAGGAAGTGCTTGCTGAAAATCAAGCTTTAATAGCCAACATGGAAAACAAAGTGCCTCCAATGGCCACTGAGGTAAGACAAAGGTTGTGCTCTCCCGCTTACATAGATGAAGTAGAAAGATATAGATCTCATGCTCAACAATTGGCTGATAAAGTAAAAGAAACCTTACTTCTAAATGAATCTCATGTAAGAGAACATAAACTTTATCAAGTTAAAATTAATTCTTTACAAAAGGATTTAGATAATTTGTGCTTGAAAATTACAATCTAAAAGCACAAGTTGAGCATTTGACTACATCTTTAACCAAATCTATGTCAGAGCATGCATCTACTGAGGTGAAACTGTAGAAATTCCAATTGTCATCAGAACAATATGAGAAATTGTTAAAGTCTCATACTGAGTCTATGAACAAATCAGGATTGGGATTTCATGCAGTTGCACCACCAGTTAACAACAATTACATTCCTTTACCTGAGTCAATGACCAATAGTTTAACTAATCACTTTGTATCTAGTAACAAACCTAAGACATCAGATAAACATGATTTGTCTGAGTCATCTGAATCTAATTCATCTGAATCAGAATCAGAATTGTCAGAATTTGATTATGACAACTGTGATGACTTAGATGAAAGGAAGAGACTAATAATGCTGAGTTGGGTAAAGGTAAAATTATGTTAAATGAATACTCAATACCAAAGGTCTTAAATGAACTTAAACTACCCTATCCACCAAAACAAAGAAACCTTCTCAAGATAATCCACACAAGGATTGAGCAATTAAATAAAGGATTACATGCATTCAACAAACTAAATGTAGAAAAGTCAACAAAAAGAGGATCAGGAGAAAAGATCAAAACTTCCACAGATCATCTGCGGAAGAAATCAGAACAGACAAAGAAAAAGGTCACAAAAGATACAACACAAGAACCTTTTGATATCATGTCTGGAAGAGGAAAAGACTCATCAGCATATAAAATTGATAAGGAATTAAAGAAGCAAAAACTAATGAGCAAGAAGAAGGCAAAGAAAAGGAATGAATCTGAAAGTGAAGATGAAGTTTACTGTAAATGGTGTGACATGCACAACCACAGCACAGAAGAATGCTACTTCAGCAGCTATTGCTCAATATACACTATGAACAATCACATGACGTCAGATTGTTACTTCAACAAATATTGTGCAATATGCAACAAAAACAATCATACTACAAAGGAATGCTACTTCAACAAGAAGAACAAAACCAAGATCATCAAGACAAAGAAAGTAGATACCTCTGAGTCAGACTCACAATCTTCTGAAGATGATATAGATTAAAACCAAAAGAAACAACAACAAAAACAGTAAGTTACTAAGAAAAACAACAAAGCTGCTAAGGTGAAATTAAAGAATAAGAAGGAGAAATCATAAGTGCAAAAGAATGCACCACACAAAAAGGTAGCACTTGAGGAAGAAAACAACTTCTTTGATCACTTTGACAAAGGCAATGATGTGCCTAAGTCCAAAGCATAGGATGTTGAAACATTTTCTGGCAATTCCTCATCATCCACATCAAAGAAGAAGTCTCAAACAAAAATAACTAACCAAGTTAGTATGAATCAAGAAGACATCACCTCAACCTCATCAACCATTACATCCTCACCCCAAACTAAACATAATGAATTAACTGACTGTACAACTAATCTAGAAACTTCAAGTCTTATTCATGAGAAAGTTGATACATTAGATAACGATGTCATGCCCAAGACCAGCAAGGCTTGGGCTCCTAAGTCTAACTAAATTCATTTTTGTTTACAGGAACATCCAAGGAGGGCTGACAAGAAGTGGTATATTAACAGTGGCTGTTCCAGAAATATGACGGGAGACTGCACCCTCCTGCAGGACTTCAAACATAAGAATGCTTCATATGTAGCATTTGGTGGAGAAGGGAGGTAAAATTACTGGTGAAGGAATGGTAACAAATGGAGTTTTAAAGTTTGAAAAAGTTAACTTTTGTGAAAACTTATAGTTTAACTTACTAAGTTTATCATAAATATGTGACCAACACTATACTACTTTCTTTGATAACTCTGATTGCTACATTCTTAAGCCAGGTTTCAAAATTCCAGAAGACTGGATCCTTCTAAAAGCACCAAGAAAAGGTAACACCTATGTGTTGGATATGAACAACACTACACTAACAAGCAAAGAAACATGCCTGTTCTCTAAATCATCAGAAGATGAAGCATAACTCTGGCATAGAAGGATGGCTCATTTCAACATGAAGAACATGAATAAATTGGTGAAAAATGACTTAGTCATTGGTGTTTCAAAGAAAGAATTTTACTATTCTAATCACTGTTTATCATGTTATAAAGGCAAACAACACAAAGTATCACATAAGTCCAAAACAATTAACACAAACACAACACCATTAAAGTTACTGCACATGGATCTTTTCGGTCCCACCAATGTGTTAAGCATTGGCGAAAGGCAATAATTAGCATCAGGTCACCAGGTCTTTACTTATGTAAAACATAGGTGTCCTTTGACCCAGGTCTTTGCTTACGCAAAACAGAGGGTCATGATGCGCAAAGATAGAGGTTATAAGGTGTTACAACATAGTAAGTGTGCATAAGTGATGAGTTGTATACTTTCTGATGCGACTTACTTGTTAACTCCTCACAAGGACTTATCCATACCAAGTCATCTTGGCTTTATGTTGAGCATGACATAGCTTATTTTCCACTCAGGATGAACCTATTCATATATTCAACACATCAGATCAGTAGATAGTTGATTGGGTGCAGGCAAGATATATCCATAGGTTATCAAAAGCCTCACATAAGTTTATGTTGTATCCTCATATGAGCACAATTAATAAGTCTATATACCTGTTTGTTAATGTTTTGAACTTATTCTAAATTGATCATGCCTAATGATTCAATTAAGTACTTAAATCTTACTGAGTCAAAGGCCTTAGTGAATAAATCAGCAAGCTGATTTGTTGTGTCCACTTTGATCAACTTAATTAGTCCATTTTCTGAGCAGTCTCTTAGAAAATGGTATCTGATTTCTATATGCTTAGTTTTACTATGTTGGACTAGATTAGCAGTAATAAACATAGCAGCTGAATTGTCTATATATATTGGTGTCTGGAGAAAGTTGTAACCATAATTAAGTAATTGATTTTGTAACCATAGAACCTGGGAGCAGCCTGCTGAAGCAGCTATGTATTCAGCCTCAGCTGTGGATACTGAAACATTTGTCTGCTTTTTGCACCGCGAAGACACAAGTCTTTGGCCTATGAATTGACATACTCCAGTTGTTGATTTTCTATTGTTGTTGCATCCTCCTTAGTCACTATCTGAATAGGAGTAAAGCTTGAAGTCTCCTTCTTTGGGATACCATAGTCCAAGTGATGGTTTCCCTTTGAGGTATCTAAATATTCTTTTTACTGCATTCAAATGAGACTCTTTTGGATCTGCTTGATACCTAGCACACACACACACAACAAACATTATGTCAGGTCTACTAGCAGTTAAGTACATTAAGGATCCTATCATAGATCTATATAATCTTTGATCAATAGACTTCCCTGTTGGATCTGGTACAATTTTATCTATAGTAGATGCTGGTGTTTTGCATGATGTACAGTCTACAAGGTTATATTTCTTTAATGTTTGAAGGATATACTTTTCTTGATTGATGAAGATGCCATATGTTTTCTAGATGAACTTGTAATCCTAAGAATAAAGTTAATTCTCCTATTGAACTCATCTGAAACTCAGATTACATTAAGGCTTCAAACTCTTCACAAAGTCTCTTGTTTGTTGATCCAAATATGATGTCATCAACATATATTTGAACAACTAAGAGGTCTTGGTGTTCATGTTTGAGGAAGAGTGTTTGGTCAATTGTTCCTCTCTTGTATCCATGTTTTAGAAGAAACTTGGACAGTGTTTCATACCATTTTCTTGGTGCTTGATGAAGTCCATATAAAGCTTTGTCAAGTTTGTACACCCTATGAGGGTAATCAGGATCTTCAAAGCCTGGTGGTTGAGATACATAGACCCATTCATCAATCTTACCATATAAGAAGGCACACTTTGCATCCATTTGATAAATTGTGAACTTCTTATATGATGCATATGCCAAGAACACTCTAATTGCCTCAATTCTTGCAACTGGTGCAAAGACTTCATCATAGTCTATGCCTTCCTCTTATGTGTAGCCTTGAGCAATTAGTCTTGCTTTGTTTCTGATTATTATTCCCCTATCATCTAGCTTGTTTTTGATTAACCACCTTGTGCTAATAGGATATTGGCCTTCAGGGAGATCAACTAGGTTCCACACCTTCCGTTTCCTGAACTGCTGCGGTTCTTCTTGCATTGCTTCAATCCAGCTGTTATCTTTTAAGGCTTCTGTGATGTTGGGTGGAACTACTTGAGATAGAAAACAAGAGAATAGACAAGTGTTTGCAGCTCCCTATTGTCTTCTGGTAGTTTTGCTGTTGAGGTCACCTATCATGTTATCAATTGGGTGATACTTATGTGTTATAACTTTTGGTACATCATTAACTTGGATGGATGAATCCATGTTTGTGATGTTGTTTATTGGAGATGAGGGTAGTTGTGATGGGGAGTCAACAAAATAGTTCATCTCATTTTCTAGTGCAGCTGACTGAGCTTCTGCAGGAATATGTATGTCATCCAGGGTAGTTGACATGTCTTCCGTAGCAGGTACTTGATCAGCTATGGTCTCTGTCCAAGGCATATCTGTGTGTGACAATGGTATGGGATGATTTTTTGATATGGTTTGATTTTTGGGGGGTCTCCGTTCAACATCTGCTGTAGGGATATCTACGGAAGTAGAGGGTATTGCTGCTGATGTGCATGGAGTAAAAACATCTGAACCTTCTTTGTGTTTTTGTGCTGATATACTAGGATCATTATCACTTTAGTTTTCTAGAGTAATGACTCTTGGTGGATCAACTGTCAATGGTACACCCATATTTGGAGGAACATAGGGATAACATGTATCCGCAGCACCTGTCACATTAAGATAACCAGAGTTAAATGAGTTAGTTAATGCATCTATATCAAATAGCCAAATGATCCTTTCACAGACTGTAGGAATAAGGATTCATCAAAGGATACATTAGGAGTTTCTTCCACTATGTTATCATGTAAAATGTAGACTCTATATGATTTAGATGTTGATGAGTAACCAACAAAGAAACCATCATAGGCTTTTTTAGCAAATTTTCCTAACTGTTCTTTTGTGTTTAATACAGATACATGACACCCAAAAGCTTTAAGATATCCTATAAATGATTTTCTTTTAAACAGAAGTTTATAGGGTGTTTTGTTATGTTCTTTGACAATCAAAGTTCTGTTTTGAACAGTGCAGGCTGTGTTCACGGCTTCTGCCCAAAATGTTATTGGCAGATGTGAGTCAGCTAGCATTGTTCTTGCTGCTTCAATTAGAGTTCTATTTCTTCTTTCAGCAACTCCATTCTGTTGAGGAGTTCTTGTAGCACTAAATTGCCTAGCTATGCCTTTATCCCTGCAAAATGAGTCTAAGACATAATTAACAAAGTCAGTTCCATTATCACTTTTCAGTATCTTGATTCTTAGATCAAGTTGATTTTCTATCTTAGTGATGAACTCCATTAAAATTTCTGATGTATCACTTTTATGTTTTAAGAAAAATACCCAAGTAAATCTAGTGAAATCATCAACAATCACCAAACAGTACTGCCTTTTGCCAATGCTTAACACATTGGTGGGACCAAAAAGATCCATGTGCAGTAACTTTAGTGGTGTTGTGTTTGTGTTAATTGTTTTGGACTTATGTGATACTTTATGTTGTTTACCTTTAAAGCATGATAAACATTGATTAGAACAGTAAAATTCTTTCTTTGGAACACCAATGACTAAGTCATTTTTCACCAATTTATTCATGTTCTTCATGTTGGAATGAGCCATCCTTCTGTGCCAGAGTTATGCTTCATCTTCTGATGATTTAGAGAACAGGCATGTTTCTTTGCTTGTTAGTGCAGTGTTGTTCATATCCAGCACATAGGTGTTACCTTTTCTTGGTGCTCTCAAACATGAACACCAAGATCTCTTAGTTGTTCAAATATATGTTGATGACATCATATTTGGATCAACAAACAAGAGACTTTGTGAAGAGTTTGAAGCCTTAATGCAATCTGAGTTTTAGATGAGTTTAATGGGAGAATTAACTTTCTTCTTAGGATTACAAGTTCATCAGAAAACAGATGGCATCTTCATCAATCAAAAAAAGTATATCCTTCAAACATTAAAGAAATATAACCTTGCAGACTGTACATCATGCAAAACACCAGCATCTACTATAGATAAAATTGTACCAGATCCAACAGGGAAGTCTATTGATCAAAGATTATATAGATCTATAATAGGATCCTTAATGTACTTAACTGCTAGTAGACCTGACATAATGTTTGATGTGTGTGTGTGTGCTAGGTATCAAGCAGATCCAAAAGAGTCTCATTGGAATGCAGTAAAGAGAATATTCAGATACCTCAAAGGGAAATCATCACTTGGACTATGGTATCCCAAAGAAGGAGAATTCAAGCTTTACTCCTATTCAGACAGTGACTATGGAGGATGCAACAACAACAGAAAATCAACAACTGGAGGATGTCAATTCATAGGCCTAAGACTTGTGTCTTGGCAGTGCTGTCACACCCTCAAAATCCACGTGCGGGGTTTTAGTGCGAGGCGTGTGACATACCAGGATCTCAGTCATTAGTTATTCAGAACGACTCTATATGAACAAACAATCAAAATCAGAGTTTAACTTTAAAATATGCGGAAGCTTCTAATAAACCAGAAATACCAAAGTAAAACAATATAATGTAAAGTACGCAAACACACGCGCCCAAAGTATTACCAACAAATACTTAAATGTTTAATAACCAAACCAAAACAGGTTTCAATCATGCTGACAACTTAATGATGCTGACCTGTGCACATGCTCCTAGGCAATGGTAACCTCAACCTGAGAATAGCATACTAAAAGAGTCAACACAATGGTTGGTGAGTTCAAGAGTTTGCGTTAATCATAAAACAATAACGGTTGCAAAATATAAGAGGTGTATTGAAATAGATATCTAGTCTATGTTCATCAGTAATAATCATAGTGATTTCGCGATTGAAGCTTAATGTGCTTCGTTTGTTGCCTCCCGTCACGACTTACCAGGTCGTGACTATGTTTGTGTTAGGACAAAATTGCACCCGTTTGACCTCGAGTCGCACAGGTGGGGCTCGTTAGACCCAGTAGTACTACCCAACATTTCTCGCTAATCATCATTATTAACAATCCGAAAGTGTGAGGACTTTCATGGTATTCAGCACTATATCATACTATACACAACTCATATAAAGTAAGCGTTTGTAAAACCAGTATGCTATCTCCCCCAAAAGAGAGTACGTAAAAGAGTGGGGCATGAACTCACCTGATGTGCGCAAGAAATAACTTAAGGCTTAACATGACAAGGAAGGAAAGACAACCTTCAGAAGTCACCTAGAACACGCAAGTACATAAGTACGTGTACACAGAAATCATAATGAAACCCTAAGTGCTCTATAACCCAAAGGACTCAAGGTTTGGAAAAACAGAACACATTGCCCTAGTTGGCCCGTTTGACCCATTGGTGACATTATAGGTGAAATTTCCATTTTAGTCAGACATAGCAGTACATCACACATGCTTATCATACAAGTTGTTCACATATGTCATTTTATTAACCACATGTACTATCTACATCATCATACAGGCATATTATCATACAAGTCATGCGAATCTCGAATAATCATCATGCTCAACATAACTATGCCATAACTAATGCATCACACATAGAATCAAATCATGCACAACATGCCATGTGAAGCCACTCACGACTTCACACCCTAAACCCTACCAATCCTACTAAGTAGGGGCCTCAGATTCGCACGCGTGTATAGCAATCATCATCACACTAATCAACAAAATTCATACCAACCGAAATACTCAACCATGATCAACTAAAACAATAGTCCTATCATAACCCATATGACCCATTACCATGAAATCCCACAAACAGGCCAAATCTGTCAACTAACCAATTTAGCATTCATACAACCCAAACAATACATTCTACCACCTTAGAAATCATCCATGAACATACTAGCATGATCCTAACATCACAAACATACTCAAACCATCATATTCAAGATTTTGTGCAAATAAAGTTTTCCTTTTGGGAAAGTGCATCCCAAATCTATATAACACCCAATACCTTCATGATTTCATTAACAATATACCAATTCCAACTCAAATTATCATCTAGACATGTTCTACAATCACTCTCATCATGATTCATCATTCTTCAAAACCAAAAGTTTCTACTTTTGGTAACATATGAACTATAACACGCATTCTTAGGTTTCTAGCATCAATATCATCAATCTATCATCCATATATCATCACAAACACATTAACAACATCAATTCACCATCAAGTCATAGCATTCATGCAAATAAAGTTACTATTATTAGTAACCTAGGAACAACGCATCAAAATCAAAGCTTTCTTGCATAATCAACGTAAACTAGCATCAATATAACCTAACTAACGTACTAACATCAACAAACAACATAAAATCAACACCCAATTTCAAGTTTTGACTCTAGGGTTTTGGCCATTCATAAAACCATCAAAAACATGCAAAAATCTAACCTTTAAACGTGTATTGGCTTGGAATTGAAGATTTTAACGTGTTGTAGCACTTGAAATCGATCCAAAACTGAATGAAATTGCTTGTTCTAGCTTGAAATCGAAGTGTGTGTGTGTGTGGAATAAGGGTCGCGGCCGAATGAAGGTGTGGCTAGGGTTTTTGATTTTGTTTTATTTAATTAATCATAATTACCCTTTTAACCCTTATAATTTGTATTTTTATAAAATTAAGCTTTTAAATACTATTTTAAGATGTTTTTAACCAAAATAATAAACATATGAGCTAATGATAACAATTATATGTTTTACCTTTACAAGTTACAAAATTCACAAATTAAACACACACGTTCTCACGTGACGCGATAAAATTCACAAATAACCTTTAAATCGCGTAAGCACATAAGCACAACTTAATAATCACATCATCAACTAAATTATTATTAGTTTATCATTATTAATTGTTATTAAGTCACCAACGTTCAACGACAACTAGTGTGTGCTCACGATACGTGTATGCAAGACTTAACGGTACTAACGGAGTTTGGTAACGGAAAATTACCGGATGTCACATTATCCCCATATTGAAAGAATTTTCGTCCCGAAAATTGCGTTACATGGTGTGTTGCAACACTGGTATACTGCATTGGCACAAATTAATCTAAATCAATTGAGTTTTGGGTGAGTTGTCATATCATCCCCATGTTGAAACAAATTTCGTCCCGAAATTTAATCAATACCATCGCCGGCTGGCATCGTCCTTTCGAATAGCTGAGGATACTTAAGCTTCATCTGGTCCTCACATTCCCATGTGAATTCTGGTCCATGTCTCGAGTTCTAATGAACCTTGACTATGGGTATCTTGCTTTGTTTAAGTGTCTTTACCTCACGATCCATCACCTCGACTGGTTCCTCAATGAAGCGTAATTGTTCATCTACTAGGACTTCCTCAAGCGGTACGATCATCGTTTCATCCGTTAAACACTTCTTTAGATTTGAAACATGGAATACGTCATGGATTCCACTCAATGAATCAGGTAAGGCTAGTCGATAGGCCATTGGACCTATTCTTTCCAATATCTCAAACGGTCCAACGTATCTCGGATTTATCTTTCCTCTTTTACCAAACCGAATCACGCCTTTCCACGGTGAGACATTCAGTAAGACTTTGTCACCAACCTGAAATTCTAGAGATTTCCGTCGCTTGTCAGCATAACTTTTCTGCCTGTGGCGCGCTGCAGCCATACGATTCCTTATTTGTACAATCTTCTCAGTGGTCTCGTGTACTAACTCAGGACCCGTTAGCTGGCTATCACCAATTTCAGCCCAAAAAACTGGTGATCTACATTTTTGCCCATACAAAGCTTCAAAAGGTGCTACCTTTATGCTAGTGTGATAACTGTTGTTGTAAGAAAATTCCACCAATGGTAGGTGAACTTCCCAGTTATTCTCAAAGTCAATCACACAAGCACGTAGCATGTCCTCCAACGTCTGTATCGTATGCTCACTTTGACCATCGGTCTTGTGGGTGATAAGCAGTACTTATATCCAATCGCGTACCTAAAGATTTCTGCAACGATTGCCAGAAGTGCGATATGAAACGAGCATCGCGGTCGGAAATGATTGAAACCGGTACCTTAAGTCTTGACACTATCTCCTTCAAATAAAGTCGGGTTAATTTCTCCATTTTGTCCGTTTCCCTTATTGCCAAGAAATGAGCAGACTTCGTTAATCGATCCACAATAACCCATATCATGTCAGAACCAGTAGGAGTTCGGGGTAGCTTGGTAATGAAATCCATTGAGATCTGCTCCCACTTCCACATAGGGATCTCAAGCTGTTGCAACAACCCAGATGGTTTCTGATACTCCATTTTTACCTTTGAGTAGGTCAGACACTTGCTCACATAGGTAGCTACATCCGCTTTCATATTAGGCCACCAATAGTGCGCCTTCAGATCATGATACATCTTGTCGGATCCAGGATGTATAGAGTACTTAGACTTTTGTGCCTCACTCATAACCAAGTCTCTCAGATTTCCATGCAAAGGTACCCAAAGTCTGTCCATGAAGTAACGAATTTTATCCGCTTTTACTTCCAATTGTTTTTCCATTCCCCTTAACGATTCAGACCCAATGTTTTCTGCTGTCAAAGATTCTATCTGAGCCTCTCGGATTTGTTCAGGTAATTGTGTGCTAATGGTAAGCTGCAAAGCTCGCACCCGTCGAGGCTTAGCAGTTTCTTTCCTACTCAGCGCGTAGGCGACTACATTTGCTTTCCCCGGATGGTATCTGATAGCACAATCATAGTCGTTCAGTAGCTCTACCCAACGTCTTTGCCTCATGTTCAATTCCTTTTGCTCAAAGATGTGTTGAAGACTCTTGTGATCGGTGTAAATAGTGCATTTGGTACAGTACAAGTAGCATCTCCAGATCTTTAAGGCAAAATTCTACCGCACCCAGCTCCAAGTCATGGATGGTATAGTTCTTCTCATGAACCTTTAGTTGTCTAGAGGCGTAAGCTATTACCTTATCCTGTTGCATCAATACACACCCAAGTCCTTGAATGGATGCGTCACAATAGACTACAAAATTGTCACTTCCATCCGGTAACGCTAATATCGGTAAGCTACACAATTTCTGTTTCAGCAACTAGAAAGCAGGTTCCTGACTCTTGCCCCATTTGTACATCGTTCCCTTGTGAGTCAAGGCTGTGAGGGGTTGAGCAATCTTAGAAAATCCTTCGATGAATCGCCGATAGTATCCCGCCAGTCCAAGAAACTATCGTATCTCACTTGGAGTCTTAGGAATCGACCAATTCTTTATCGCTTCAATTTTAGTCGGATCAACATGTATTCCTTTCTCGTTAACAATATGACCCAAAAATTGCACTTCGCGTATCCAGAAATCGCACTTAGAAAACTTGGCGTACAATTGTTCTTTTCTAAGTAATTCCAGGATTAACCGCAAATGCTCCCCATGTTCTTCCTCGGTCTTGGAGTAGATCAATATGTCATCGATAAAGACAATAACAAACGGATCAAGATAGGGTTTGCACACGCAATTCATGAGGTCCATAAATACCGCTGGGGCATTCGTCAACCCGAATGGCATGACTTAGAACTCGTAATGATCATAACGTGTACGAAAGGCGGTCTTCAAGATATCTTCCTCTCGAACTCTCAACTGATGATACCCAGACCTCAGATCAATCTTAGAATAATAGCTTGATCCTTGTAGTTGATCAAACAAATCATCTATATGAGGTAAGGGATATCTATTCTTGATCGTGACTTTGTTCAGTTCCCTATAGTCAATGCACATTCGAAATGTACCATCCTTCTTCTTGACAAATAGAACTGGCGCTCCCCAGGGCGATGAGCTTGGTCGGATGAACCCTTTATTCAACAGCTCTTGGAGTTGTGCAGATAATTCCTGCAGTTCGTTTGGAGCTAACCGGTAAGGTGCTCTCGCTATTGGGGTGGCTCCTGGAGTCAATTCAATTTGGAATTCGACTTGACGATGAGGTGGTAGTCCGGGCAGGTCCTCCGGAAACACCTCGGAAAACTTACGAACCACGGAGATATCCTCTATCTTCTTTTCCTCTATCTGTTTGTCAGTGACAAGTGCCAATATGGCTAGACAACCTTTCTGTAAGAACTTTTGTGCCTTCATGAACGAGATGATGCCTATCACTGCACCACTCCTATCACCTTTAACCGAGAGAATTTCTTCACCGTTAGGAATCCGTATAACCTTCTCGTTACATATGACTTCCGCTTGCTTGTCAGAAAGCCAATCCATATCGGCTACTACATCGAAGCTCACAAGTGTGATAGGCATGAGATCTATGTCGAAGGTATGACCAGCAAGTTCTATCTTGCAGCCTCTAAGGATATGTGTCACGTGAATCTGTTTATCGTCAGCTAACTCTACGGTGTACTTAGATTCTAATGTTGAAGGCATATCACTTAAAAGACTACTAAACTTAGAGGAAATAAAGCTTCTATCAGCTCCAGTATCAAATAATACGATAGCAAAACGACCATTAACCAAAAATTTACCAGTTACGATTGTAGGATCGTTTAGAGCCTTACCTGAGCCAATGACAAAGGCTCTCCCTTTGGCTCCATTATTATTTCCACCATTGTTGTTGCCATTACCATTGTTGTTGTTATTGTTGTTGCCGTTGTTGTTATTGCCAGTGTTGTTCCCGCCATTTCCATTTCTCCTAAGCTGTGGACAATTGCGCCTGTAATGACCTTCTTTTCCGCACTCGAAACAACCTTTCAGAGTTTCTTGTGATTGTTGAGGCTTCTTCATCAGTTCACCCTGGCAGTCCTTCGCTGCATGCCCAACTTTACCACAGCGTTGGCATCGGAGGTTGTCACACCTGCCGGTGTGATGGTAGTTGCATCGATTGCACTTGGGACTTTTCCCCACATAGCCTCCTTGTCCCTGTGATGCCGAGGATGACTGATTGAAATTTCAGTTGTTATCCAACCTCCTTTGTTGCTGAGGAGGTTGCTGCTGCTGTTGTACCTGTTGCTGCTGTTGTTGTGACTGGTAGCTGAAGGATGAACCTTTGTTACTAATGTTCTCCCACTTTCGTTTGTTGTCAGGCACACTAGCAACCGAGCCCTATTTGGGTAACCGTCCTTGCTCAACTGCCTGGTCAGTCAGCCTGTGGGCAGTCCGGATAGTCTGCTGTATGGTAGTGGGGTTAGAAGCAGTTACCATACTCTGAATTTCGGGCACCAGTCCACATATGTAGTGCTCGACTCTCTTGTGCATTTCATTGACCATTCAAGGGCATAGTGTGGCCAACACATGAGTACGGGTCGTGTAGGCTTCAATCTTTGAGCCTTGCATTTTGAGTTACCAGAACTCAATCTCCAGCTTCTGTACTTCATTTCGGGGGCAGTATTCTTCGGTCATAATCCCTTTAAATTCATCCCAAGGTAGTTCATTGGCCACGGCTTGACCCAGTATTTGCACCTAGGCATTCCACCAGGAAAGTGCTGCACCATCAAGGGTTCTGGTCGTGAACTTCACTTGATTAGCTGGCGGACAGTTACATTTCGCGAATACGGATTTAGTTTTCTCAAACCACCGTACTAATCCCATAGCTCCTTCCGTCCCGCTGTAGGTGTGAGGTTTACAATCCATGAAGGACTTGTATGTACAAGGTGGAGGTCCTGTTTCGACAAACCAAACATTAGTCAGGTATCCCAGACAAGTAACTAGGATAATTGGTTAAACCTCTTTTATCATTTACCTGCTGGTTGTCGGGTTTGGACAGCAGCCACTGCTACCTGTACATGCTCATTTATTAGGGCTGCCAACTCTGCAGGTGTCATGTTTATGGCACCGGCACCACGACCTCTGGCGCCACATCCACAACCTCGTCCACGTCCTCTTCCACATCCGTTCATATTTCACTTTACATTCATAAATACAATAATGAGTAACATCCAACACATTAATCTCATTGAGGTACAGTAAGTAATAAGAAATAAGGATTTCATCACAACCACAACATATATAACAGAAATAATAACCAAAGATAAATAAATTATAAATGAGTCATAAAGTATTCCATCAATGTCAAAATTTGAGTTTTTCAGTTGGGTGGGAAAGAACCCTTCCCATATAGGTTTCAAAGAAAAGAAACACTATATAGTCTAAGTCATATAAGAGTAGAATCAGTCCAACACGTTAGATCCGTCACTCTCCTCATCCATCTCTGCTGGTTCTTCTTCGGGGGCTTCCTCCGGTTCCTCTTTCGGGTCTTCCTCATCAGGGTCCACCAAAGGTGTAGGGGCTTCAGCAACCTGAAGTGCTGTCAGTTGTGCCTCTAAATCAGCAAACCTATCATCGATCACTATGTTATGGTGATCCTGCGCGTCCATGCGCCCAGTAAGTGCTACAACATTTCCTGCCAGGGTATGATGTCCACCAATGGCCATCGACAGTCGCTCCTGAAACGTCTCTACCTGGTAGCGCAACCGACGCATCTCAGACCGTAAGGCAGAGTTCTCATCACTGAGTCCTCTAATCCGTTGTCGCTCCGTGTGTAGAGTGGCTACCAAAGCTGCAAACACCTGCTCAAGAGGGATGTCCAAGGTTGGAAGAGTAGGAAATGCAGAGGCTGTCGATGACCTAGTCCTAGGTCGAGTAGGAGCTACTGGTGGTACACGCTTTCTATAAGCCATACGGTTTATGTAGATGGGGTAGAAATTCCAGTTCCGCATAGGATCGAGCTCAGGAGGTATGAAAGGCTAATCCCAGTCTATCTCGCCAGGAGGATAAGGATGTCGGGGCCAGTTAAATCCCCTATCAGGTACGGGAGAAGTAGGAGGTGACTCAGACCGTGCAGGTCTCTTGCCTAAAATTCTGGATGACGATGCCATGCTACGAAGTACGTGATGCATATGACGAGTAACTAAAAAACTGTGTGGTTATAGTCTAGTGTGTATGCAACCTAGTTCCTTATAACCAATGGCTCTGATACCAATCTACCACACCCTCAAAATCCACATGCGGGGTTTTACCGCGAGGCGTGTGACATACCAGGATCTCAGACATTAGTTACTCAGAACGACTCTATATGAACAAACAATCAAAATCAGAGTTTAACTTTAAAATACGCGGAAGCGTTTAATAAACGAGAAATACCAAAGTAAAACAATATAATGTAAAGTGCACAAACACACGCGCCCAAAGTAATACCAATAAATACATAAATATTTAATAACCAAACCAAAACAAGTTTCAATCATGCTGACAACTTAATGATGCTGACCCGTGCACGTGCTCCTAGGCAATGGTAACCTCAACTTGAAAATAGCATACTAAAAGACTCAACACAATGGTTGATGAGTTCAAGAGTTTGCGTTAATCATAAAACAGTAACGGTTGCAAAATATAAGAGGTGTATTGAAATAGATAGCTAGTCTATGTTCATCAGTAATAATCATAGTGATTTCGCGATTGAAGCTGACTCTGTTTCGTTTGTTGCCTCCCATCACGACTTACCAGGTCGTGACGATGTTTGTGTTAGGACAAAATTGCACTCGTTTGACCTCGAGTGGCATAGGTGGGGCTCGTCAGACCCAGTAGTACTACCCAACATTTCCCGTTAATCATCATTATTAACAATCCGAAAGTGTGAGGACTTTCATGGTATTCAGCACTATATCATACTATACACAACTCATATAAAGTAAGCATTTGTAAAGCCAGTATGCTATCTCCCCCAAAAGAGAGTACGTAAAAGAGTGGGGCATGAACTCACCTGATGTGCGCAAGAAATAACTTAAGGCTTAACATGACAAGGAAGGAAAGACAACCTTCAGAAGTCACCTAGAACACGCAAGTACATAAGTACGTGTACACAGAAATCATAATGAAACCCTACGTGCTCTATAACCCAAAGGACTCAAGGTTTGGAAAAACAGAACACATTGCCCCAGTTGGCCCGTTTGACCCATTGGTGACATTATAGGTGAAATTTCCATTTTAATCAGACATAGCAGTACATCACACATGCTTATCATACAAGTTGTTCACATATGTCATTTTATTAACCACATGTACTATCTACATCATCATACAGGCATATTATCATACAAGTCATGCGAATCTCGAATAATCATCATGCTCAACATAACTATGCCATAACTAATGCATCACACATAGAATCAAATCATGCACAACATGCCATGTGAAGCCACTCACGAATTCACACCCTAAACCCTACCAATCCTACTAAGTAGGGGCCTCAGATTCGCACGCGTGTATAGCAATCATCATCACACTAATCAACAAAATTCATACCAACCGAAATACTCAACCATGATCAACTAAAACAATAGTCCTATCATAACCCATATGACCCATTACCATGAAATCCCACAAACAGGCCAAATCTGTCAACTAACCAATTTAGCATTCATACAACCCAAACAATACATTCTACCACCTTAGAAATCATCCATGAACATGCTAGCATGATCCTAACGTCACAAACATACTCAAACCATCATATTCAAGATTTTGTGCAAATAAAGTTTCCCTTTTAGGAAAGTGCATCCCAAATCTATCTAACACCCAATACCTTCATGATTTCATTAACAATATACCAATTCCAACTCAAATTATCATCTAGACGTGTTCTACACATCACATTCATCATGATTCATCAATCTTCAAAACCAAAAGTTTCTACTTTTGGTAACATATGAACTATAACATGCATTCTTAGGTTTCTAGCATCAATATCATCAATCTTTCATCCATATATCATCACAAACACATTAACAACATCAATTCACCATCAAGTCATAGCATTCATGCAAATAAAGTTACTATTATTCGTAACCTAGGAACAACGCATCAAAATCAAAGCTTTCTTGCATAATCAACGTAAACTAGCATCAATATAACCTAACTAACGTACTAACATCAACAAACAACATAAAATCAAAACCCAATTTCAAGTTTCGACTCTAGGGTTTCGGCCATTCATAAAACCATCAAAAACATGCAAAAATCTAACCTTTAAACGTGTATTGGCTTGGAATTGAAGATTCTAACGTGTTGTAGCACTTGAAATTGATCCAAAACCGAATGAAATTGCTTGTTCTAGCTTGAAATCGAAGTGTGTGTGTGTGTGGAATAAGGGTCATGGCCGAATGAAGGTGTGGCTAGGGTTTTTGATTTTGTTTTATTTAATTAATCATAATTACCCTTTTAACCCTTATAATTTGTATTTTTATAAAATTAAGCTTTTAAATACTCTTTTAAGATGTTTTTAACCAAAATAATAAACATATGAGCTAATGATAACAATTATATGTTTTACCTTTACAAGTTACAAAATTCACAAATTAAACACACACGTTCTCACGTTACGCGATAAAATTCACAAATAACCTTTAAATCGTGTAAGCACATAAGCACAACTTAATAATCACATCATCAACTAAATTATTATTAGTTTATCAGTATTAATTGTTATTAAGTCACCAACGTTCAATGACAACTAGTGTGTGCTCACAACACGTGTATGCAAGACTTAACGGAACTAACGGAGTTTGGTAACGGAAAATTACCGGATGTCACATTATCCCTATGTTGAAAGAATTTTCGTCCCGAAAATTACGTTACATGATGTGTTCCATCACTGGTCTACTACATTGGCACAAATTAATCTAAATCGAGTGAGTTTTGGGTGAGTTGTCACAAGTGCAAAAAGCAGACAAATGTTTCAGTATCCACAGCTGAGGCTGAATACATAGCTGCTTCAGCAGGCTGCTCCTAGGTTCTATGGTTACAAAATCAATTACTTGATTATGGTTACAACTTTCTCCAGACACCAATATATATAGACAATTCAGCTGCTATGTTTATTACAGCTAATCCAGTCCAACATAGTAAAGCTAAGCATATAGAAATCAGATACCATTTTCTAAGAGACTACTCAGAAAAGGGACTAATTAAGTTGATCAAAGAGGATACAACAAATCAGCTTGCTGATTTATTCACTAAGGCCTTTGACTCAGTAAGATTTAAGTACTTAATTGAATCATTAGGCATGATCAACTTAGAATAAGTTCAAAACATTAACAAACAGGTATATAGGCTCATTAACTGTGCTCATATAAGGATACCACATAAACTTATGTGTAAGGCTTTTGATAACCTACGAATATGATAGTATGCTATAAACATGACATATATCCTGTCTGCACCCAATCAACTATCTACTGATCTTATGTGTTGAATATGTGAATAGGTTCATCCTGAGTGGAAAATAAGCTATGTTATGCTCAACATAAAGCCAAGATGACTTGGTATGGATAAGTCCTTATGAGGAGTTAACAAGTAAGTCACATCAGAAAGTACACAACTCATCACTTATGCACACTTACTATGTTGTAACACCTTATAACCTCTATCTTTGCGTATCATGACCCTCTGTTTTACGTAAGCAAAGACCTGGGTCAAAGGACACCTCTGTTTTACGTAAGTAAAGACCTGGTGACCTGATGCTAATCATTAAAAGTTCCCAAAAAAAGGAACTGCTCCCAAAAGAATCCTAAAGGATCAAATACATAGTATTCACAGAGCATTCATAAAAGGCATTAATAAGATTTCAAAGAAATCTTAAGATAGAGCTTATAATCTACGAAACATGGTATGTGTGATAAAGTGATGAATTAATCACAATCTGGGAGACAGACTTTCATACACCTTGCATGATGCATTCATCATTATTTATCTTTAATTCTTACCAAAACATGATAACTAGCCAGACATGCCCAATATACACTCTAGGTTGAACTTCTGCGGATCACCATATTTGCAATTTGCACTAGATCTAGTAGGCTTTTCTCTCAACCAAACTAAGCAGGAATGTGTCTGATTTATAGTATGATCCTTAGTTTCTCAACCAATTGCATGCCACAGATTACTATACTCATGTGATTTTCAGTTACACACTCACTAATCATGCGATCTTCGTATCAATTTTTGATAAACTCATCCGTAGATGATTAATCACAAATTTATGGGGAGTAAGTATAACTGATAAATAATTAATTCCCTTAATCTAAGCAGTATAACTAATCGGAACCGAAGGCGTACTACGAAAGACATGAAGCTATCTTCCGTAGATACAGTGAAATCTGTTCATCCGCAGATGCTTCTGCGAAAGACAGAATGGGTCCTCTTCCGTAGATAAAGTACGGAAAAAACAACGATTTCCATGGATATTATACTTTGCTTAATTATATGATCATTAATTGCTATTAATTATTTATTAGGCATGGTTAATAACCTTGGAGGGGTAAAAAGGTACTCCGACCATTGGGTTTTCTATTCACCCAAAATTACCCTTAACCTAGAAATTCTAAGCCAAAAACCCCTCAAAAACCCCTTTTCAGTTGCATAGAAGTTAATCATTCAAACTCAAACCTCACAGACATCATGGCAAATAGATTTGTAAGAGATCACAATGTTTGTGTGTTCTTAAACCCAGACGTGGATGATGAGTGCAAAGACATTATACGATACCTGAGGAGAACACGACTCTTCTATGCACTAACGGTAGACCCACTCATCTATCTATCTCATATGACAGACTTTTGGAGCTCAGCAATAGTAGAAGATGAAGGTGAAGGATCTGTTATCACTGCCACTATTGGAAATCTACCACTGTGGGTAGATGAAGGCACAATACGAAGTGCATTAGAGTTGGGAGATGAAGAAGAAGGACATCCTGATGTGTTCGACCATGAATACATTCAGAGGGTATTTGGTCTGATGGGGTATGATGGAGATTACAGGAATAGGGAGATAAAGTAAGGGAGACTATGCAAGCCATATCGCTTCCTGTGCCACACTTATCTTAAGTGCATCTCCAACCCAAAGTCTGGGTTGGATAGATTTTCAAGGCACATCTCCTCTGGCATTATCGGGATATTCGAAAGGAGAAAGTACACCTATGCCAGATACATCATGAATTGCCTCTATGATCATATAAGGGTGGAGAAAGAGAACAAGATGTTCATGTTTCCAGGGTTCCTACAACTGATAATAAATGAACAATTGCCCGAGGTAGAGAAAGAAGGTGACATTTGTGTGCAAACACACCTCGGAAGATCCCTCCTTAATAAACTGAAAAGGCAGTATGAGGGAGGAGGTATGGATATGTTTGACCATGTCCTGGATGAGTCTGAGGACATACCACAAGAACTCATATGGAGTGAAGATCCTCACCACCAGAACACACCAGTTGAATCCCCTACACACACTCAACCACCATCACCACTTGTTCACTTGATATCTCCCTCAAGTGAACACACACAACCCATATCTCTTAACCACTCACAAACCACTATCAATACTACTTCAACTGAAGTATTTGATGAGGAGGTGACTCAGCTAACAACCACACATCTCAGCCAAACTAAACCAATCTCATCCCTAACACCTACTGAGCCAATTTCTTCACCAACATCTTTAGAACCAACCACTTCCCCCATACCCACTGAACCAATTGACAGCCCAGCACCAATAGAAGAACTTAATCTTGAAGAGGATGGTGATGAAGCTGTTAATGATGGAGATACAGAAGAAGTTTGTATTGATGAAGAAAAGAAAGATGAGGATGAGGAAGTGATGCAAGAAGAGTTTATTGAAGCTTATCATGAGAATGACCTGAAGGATGAGGAGATAGATATGAGTAAGAGCTATTTAGTAGCAAAATATAACAACCTCATCCTAAAGGGAAACAAGAAGCTAGAAAAACTGAGAAGGATGAAGAAGGAATTAAAAGAGAAAGATGAATTAATATCAGAGAAAGATAAGTTAATAATAAAACTGGAGAGTAGATTGAAGAGGCCGAGGGAAGATATGTTGATTGACAATGAAGTAATTGATGCTCTGAATGACTTAGTAGATGAACAAGCACTTCAACTAAAAGAGAAGGAGATTGAGATTGAGAAGTTGAAGAAGAAGTTGTCTGATGCTGAACTAATCAAAAGTGAGTCAACCATGATCACTTACAGCAGAAAAAGAAAATACCAGGGGAAAACCACTGATGCTGCAGGTGAACCACCAAAAAGAATAAAACAAGATTCACCAGAGCATTCAGCCCCAGTGGAACAGCTTAAAGAAGACAGCGATGCTGAGTGTGAAGAACTAATAAAGGTAAAGTTAGATGAAAGTGAAAAAGAATCAAAACATCAAGATCTACTGACCACTGAAGACATATTAGAGGAAAGACCACAATCATTGATGTTTATGGATTTAATCAATAAAGGGTTCCCGTATGACATGGTGGAGAAGATGACTGAGCAAGAAAGATTACAATGATCAAAGAGTTTGATGCTGCCAGGCTGATGCTTCCTGTATGTAACTATGAAAATTTCTCAACGTATAAGGCATTAAAGAAGATCAGGAAGGAATTGGGACATTGTGACACAGCTAAGCTGACAAGATACAACATGATCTGCTGGTTGCAAAGTCACAATTACATGCAGCATGAACTCAAAGGAAGAACAGTTGGTGAGCTTAGGAGAATGATGGAATATGTAATGAGAATTGAGCTGGACACAGGAGTAAGATTCAGGACTGGAGCTCCAAATCCTGCATACCAACAACAACCTGAACAAGCTTCTACTGAGCTAACTGTAGTAGAAAGTAAAGACATGCACAGGGGAACATAAAAGCTTATAAGAGAACCAAGGGATTTAATTCCTAACAAGATCTGGCCCCTGGGCACTACAATTAGAGAGATCACAGAGTAGAAGGCTACCTTGATCTAATTCTTTAACCTCATAACAACTCCAGAAGCAGCAGAAGAGAACAAAATCATTTCTTAGAAATTTGATCTAGAATGGGAATGTGTCATGCTAAAGAGAGCATCTGGAATGATACAATACTTTCCATGGGTGGAGAACCTACTTACTCTTCTAGATGCTGATCTAAACACTCTTTAAAACATCCTAATAACAAACTACCCAATCAGTCCAAGAGGTAGAGACTTCTCTGGACTAGTGGCTAAAGTGGATGCTGAGCACAAGAGAAGACGGAGAAGGTCACATTTTAGTTCTCACCATGTAGATGCTGAATTTAAGCAAAGAACTGGATATGTTGACATGGCCAATACACCACTCAAGATCATCGAAAGAAATCAGTATACATGCCCTATCACTGAATGGGGTTATGTTGAGAAAACAAAAGAATTAGTGCTACAGAGGAATGATCCACAGAAAAAGGGACAAAGTATATGATTATTTGACCCTATGGAAATCAAACTCCTGCACCCAAGTTATACATCATACCTCCATGACAAGCACTTTCCAAAGGCTACAAGATCAAACTTCACAAAATGACTTATGCTTATACGTTCATCTAATTCAAGTCATAGACAAACTGCATGCCAATGCAAGTAAACGAAGGAAGTATGAAGCAGGCCAGCTAATAGGATCAGAAATCAAGCAAATCACTTAACTAAGAATTTCAGAACAGGATAACTTGGAAGTGGTGTGCAATAATAGTTTTATTGCAACACTCACCACTGAAGAAGATATCCAGGGCTTGAAATACAAAACTTTGAAGAGAATTAGCCGAAGGCAGATCAGTTTTAAATATGAAGATCAAAAAGCTGCTGCTGACTACTTCAAATCAAGAATTTTGGCAAGAGTGAATGAACTTAGAGTGCTAAACCAATGATTACTAGAGTCTAAACCTAAGGGGGAGTACTGTTAGGGATAGATCTCTTGTATAGGTTTAGATGATATATATCACTCTTGTACCTGTGAAACCTAGGATCGTTCAGGAATTATCAGAATTGATTTGAACAAGTACTGATAGCGGAATTATCAATACTTGGTGTTTAATCTATTAATGATAATAAAATCAATCAATCAAACAAATAAAATAAGAATAATCAAACCAAGAGAACTCAAGAACGTTGATTGAATGCTTTCTTGTTGCTATTGAGGTTGCTGATCTTGAATACAACGATTCAGATAATGATCACTAATGATTCTAATGAGTCTCAATTATTGTTATATATTTTGATCTATGTTGTTGATCTCATATATATAGAGATCTAATTTTGTTCTATCACTAGCTATTTTGTTGCTATAATTAAGCTAATCAAACTTATCCAAATCCTTGCCATGTTTATCGGCTTAGGAATTTGAGATTTACAACAAATCTAATATGAATAAAGTTGTTGATGTGACGTGGAATATTTGCTTGAATAATATGTCTTTCATCGTCATTAATGTTGTTGTTGTTCTGCCATGTTGACTTGTTGACTTGATGTTGACTTCTGAATTAATTGGTCTTCCGCAGGAATTTACTCTTTCGCAGGTAGTCTGTCTTCCGCAGCAACTATTGTACTGTACTGTTCTTGTGCTTCCGCAGGAGTTCTCGTCTTCCGCAGCCTTCCCTCCAGCAGCTTCACTTCTTTTCTTGTTCAGCTGAAGTTGTTCTTCCGTATGAGATCCATGGATGTACATTCTTCAGTTATGTTTCTGAGAACATCTACGGAAGAACACTTTATTCATCCGCAGTTGTTCCAACACTTAGTCAATTTTCGAAATTGACACAGTTTAATGTTTCCTGCACATTCACACATACATTCTGAAATATATTATATAATAGATGAATATATTAAATGAAGTGCAAAATAAATTTATTTAGTTCATAAACACAATTATAATCAAATATATTCATTTTATATCATTAAGAACAATAATTACATTTATGATTACAAGAGTGATATATATCATCTAAACCTTTACAAGAGATCTATCCTCCTATTAGCTGGCATGCTTCATACTTCCTTCGTTTACTTGCATTGGCATGCAGTTTGTCTATGACTTGAATTAGATGAACGTATACGCATAAGTCATTTTGTGCAGTTTGATCTTGCATCCTTGGGAAGTGCTTGTCATGGAGGTATGATGTATAACTTGGGTGCAGGAGTTTGATTTCCACAGGGTCAAATAATCATATACTTTGTCCCCTTTTCTGTGGATCATTCCTCTATAGCACTAATTCTTTTGTTTTCTCAACATAACCCCATTCAGTGATTGGGCATGTATACTAATTTCCTTCGATGATCTTGAGTGGTGTATTGGCCATGTCAACATATCCAGTTCATTGCTTAAATTCAGCATCTACAAGGTGAGAACTGAAATGTGACCTTCTCTGTCTTCTCTTGTGCTTAGCATCCATTTGTTTTGCTTCTCTTAGCACATCTCCTTTGAACTTGTGACTAAGCTTAGCCAATAGTCCAGAGAAGTCTCTACCTCTTGGACTGATTGGGTAGGCTTAGTCACAAGTTCAAAGGAGATGTGCTAAGAGAAGCAAAACAAGTGGATGCTGAGCACAAGAGAAGACAGAGAAGGTCACATTTCAGTTCTCACCTTGTAGATGCTAAATTTAAGCAAAGAACTGGATATGTTGACATGGCCAATACACCACTCAAGATCATCGAAGGTAATCAGTATACATGCCCTATCACTGAATGGGGTTATGTTGAGAAAACAAAAGAATTAGTGCTACAGAGGAATGATCCACAGAAAAAGGGACAAAGTAGACGATTATTTGACCCTGTGGAAATCGAACTCCTATACCCAAGTTATACATCATACCTCCATGAGAAGCACTTCCCAAGGCTGCAAGATCAAACTGCACAAAATGACTTATGCTTATACGTTCATCTAATTCAAGTCATAGACAAACTGCATGCCAATGCAACTAAACGAAGTAAGTATGAAGCAGGCCATCTAATAGGTCAGAAATCAAGCAAATCACTGAACTAAGAATTTCAGAATAGGATGACTTGGAAGTGGTGTGCAATAATAGTGTTATTGCAACACTCACCACTGAAGAAGATATCCTGGGCTTGAAATACAAAACTTTGAAGAGAATGAGCCGAAGGCAGATTAGCTTTAAATATGAAGATCAAAAAGCTGATGCTGACTACTTCAAATCAAGAATTTTGGCAAGAGTGAATGAACTAAGAGTGCTAAACCAATGATTACTAGAGTCTAAACCTAAGGGGGAGTACTGTTAGGGATAGATCTCTTGTATAGGTTTAGATGATATATATCACTCTTGTAATCATAATTGTAATTATTGTTTTTAATGATATAAAATGAATATATTTGATTATAATTGTGTTTATGAACTAAATAAATTTATTTTGCACTTTATTTAATATATTCATCTATTATATAATATATTTCAGAATGTATGTGTGAATGTGTAGGAAACATTAAACTGTGTCAATTTGGAAAATTGACTAAGTGTTGGAACAACTGCGGATGAATAAAGTGTTCTTCCGTAGATGTTCTCAGGAACATAACCGACGAATGTACATCTGTGGATCTCATACGAAAGAATAACTTCAGCTGAACAAGAAAAGAAGTGAAGCTGCTGGAGGGAAGGCTGCGGAAGACGAGAACTCCTGCGGAAGCACAAGAACAAGTACAGTACAACAGTTGCTGCGGAAGACAGACTACCTGCGGAAGAGTAAATTCCTGCGGAAGACCAATTAACTCAAAAGTCAACATCAAGTCAACAAGTCAACGTGGCAGAACAACAACAACATTAATGACGATGGAAGACATATTATTCAAGCAAATATTTCATGTCACATCAACAACTTTATTCATATTAGATTTGTTGTAAATCTCAAATTCCTAAGCCGATAAACATGGCAAGGATTTGGATAAGTTTGATTAGCTTAATTATAGTAACAAAATAGCTAGCGATAGAACAAAATTAGATCTCTATATATATGAGATCAACAACATAGATCAAAATATATAACAATAATTGAGACTCATTAGAATCATTAGTGATCATTATCTGAATCGTTGTATTCAAGATCAGCAACCTCAATAGCAACAAGAAAGCATTCAATCAACGTTCTTGAGTTCTCTCGGTTTGATTATTCTTATTTTATTTGTTTGATTGATGGATTTTATTATTATTAATAGATTAAACACCAAGTATTGATAATTTCGCGATCAATACTTGTTCAAATCAATTTTGATAATTCCTGAACGATCCTAGGATTCACAGTCAGCCTGATGATATCTAGCATCCTATTGACTTACGAGGAAAATGACCTAGCTCATTGTAGATGTAGCATCTCAACTTTGATTTTTTGAAACCCATCTACTTATCACCATTCTCGTCAAAATGATTTCTTCTTTTTTTCTTAATGAAGTTTTTGGCTCTAAAAACAGCCATGCCCATTTGCCAAGTGATATCCATTTCTTTAATTTTCTAGATAAATTTGAATCAAATCATCCTCCATCGACTTTGCAGGGATGAGATTTCTAACCATGAACACATAGTAGCCAATCATGAAAGCCGTAACGAGAACTAAATTATCCATAGCCATTTTAGTATTCTATGCTAGAATTGTAGGTTTATTTTGTGGCTAGATAGGAGTAATGAAACATGTGTAAGTAGGAGTTTAGCCATACTACGAATAATTCAATCTTTGCTTTGGAGAAATATTAGATTGTAATGGATTGTTGCCTTGAACACTTGTTGTAAAATCCTTGATTTTTCATGCTTAAACTACTTACTAACTCTTTCATGATTCTAGTAATCTATATGTGACTAATGATTTAATTTAACAACCTATTTGTGAAAACTATCTTATATTCCATACATTTTGATTCATTGTGATACTATTGCATGCTAATGTGATTCTATAATAACATGTGTGTAAATATTCAATCTTGTTAGAAATAGTAACTTGGAATTACCCTAGCATTAATCAAAGTCTAAGATAATGCAAAACCACCACATGAATGAGACACGTATAACTATAAGGGTATAAATTTACACATGTGTAACTTAGGGTTACATATATAACTTTTATTCAAAGAATAATGATTTAATTAATTAAATTAAATCTTATAATAATTTACACATAATGAAACATATATATATATATATATATATATATATATATATATATATTTGTGTGTGTGCGCGTGCGCGCATGGATAATTACACAATGATATAATTATTTTATTATTTTAATCATTTAAGTAGTATATATCTAATAAATTATTAAATATTTAACTAGTACTTATCCTAAATTTAATAACTAACAAATTAAACTAATCTTAACTAATATATATCAGTTAAATTTTGTTCACCCCCTCCTTATCCCCTAAAACTTATGAATTTTATTAATAAAATATTAAAAAAACCTATCTTAAATAAAACCTAAAACCTTAATTTTTTTAACTATAAATAGGGGGTCTTATTCTTATTATTTTTCATATAAACTATAAATCTAGAGCTTCAATAGAATCAAGTATCAACCTATAGCACATCTCTTGAAGATCTAAGAAGTTTTTCCAAATAAGTTTTAGTGTTCTTCATGTTTTTCGTGTTCATACCTTTCCAATTTAATTTTATCAAAATTCAATCATAACTATCTTGGATATATGATTACATAACATGTTTGTGTAGTAATCATAGATCTATGTGGGATCTAAACGTCAAATTAACATGAAATCATCAAAACTTTTCTTAAAAACCTAGATCCCTAATTTTTCAACTATAAATAGGGGATCTTATTCTCATTACTTTTCACACCAAACTCTAAATCTAGAGCTTTCATGGAATCAAATATCAACTCAGAGCATCTCTTTTAAAGATCCAAGAAAATTTCCTTATCAATTAAGTTTTCATGTTTTTCGTGTTCTTCCGGTTCTTCCTGTTCTTTGTGTTCACATCTTTTCAATTTTGTTTTCTCAAAATTTGATTATAACTAGCTTGAATCTATGATTAAACAACATGTCTGTGAACTAATCATGAATCTAATATGGATCAAGGCATCAAATAAACATGAAATCATCAAAACTTTGTTTAAAAATATCAAGCTTGAATTTTCGAATATTTATAGATTCATGAGGCCAAATTTGGATAGTCATATCTCCTTATAACAAATCCTTTTATGATGAGTCTTTTCTTTATAATTAATTTAGAGTTTTAAATTTTCAGCCATATAAAGAACGTCTTCTAACTCATTGATTTGACCCCTCAAACGATTCGCGCAAGTTTAATGCGCGAATCTATCCAAAGCTATGAAACCCCTAAATTTTGTAACATAAATATTTTTATGAATATAATGTAAAGAAACAATTGTATTATTAAATAACAAAATATAAACATGTATTAAACAATAAAGTCCCAAACTTTAATGATTCTTATAATTATCTATCAACTTTGAATCATGTTTTTAGTAGAATTCATTATATTTTCAATTGTAAGCTTCTACTATACAACTTGTTCATTCCTATCATTGCTAGACTTATATTTACATTTATTCCTTATACTTTCTAAACATACAAAACACACATTTGATTTGTTCTAGTATACATCTAGAATAGTTTCACTCTGTATGTAGTTATATGACAAGCAAAGGTTCTGACTAAGGAAAAACGGGGTACATAAGTGACGAAAATCCATCAACTCTTTCCTTGTAATCCTTTTGTTGGATGTGCTACAATGAGATGATACCTCTCCAGTATATAATAACCACTCTTGAAGTTTTTAAAATAACAACTCCTCAACTATCCACAAATACAATATATTAACTAAATAAATTTACTTAGGACAATCCTCACTCCAAGTTACTACAAGTTGTAAGATCAACCAATCTAATTTACAAGGTGAGTTTATAGCCTTGTTTTCTTTTGTATTTTAGGGTGGAAACATGCTCTCTATATCAAACTGGAAATTAAAATTCTAAATTCAAAACTTGTCTTTTACAAACTCAATGACAAAACTTTCTAGTACTGATAAAACTACACTAATTATATATGTTATATTCTATGACATTTTTTACTATAAAGTCCATCTATTTTTCTAAAATATACATAATTATTAATTTCTAGAAAGCCACGAGAGTACGTAGATAGATATACTGGTCTATCAAGCCCATTCAATACGTGGGTTGATGCATGTCAGTCAATACCGAGTGTCCTTTGAGTCAATGTATTCTTTTTGACTTGGAAGGAGCTGGATGTTCAGTAACTACATACTAGACAAACATACTATTAGTCTGACCTCTTATGTCGGTATTAGATAAGAGGACATTTGATTACTAGGGTTGGTTATGGAGTCATGTATAATAGTTTAATTACTTGTATTTGGAAAATTGATTGTTGGTTTGTATATGGCTATCTACTATATGTATACTTTATAATAGTTTAACTACTTATATCTAGAAAATTGTTTGGTGGTTTGTACGTTGTTCTTTACTATATGTATACCTATATACCTATATTCTCATCAACATTTTAGTTGACATATTTTAATACGTTTTCACGTATTGGAAACTAAGTTTGTTGTTTTGCTCATTGTAGGTTTTAAGGATAATCTTTATTTGGATTTTGTTAGACTTTGAATAAAATGAAGACTTATTTACTTGTTTGGTTTATTATTTTTAGAATTGGTTGTAATCAACTTTTCGGCTTTAATAGTAATTTCCTTTAGTATTTATCATACTTATGTTATGATTTAATTTTATCACGCCTCGATGTTTCCGTTTTAGTCAGGATGTGATACTTGTAGTCAAAATAGAACATAATTTACTTATTTTCCTTCTCATAAGTATGAATAGTAGAGATCAAATTATACAAGAATTTCTTGTATATATCCTTCACTTTCATGATGGTGGTTAGTTGTAGTTTAAATTACAAGGCTACGAGTTCAGAAGCTTTTTATTGACTTCACATTTGAGAAAGGAAATCATTGAACTTTACATAATTTTTGTACTGAAATTAGTGGACGTTGCCACGCGTTGCGGTGGTTAGTGAAGTGTATAAAGTCACGGTTGTTCTGTTTTGAATAGAAAACATAGATAGTGGTTTGAGGCAAGCCTCTTAATGCCTTTGTCTGCTGCCTTCACATTACCTTAGGATTATTATCTTTACTTGCTATATAATACATAAAGGATGGGTAAAACAGTCATTTTACAATTTCTATAAGACGCGCCTTTTGAACTAATCCTTCCCCTTCAGTTGTACCCCATCGCAGCCCTTCAATTGTTCACGTACCACCGATCATCTCTCCTTTTAACGCTCTGAAGACTCCGAACGTCGGCTGTAACCAATGTCGAAGGTTCAAAGAATGCAGCGTGTGAAACCCATTCGGCACCTTCAATACCGGTCACCACTTTTAAGGCGTCGGATGCACTGCCATCGCAACCTATTCGGTATTCACCAAATCGCCGTCGTGGATTCAAGCATTTGAAGCGAATTTGTGAAGAATTCAGTCATTGAAGGATGGAGTTTGAATTTGTGTGGTTTTTCATTGACTGGTTGAATGATTTAGGGTTTTTTAGGGTAATGAGTATTGATTTTGTGGACGATAGGAGGAGCAGAAGAAGATATTGAGATGTTGAATTCAAAAGTGGTGTATGAGGGGTGGATGGTGCGGTATGGGAGAAGGAAGATTGGGAGATCTTTCATGCATATGAGGTATTTCGTTTTGTAGTAGAGGTTGCTTGCTTATTACAAGAGGAAGCCCCAGGATGATGTGGTAATTGTTATTATAAATTTCAGTTTTGCAGTGATTAGTGATTGCCTCTGTGTTTTGTAGTTGACATTCATATTTATTTTGGATGACAGCAATACTAAGATTTAGTTTAGAACACAAATGCAAGAACAAATACGATAGATTTTAGTTTTAGTTTTTTGTTTTTGAATCTGTGACAACTTTGGTAGCTGTGTATTAATGTGTGCTTTGTTTTTTATTAGGTTCCAATCAAAACTTTGGTTATTGATGGCAACTGTAAAGTGGAGGATCGAGGTTTGAAAACTCAACATGGACACGTGAGTCTATTAATTGATTATGTTGCTTGCTTTTGTCTAATTCATTTTATCATATCAAATTCCACTTTGAGTAATACTTAGTTCAACTTAGGAGATCAAATGTTGATTGAAGTTGAAACTTATAATCTTAGCTTTGTTGTTATTAATCGTGTACATGTCAACAAAATCTATATCAGTCATCAATTTTGAAGTTAATATGGTTCGAAATAAGGTTAGACACTAACATTGAACAGTTTTTTGCAAGGAGGCTTTTCATATTGTTGAGTCTTAATCACACTCCATGAAACTATACATCCATAAGAGGAACATTAAATAGTAAACGTAATGTCAATTTCATTTAGATATCCAATTTAAATTTGAGTAAATATCAAATTGACAGAATAGGTCAAATGCTAACCTCTAACAAATGCCTTCAACTTTAACAAAAAAGAAGGTTAATTTCAGCAGTCATTGGCATTCTTATTAGTTTTTCATGCTCATATTGTTTAGTCCACATTATTTTCTAAATCCAACTATAGTTTATTGAAATTTTTTAAACAAAAAATACCTTCATTTTATGCAAGAAGAAGTGTACAATACCAACTAAATACATTGATGTTTATTGACTAATCACCTCCAGATTATGAGGTTGAACTCATGTATATGGTATTTCCCAATTTCTTTTTAAATCTAATTCTTTGTTCAATATCATGGGTAGTTTTTACGACCATTAAGTTAACATTCAACTTGCAGAATTTGATCTTTTCAAATGTATGTATGGTTTCGGTCCTTCTTTTGCAATGGGACATGTTAGCTACTAATCTACAAATTCATCAAGAAAATATTAATCACCGATTGAATCCTTTCTTCTGCATGAAGTACGAGAGGTTTAGATAGATTTTCTATCAATCGATATACCAGGTTTACTTAATCGCAAAGAGATAAAGATCTTCGGCACTTTATATTTCAAGGATACTTTTTTTTTTACCTTTTTAACAGCATGTTAAGTTAGCAGAAGTATTTAGTCAATTATATATCTACTTTTGGATGAACAATATGATGTGCTAGGCCACTCACAAACCCTTCCAGGGTGCTTATTTATAAACAAGAAGATAGTATCGTTCTACTTTTTAAATAATAGATACCAAATTCTGTTTATTTTCTTAACTCTAGGATCGAATCTCCAATTTTTGCTAGATGAAGTAATAACGAAGCTTAATTATCTTGTTGTGATTAAACCTTTTGGTTATGTCCATATGAATCTAAGCTGACACCTTTCCAGATACTTAACATAGCCTATCTTCATAGCATAAAGCTCATCAAAGCTTAGATTTGTTAATATCTTATTTTTATTTAATTTGACATGCCTATATGGCTTTATTATCTTTTTGTAGGATTAGATAAATCTACATATCTATCATGTGTATTAAATTTCTTCTAATGATTAATTTGTTTTGTCATGTTTACCAATTAAAACTTACTGTTTGCCATGGACATTTTCCGCTATTGTTATATGCTTTGAGAAATGTGTTTCTTTAGTGTTGTGTTCCTAAAGAGAGTTCTCTTTGACAAGCGATTACCTAATTTTTTGGTTATTGTAACTTTTTATGTCTCTTTATCACTCTTTGCAGCATGAATGACTTCATAAAATACTTCATAATTTATTCAAAAGTTGCATTGCAAACTGATGTGAAGATCAATGACGCCAATATTTAGCCACTAAAGTCTAGAATTAAAGCAACCTTATGCAGGTTCATAGTGGGTTCAGAAGCTTCATAAATGTATTTGTACTCTTTGGGGTTTTCTGCAAACAACTTTATATTTGTTACCTTGATGAGTTGATGATCACTTGATCAGATGCTTATACAACTTCGAATCAACTATTACAAACCAATGTAACAGAATGATTTAATTTATTGATGAACCATTCTACCACTCAAGCTAGCACAAGGCCAAAGACCGAAAATGGATTCAAAGTAGCAATCATCTCATTTTGGATTTGTGTTAATCAAGTTGAAGCTGATAAAAATCAAAGGTGTAATAAAAGCCTCTTGATAAAAATAATACAGAACCTGGAACTGAAAGCTTGGTTCAATACGCAATGATGTTTTTTTTTAAAGGAGAGCGGATGAATATGTCTAGAATGAACTGCAACCTATCCGAGTTATAGTGCAAAAAAAATTAAGAACTATTTTGTCTAATCAAATGGCTTTGGTTAGATTCAGATAGGAAAAGTGTTGCTGCAACATATTCCAAGATATGTAGTCTATATGTCCTCTAATCTATATAAGAGATGTACTTGTCACTCATGCCACTACAAAGCAGTTATACATGACTGTGACAACCTACATCTTCATCATGCTCTTTTGCTAGAGAAGGTATGTAATTTCTATCACACTCTTTATATGTCTCTGCTACCTAATCTTTCAACATAAAGAGTTAAGAGTGAAATGATTATTCAGTGTTATTTTGAGAATTTTTCAGTTTGCTTTTAATACATGTATCTTTGAACATTAAGGTTTAACTTCTTAACAGTTTTAAACTTTTTATTGCTTAATATATTTTGAAAAATTGATATTTTGAAACTTCATTTGCACCTGATAGCTCAATTAAATGTTGGAGGGTTTTTCTATGTTCTTTTAATTTATGAATTTGGTTATTTAAATAATAACTGTTGAAGTGTTTAGTTATATTATTATCCGCACATGAGGGTTTTTTTTCCATCGTGAAGCTTATGTTGTGATAAGTTTCAATTTTTGGTTTTTTTTTTTAATTTTAAGTTGAAGATGTTTTTGATTTATAGTTTTTTGAATACCCAAGTGGAGGGAAATTATGGTGGCATATATAATCTGTTGGTGGAAATCCTAATCACCTTTTATTTGGGATTAGGTTGCAAGATGTTGCAGGTCACACGAGTGTCTTCTTATACTGGCTTACAGATTAAGGTATAATGCTTAAGTACTTTAGTTATTGCTTATGTTGGACATCTTGACCAACTCTGAATATGCTTTGTTTTTGCCTTTTGCATTCTGTTAAATATTTTTACTGGGTTGTTAGCAAGTAAGTCATCTATATATGGAGTTATGTGATTCAAATGCTTATCTTTGCTTTCTTTGTGGAGGAATTGTGTGCTGAGGTGAGGATTCCAGAGGCTAAGGTAAGCTTATTTTATTCTTCTTTTCAATTTTCTTTCGTTTAATTCATATGGTTATATTTTTTCTTAAAGGCTTTTATTGTTTGGCTCAAGTATTATTTCTAGCAGCTACCATACGAGTTAGTTTCTTTGCAGGCATATGCAACACTTTAGAAACCATTATCACCACAAATAACTAAGAATAACAGGTTGGTTTCTTTTGTGATTTTCGGAGTGTTTTTTTAAGGTTGTTGTTATCGTTAGTATTATTACGACTATTTAGTTATTTTTTTCGTTTTGTTTTGAGTTTGTTAAGCTTCATAATGTTTTTAATATTTTAGATCCATTACTAAGAACAGTGTGTCCACTTGTGTAGGTATTGGTTTCCGTTGCCTGTTTAATGTTTACCAAGCAACTAATTGTGGTTGATTTGAAAGCAATTTCATGTCTGCATCTTAATTCCAAGATTTGGTTTCCAATGATTTGTGTGTATTGCAAACTTATGAACATTCTTATTAAATATTTTTATCTTTGTTTAAAACTTATTGGTCCACATACAAAACTCCCATTTGTTTATGAAATGTTTTTTTAATAGCTTCAAGAAAACTATAAACAATAATTTAACTCATACGACTTCTATTGATGTTACCTCTAGATATGTATAACATTATGTTTTAGCAAGTTTGTTGGGTTGGTTCAGGGAAAAATATTTACTTTCGTCACGTTTGATTCCCAAGCATACAACACATATTCCTTCTATTAGCTTTTAAAGCTACATTTTTTAATTTATGTTTACCTATATTATGCTTACTAATTGTAAAGTGTGCATCCCGCCGCAACGCGCGGGCTTTCTACTAGTTTTTCTATGATTCTTTGATCACACCATCATCACCGCATGCATTTAAGGATTCTTAAGTTTAGAAACTTCAAAAAATCCATAGAGAATATTGCTTTAATTTTAATAGTAGAGGTCAGTCAGTGAATTTAATCCTTGCACAAATTAAGTTTTACAGGATTTATTTTCTCAAGTTAAAGACATTCTATTGTTTGCTTATTATGCTTTTCAAATAATTAAAATTTGGTCGATGTAAGGAAAAAAAATTATTTAAGGTTTGATGAAAGGCTACAAAAAATTAATTAAGATGGATAATGAAAGGTTTGAAAAACACCAATTAATAGAATTAAATGCGTTTTACGTCCCCGATGTTTCATAAAAATTGTCATTTGAATCTAAAAGTTTAAAATATTGCCATTTGCATCTAAAGGTTTAACTAAAATTGTCATTTGAATCCATTTGGCTACACCTAACTAACATATTTAATTTTTTCCGTTTAGTTTCCAACATGAGAGTTATTTTAATGAAAAAATTATAAAATAAAGAACCAACTTACGTGATAATTTTTATATGTTTAGCTTATTTGATAATTGCAATTATGATTTAACTCTATAATAATCTTTAATTGTTTTGTCTTGTTAATATATTTTGATTTACTAATCGTGTTACTTTTTCTCGTTTTATTAAACACATATTTCTTTGGTTTAAAGCTTAATTATGGTTACCATGATTGATGTTTTATATTTATTATTCATGGGCAGTTATTGTCATATTATTAATTGTTCTTATATTTTTATGATAATATGTCTTTTATGGTTATGATTCAAATAATTTATATTATATGACTTGTTTGTTTATATATATATATATATATATATATATATATTTGTTTTGTCTGTTTTATAAAGTTATAAATGAATCACTTTTAGTTAGTTATACTTATATTTTATTTTGTATAATAGGGTTATTGGATTTTAATAATCCTAAATTTTATTTATTAGCCAAGATTAATCCCAACTTGAAAAATGTTTATAGACACACCTAACTTTGAGTTTATTTTCCTTCAAAGATCTCTTAGTATTGGATCGTTGGAGGAAAATAAGCTCAAAGTTGAGGGTGTTTATAAACATTTTATGAGTTGTGATTAATCTTGACCAATAAATAAAAGTTGAGATTATTAAAATCTAATAAGTGTATATAATATGATATACCGAGATGTCTTTCTTGATGAGATGAAAGAAATGCTGACCTATCATTTTGGTAAATTAAAAGCGCAATGGTGATTACCAAAGGAGACTGAATGCCTAAAACTTATCATGTAGAGCTGATTTTTTATTTTATAATTGGTTTGACTAAAATACCTATAATTTAATAAAATTAACGGAAAAACTTGACGGCGTTAATTAGGAGTAGTTAAATGGATTCAAATGAAAATTTTTGTGAAACTTAACAAATCATAAAATTTAAACTTTTGGATTCAAATGGCAATTTATATGAAATCTCAGGGATGTAAAATGCATTTAACTCTCAATTAATATATAGGTGTTATAAATATTATTTATTGTAGTTATCAACAATTATATATATAGACTTTTTTCAGAGATATGCTTATTATGTTATTCAAATAGTTGTTAGAGTTATGGAATGATTAAGTTCCCTACTCTTATAAATACCTCATTAAGATTATTTGAAGATAGATTATCAATAATATGAAACTTTCTCCTTTTATATTTTTGTGTCACGTTTGTTTTACTATTAGGTTGGTTTAAAACAACAGGGTTAATTTATTTGCCGCTGGAGAGAGTATAAGACAATTAATTTGAGTTGTTACTGTCTCTCTCCACCTATCAGCCGCCCACCCCAAAACGTTGCACACCATTTCAAATTGAATAAAATCACGCTTTAATTCGATATGTTGAAGAAAAGTGAATTTTTGAGTTCGATTTGTTAAAGATAACTATTTCAGATTATGATCTTTGTCTATGTTATCTGGGCCTTCGACATTGATTGAAAGTGTGTAACTACCGTAGCAATATATGATTTTTTGGATTTTTGTTCTTCATCGTGACGATGAATCAAGAACAGAACACATTTATTCAGATGTTTAAATGTTAAAATTATCACCGTCGATATCGCCGTTAGCCCATTGCCTAGCCCTACCAAAACCACCGGCGTTAGCCGAAAGGGTTTACGCTATCTGTGTTTTAGATTACTTCTAATCGCAAATGCGATTTTGATGAATGTATCGTTTACCTTTTCTCTTAAGAAAGCGATGCGATGGTTCTCTGCAAACCGCCGTACGCCGTAACCAACTCCTGCCTTTTTCTATGGAAGAAAACGGCCTGAAAGTTTGTTCGGTTGCCGTTAACTTGCATTTTGTACTTTATATAATTTGTAGTATGAGACATCATGTCCAATAGCGACCGGTAGTTGGTCTAAGTACTCGATATATACTTGGTACTTGGCAGAGTAATCTCCGTACTCATGTATTTCAAAACTTTTACATCCATTTGATACTTCACCCTATTATGCAAACTAAAAAGACATAATTAAGTAATTGAATCTACTATCATTGATTGTTTTCTCAATAACCAAACATCATAAATCTATGTATTAAGGATATATTTAATCCAGTTGTCTTCTTTTGATGCTTTTAGGCTTTTAGCGACTAAAGTCTCAGGTACAAGTTATATTTTTGTTTCAATTTTTTGTTCAATTGTTAGATATTTTATAAGATATTTGTTACATATTTTATAATATTTTTCTTTACCTGGTATATGTGTAGAACCGTAAATGGGGAAAGTTGATTACTTGGTTAAATGCGATTGAGTTTTGTTTATATATTGACGTTAAATATGTGGGTTTCTTTATTTTAAAATAATAGACCAAGCCAAATGAACATGATGTTCGTGGTAACATTTCACTTTGATGTTGTAATTGCTTCTTAGTTAGATTTAGAGGCACAAGATTGTGTACATATTTGATTTTTTTAATCACATCGCTTCACGTCACAAGCTAAAAAAAATCGTAATTAATGGTGACCTTTATTCATACCAATCATTCAATTTTAATTAATTCTTTGGCTTTACAAGTCCACAATCCTTGACTTCCAACCCGCAATCCTGCGGGAGGCTTTGAGCCGTCGTAAATACAGATAGCTTCTTCCCTACTCCCTTAATGTTTTGTAGAGCTTTGTCATATGTTTGATTGATTGTATCGCACTGACACTCCTTTGTCACCTTCTTTAGTTCACCACAACACGGTTCCAAGCGTGGGTGCTCCTCTGTCTTCGGTTTAACCGAAATGGTTGCCTTAAAAGTGATGTGCCCATAGCAAGCGGTCTTATTTGCGATCTTCGGGCACTGCTTTTGGGAGGGTTTGGGGTTTTCCTGACTATCTATCAGCATTCCATGTCCATTATCCTCTCTAGTAGTGGTGATGATGGTGGTTGCGTATGTAGAAACCTCAAAAGATGCTACTAGGGTCGTCAAAGTGAATGCAACTAGTGCAAGTTTTGCCATCGTCAAAGTGAACGCACAAAATGGAATATATAGGCCTTAAATTTGTTTTTGCGTACACTATGGTTAACATTATAATTAGATATTAATAATTTTGGATAATACATTTATTTAAAATTTAAGTGATAACTGATTTATTTTATGATAAACATATGACTATAATATATAATTAGAACAATACATGAGTGTTGCATGTGTTTTATCTCAATCTTTATATGAACATATATAAACTAAAACTTAATATAACATACGGATATAATTTAAGTTCGTGTTAGCTTTTGCTATATCTCAATCTTCATATGAGAGTGCATATTTGAAGATTTAATATATTTTCTAAAACTTTTAAAAGTAGTTATCTTAACAACTTTCACCAAATTCTGTTTCATGTCTTTGTTGGTAAGCTATTTATACCTTATTAAATATTGAATTATAAAGAGTTTGTTATGATTTTAATTCACATTGGAATTTGAGACCGCGTTTTGTTGCAGGCTTCTTTTGAGTTTTCTTTTTTTAGGGAATTTTAATTAGAGCGTTATTTTCCACCGTTAAAAGAATAATTATTGAATAGGACCAAAAAAACGGTTAAACGAAACTATTGAAATGAACTAAATGATAAAAAAAAAGTTTAAAGAAAATATATTTTTTATAAATGAGAAAAATGTTAAGTGAAACAACAATGAAACCTTTAGAATAAAGGAGTGAAGATCGAATGGGTTATAACAATCAAACCTTGTGCCAACCAACTCTTCCAAGTTTTTATTCATAAAACATAGTGACAATTAATAACTATAAACCCATACTAACTCAAATTAAAAAAATTAATTGCTATACTATGAGTAATGAGAATCGAACCCAGGTGAGTTTCACTGAACTCAACTACACTACACATACACTACACATCTTGTGATTCTCATTAATGTATGTAAGTGTATCTTTATGTCACCAAATTAATAACTCTCATGCTTAGTAACATTATAAGTTTTTGTAGCTCGCTATAACCTTATACTAAAGAAATCCCCAAGAAAATGACTTCTAAACTGCTATACAAGTGCCGAATACATTCTATGTGCTCAACAATAGGATAAACTTGTGAAACTACAACTTTCAAACCTTTTTGCATCTCAGATGATATAACAAGCCCATTCGGAGTACCAATTGATTTCTTAAGTAACTCAAGAAACCATATCCATGAGTTTTTTTTTCTTGATTCAAGTACAACAACAGCCACTGAGACAGAGAATTGTTACCGTCAACACTTTTGGCAGTGACAAGTACCTCGTAAAACTTTCCTTTAAAATAACAGGCATCAAGAGCAATGTAGGGATGACAACCATCAAGAAACTCCTTCGAGCAAGCTATTAGTGAAATAAAAAAAAAAAGTAAAAATAGCTTTTTGCTACCATTTATCTGAAAGTCAATGTCAACAACACTTCCTAGCTTTTTGTTACCATTTATCTTGATATATGAGTCTTCCCACATGCCATTCATATCAGTGTAAGCTTGTTCTTTCCCTCTAAAAACTTTGTAGTACCATACTTCTACATTGTAAATCTTCATGATCCACTTTTTGAGTTTTGTATCAGAGACATCCCCATCGGATTTTAGTTTATCTATAACCACACTAGCAATCCATCCTTGAGTTGCAAGCTTATTACCACTCTTATTGCTTTGAGTGCAAGAATGTGCTTATGTGAATTTTTTTAACCTATATGATTTTGTATAAGCAAACATTTAATAAACAACTACAAAAATAATAGTTAATAATTTTCTAAATTTACCTCAAATGTAATTTCATCAGGCCGACACAAGCATGTATTCTCCATTTTCATTTTATGTTTCAGGCTTGACACAAGCATGTATTCTCTATTTGCATTTTATGTTTACACAACTTGTCATGACTCGTGTGGGCTCACTTTTCTGAAGGAAGTACGCAAATTCATTAATTAGCACATAATGGGTCAATGCTCCTCCAAAGTCGATAAAATATTCAAATGTTGACCTCACTTTGATGGTTTGACTTTTTTTCTATAAGTTTTCTCTTGAGAATCATGCATGTCAACATCATTATTAGTACTATATTGATTATGATAACTTTCATCGCTTAATGATTATTCTAATTCTTCCTCATCGTGCAGTTCATCAAGGACTTCATGGTGATCCTTGTAAAAGATATACAATTATCAACAAAACTAACATTGATACACAAAATATTAAATTTTTATTATATCAACTTCTTACCTTTGGCTAACTGAAATTGTCTCAAGATTGAAGGGATTGAACCTAGAGGCTCGGAAAATCAAATCAAGATTATGAAGATCAGTCGTGCGAGAACTTGAAGTTGCCGAGCGAGAAGTCGTATCTCGCGTGAAAACTAGGAAGTTGCGCGAGAACTACGCGAGAATTTCATAGCTTAGTATAAATAGTTGTTAATTGATGTAATTTGAAGAGCTTTTGTCATTTTCTAGATTTCATATGTACTTTATATTTTCGAATCAGAGAGCAATAGAAATTGAATTTTATTTACACTTGTGTTCATCTTTGCTTATTATATATTCTTACCGTGATGATTACATTCTACATTCTTGTCATGAGATTGATCTGATTTGTAAAGTGTTGATCCTTACAATTGGTATTAGAGCTTGGTATGCTCTAGATCGATTTATTTGAAGATTGAAGAGTGTTTGTTGAAGTGTTCTTAAGCTTCGGATTGCAAACCTTTGAAGATCTACTTGATTTCTGTTGTTTTTGAGTATATTTGAAGATGTTGAAAGCTATTTTGTTGGTGATTGAGGATTTGATGATGTTCATATGATTAAACAAGCTAAATTGAATCAATTCGAGACACTTATGATCAAAATTTGAACCTAAATCACTAATTCAAAGCTTTATTAATCAATTTTGAACAATTTGGTGAAAGATTGAAGTTGGAATCATTGAAATTGGGATGAAAATGGATCAGGCGAAAACTTGCTAATCGCATGCAAAAAACTCCTATTCGCTCGAGAAGTTTTAATTTGTAAAAGTTTGTTGAGAAGTTTGTTACAAAAGATTCCTTTCACATGAGAAGTTTACTTTTCACAAAATTCAGTTAGAAAACTAACCGCATGAAAGGTTTTGTGATTGTTCGCGTAAGAACTCTGATCTTTGTGTGAAAACTTTAAGTTTGAAAATTTGTTGAAAAGTTTGATTTTTGATTTTCAAAATGGCTAATCTGAAGCATATCACTGCTACTCTTAATCTCAACAATGAGATTGGTACAAGCACAAAACCACTTAGACTTCTTAGTGAAGAGGATTATTCGGACTGGGTTTATCGCTTCGAGAATCCTGTTATTTACACCGAACCCTGGATAATGCGGTCAATCAAACAAGGTCCGTATATCCCTATGTATAAAAAGGATAAGGGAGAGTTGGTGCCTAAACCAGAACACCTCTGGGATGAGGAAGACTTGAAGAAACTTGAGTTTGATGACAAAGCATATGCTGCCATCACCATGGCACTTACTACTGAGATTGCACAAAAGTTCAAGGATTACAGAAAAGCTAAAGATTTATGGGATGTGATGGAGGAGCAGATAATAGGCAATAAAGATATGAGGAAAAGCCAAAAGGACATGCTGAACCAAGAGTTTAATATGTTTAACCACGTACTTGGTGAAACTTTGGAGGCTCAAATGTCTAGATTTGCTAAGCTGATAACGAAGATGAAGAGTGTTGGTATTACCTTGGAGAATATTTCTGTAAACAAAAACCTGTTGAACTCTTTACCATATAGCTGGAACAATAACTGCACTACCATCAAGAGAACTAATGATCTATTCACCTTGTCCCTCAGTGATCTAATTTCAACCATTAAGTCATATGAAATGGATGACAAGCAGAGAAGTACAAATTATATTAACATAATAGGAGCTGAAGCATCAGCATTATATGCAAAAATGGCTAGTAAACCCAATTATTATGTCAGCTATTCCCAGTTGTATTAATAGCAAGCAACCAATTCTATTAACCCAAATGTCAAGGATCCATGCATGCAACAGTTTCAAGCCTCTTCTCAAAACCATTACAATCCAATACAATCTCAATCACAACCTTAGATTTATCCACACAGTCAATCCTATCAACCCACACAACAAGAATTTGTTGTAAATTCCCACCCAAACAAGCAAACCATTCAAATAGCTAAAGAGCATCTGGTCTATTCACTACTTTCATGAACAGCTATGAAGCTTTCACAGCTAGAAGAATCAGTGCACCCAACATCTTAGTTGATGACTTACAATAAGTTAATCCTGATGATGTTGAAGAAAATGATTTCAAGTATCAGATGGCTATGGTGGTGTATCGAGTAAAAAATTTTGCAAGAAGAACGGGAAGAAAGATGTTTGGTCAAAACAACTCGAGCAAGATTGGGTTGATAAGTCAAGTTTGAGATCTTATAACTGTGACAAACCCAGTCACTTTGCAAGAGAATGTACTGAAGGAAGGTCAAATCAAACTAATAGTGGAAAGAAGATGATGACTGTGGAGGTTGAATCAAAAGGAGATAAAGCAAGTACTTCAAACAAGAAAGCCGTGGTTTCTTAGATAAATGAAGAGTATGATTAGTCAGACCAGATAGAGATTCTAGATATCAAACTGTCTACTTCTTTTTAGCTGAAATTCAAACTGCTGAAGACCTTGTTGATGAGAATATACTTAACGAGTTTGTATCTGATGAGTTGAGGAAGGGAATCTTTGCTAAAGAAGTATGTGAGAATGTTGAAAAGGTGCTAAAAGAAGAAGCTGTTAAGATTACCCCAGCTCCATTAAAAGTGATTGTATGTAACGCCCGAAAACTTTGAAGAAAAAGAAGGCTGATGAAGTTCTCACACAAAAGGAAGTTCTCGCGCGAGAAGTTCATGTGAAAAGCTCAGCTGGGTATAAATAGCTAAGAACCCCCAGTCTGACTCCATTTCGCGCGAAAGGTTCAGCTGCTAGAGAGAGAAATCGGCTGCGTAGAGATAGAGAAAGTGAAGAATCCAAGTGTTTAAGGTATGTAACTCGTCTAGTAACTTGTGTTATGTACTAAAAATGGACTACTGATGAATATAACATATAGTTATGTAGTTTTCGCTCGGAAAAGGCTTCAGGAAGGTTGTGTTTGTGCTAGAACTTCAAGAGGTGAGTTTCTAGTCCCCTTTTTACCCAAGTTTTTATGTTTTGGGGCTATTATGCATACTAGACGTTTGAATGATCTTGTTCAAGCTTGGTATGATGTTGTTAAGGTGTTTGCATGTTAGAACAGCCTTAGACGAGATAAGTTATGATTGGGCGGGGAAAACCTATGTTTTTCGCGCGAGCAGTTTTGATGTACGTTAAGATTTTGAATTATGGGAGGTTTTTGCGTGAAAGGTATAGTTTTCGCATGATATGTATGTTTTCGCATGACAGGCAGTTCTCGCGCGACTTGTAAGTTCTCACACGAAATGTGATTCTCGCGCAACTTGATGGTTTTGGCGTGATAGAATGGTTCTCGCGCGAAAGGGTTAGTACATGCTATCCTGTTATGTGTGATGTGTTATCTTTTCATGTTAAATGACTTTTTAAAAAACTATATGCTTTATGATGTGACTTTACATGATATGTACGATTATGTAAGTAAAGTATTACGTAACGAAAGTGAAAGATAACGATGATGAAAGTGGAACGTAATGAATGAATGAAAGTCTTGCAAGCAAATTTAAAGGAGGTTCACAACTCTATGAGGGGTTGTTAGCTCAACTGTGTGCGGTTTAGCTAACCCATGAGGATGCACACAGTGGGGTCAGTTTTTGTGACTGATCAAGACGTACGAAAAAGGATCCTTGTCGCTTGACCCCAAGACAGAAGATGCTTCGTGCATGATGATGGGGCGTAGCCTATGACAGGATCTAGATTAAAAGTGAAAGAACAAAAAAAAGTACAAAAATGAATGATGATGATAAGATAATAATAACTATTATTAAGATGTACGTATGATGTGTGATCATGAACGAAAGTAAAGGATATGTTTTAACGAAAAGTAAAGTATTTTATTTATAAACTAGAACTCACTCAGCGTAGCTGACTTTTGTATGCATAATAGTTGGCAGGTAATCGTTTGATGCTGAGGAGGTGTAGGCATGGATGCATAGGCCACTGGAATGATTTGCGTCTGGCATCCACATTTTTAGGAATGATTATTGTGTTAACAAAACTTTGTGATGTAAATGAATGATTTGATGTATTGACACGATTTTAATCATGAATGAAAAGTTTTAATTCCGCCGCAAATGATGTGTTTTAAATGTATTATGCGATGATTGACCGACTGTAAGCGTCCCGGGATCGGGGCCATACAAGTTGGTATCAGAGCCAAAGTTTAAGAGAATTGGGTAAAATATTTTCAAAAACCTAAACTTAAATAGAGAATGAGACACGAAAGGGAAAGGGATGCCAGTCCTAGTAGCTACATGCCTGCAGGTAAAGGTTTTATGTAAATGTTTTATGTAAAATAATAAAAGAAATTATGTGCATGTGTTATGTGGTTTATGTGCCCCTAGTAGATTTGGATACCGATGTAGTCAGGATAGGGAATGCTTGGAGAAGGAAGAGTAAAGTAAGTGGCTAATCACAATTGGCCACTGTAATTAGGGACTTACTATACTTGACATAATTTGAGCTATTACATTGAATGATCATGTTGGTGTTTGAATCTTATGGTGCTTAGATGGCTGGTGGTAGATCTTCGACGGCTTCCCGTGGTGGAGTGAGTGGTGGACGTGGTGCTGGAACACAGGCCACGAGGAATAAGGCTAGAACCACCGAGACGGCACCTACAGATCCCGAGATTAATCACCATGAGGGCGTTGATGAGAGTGCTAATCTAAGGGCCTCAGTGAAGGAGGCGGTGGTTGAGGAGGTTCATCAGGTCATGCAGATGATTATGCCGTTTGTAGTGACAGAGGTTATTCGTGCTGTGAGGGAGGATGAAAAGAAGGAGAAGGAGGAGAGGATGAAAGCTACTAGGTGAGTGGGTGAAGAAGGAGGTTCAGGGGCAAGGGAGCAACCGGATACTGAGATGGTTGTCTCCAGTGATGATGATGAGGAGGAGGAGGCGCAGGAAACTACAAAGGGGTGTAACTATGGGGCATTCCAAAGATACAAGCCCCCGATTTTTGATGGGAATGGGAATGCTATTGTTGCTCACCGATGGGTGAGAGAGATGGAGGCGGTACTTGATATTAGCAAGTGCCGAGAGGATCAGAAGGTAAAGTTTGCTACCCACTCGTTTGTGGATTCGGCCTTGTGCTGGTGGGACAATATTGTCCAGGCCGAGGGTAGTAGGGTGATTGGGAGGATGAGGTGGAGTGAACTAAAGAAGCTGGTGATAGAGGAGTTTTGTCCTCATAGGAAACTCGATAAGGACGAGAGGGAGTTCTTGCAGTTGGAGGTGGAACTATGACACACCAGCAGTATACGACCAAATTCAACGAGATGGCAAGGTTGGTTCCAGATCAGGTGACGCCTGTGTCACGAAAGACTAAGAGGTACATCCAGGGTCTGCAGGCGGATATCCGCAGACACATGATCGTCGCCCGACCAAGTACGTTTAGGTCGGTGGTCGATTTGGTAGGAAGAATATACGATGAGAGGGAGGAGGTGACCGTGATGGAGGTGAACAGGAAGGGAAGTAGAGATAGGAACTAGAGTGGGAAACGTTTTGGCAGTGGTGGTTTCACCCCCAAGGGCAAGAAGGTAAAGGTGGAGGGTCGAAGGGCAACTGCGACCGAGGTAGTGGCGAAGGTGTGCAGCAAGTGTGGGAGAGACCACGTGGGGGAATGTAAGTGGCGATCGAACGTCTGCTTCAAGTGTGGGAGGCCTGGTCATGTGGCGAGAGATTACGGGGTTATAAAGTGTTATAACTATGGTGAATAGGGCCATATGATCAGGGATTGCAAGAAGCCGAGGGCCGAGAACTCCGAGGCAAGGAAGGGGATTGAGAAGGAAGGGCAGAGGGCGAAGGCCAGGGCATTCACTATGACTCGGGAGGAAGCTAGAGTGGACCCTGATGTTGTGTCAGATACATTCATAGTTAACCAGACTTGTGCCTCTGTACTTTTTGATTTCGGTGCTAGTAGGAGTTTTATTTCTGCTGCCTTCTGTGATAAGTTGCCCGCTAGGAGTAGAAAGATTGATAAGCCCTTCAATGTAGAAACTGTTATTGGCAAGTCCATAAGGATTTCTGATGTGGTAGAGGATTGTGACATAGAATTGGAAGGCATAGGTTCTCTGCTAGGTTGTTCAGATGCCCTTAGGCGGATTTGATGTAGTCCTAGGGATGGATTGGTTAGCAGCCTATGAGGAAAATATTGTGTGTCACAAGAAGATGATTCGATTGACTGCGTCGGATGGGAGTTCAGTGACGATCTATGGCGATAGGGTTACTACGGTTCCGAAGGTGATTTCGATGGTTGTGGCTGAGAAGTGTATGAGGCATGGATGTGGTGCCTATCTAGCCTATGTGAAGGATGTGGAGGCGTCGGTACCACGGTTGTCAGACGTGCCGGTAGTGTGCGACTTCCTTGACGTATTTCCGAAAGACTTATCAAGTGTGCCACTTGACCGTGAGATCGAGTTCCAGATTGACCTGATAACTGGTGCCCAAGCTGTTGCTAAGGCGTCGTATCGTCTAGCTCCCTCTGAGATGAAAGAGTTGATAACTCAGCTACAAGAGCTGTTGGATAAGGGATTCATTCTACCGAGTATCTCTCCATGGGGTGCTCTAGTCTTGTTTGTGAAGAAGAAGGACGGTAGCATGAGGATGTGCATCGACTACCGTGAGCTAAGCAAGTTGACCGTGAAGAACTGGTATCCGTTTCCAAGGATTGATGACTTATTTGATCAGCTCCAGGGTGCCAGTTGGTTCTCGAGGATAGATCTCCAATCTGGTTACCATCAGTTGAAGGTGAAGGAGCAGGATATACCTAAAATATCTTTTCGAATGCGTTATGGACACTACGAGTTTCTTGTTATGTCCTTTGGTTTAACCAATACGCCAGCTTCTTTTATGGATTTAATGAATAGGGTGTGTCGGCCAATGTTGGATAAATCAGTGAATGTGTTCATTGATGATATCCTGATTTACTCGAAGAGCGAAGAGGAACATGCCGGTCATATTCGGGAGGTGCTAGAAAAGCTTAGAAGGGAGAAGCTGTATGCCAAGTTCTCCAAATGCGCATTCTGGTTGCGCGAGGTTCAGTTTCTGGGTCATGTGGTCAACCGGAAGGGATCATGGTAGACCCGGCGAAGGTTGAGGCGGTGATGCAATGGAAGTCTCCAAAGAAGCCATCCAAGATTTGTAGTCTCTTGGGTTTGGCGGGCTACTATAGAAGATTCATCCAAGACTTCTCCAAGATAGCTTTACCATTGACTAAGTTGACCCGTAAGGATGCGAAGTTTATATGGGGAGTAGAGTAGAAGAATGCTTTCGAAGAGCTAAAGACAAGATTGACACAAGCTCCTGTCTTGATGTTACCCGAAGAGAGCGAAGATCTTGCGGTCTATTCAGATGGTTCTTATTCTGGATTGGGTTGCGTTTTAATGCAACGGGGGAGGGTTATAGCCTACATGTCCGGATAGTTGAAGATCCATGTGGCTAACTACCCTACTCATGATCTGGAGTTGGCAGCTTTGGTCTTTGCATTGAAGATTTGGAGGCACTAGTTGTACGGGACGAAGTGCACCATCTTCACCGACCACAAAAGCTTGAAGTACTTCATCGAGAAAAAGGATCTCAATATAAGGCAAAGAAGGTGGTTAGAGCTGATCAAGGATTATGATTGTGAGATCCACTACCATCAGGGCAAGGCCAACGTAGTAGCGGATGCCCTTAGCCGAAAAGAGAGACCCGAGCGGATTCGGGTAAAGGCTTATCAGTTGGTAATGACCTCTGGCGTGATGAAGCAGGTCAAGGAATTTCAGGACGAGGCGTTGAAAGAGGGTCGAATCAACTCCGAAAGAATGAAAGGCCTAGTCGCGGAGTTGGGTGAGAACACTCGGTGTTGGAACCCGATTTGGGCGGATGTGGATTCCTTGTTACAGGGATCTAAGGGGAAAGATCATGGATGAGGCCCATAAGACTCGATACTCGATTCACCCTGGTGCGACGAAGATGTATCAGGATATGAAGAAAGATTACTGGTGGCCGAGAATGAAGCGCGACGTAGCGGAGTATGTGAGTAAGTGCCTTACTTGCCTGCAAGTGAAGGCTGAGCATCAGAAGCCATACAGGAAGATCCAACCTTTGGATACACCCGAGTGGAAATGGGTGCACGTCAGCATGGACTTCATTACGAAGTTGCCGCGTACGGCAAGAGGGTATGATGCCATATGGGTGATAGTAGACCGTTTGATGAAGAGTGCTCATTTCTTGCCAATCCGTGAGACATATTCATCTGAGAGGTTGGCGGATTCGTTCATTAAGGAGATTGTGACTCGTCATGGTGTACCGGTGTCTATAGTGTCAAACTGTGACACTCGGTTTACATCTATGTTTTGGAAGAGATTCAGTGATGCGATGGGTACGAGGCTATCAGTACAACTTATCATCCTCAGGCAGATGGTCAGTTAGAGAGAACCATACAGACACTTGAGGATATGCTCCAAGCATGTGTTATTGGTTTCGGAGGAAGTTGGGATGAACACTTATCGTTAGCTGAATTTTCATATGACAACAGCTATCATGCCAGCATTGGTATGCCACCATATGAGATGCTATACGGTACAAAGTGTAGAATGCCTGTATGTTGGGGTGACATCGGGCAGAAGGAGTTGGGGAGCATTGAGGTGATCGAGGCTACGACTGAGAAGTTGGAGAAAATCAAGGCCTTTATGAAGGCAGCAAAGGATAGACAAAAGTCGTATGCCGACAAAAGGCGTAGATCGATTGAATTAAAGGAGGGTGATAGAGTTATGTTGAAGGTCTCGCCTTGGAAAGGGATCATCCGGTTCAGAAAGCAAGGAAAGCTAAGTTCGAGGTATATAGGCCTTTCCGAATTATTGCCCGGGTAGGAGAGGTGGCCTATCAATTAGAGCTACCCGATGAGTTACGTGGAATTCACCCGCCGTTCCATGTATCTCATCTGAGAAAGTGCTTAGCCGACGAGGATATGATTGTGCCACTGGAAGATATTGAGGTAGATGAACGACTTAATTATGTGGAGCACCCGGTGGCCATCATTGATAGAAAGGATAAGAGGTTAAGGAACAAAGTGGTTCCACTTGTGCATGTACAGTGGAAACATCGAAAGGGGTCTCAGTCTACATGGGAGACCGAGGAAGAGATGAGACAGCATTACCCGCAGCTATTTGAGAACTGACAGGTTTCGCGGACGAAACCTCAATAAGGGGGTGGACTTGTAACGCCCGAAAATTTTGAAGAAAAAGAAGGCAGATGAAGTTCTCGCGCGAAAGGAAGTTCTCACGTGAGAAGTTCATGCGAAAAGCTCAGCTGGGTTTAAATAGCTGAGAACACCCAGTCCGACTCCATTTCACGTGAAAGGTTCAGCTGCTAGAGAGAGAAATCGGCTACGTAGAGAGAGAGAGAAAGTGAAGAATCCATGTGTTTAAGGTATGTAACTCGTGTAGTAACTCGTGTTATGTACTAAAAATGGATTACTAATGAATATAACGCAAGGTTATGTAGTTTTCGCTCGGCAAAGGTTTTGGGAAGGTGGTGTTTGTGCTAGAACTTCAAGAGGTGAGTTTCTAGTCCCCTTTTTACACAAGTTTTTATGTTTTAGGGCTATTATGCATACTAGATGTTTGAATGTTCTTGTTCATGCTTGGTATGATATTGTTAAGGTGTTTGCATGTTAGAACAGCCTTAGACGCGATAAGTTGTGATTGGGCGGGGAAAACCTGTAGTTTTCGCGCGAGCAGTTTTGATGTACGTTAAGATTTTGAATTATGGGAGGTTTTCGGGTGAAAGGTGTAGTTTTCGAGCGATATGTATGTTTTCGCGTGACAGGTGGTTCTCGCGCGACTTGTAAGTTCTTGCACGAAATATGGTTCTCGCGCGACTTGATTGTTTTCGCGCGATAGGTTGGTTCTCGCGTGAAAGGGGTAGTTCTCACGCGAGATGTTGCTGATGTATGTTAAGTTTTCGCATGCTATGCTGTTATGTATGATGTGTTATCTTTTAACATTAAACGACTTTTTAAAAAACTATATGCTTTATGATGTGACTTTACTTGATTTGTACGATTATGTAAGTAAAGTATTACGTAACGAAAATGAAAGATAACAATGATGAAAGTGGAACGTAATGAATGAATGAAAGTCTTGCAAGCAAATTGAAAGGAGGTTCACAACTCATTGAGGGGTTGTTAGCTCAACTGTGTGTGGTTTAGCTAACCCATGAGGATGCACACAGGGGGGGGTCAGTCTTTGTGACTGATCAAGACGTACGAAAACGAGATCCTTGTCGCTTGACCCCAAGACAGAAGTTGCTTCGTGCATGACGATAGGGCGTAGCCTATGACAGGATCTAGATTAAAAGTGAGAGAACAAAAGAAAGTACGAAAACAAATGATTATGAACGATGATGATAAGATAATAATAATTATTATCAAGATGTACGTACGATGTGTGATCATGAACGAAAGTAAAGGATATGTTTTAACGAAAAGTAAAGTATTTTAATTATAAACTAGAACTTACTCAGTGTAGTTGACTTTTGTATGCATAATAGTTGGCAGGTAATCTTTTGATGCTGAGGAGGTGCAGGCATGGATGCATAAGCCACTGGGATTGATTTGCGTCTGGCATCCACATTTTTGGGAATGATTATTGTGTTAACAAAATTTTGTGATGTAAATGAATGATTTGATGTATTGACACGATTTTAATCATGAATGAAAAGTTTTAATTTCGCTGCAAATGATGTATTTTAAATGTATTATGTGATGATTGACCGACTGTAAGTGTCCCGGGAACGGGGACTTACATTGTAGAAGGAAAGAAAGAAGTTGATGAAGAAGCCATTGAGTTTACTCTAGCAAAAGATGAAAAGACTGTGAATGCTGTTGAGGAAACTCCAGCAACTGCTTATGATGACATTGTCAATACTGTTGAGATTACTCCGGCACCCAAAGTAGAAAAAAGAAGGGACTGAAAGCTTTCATGGTAAATGTCATACCTGAAGAGAAAAACAAGCAAGAAGAGACTGAAGAGGTACATACTAATCTTTCTTCAAATACATGTATAGAAACGGTTCAAAGATACAGATCTCACAAGGAACGCTTGATTTTAGAAGTTAAAAAACTTCAATATCAAGCTCAAAAATATAAAAATGATGAGAAATTTTTTAAAGAAAGGATAGAAGGACTAAACAAATTGATTTATCAATCAAAATTAAATCTTCATGATAAAGATTGTAACATAAAAGTTTTGACAACACGTAACACTGAACTATCTTTAGAAATCAATAAACTTAACAGTGAACTCTATCTGCAAAATTGACTATTGAAAACTTTAAGCTGTCCTTAAATATGGTTGAAGGAATAATCAAGTCTCAAATGTCTCAGAAAATTAATGGTGGTAAAAGTGGAGTTGGATATTCTAACATGGCACCACTAATTAATCATGATTATACATGTTTACCTTCATCAGTTACTATATTAGATGAAGAGACCTATGGATTAGGTTTTCAACCAAAGTTAGACTTAATACCTCCGGTCAATGTTTCATTGATTGTTGACCCTGTCATAAAAACTAAAATTAAAATTAATCATGACAATGTGTGAAGAAAGAAGGGTTGGTTGAAGATTAGGAAAGTGATGATGAAATAGATTTTAAGAAAATAAAAGTTGTAATGAAAAATCTTTGTGTAACTCATCATCAATTATTAATGAACTTTCAGATGTTTTTATTTATACAAATGTTTGTTCACAAATGTCTAACAAACAAAAGAAACTGAAATCAAAGATAGATTTTAAGGAAAATGAAAGAAAATGAGTCACAAGCTTAAGTATCTGACTTGAAAACTAATTTCAAGAATAGATTTGTTTCAAAAGGCAACATTGATAAGGAATATCACATGTAACACTCGAAAAACATCTAAAGAGAAAAGCAAAGGAGCAAATGGGTTATTTATTTTAAAAGCATGGGGAAAAAGTGTGCAAGGGCCAAACCGGCCCATAAAGTGGTTTAAAAGAGAGATGGTCACCCATACTCCCTCCCATGCACCACAAATCATATAGCTTGAGAGAGAGAAAAAGCTCCCACTAGTTCTAGAGTGAGAAAGTGGAAGATTTATTCAAAAGGTAAGATTTTATAATGATTCTTCTCAGATATAAGTCAGATTTAAGCTTCTAGGAAGATTTCGATGTGTTAAGTTTGAATCCTTACGTATGTATAGGTGTTAGAACTCCAGGTTGCTCTCAGGTTTTAGTGGTTTGCTTGAAGGATGGTTAAGGTGAGTTCTAGATCCCCTATTTTACATGTTTTCTACTTGTTCAGGGTTGATATGTGTATTAAAATGATGTTTCTTAACAAAACTATGTTTTCCATAGTTGAAGATGACTTTTTACGAAAAATATATGTTTTTAAAAAATTCTATGATGATAACTAATGTTTATTATGTGCTAAGTGTGAATCTGATAGTTTAAGCTAAGTATACATTTAAAGGTGTTGTTTGCAAGTAGAACTTGCATAAGTTGAACCGTAAGTATTTAACAGTTGTCCGCTATGGGCATTGGTTGTCTGCTGTGGAAACTTGGAATGGTTTAGTGTTGTCCGCTGTGGACATTGACTGTCCGTTGTGGACACTTAAGTATTTAACGATGTTTGCTGTAGACACTTTTGTTAAGAAGTCATCCGAGATATGCCTTAGTGATCCGCTATATGCCTTAGTATGCCTTAGTGATACGCTGTATGCCTTAGTATACCTTGGTCGTTTGCTGTAGACTTTGTTCATCCGCCGTGGACTTTGGTTGTCCGCTATGGACTTTGTTCATCCGCTATGGACTTTGTTCATTAGCTATGGACTTTGGTCGTCTACTGTGGAGTTTGTTTATCTGCTGTGGACTTTGGTCGTCCGCTGTGGACTTGTTGATCCGCTATAGGACCTTATTCAAGCGCTGTGAACACTTAAGTTTTATCCTGAATTTTGTGAAGTGAGTTTAAGTGATTAGTACTTATGTTTTAATGGGAGAATATGTTTGCTTATGTTTTAATGTTATAATAATTGTATGGGTGACTTTTATGAATAATAATTAACATTTCATGTTATGTGATTATAAAGACAATGGATATCTTATAAGTATTATCCATAATCAAGTGGACATAAAGAAATAAAAGAAAGATAGCTAAACCTAATGAATGTTACCCCCGGGCCCTTATGATGAATGAAAAGCTTTACAAGCAAAATAAATGGAGGTGCATGACCATGTTGTCATTAGGAAACTGATGTGCGGCTGTTTCAGCCTATGAGAATGCTTATCTGGGGTCTAATCCTTATGATTGACCAATGAATGAACGAATGAGACCTGTATTCATGAGCAAGATTCGTACCTTGCAGTGTGCTATCTAAATTTATATGCTTAGTAGATTTGAATACTGATAGGTGTCAGGATAGTGAGTGTTAGGACATGGGGGTAAGGTAAGTAATTAATCACACTTGGCCACAATAATTAAGGACTTATAATACTTATCATGATCTGAGCAATTACCTTGAATGACCCTGTTGGTGCTCGTGGTGGGCGTACTACTGCGCCATGTGTCACCAGGAGCAAAGCTAAGGCTCCCGAGATATTTCATGAGGGGTCGGATCTCCATAGCCACCATGAGGGTGAAGGGTCAGCTACCCTCAAGTCTACTATTAAAGAGGCTATTGCTGATGAGGTCTACAACATTATGCAAAATGTCTTACCTTCTGTGGTGACTGAAGTGATTAGAGTTGTTAGGGATATGGGAAAAGTTAAGAATTAAAGGAAGAAGGAGAAGAAGAAATCAAAAAAGTTCATTGAAAGGACTGAGGAATTTGAAGAGGAGCCATCTAACCCAAAGGTGGTAGTTCATGATGATGATAGGATGAGTAAGAGAAGGAGACTACTAAGGGGTGCAACTATGGGGCGTTTCAAAGATGCAAGCCCTCGACCTTCAACGGTAACAGTAATGCTACTGCCGCTCATCGTTGGGTTTGAGAGATGGAAGCAGTCCTGGACATCAGTGAGTGTTGAGAAGATCAGAAGGTGAAGTTTGCCACCCATTCTTTCATTGACTCAGCACTATACATTGTCCAAGCCAAGGGAAAACGATCAATAGTAAAACTGAAGTTGTCGGAGTTGAAGGAGTTGGTGCTAGAGGAGTATTGTCCACATCGAGAGTTGGACAAAATTGAGAAGGAGTTCTTGTATTTGGAGGCCAGGAACATAACTCATCAAGAGTACACCTCTAGGTTCAAAGGACTTGCAAGACTCGTGCCGGACATAGTAACGCCTGTGTCCAAGAAGATCAAGAGATAAATGCGAGGTTTGCCAGTGGATATTAGGAGGAACATGATTGCCACTAGACCTAGTACGTTTAGGTCGATGGTGGATTTGGCAAGAAGATTATATGATGAGTGAGAACTGGCACCAGTTCTAAAAAAGACTGAGCAGTGGAGTTGGAATAGGAATGGGAATGGGAAGAAGTTTAGGAATGACAACTACGGGATTGGGGAAAAGAAGATGAAGATTGACGACCGTCGCACAGAACAGAGGAAAGGGAATGATCAAAAAGAGTGTAAGAAGTGTGGGAAGAGTCATATGGGTGAATGTAGAGTGGGAAGGAATAGGTGTTTCAAATGTGGGGGCAAGGGCCATTATGCTAAGGAGTGTAGGGTACTGAGGTGTTACCAATATGGAGAGATAGGCCACTCAGGTTGAGATTGCAAGAAGGGTAGAGCAGGAAACTCAAGAACCAAGATGATGGGGGAAAAGGAGAGAAGAGTGACAGACCAAAACAAAGGCAAGGGCATTCATCATGATCAGTGAGGAAGCCAGGTAGTTTCAGGTACGTTTTTGGTAAACCAATTGTATGCTTCTGTGCTCTTTGATTCTGGTGCTAGTAGGAGCTTTGTATCTACTGCTTTTTGTCGTTTGATACATGGTAAGAGTAAGAAGATAGATGTGCCCTTCCATGTTGAGACTAAGATAGGAAAATCCACCAAAGTGACTGATATGATTGACGATTGCCTTATAGAATTGGATGGTCATAGGTTTCCTACTAGATTGTATGTGATGGCCCTAGGAGGTTTTCATGTGGTGTTAGGAATGGATTAGTTGGGGACATACGAAGGGAATATCATGTTTCAAAAGAAGATAATTTGCCTGAGTGCACCCGATGGCAGTTCAGTTACTATTCACGGAGGCAAGGAATGCGTCATTCTACGAGTGATATCTATGATGATGGTAGAAAAGTTTATGAGGCGAGGGTGTGGTGCTAACCTGGCTTATGTGAAGGACGTGGAAGTGACAGTGCTTCAATTGTCGGAAGTGCCAGTGGTTTGTGATTTTCTTGATGTGTTTCTGGAAAATCTGCTAGGGGTCTCGCCCGATAGAGAAATCGAATTTCAGATTGACTTGATACCAGGAGCACAACCCATCACCAAGGCACCATACCGGTTGGCTCCATCCAAGCTCAAGGAACTGATGTTGCAACTGCATGATCTTTTGGATAAGGGCTTTATTCGATCAAGCATCTCTTCATGGGGTGCTCCGGTTTTATTCGTGAAGAAGAAGGACGGTAGTATGAGGATGTGCATCGACTATCATGAGCTGAACAAGTTGATTGTGAAGACTTGATATCCATTACTAAGGATTGACGACTTGTTCAATCAGCTCTAGGGTGCCAGTTGGTTCTCGAGGATAGACCTTTGATCGGGTTACCATCAACTGAAGGTGAAGGATTAGGATGTTCCTAAGACAACCTTTCGCACGTGTTATGGACACTACAAGTTTCTCTTGATGTCTTTTGGTTTAACCAACACACCGACTGCCTTTATGGACCTTATTAATCGGGTATGCTGATCGATGTTAGAAAGATCAGTGATCGTATTCATCGATGATATTTTGATCTACTTCAAGAGCGAAGAGGAGCACACCTGTCACCTCATGGAAGTACTAGAGACACTTATGAAGGAGAAGTTGTATGCAAAGTTCTCTAAGTGTGCATTTTCTCTATGAGAGGACCAATTTCTTGGTCATGTGATTAATCCCGAAGGAGTAATGGTGGACCCTGCAAAAGTCGAAGCTGTAATGCAATGGGAATCCCCAAAAATGCCATCCAAGATCCGTAGTTTCTTGGGTTTGGTAGGTTACTACAGAAGGTTTGTTCAAGACTTCTCTAAGGTGGCATCCCCGTTGACTAAGTTGGCTTGCAAGGATGTGAAGTTTGAATGGGGTTCATATCAGGAGGTTGCCTTTTAAAAGTTGAAGATGAGGTTAACCTAAGCCCTAGTCTTGATGTTACCTGAAGGGAATGATGACTTGGTGGTATATTTAGATGCTTTGCATTCAGGCTTAGGTTGTGTATTGATTCAATGAGGGAGGGTTATAGCCTATGCGTCTCGGTAGCTGAAGATCCATGACGTTAACTACCCTACTCATGATTTTGAGTTGGTGGCTGTGGTCTTTGCGTTGAGGATTTGGAGGCACTACTTATATGGGACGAAGTGTACCAGATTCATAGATCACAAGAGCCTAAAGTATTTCTTTGAACAAAAGGATCTTAACATGAGGCAAAGAAGATGGTTAGACCTGATCAAGGACTACGATTTCGAGATTCACTATCATCCGGGCAAGGCGAACGTGGTTACTGATGCCCTTAGTCGAATGGAATGACATGAACCGTTTCGAGTGAAGGCTTGTCAGCTGGTTGTGATGCCCGATGTCATGGGTTCGATCTGCAAGTTTCAATATGAGGCACTGAAGGATGATAGGATCAACTCTGAGTAGATGAAAGGACAAACATCAGATTTAGGGGAGAACACTCTTGGTGTTTGAACCCAATTCGGGCGGTTGTGGATTCCTCACTATGGGGATCTAAGGGAAAGGATTATGGATAAAGCTCACAAAACTCGATATTCCATTCATCCTAGTGCTACAAAGATGTACCATGACCTGAAGAAGGATTTTTGGTGGCCAGGGATGAAGCGTGACGTGGTGGGGTATGTAAGTAAGTGCCTGACTTGTTTGCAAGTGAAGGCAGAACATCAGAAACCATACGGGAAGATCCAACCTTTGTTTATACCCGAATGGATGTGGGAACACGTCACAATGGACTTCATTATAAAATTTCCTCGTACAACAAGAGGATGTGATACCATTTGGGTGATCGTAGACCGCTTGACGAAAAGTGCCCACTTTTTGCCAATCCAAGAGACTTACTCGTCAGAAAGGTTGGTGGATCTGTTCTTCAAGGAGATTGTAACTCATCCTGGTGTGCCGGTATCCATTGTTTCTGATAGGGACACTCGGTTCACATCCAAGTTTTGGAAGAAATTCCATGATGCAATGGGAACGAGGTTACATATTAGCACAGCTTACCACCCTCAGACAGATGGTCAATTAGAAAGAATGATTCAGACTTTGGAGGACATGCTCCGGGCATGCATTATTGATTTCGGTGGAAGTTGGGATAAGAACCTACAGTTAGCAGAGATTTCTTACAACAATAGTTATCATGAAAGTATAGGCATGCCACCATTCGAAATGTTGTATGGTAGACGGTGCAGAACCCCGGTGTATAGGGGTGATATTAGGAAGAAGGAGTTGGGAAGTAGTGAGATCATCAAGGCCATGATAAGTTCAAAAGGATCGAATCTGTGATGATATCGTAACGCAATGATCAATTCAAACACAAAGTAATCAAACACATGCAATTACATCAAAAAAATCATAGATTTCATTGATAGTAAATGCACAGGATACAATGTGTAAGGATTAGAGTTCGTTCAACTGACTCTAACTATTTTCTCTAGTCTTAGATCTCTCCTCTCTTCTAATCTAAAGTCTACCCTGCACATACATAAAATATCGTATTTATACTATCAAGAAACTAAGGAACATATATTTACAAATAAGTCCCTATACTATGACAAAAAAACAACATAAAAACAAAATGTTAATCTTCCAAGAGCTTCAACAATACTCCCCCTAAGATTACGTTGTCTTCAATCCTCAAAATAATCTTCTGGTTCTTCTTTGATTTTAAACATTGGCTTGTCTTTGTACATCTCTTGTTCCTTCAATGCTTTTGGAATTGCTGACTTGAACTTGCCTGCAAGAATTGCTTGTTCAGGCTTTGACTCGTTGGTCTTTATCTCCATCTGATTCATAATCTCCAAAGTTTCTTTTGATAAACCTACAATGTCAACATTATCATAAAACTCAATTGGTTTGGGATAATCTCTTGAGTGATCTCCAATACTCCTTTGCTCGATATTCTCATAAAATCGATTGATTTTATATCCTTCTTCATAATCTTCGCATAAGCTAATGCTTTCCTTAATGCAATTCTCTCCATTGCAGCATCCGTCACCTTGATAATAGACATAAAGTACTTTCGATCATTCTCTGCCACTTCTGGTGTAACACGATCAAACTTTTGAATTGACAAAAATGAGATATAGCTTGGATGCAGAAGTTTTAGCTCAAACACTCCAAACAGTGAAATCATATCCTGATCCCAGTCGTCAAGGTTCCGAACTAACTTCAATTCAAAAGTATCAGCATTGTAAAACCATCTCAAAATCGGTTTTGTCTTTTGAGTACCATCAATTACCTTCAATCTAGGATTAGTAACCTTTTCAAAATATTGGTCACTATATGCATCCAAAAATTTCTCTTCTTCATCAGGTTTATCACCACTTTTCCTTTTACTTTTTAATGACTTGAAGTATTCCTTGTCTTCTTGGTCACATCTTGTTTTGAGAAAAGACTCCATTCGTGAAATACCTCTATTCAAGAGTTTAACAAAACTTTCTCCTCGATTTGCCTTTGTTGGATTAATCAACTTCAACTTCTTAAGTTCTTTTAAGTCTTGTACAGGAAGAGCTATGATGCTTGTGTAAAAGTGATATACATCACAAATAGCATTTACACGTTTTATAAAAAATGCATCAAACACCTCATCATACTTCCATGCTACTATCTTCACATTCTTTGTATTGTCAGGCACAACCATTGCATTAAGCAATTCTGAGATTGATTGTCCTTTTTGTAACACATTTCTCATAATATCATCGGTAGTTCTTGCCTTGTTCCATAACTGCTTTTGTTCAATGGATATTCATAAGCCTGTTTTTCTTCAGGAAACATCTTCATCAATTCTTTTCTGCTTTCATGTTCACTTCTCTTCAAAACCATTGATTTAATCTCTTGTGGTTTCAAAATTCTTGTTATTTTTGTAATTTCCAAGTACTGAGGATTATCCATATCAAGTACTATCATCTTGTTTGTCTGTTTCTCTATTTCTTGAAAGCTTCTCACCAAATTTCTTAGTGATTATGCTTGCAATCTATTTAGCTTCTTTCTTGGATAGTTCGTCGATTGTAGCCATAATCTAAGCTCAATTGTATTCATGTTTTCAGGATGTGGATGGTGTAGCTCAGATGATGAAAGTTCCTCAATATTAATACTTTCATGTAATGGATTCCATTCACCATGCTCAACAATGATTTCATCTAGATCCACAGGAGCTATAGATTCGGCCGTCACATATTTCTCATATTCTTCGTTTATTTGAGAAACTGTGAGTCCATCCAAAAATACTTGATTATACCGTTTCTTTATCACATAATTATACCTTTCATCAACATCAACAGGTATATCTTCAACTACAGCCTCAATTGGAGAATAACTTGCTTCTATAATATCTTCATCTTCAAAGACTTCATCATACCATGCTTCAGAGAAATCTGGTTCTAAATCGTCTAAGGCACCGATTATCTCTTGCACTTCTATTTCTTCACTATCATGACTTAAAGTTTCAGATACAATCTTTTGAATTTTAGATAACGGTTCAGCTAAAACTGATACATCAATATCATCTATCTTTCTTTTCCCTTTATCCACCTCAGAGACTTTTTCAACATCAATAGGATTAACTTCAGATACAATAACAATTTTAGAAGATCGGGACCTTGCACCATCTTTCATTTTTTCAAATTCTTCTTTTAGTTTCTCATGATTTTCTCTTAATTTCTTGAATTTTTCTTTCATCAAGTCATAATCATTAAGCATGACTTCAAAATTCTTTACATTTTCTTATTTTTTTTCTTCAAGATCAGCAATTTTCTCATCTTTCTTTATTAATTCAGCCTTTAAACTTTCATTTTCCACTCTCAGCTCTTCAATTGTCTTAAGCTAGAGTAAATTCTCTTCTTTCAAAGACTCTATTAAGCTTTGATCTTCTTTATCTTGTTTATCTTCAACATGAACATCAGATTCAACAACATCAATGTGTTGGAAATCAAATTCCATATGTTGATGAATAGTTCCTTCATTCACAACAACTGTCTTATCAATATTTTAAATCTCTTCATTTTGATGTTCTACATGCTCAGCTTCTGTAGCTTCAACTTCTTCATTAACTACTTTAATAACCTCTTCAATTTCATTTCCACCACCATTATCATCATCATCACCAGATGTGGAACTACTTTCAACTTTAGACTCATCATCATCATCATTATTTTCATCACCATCATCATTATCTTCATCATCATCATCAGATAGATTTTGAGGATCTTCTTTAATTAGATCATTTGGATCGACTGGTTCATTCTCAATCAAATGAAAATGATCTTCATTTATATCTACCTCATATCTAGCTACAACCATCATATAATCAAACATAGGTACATTTTGAGCACCAGTAATCATTGCAAGTATTTTGTATGAGGTTTCTGTCATATGCTCTAGAATTAATCTTTCACCACTCACTCCATAAATATGGAAATCTAGATTTTCTTCATTGATGATCATTTGTAAGAATCTAGGATACATCAGGTGTTTATTCCTGATTCCTTTCTCTAAGTTAAACACAAATCCATTCAGAATCCATCTAGCCATATTAAATATTCTGTTTGTTGCAATGGTTACGATTGGAGATGCAATATCAACTGGAAATGAATTCCATCCCGCAATTCTTTTAGACATTCCATGCTGGAAGATATAACATAGAAGTTTCCAGTGATTATAAACACTAGCTCGGAAAAAAAATTTCCTTGGAAAGTTATCCGGATGGCCCATGGCTATAAAAGTTTCTCTACACTCATTAAACGTGAGTTCAGCCAAGTTTTGTGGGTCATTATTACCCAGTCTGAGAGCTTCCCTAATTGATTGCTCAGACATTTCAACCATACGATCATTGGTAACAAATCCTCTAAGCACTTTCCTTCCTTCTTCATCTCTTTTAACAGTAGTAGTGTTCCAAAATTTCTTGATTAATCAAGCATATATGACTGCTTGTGAACACATAGCATATACATACTTAGTTCTCAATAAGAATCTGATCATCTCTTCGTATCCAGTAGCTTCTCGAACATCTTCGTTAAGAAAAGTAGCTACATTATGCTTTGGTTCAAACTTTAGCTCAGCCATCTATATGCATAAAACAAAGAAAGTTAGTCACATTTGAATTTGCAAAACTTAAAAACAAATTGTGATTTATTAATTTTGAACCAAAACACTTAAAATTTTTCTAAGTGTTTATATATATCTCATTACATGAACAAGAGTATATTGGTTACAAGTTTGATTTACACAATTCATAATAATCAAGTAATGCATTAAATGTCTTGAACTTTGATTAGATTTTAATTGAATTAGCAGTTTTTTAAACTATCAAACTTAACTTTCACACTAAATTTTCTAAGTGTTCAACCTACTTTATCATGGCAGATTGCATTCAAGTTAATGTTTGAATGATTTAAACACATCAAATCATTGAAATTTTTCTTAAAATCAGATTAATGAATGAAATTTTGTGATTAATTTGAGATTTTATTAACAATTTCATAAATTGACTGTTCATCTTCAAAACCCGACTGATGAACTCATAATCATCAAAAACACTTTGTGATGAAATACTGATTTAACCATTTCAATCTGTTCGAAAACAAGGTTCTATCATCAATCAATGTTCAATTTCAGTTGTTAATGCATATTATTGTCACAATTTTCAAATTTTCCATCGAACTAGGGTTAATACGCCTAAACAGACATAAAACGCCCGATCGAATTAGAAGTATAAACTTGAAATCAGATGAATTTCATCTCGAAATGATGTTTAGATTCAGTGTATATACCTATAAATCACAAGTATTAACACCAAACAATCAAAAATGATGAACTGAATGATTTGAGAGTATGAGTGTCGAGAGTGTTTTCAGGAGATTTTGAGTGAATGAATGAATAAATCACAAGTGTTGTATATATATACAAGTGAAAATTTTAGGCGCATGAGCACTATTTATACGCATAAGGTTAGACGCATGAACACTATACAGTCGCATGAGACTAAATTTCAGTTTTTCAGACGCATGAGAACTGTTTGTTTGCATGAGATTTAGACGTATGAGCACTGTTCAGGCGCATAAGCACTGTTTAGGAGGTTGGGCACTGTTCAGGTGCATGAGACTAAATGAAACGCCTAACACTTGGTGTTTTTGTCACTTCAAACGTCTACACTTGGAAAGTCTTGGAACTGTTTAGGTGCATGATCATAAGATGATACGCCCAACACTTAACCAATTTTTTTCAGACACATGACAACTGTTTAGGTGCATGGGCTTGAATGACACGCCCAACACTTTTCATTAATTTCCCTCAATTTTAACATTTTTGAAATTCAAACTTTTATATATTTTTTTTGCCCTTTATTTTTATTTTAAATTTTCAAAATTAATTTCCCGTCATTTTAGTCTCTATTAATTTTTTTTTACAAAACAAATAGTCTCATTTTGTTTGCAAGAAGCTTTTCCACTGAATTTGAATTCTTTTTCAGGTTTATTTTTACATCATATCAAACACACACATTCTAGGAATTTCAACTTCATCCATTTTATCCAAAACACTTTATTTTTGATTTTTTACTTTTTGAAAATCAATTATTTTCTCTTTTTCATTTTTACTCCCTCTAAACTTTTAAGTTTTACAAACTTAGAAGTTTCTTTGACCTGGCAAGAAGAGGAACTAATCATTATCAACATACCTTCACACATAAAATTATGCAAAAAATAAAAAATAAAGCAGAATAAAAATCTACTATATATAATTGAATCACATACCTGCAGTGAGATCATATCAGTTAAGAACAACATATTAAAATAAGATAAAATGATGGATAATCATAGACAGTGATTAAATCTTGATCAAGTGTGTTCCAAGTCAGCATTTCTGCAGCAAAGGAGACACGAAATCTAAGGACAAAAAATGAGTGCTTTTGGCAAGATACTCAGCACACTTACTTTTTCAATTCTTCAATTGATTAAGGTACGATTAGATATGACATTATGTAAGTCACACTTAGACTTAGAGAGTTCAACCCTTATCAAGATATGCAAGAAATCACTTTTCTCAACTTGTTAACCTGACATATACTTATAACCAGATCTCATGTTTAGATCATGCATATTGGCATCTTTTGCATCAAGTGAGAATATCCAGGTCTGCAATGACTTACAACAAAGGATATCTCATCACTTCAAGTCTATGATGACTCATAACAGAGAAGTGAATAGATGCTTTAAATTATTAGAGCTCAATGGTTATTCATATCACCAGGTGTGAGTTTATGACTTAACAAGCAATCAATCTGAGAAGTCAACACTACTCATTGGTACTAAAATAGATAAACATGAATGCATGATTGATTTACTTTGATCATAAGAATTTACTTTTTCAGTATAATTGCATGAGCTTACCTACACTTCATATCTGATCATGTCAGACTTTAGTAGCGAGTGAAGTATCCAACTGATCATAGCTAATGTATCCATCATTTCTCACAAAATGCATTCAGTCCTAAACACTTAACTAACAAGAAAAACTCTACTTTTGTGTTTTTGTTTTATATTTTTCTATTTTGATTTAGCAATTTTCTATTTTTGTATTTGTTTTTTCATTTTCTATTGTACATGCACACACAATATATACAATCAGACAGTTAACTTTGGTAATTTCTCTATATTCAAGATTAAGCTAAGGGAGGGTTCTTATCATTTTTAATGAATCAAACAACTGAATTAAACTCAAAACCAGTTTTGTTTAAACAAGATTAATATGTCCAATTGACTCGACCAGATATTCAAATCGACCTGGTAAAAAGGCTTTTGTAAATAGGTCAGCCAACTGTTTTTCAGTTGTGATTTGAATCAAAATGATTAAACCTTTTTCAGAGTTATCTATGAGAAAATGATATCGAATTTCGATATGTTTTGTTTTTGAGTGCTGGACAGGATTAGCTGTAATAAACATAGCAGCAGTGTTATCAATGTAAATAGAAGTTTTAAGAAAATTGAACCCGTAATCCAGCAGTTGGTTTTATAACTAGGATTTGATAACATCCTGCTGATGCAGCTATGTACTCAGCTTCTGCGGTTGAAACAGAGACATTTTTTGTTTCTTACATTTCCACAAGACTAATCTGGGACCTAAAAACTGACAATCACCCGTCTTAGATTTACGATCTTAACAACATCCCCCATAATCACTATCTGTATATCCATGTAACTCGAAGTTTCCTTCATAAGGATACCATAACCCTAAAGCCGGTTTTCCTTTGAGATACCTGAATATTCGTTTAACAGCAATTAGATGAGATTCCTTCGGGTCAGCTTGGTACCTGGCACAGACACAAATAGCATACATTATATCAAGTCTAGATGCAGTAAGATACATCAAAGATCTGATCATAGATCTGTATAGAGTTTGGTCAACTGATTTTTCTTTCGGATCATGTTCAATCTTGGTATTTACATCAGTTGGAGTTTAGATAGATTGACAATCTTCCAGTTTAAATTTCTTCAAGAGTTTTTCAACGAATTTCTCTTGATTGATAAAAATTCCATCTACAGACTTCTTCACTTGAAGACCAAGAAAAAAATTTATTTCTCCCATAGAACTCATTTAGAAACAAGACTTCATGATTTCCTCAAATTCATTGCACAACTTTGGACTTGTAGAACCAAATATGATATCATCAACATACACTTGAACACATAAGAGATCATCAGCATCCTTCTTAATAAACAAAGTAGGATCAATTTTCCCTCGCGTGTATCCATGTTGGATCAAATGTTGTGATAACATTTCATACCAGATTCTAGGAGCTTGATGTAGACCATACAAAGCTTTGCTAAGCTTGTACACACGATAAGGATATTCTGAATCTTCGAAACATGGAGGTTGCTTCACATATACATCATCGGTGATTGGTCCATATAAGAAAACACCTTTAACGTCCATCTGATACACCTTGAATTTCATGAATGATGCATAAGCCAGGAAGACACGGATTGATTCAAGTCTTGCAACTGGAGCAAATACTTCATCATAATCTATTCCTTCTTCTTGGGTGTAACCTTGTGCAACGAGTCTCGCTTTGTTGCGAACAATAATTCCCCGATCGTTTGTTTGGTTTCTAAACAACCATTTTGTGCCTATGGCATTTTCTCCTTCAGGTAAATCCATAAGCTTCCGCACTTCTTGTTTTCGAAATTCCAATAATTCTTCTTGTATTGCCTCAATCCAACTATTGTCCTTCAACGCTTCAGTGATGTTTTTAGGAACAAATTGAGATACAAAAAACAAGTATAAGAAGAGGTTTGCTTGTTCTGAATGACTTCTTGTTGTTCTCTCATTCAATGGACCGATAATCTGAGATGTAGGATGGTTCTTATGAATACGAGACTTTGGAATCTCATTCCCTTGAACATGAACATCTAGATTAGATTGGTTCAAGTCGGAAAGCTAATGCAATAGGTTCGAACAATATGGATTGAAATTAGGAACTTGAGTCAGTGAGTTGATAAAGTAATCAAGATTATCAGTAACAACTACATCATCAGATATCGATGATGTTCCAGACTCAGGTTGTATAATTTCTGGACCATCATTAGGAATAGGTTGTGAAACATTGATATTTTCTAAAACGGGATGCTCTTGAGCTTGATGAGGTTGATCATAAGTTTCAGACTGAAATATAGGATCTTTCACAAAAGAGAAAAATGGATAATCTGGGCTTGAGTCATCCATATCATCAGAATCAAAATCATCACTGAATGATCCGAGATCTCCTTCTTGTTTCTTCTTCTGACCTGTAGATTCAAACAAGTTAGAATTGAAAGTGTTTGACAAAGAATCTAAATCAAATAACCTAGCTGGACCATTTGCAACTGATGGAAAAGAGTTTTCAAGAAATTTAACATTGAAAGTTTCAAGGATAACATTTGTCCTAGAGTTATAAACTTTAAAAGCTTTTGAAACCGATAAATATCCAACAAAAAATCATTCATTATATTTTGCATCAAATTTTCCTAGCTGTTCACATGAGTTTAAAATCAAAACACGACAACCAAAAGATTTAAGAAAATCTATATTAGGTTTCCTACCAAACATCAACTCATAAGGAGTTTCTGTTTATCTTTCACAAGCAATGTTCAATTTTGCACGAAACATGCAGTGGATATGGCTTCAACCCATAAAGTGATTGGAATTTTGGCATCTGCTAACATAGACCGTGCTGCTTCAATCAAAGTTCTATTTTTCCTTTCAGCAACTCCATTTTGTTGTGGAGTTCTAGGAGCACTGAACTGACGAGCAATACCTTTTTCTGCACAATACCTGTCAATATTAGCATTTTTAAATTCTGTTCCATTATCACTTCTAATTATTTTCACCTTTTGTTCTAATTGATTTTCTACTTTAATGATGAATTCTTTTAATAATCCAGCCGTTTCAGATTTAGCATGCAAAAAGAAAACCCATAAAAATCTTGTAAAGTCATTAATGATAACTAAACAGTAAGATTTCTTTCCAATACTCCTAACATTTGTTGGTCGGAATAGGTCCATGTGCAACATCTGGAAAGGCTTGGAATTTGAGTTTATCAGCTTGGACTTATAAGATGCTCTGTGTTGCTTTCCTTTTAAACAGGCTGAGAAGTGAACTGTTGTAGCAAACTTCTTTATTGGAAGACCTACAACATGATTTCCTGCTACAAGCTTGTTCATGTTCTTGAAATTGGAATGCCCAAGACGTCTATGCCATAACTGGCTTTCGACATTTGATGCTTGAGCAACTAGGCATGTTGTTTCTGTAGAAGGATCAACTTGAGACATATCTAACTTGTATACATCTTGATCTTGAACAGCTTTAACAACTACCCATTCTTTGCTTATCTGAAAACCTAGCTTCAAAATATAACAAAAAGAATCATCAAATAAAACTAAGTAAGATTTGTCATATATTTGGGAAACACTTAAAAGATTGAAGTTCAACTATGAGCAATAGTTGACTTTATCAAAGCTGATAATCCTATTAGACACTGTTCCTTCTCCTGTTATTTTTCCACCTGCATGACCTCCAAATGCAACATGTGTACCATCTTTTAACTTAAATTCTTAAAGCAAGGCATGGTTGCCTGTCATATGCTGGCTACACCCACTATCAACATACCATGTGTTAATAGGTCTTATCGGGCGTACCTGCATTTCAAAAAGAATTAAGTTGAGTTATCAACCCAAGCCGAGATGGTCTTGGGCTTGCCAAATTTATCAACAATGGTAAACTGTTTAAAGTGAAGCTTTTTCAAATCAGGCTTATTATTAACAAATTTACCAATTCCGTTTCTTACAAATTTTTGTTTATCTTTGATTTGTTTTTTCCTTAAAACATTGTAACATTTTTCAACATCATCATCAAGATATTTCAAATGACCAGACAAAAAATTTTGTTTACCAAACTTCCCACCATTCATTCTCACATATCGTGGAATGAATTTTCCTTGATTATACTGCCTTGGTTTTGCAGCATAAGAATCATCATAATCAGAATCATTTCTTTGAAAAGATCTCAAGCCTAAGGAAGGTTGTTTTGTCAATCTTTGAAAACCAACACTTTGATTTCTTTGAAATTGTGGATTGACATATAAATTCCTTAACTATGGATTAACATATCCATTCCTTGGCGAGTTCTTTCTGAAGTAGCAATTCTCAGTTTTGTGAGTTCTTTCATCACAATGGTACAATATTTGTTGAAATAACAATCAGCTGTTGAATGGTTTCTCATTTAACATATATGACAGTACCTGTTAAAGAAACATTCTTCAGTTTTATGATTATACATATCACATATTTTACCTTTGTTGAAATTTAAACAACTATTGATTAACTTTTGATGTGGATGCCACATTTGATCCTTGTTTGGATTTAGGAGTTGAAAAGTTAATATGTTGTTTTTGATTTAAAAGTTTATTCTTTTGAAATTTGGGTTTTGACTTTTGCTCATAATCACTATTCCTTGACTCTCTAGATACAAATCTTTTGTTGACAGCGGAAGACTTAGGAACTGAACCTGTTTTCCGATCAGAGTTAGATTTGTTCTTTGAGTTAGATTTGATTTTTGGAATTTTGTTCATGTCAAAAGTACCCGCAGATACAAACTTTATTGGTTTAAACTGATTAGTTTGATTTGTTCTTTGAGTTTGATTGTTTTGAGAAGAGTTAGATTTAGCATTTTTCCTTCTCCTTCTTTGATTTCTTGATCTTGATGATTTTTGTTTGCTTTGGGATTGAACATCTTCAGTTGAAGACTCTTTTACATTTTCTTTATCTTTTGTTCTTTCTGCCATTTAATGAAATCTGGATTGTTTAATCCATAAGAAAATGAATCTTCAGATGTTACTGCATCTAGTTTTGCTTTCTCTTTGTTCTTTGAGTTTTGTTTGTCATTCTTAAGAATGATTTCTTCAACAACATGCTCTTTCGGAACAAACATTTTCTTATTCTTTGGTCGTGGTTCGTAAGATTTAACTTTCACTGGATGACCATTTTTAATCTTTTCAGAATCTTGTTCCTCAAATATTTCAACATTTGTGTTGGACTCAACAATTGCATTAAGAATTAATGCATGAAAAAGTATGATGCTTGCCAAAGCATACAATCAAACAAAATGTGTTTTAACATACAAAACAATCATTTATAGCATATTAACATTATTAACATTCATAACAATCACTAACATTTGTTTAAATTTGTTTTTCAGATTTGTAGATAAAAGAAATTTTGACCAAATGTTCGCAGCGGACGAAGAGTCTCCACAGCGGATGAAGATCATCAGCAGCGGATGAAGAAAATTCATCTAAGTGTGTGCAGCGGATGAAAGAATCCCACAACGGATGAAGAACAAACAGCGGACAACATACAAGAAAACTCACAACTGTCCACAGCGGATGAACATTCCACAACGGACAACATCCACAGCGGATGAACATTCCACAGCGGACAACATTCCACAACGGATGTTCATCCACAGCGGATGAACATCCACAGCGAATGAACAACCAAGCATGCACAGTAGATGAATAGTATTCTCCATAGCGGATGAGAAAACCTCCACAGCGGTTGACATAATTCCACAGCGGATAGCTTAGACACTTAGGATTATTTATGTAATATTTGTTTACATAAGGGTAGTTCAGTAATTGTATATAGCTATGTGTATAGGCTATAAATATCATTCTATCCTAATCCTTTGTTAGCTTTTGCACAATCAATCAAACAATCAGTTATTATCATTTTCGAGCATTCAAACACACACAAACACACTGATTTCATACACTTGAATCATGGGTTTCCGCACCATGGTTCTTGTTTGTTGATTATTGAGAGATATTGAAAAGGTCCTTGGGGGAATCAACTTATTCATGTTGAATATTGTTCTAATATGTTAATGTTCAATATGTTGTTATAAAAGTTGATTTCATCAGGTGGTATTAGAGCTTTAGCTCAATCATTCATTGATTTCGATCCACTCATTCAACAACATTGATTTCAGTGGTTCATTAGCTTCAAAAAGACACATTCAAGCATCAAACTCATCATCTTCTTCTCTTAAACATTCATTAAATGGAAACATCATGATTACTGAATCATTTTATGTATTTTTAACTTTTTACATCATTCAAACTTTAAAACCCTAATTGGATTTTAAGGGTTTTGTTTTTAAACACTGTTTCATTGATTTTTTCCTTGAAACAAATCAGTATTTGAACATTCTGAACCAATCAGATTGTTCATTATCATCACAAACTAGTGAAAATCTCACTAGAAACATATTTTGTTCATTGTTCAACCATCGGGTTGAATAGTTTGAACATCTTTACCGCAAAAAACCCTAGGAAAACCCTAGAAAAACCCTAGTTTTTTTTGTAGAACACAATTCACGGGAATTGTGTTTGTTTTTGATAAAATCATCATAAAACAAATTGTCTTGTTTGAAAAGTTTCAGAATCAACTTTTTGATCCAAAAAGTTATTTTACATAAGACAAAATCTGTTTGCAGGGTTTTTACAAAAAAATAAAAATAAAAAAAAATATTGACTTTTTCACTAAAAGACAAATATTCCTATCATCCACAATCTTTCTTGTCACCGTGACCTAGAAAGCAATATTTCATAGGACATTAATTAATTAATTAATTCCTTTATTTGGTAAATAATTAAAACAAATTTGTTATCAAATTAACAAACAAATCCTAGAGACAATTAGGATTAATTAAATTTTTGCACCGGACTAAAATTTTAATCAAACAAATTTAACTTAAAAATTATTATTAAGATAAAATCAAATCAAACAAACATGGCTGATGATATGATGAGTTCAAACAGTGGACAAAAACCCCCAAAGTTGAAGAACAAATCAAATTTCAAGCAATGGAAAATCATGTTCAGGAATTGGATTACATATCAAGATCCAGATCTATGGACATCAATCACTGAAGGTCCTTACATTCCAGTGACTTTAGGACCTGACTATAATATACAGAAACCAGTTAGTCTGAAAAGTGTAGCTGGTGATGACCTCAAGCGGGTCAAAACAGACATGAAGGCATACAGTATTCTAGCTATGACTTTGCCTTTTGAAATTTTGACGCGAGTCGAAAATTTCAAAACAGCCGATGAGCTGTGGAAGGTTCTTCACACCATGTGTGAAGGAAGTAAGGAAATAAGAGAGATCAAAAAGGAAAAATTAAGAACTCAATATGAAACCTTCCACCACATCCATGGAGAATCAATTCCTCAACAGTTACACAGATATGTCCAATTGGTCAATGAAATGATAGTATATGGACTTAAATATGACAATGTTGAAATCAACAAGATAATGTTGCATACATTGCCTGAGAGTTGGACTCAGTCAGTGTCTCTCATGAAAGCAACATTGGACTTGGAGGGACTATCCCTTGAATCACTTGTAGCCAAGGTTGAAGCACTAGAAATGGATGAAAAATCCAGGAACAACAACCAAATCAGACATGTCAAGGCCTACAAGTTCAAAGAACCACAAAACACAGACAGTGCTTTCCTCACAAGGACTGGAGAAGATGAAGAAGAAGAATTTCTGGATTCTCATGATACATCATTCTTCTCAGCACCAGAATCATCCATCAACAAACACAAGTCTAAGAAGACTAGAGTTCATGCTTCACATGAAGTCACACCTCAAAGAAAGCATCACCCTCATAACTCCACCTCAAACAAACAGTCAAAACCTCAAACATCAAACATACACAGGCTTGAAAAATCTATGGATGCTCTTACTATTATTCTACAAAGTAAAGAGCAAAAGGCAGCTTATGCAGCCTTTTCAACAAGCTTTGAAGCTTTCTTGGGAGCAAGTCTGACTCCATCTCAGATCATCCAACAGGATTTGGATGAACTTCCACCAGATGTGGTAGAAGAGATGGATCTTCAATGGTCAATGGCCATGATAGCATACAGGTCCAAAAGGTTTCTGCAAAGAAATAGAGGTTTAACCATGGACAAGAAAACAAGAATTGGTTTTGATAAAACCAAAGTTAGGTGCTACAACTGTCAACTTTATGGGCACTTCTCCAGAGAATGTCAACAGCCCAAAGTTGATAGATACACTCATCAGGCACAACACTCAAGTGGAATTAATTCAAACAGACACGTGCCTCCACCAATCAGTATTTCAAATGCACCAACTCAACCTCAGATCACACACTTCCGTCCAACTCAACGTCTAACATCTTCTGCAATGATAATAAAAAAGGATGGAGAATGTGACTGGAGCCTTTATGAGGCTGAAATACCATCACCTTCAGATCATGCCCTCATGGCTGATATTGAAGACAAATTAACAGACATCCCGAAAGAGGTAAAAGAAAACCTCTGCAGTCAAGCATGTATTGATGAGGTAAACAGGTATAGAGAGCATGCTGACAAGCTATGAAAGAATGTAATTGAAACAAACATTCTTAATGAAAGTCTAAAATCAGAACAAAAGCAGTATGCTACAAAAATACTTTCATTACAATTAGACCTACACAAACTACTTTCTGAAGAATTAACATTGACAGCTCAGGTCGAGCAGCTCCCTATCTCATTAACTGAGTCAAAAACAATGCAAGCTGAAACTGAAGTTAAACTTCAGAAGTTTTAGGTGAGCAATAAGAAGTTCGAAGAACTTCTTGCTCAACAGAGGGCTTTTAAGGACCCTTCAGGTTTGGGATATAATAAGGTAAGTCCACCTTATAATGATAATTATATTCCTTTACCTGACTCCATGACCAACAAACAGGATGAATCTCATGATTCTCAAGAAAAGACTGATGACTCTAAACAATCATCATCACCATCAAAATCACTTTTAAAATCAAAATCACCCTTGATAAAGTTTGTTAAAAGTTCTACACCATCATCAATCAACATTATTAAACAAAACATTTATCAAACAAACAGAAAACAGTGGCAACATCATACTTAGGGGAAGTATTGTTGGACTCAACAAATGCATTTAGAATTAATGCATGAAAAAGTATGATGCTTGCCAAATCATACAATAAAAAAAATTGAGTTTTAACATACAAAACAATCATTTATAACACATTAACATTATTAACATTCATAACAATCACTAACATTTGTTTAAATTTCTTTTTCAGATTTGTAGATAAAAGAAAGTTTGACCAAGTGTTCGCAGCGGATGAAGAGTCTCCACGGCGGATGAAGATCATCATCAGCGGTTGAAAAAAATTCATCTAAGTGTGTGCAGCGGACGAAAGAATCCCACAGCGGATGAAGAACATACAGCGGATAACATACAAGAAAACTCACAACTGTCCACAGTGGATGTTCATCTACAGCGGATGAACATTCCACAGCAGACAACATTCCACAGCGGATGTTCATCCATAGCGGATGAACAACCAAGCATGCACAGCGGATGAATAGTCTTCTCTACAGCAGATGAGAAAACCTCCACAGCGGATGACTTAATTCCACAGCGGATAGCTTAGACACTTAGGATTATTTATGTAATATTCGTTTACATAAGGGTAGTTCAGTAATTTTATATAGCTATGTGTATAGGCTATAAATAGCATTCTACCCTAATCCTTTGTAAGCTTTTGAACAATCAATCAAACAATCAGACATTATCATTTTCGAGCATTCAAACACACACAAACACACACACACACACACACTGATTTCATACACTTGAATCATGGGTTTCCATACCATGGTTCTTGTTTGTTGATTATTGAGAGATATTGAAAAGGTCCTTGGGGGAATCAACTTATTCATGTTGAATATTGTTCTAATATGTTAATGTTCAATATGTTGTTATAAAAGTTGATTTCATCAGGTGGTATTAGAGCTTTAGCTCAATCATTCATTGATTTCTATCCACTCATTCAACAACATTGATTTCAGTGGTTCATTAGCTTCAAAAAGACACATTCAAGCATCAAACTCATCATCTTCTTCTCTTAAACATTCATTAAATGGAAACATCATGATTACTGAATCATTTTATGCATTTTTAACTTTTTACATCATTCAAACTTTAAAACCCTAATTAGATTTTAAGGGTTTTGTTTTTAAACATTGTTTCATTGATTTTTTCTTTGAAACAAATCAGTATTTGAACATTCTGAACCAATCAGATTGTTCATTATCATCACAAACTAGTGAAAATCTCACTAGAAACATATTTTGTTCATTGTTCAACCATCGGGTTGAATAGTTTGAACATCTTTACCGCAAAAAACCCTAGGAAAACCCTAGGAAAACCCTAGTTTTTTTTGTAGAACACAATTCACGGGAATTGTGTTTGTTTTTGATAAAATCATCATAAAACAAATTGTCTTGTTTGAAAAGTTTCAGAATCAACTTTTTGATCCAAAAAGTTATTTTACATAAGACAAAATCTGTTTGCAGGGTTTTTACAAAAGAAATAAAAAAAAAAATATTGACTTTTTCACTAAAAGACAAATATTCCTATCATCCACAATCTTTCTTGTCACCGTGACCTAGAAAGCAATATTTCATAGGACATTAATTAATTAATTAATTCCTTTATTTGGTAAATAATTAAAACAAATTTGTTATCAAATTAACAAACAAATCCTAGAGACAATTAGGATTAATTAAATTTTTGCACCGGACTAAAATTTTAATCAAACAAATTTAACTTAAAAATTATTATTAAGATAAAATCAAATCAAACAAACATGGCTGATGATATGATGAGTTCAAACAGTGGACTAAAACCCCCAAAGTTGAAGAACAAATCAAATTTCAAGCAATGGAAAATCATGTTCAGGAATTGGATTACATATCAAGATCCAGATCTATGGACATCAATCACTGAAGGTCCTTACATTCCAGTGACTTTAGGACCTGACTATAATATACAGAAACTAGTTAGTCTGAAAAGTGTAGCTGGTGATGACCTCAAGCTGGTCAAAACAGACATGAAGGCATACAGTATTCTAGCTATGACTTTGCCTTTTGAAATTTTGACGCGAGTCGAAAATTTCAAAACAGCCGATGAGCTGTGGAAGGTTCTTCACACCATGTGTGAAGGAAGTGAGGAAATAAGAGAGATCAAAAAGGAAAAATTAAGAACTCAATATGAAACCTTCCACCACATCCATGGAGAATCAATTCCTCAACAGTTACACAGATATGTCCAATTGGTCAATGAAATGATAGTATATGGACTTAAATATGACAATGTTGAAATCAACAAGATAATGTTGCATACATTGCCTGAGAGTTGGACTCAGTCAGTGTCTCTCATGAAAGCAACATTGGACTTGGAGGGACTATCCCTTGAATCACTTGTAGCCAAGGTTGAAGCACTAGAAATGGATGAAAAATCCAGGAACAACAACCAAATCAGACATGTCAAGGCATACAACTTCAAAGAACCACAAAACACAGACAGTGCTTTCCTCACAAGGACTGGAGAAGATGAAGAAGAAGAATTTCTGGATTCTCATGATACATCATTCTTCTCAGCACCAGAATCATCCATCAACAAACACAAGTCTAAGAAGACTAGAGTTCATGCTTCACATGAAGTCACACCTCAAAGCAAGCATCACCCTCATAACTCAACCTCAAACAAACAGTCAAAACCTCAAACATCAAACATACACAGGCTTGAAAAATCTATGGATGCTCTTACTATTATTCTACAAAGTAAAGAGCAAAAGGCAGCTTATGCAGCCTTTTCAACAAGCTTTGAAGCTTTTTTGGGAGCAAGTCTGACTCCATCTCAGATCATCCAACAGGATTTGGATGAACTTCCACCAGATGTGGTAGAAGAGATGGATCTTCAATGGTCAATGGCCATGATAGCATACAGGTCCAAAAGGTTTCTGCAAAGAAATAGAGGTTTAACCATGGACAAGAAAACAAGAATTGGTTTTGATAAAACCAAAGTTAGGTGCTACAACTGTCAACTTTATGGGCACTTCTCCAGAGAATGTCAACAGCCCAGAGTTGATAGATACACTCATCAGGCACAACACTCAAGTGAAATTAATTCAAACAGACACGTGCCTCCACCAATCAGTATTTCAAATGCACCAACTCAACCTCAGATCACACACTTCCGTCCAACTCAACGTCTAAAATCTTCTGCAATGATAATAAAAAAGGATGGAGAATGTGACTGGAGCCTTTATGAGGCTGAAATACCATCACCTTCAGATCATGCCCTCATGGCTGATATTGAAGACAAATTAACAGACATCCCGAAAGAGGTAAAAGAAAACCTCTGCAGTCAAGCATGTATTGATGAGGTAAACAGGTATAGAGAGCATGCTGACAAGCTATGAAAGAATGTAATTGAAACAAACATTCTTAATGAAAGTCTAAAATCAGAACAAAAGCAGTATGCTACAAAAATACTTTCATTACAATTAGACCTACACAAACTACTTTCTAAAAAATTAACATTGACAGCTCAGGTCGAGCAGCTCCCTCTCTCATTAACTGAGTCAAAAACAATGCAAGCTGAAACTGAAGTTAAACTTCAGAAGTTTTAGGTGAGCAATAAGAAGTTCGAAGAACTTCTTGCTCAACAGAGGGCTTTTAAGGACCCTTCAGGTTTGGGATATAATAAGGTAAGTCCACCTTATAATGATAATTATATTCCTTTACCTGACTCCATGACCAACAAACAGGATGAATCTCATGATTCTCAAGAAAAGGCTGATGACTCTAAACAATCATCATCACCATCAAAATCACTTTTAAAATCAAAATCACCCTTGATAAAGTTTGTTAAAAGTTCTACACCATCATCAATCAACATTATTAAACAAAACATTTATCAAACAAACAGAAAACAGTGGCAACATCATACTTAGGGGGAGTATTGTTGGACTCAACAAATGCATTAAGAATTAATGCATGAAAAAGTATGATGCTTGCCAAATCATATAATAAAAAAAATTGAGTTTTAACATACAAAACAATCATTTATAACACATTAACATTATTAACATTCATAACAATCACTAACATTTGTTTAAATTTCTTTTTCAGATTTGTAGATAAAAGAAATTTTGACCAAGTGTTCGCAGCGGATGAAGAGTCTCCACGGCGGATGAAGATCATCAGCAGCGGTTGAAAAAAATTCATCTAAGTGTGTGCAGCGGACGAAAGAATCCCACAGCGGATGAAGAACATACAGCGGATAACATACAAGAAAACTCACAACTGTCCACAGTGGATGTTCATCTACAGCGGATGAACATTCCACAGCAGACAACATTTGTTCATCCATAGCGGATGAACAACCAAGCATGCACAGCGGATGAATAGTCTTCTCTACAGCAGATGAGAAAACCTCCACAGCGGATGACTTAATTCCACAGCGGATAGCTTAGACACTTAGGATTATTTATGTAATATTCGTTTACATAAGGGTAGTTCAGTAATTTTATATAGCTATGTGTATAGGCTATAAATAGCATTCTACCCTAATCCTTTGTAAGCTTTTGAACAATCAATCAAACAATCAGACATTATCATTTTCGAGCATTCAAACACACACAAACACACACACACACACACACACACTGATTTCATACACTTGAATCATGGGTTTCCATACCATGGTTCTTGTTTGTTGATTATTGAGAGATATTGAAAAGGTCCTTGGGGGAATCAGCTTATTCATGTTGAATATTGTTCTAATATGTTCATGTTCAATAAGTTGTGGTAAAAGTTGATTTCATCAATTTTGTTTTCTCTTCATCACTTTCACAATTCCTTTTCTTGTTTTGAAAGGCTTTTAGCTTAGCTTTGTTTTCAGGTGAGTGATCATGTGTGTATAAGTTTTCTGGCAGAGTGTTTGTGATAGATTCAGGCATTGGTTCATGTGTAAATCCTAGACCTATTTTGTTTTTATCTTTCCTCTCACTTACCAGATGTTCTACAATAGTTTTAGAACTTTTAACTTTAGCTAGATCCACCTGAGTTGCAGCATGAGCTATTTTTTCTTATTCTAAATTTTTAGTCATCTCCTCAAGTTGTTTCTTCACAAGTTCAAGTTCTTTTAGAGTTTTGTTCCATGAGGTTTGTAAAGATAATATCTTTTCATCAGAGACTTTGTGATCATTTTTCAGTTTGTTGTGCATTACTTCTTCTTGTTTAAGTTTATCACAGATCTTATATGAATATGTTCGATAATACTCAACTTGATCAAAACATACTTTTGTGCACACTTTCTCTCTGAGTTCAACAAGAATTTTAGGATAACTTGAAGATGAAGTCTCAGAGTCAGATAATTGATTCTCAACCTTTGGTTGGTCAAACTGAGCCATAAGTGCAATCTCTTTTGAATCCTCTTTTGGGTCAGATTTGTCACTCCAGTCATAGTCTTCATCATCATTTTCTGAATCACTATCAGCATTTGGATCATTATCTTTAGACCGGTCTTCATTTTGAATATCTATAACAAGAGATAAACTAGATGTTAGATCAGTTGTAAATTGTTCAGCATAAGCACTCCAGTCATATCCATCTTTGATGCTAACAACAAGAGCTTTCTTTAGCTCTTCATATGATTTTAATTCATCTTTAATTTCTGGCATAGGAAGATTCTGATAAGGCTTTTGGAAGGTTTTCTGAGACTACCGATGATATCTTTGACTGCTAGAACCTGCTTGACCATTTCCTCCTTGGTTTCTGGGAGCTTTACATTCCCTTGAGAAATGACCATAATTGTTGCGGTTGAAACACCTTGATTTTGATTTGTCAAAGCCAACAGTTTTGTTGGCACTTGGCTTGTAGTTCCTGTTAACATAAGAGTGTTTCTATGTTCTGTAAGCAATCATCACCATCTGCCAATTCAAGTCCATCTCTTCCATATCATCAGGATCCATCTCGAACAAATCCTGCAAAACAAGATCTAATTGTGTTAGATGACTACCTTGATAAGCTTGAAAACTTTCCATAAAAGCAGTAAAAGCAGATTTAGACTCATCATCCTGTAAAAGGATATTAACAACATCTTTAGCTTTGCTAGTTTTAGCAGAGTTAGAAGATGGAGTCTCAGTTTGAGGTTTAGGAGTCTAAGTTTTAGGAGGAGACTGAGATTGAGGTTGAGTTGTGTAAACAGGAGCACTTGTGTAAGAAGAATCTGTAAAGAAACCAACTCCAATGAACAAATCACCGTCTTCTTCAGGAATATTATTGTCTTTGACCAGAAAAGCCTTCTCCACTGTGTTAGCTGGAGATGCAACATACTTATACTGAGACATTGACGCAGCTCTATCATTGTTTCTGGAGCTCTCATCAATCTCAACTGATTCAATCTTGGTAATCAAAAGATCTAGATCCATAGGAAACTTTTTAGTATGCTTTAACATAGTAACTGTCTGTTTCCATGAAGATGGAAGAGCATTGAGAAGTCTGTAGTTTAGATCTTTGAGATCATTTTTGATACCAGCAGTTGACATCTCAGTAATTAGTTGCACAAATTTGTTCAACATTTGATTAATTGTTTTACCAGAAAGATGCTCAAATAACTCCAATTGCCTCTTGAGTTTCTGCTTTTTGAGATCTTGTATCTCTTTACCACCTTCACAAATGATTTTCAAAGCCTTCTACATAGTGTACCCAGTTTGATAACCATCAAGTCTAGTCAAGACTTCTAATGGTAATCCTTTACACATCAGTGAATAAGTTTTGATATCATTCTTCACTTTCCTTAAGTCATCACCTTGCAGACCATCCTCAATAAGGTTCTTTAGAGTCTTTTGTGTAAACAAATTCTCTATCAGGACCATCAAATGTAATCAGGATATGAGATCCTTTCTCTATTGACTTCCACAAGTCAGTGTCAATAGAATTTAGATGATGCTTCAGTCTTAAAGATCAGTTCTTGAAATCAGCTCTGTTCTTTAGCTTTGGAACCCTGTTCTCAGAATCTTTAGATTTAATCATTTTGTATTTTTTGAATTTAAGAAAAAGACTTGTTTTTGTTTTTTTTAAGTTTTGAATTAAAAACTATGAAATGAAAATATTTTTGGATTTTAGTTTCTGAAAAAATTTCTAAGTGTAAACTGATAAGTCTGAAAGCTGATGCGCCTAAATAGTTGACAAGCACCTACACAGAAGTGAAACGCCTACACAGTTCTTAAACACCTGACTTTGAAGTAGAAATGCCAAGGGAATGCCTTAGTAGAATTCTGAAAAACGCCCAACTGAAATGCGCCTAAACAGTTGAGATGCGCCCAAACAGTTGTTTAATGCCTGGGGTCCAAACAGTTCAAATGCGCCTAAACACTTTAAATACGCCTAGAATTACTTTGTTTATGCAAAGTCACCAAGTGTCCAAAAAGTCTCAAAACGTCTCAGCAGTGGTCAAATGCCTGAACTGAAAACGTTTGAACAGTACCAAAACGCCCAAGTAGCGGAGATGCGCCTAGATACTTAGACAATTTTCAGCAGTTTTCAACCAAAAAGCTCCTAACTCATCAGCTTCAACGAACTCAGATCTTATGAAAATTTTCAAAACTTGATTAATTGATCTAAAAACTTCCAATTTGGTAGTAATTAGGTCGATTAACAATCCTTAATCCTCAATTTGATCAAACAACAACAACAAATCAGTATTCTGATTGAATTTCAGTTCGAATATGAAAAACAAAGTTTGAACATTAATTTGATCAATTACTCAGATTTGAACGAATTGAACACAAAATTGTGATTCAAATCATGTTTCTATGAATGAAACCCAACTGAAAACAATAATTAATTGATCAAATTGCAATCAATCACAGATTTCAAGTGATTCAAAGAGCTCAAAATGTCCATAAGCTCTGATCACTGAACCGAAGGCTCTAATACCAATTGATCGGTTCAAAAGGATCGAATCTATGATGATATCATAATGTAATGATCAATTCAAACACAAAGTAATCAAACACATGCAATTACATCAAAAAATTCATAGATTTCATTGATAGTAAATGCACAGGATACAATGTGTAAGGATTACATTTCGTTCAACTAACTCTAACTGTTTTCTCTAGTCTTATATCTCTAGATCTCTCCTCTCTTCTAATCTAAAGTCTACCCTGCACATACATAAATATCCTATTTATACTATCAAGAAACTAAGGAACATATATTTACAAATAAGTCCCTATACTATGACAAATAAACAACAGAAAGACAAAATGTTAATCTTCCCAGAGCTTCAACAGGCCATGATAAAAAAGTTGGAAAAGATCAAGGCTTTTATGAAGGCAGCAAAGGATCGGCAGAAGTCCTACGCTGATAAGATAAGAGGCCGTTTGAGTTCCAAGTCAGAGATAAGGTGATGTTGAAGGTGTCTCCATGGAGAGGAATCATCCATTTCTGAAAAAGAGGGAAATTGATCCCAAGGTACATCTGTCCATTCAAAATCATTGCCAGAGTTGGTAAGGTGGAATAGAGGTTGGAACATCTTGATAAACTGCATGGGATTCATCCTACATTCCATGTATCTCATCTACAGAAGTGCTTGGCAGAGGGTGATGTCGTCATCCCTCTCCTAGACATCGAGGCTGATGAAAGGTTGAATTATATGGATCAACCAGTAGCTATTTTGGATCGGAAGGAGAAACAGTTAATGAATAAAGTGATTAGTCAAGTAAAAGTGCAGTGGAAGCATCACAAGGGATCAGAGACCAATTAGGAATCGGAGGAAGAGATAGGATAGCATAACCCTGATCTCTTTAAGGAGTGACAAGTTTTGGGGACGAAACCTATATAAGGGGGGTGGACTTGTAACACCCAAAAAACTTCAAAAGAGAAAAGCAAAGGAGCAAATGGGTTATTTATTTTATAAGCAAGGGGTAAAAGTGTGCAAGGGCCAAAACAGCCCATAAAGGGGTTTAAAAGAGACGCCTATACTCCCTCCCATGCACCTCAAATCATGCGGCTTGAGAGAGAGAAAGAGCTCCCACCGGTTCTAGAATGAGAAAGTTGAAGATTTTTTCAAAAGGTAAGATTTTATGATGATTCTTCTCAAATCTAAGTCAGGTTAAAGCTTTTAGGCATATTTCTATGTGTTTCTATGTGTTAAGTTTGAATCCTTACGTGTGTATAGGTGTTAGAATTCCAGGTTGCTCTAGTGTTTTAGTGGTTTGCTCAAAGGCTGGTTAAGGGGAGTTTTAGATGCCCTCTTTTACATGTTCTCTACTTGTTTGGGGCTGATATATGTATTAAAACAATGTTTCTTGGCAAAACTATGTTTTCCATAGTTAAAGATGAAAATATATGTTTTTAAAGAATTCTGTGATAATATCTGATGTTTATTATGTGCTAAGTGTGAATCTGATAGTTTAAGCTAAGTATACGTTTAAAGGTGTTGTATGTAACTAGAACTTGTATAAGTTGAACCGTAAGTATTAAATAGCTATCCGTTGTGGCATTGGTTGCCTGTTGTGGACACTTGGAATGGTTTAGTGTTGTATGCTGTGGACGTTGACTGTCCGCTGTGGACACTTAAGTATTTAAGGATGTCCGCTGTGGAAACTTGTGTTAAAAGTCATCCGCTGTATGCCTTAGTATGCCTTAGTGATCCGCTGTATGCCTTAGTATGCCTTAGTTATCCGTTGTATGCCTTAGTATACCTTGGTCGTCCCCTGTGGACTTTGTTCATCCGCTATGGATGTTGGTCGTCCACTGTGGACTTTGCTCATCCACTGTGGACCTTGGTCGTTCGCTGTGGACTTTGTTCATCTGTTGTGGACTTCGGTTGTATGCTGTGGACTTTGTTCATCCATTGTGGACTTTGGTCGTCCGCTTTGGACTTGTTCATCTGTTGTAGGACCTTATCATGTGCTGTGAACACCTAAATTTTATCCTGAATTTTGTGAAAGGAGTTTTCAGTTACGCCCCAGGGGATCAAAAGGCCAGCCAAAGGAAGTATTCAGAGTTTCAAGACTACAAGACTTAGTGATTAGTACTTATGTTGTAATGGGAGAATATGTTTGCTTATGTTTTAATTTTATAATCATTATATGGGTGATTGTTATGAATAATAATTAACATTTCATGCTATGTGATTATAAAGACAATGGATATCTTATAAGTATTATTCATAATCAAGTGGACATAAAAGAATAAAAGAAAGATAGTGGAACCTAATTAATGTTACCCCCGGGTCCTTATGATGAATGAAAAGCCTTGCAAGCAAAATGAATGGAGGTGCACGACCATGTTGTTATTAGCTCAATTGATGTGCGACTGCTTCAGCCTATGAGGATGCACATCTGTTGTTTAATCATTGTGATTGACCAATGAATGAATGAATTAGACCTGTATTCATGAGAAGGCTTCGTGCCTAGCAGTATGGGTCAACTGTCAGGGGTTAGCTACCATGATAAACATATACTTGTAGGGTTTGGCATTTGTTGCCAACCATATGATGTAGGCTCTTGTTTTGTGCAATCCTAGTAAAAGAAAGAGAATGATAATGAAAGAAAGAAAGATAATGAATGTTTTAATGAATATTATCAGTCACTTCGACTGTTATGTATTATGGATGAGTGATCATTAAAGGAATCTTTCAAAAAATATAATTTTTTTTAAATATCTTAACAAAACTTAAACTCACTCAGTAACACTGACTTTAAATGCATATCAATTGGCAGGTAATACGGTTGCAGGGGATGACACAAGGATGGACCTACTTGTGTAAGGCCCCATTCCCGAGATGCTTACAGTTGGTCAATCATCGCAAAAATAATATAAAACATCTCATTTTGCAGCGGAAATTTAACTTTTCATTAATGAATAAAAACATGTCAAGTATCATATCGTTTCATTGACAACCCCAAAAATTGTATTAATACATTATCATATTCAAAATATGGATGCCAGACTCGAATTGTCCCTAGTAGCTTATGCATCCATGCCTGCACCTCCCTAGCATCAACAATCACCTTCCAACTGATATGCATATAAAAAGTAAGCGACGCTGAGAAAGTTCTAGTTTATATAATAAAATAGTTTACTTTTAATAATAACCTTTCCTTTACTTTCATTTGTGATCACACATCGTACGTACATCTTGACAATATTCATTTATTATCTTTCATCATCGTTCATAATCGTTCATTTCGTACTTTATTATCTTTCACTTCATCAAGATCCTGCCATATGCTATTCCCCATCATTAGTGCACGAAGTGACTACAGTCTTGGGGGCAAGTGGCAAGGATTCCATTTCGTATGTTTCCATCAATCATAAAGACTGACCTTTATGTGTGCACTTAGCACACTGTTGAGGTGGCAACCCATAATGAGTTGTGAACCCCCTTTTAATATGCTTGCAAGACTTTAATTTATTCATTGCAAGACTTTAATTTATTCATTATCTTTATCTTTCTCTTTATTTACAATAATACTTTATGTACATAAGCACATATCACACCACGTAAAGTAACAGTATAATACATAATATGGAACATCAACAACAACCCTCAAACATACATAACATCAACAGGCATAAACCGCCATAAAACGTCAAGACTTAACACTAAATTCTGTTTCCCCAAATTTCAGAAAATTTCTAAATATCTACAGCGCATGAACAAACTTATAGTGGATGGCTTAAAATTTCTAAGTGTCCATAGCGGATGCCTGCAAGTAAGTGTTTCATGTAAACATTATATGTAAATTAATGGAAAAAAGAATTACGAGCCTGTGCTATGTGAATTATGTGTTCTTAGTAGATTCGAATACTGATGTAGTCTTGATAGGGAAGGCTTGGGGGTTGAAGAGTAGAGTAAGTGGCTAATCACAACTGGCCATTGTAATTAGGACTTACTATACTTGACATAATCTGAGCTATTACCTTGGATGACTGTGTTGGTGTTTGAATCTTATAGTGTTAGGAGATTGCTGGTGGTAGATCTTCGAAGGCTTCTAAAGGTGGAGGTCGTGGTGGACGTGGTGCTGGGTCACGTGTCACAAGGAACAGGGCTACAACCGCTGAAACGACTCCTGAAGAGCCTGAGCTTCATCACCTTGAAGGCGATGACAAGACCGCTAACCTGAGGGCCTCAGTGAAAGAGGCTATTGTGGAGGAAGTTCATCAAGTCATGCAGATGATTCTGCCATCTGTAGTGACTGAGATTACTAGAGCAGTGAGAAAGGATGAAAAGAAAGAGAAAGAGGAGTGGAGGAAAACTGTTAGGAGAGAGGGCGAGGAGAGAGGTTCAGGTGAAGGGGAGCAGCCAGAGACTAAGATGGTTGTCTCCAGTGATGATGAGGAAGAGGAAGCAAGTTATGGGGTATTTCAGAGATGTAAGCCCCTGACTTTCGATGGAAAGGGGAACGCTGTTGCTGCTCACCGATGGGTGAGAGAAATGGAGGCTGTGTTGGATATTAGTGAATGCAGGGAGAATCAAAAGGTGAAGTTTTCTACCTACTCATTTGTGGACTCGGCCTTATGCTGGTGGGACAACATTGTCTAGGCCAAGGGTAGCAGGGCGATTGGGAGAATAAGGTGGAATGAACTTAAGAAGCTGGTAATCGAGGAATTTTGTCCTCATAGGAAACTTGAAAAGATTTCAAGCAAACAAAGATTTCACAATTTAATTTCAAATAATAGAAAACAATTCTTTTCAAATGCCTAATTCAAATGGAATACAAATCAGACAAATTCTTTTGCTGATAAAAGAATGATCAATTCACAACAGATTTGAATAAAGAAATTTCAAACAAGAAATCTTTACTTATTGATGATAGCAATTCTACTCCAATTTAGACCACTTTAAGGAAAATGGTTACACATCTGATCAAACCAATTCAAAATTGGAAAATAAAAGAAAAACAATCTAAGCCTGATATTTTTGAAAATTTTGTTTTCAATGATAGAAGAGATATGATATTAAAGTCTGTATCATATTTGGATGAAAACAATATGCTTAAGTCAACCATGGCTTGGGTTTCTAAACATGAATAAATTCATTCATATTTGCAGGAACAACCAAGGCAAGTTATCAACAGTGTTTGGCATGTTGACAGTGGTTGTTCAAGGCACATGACTGGTAAAATATCTCTGTTAAACAACATACAATCTTACAACAGAGGATATATTATATTTGCAGGAGATAAAGGGGGTATGATTACAAAGAAAGGTATAGTGTCTAAGGGTGTGTTAAGTCTTGAAGATGTCAATTTTGTTGAGGAACTTAAACATATTTTGTTAAGCGTCTCTCAAATTTGTGACAAAAGGTATTCAACACATTTCACTGATAAAGAATATCTCATTCTAAAACCTAGATCTGTAATTCCTGATGAATGGATTTTGTTAAGAACACTGAGAGACAAAGACACATACTTACTTGACATGAATGGTTCATATTCATTTGTAACTGCGTCTTGTTTGTTATCTAAAGCCTCAGAAAGTGATTCAATGTTATGGCATCATCGTTTTGGTCATGTAAAAATAAAAAATATGAATAAGTTGGTTAGAGAAAATCTTATTGTAGGCCTACCATTGAAAGAATTTCATCTTACCGAACATTGTCTGTCATGTTCAAAAGGCAAACAACATAAACTTCCTCATAAACCAGTTGCTCATACCAAAATTGAGTCCATCCTTCAACTGTTACACATGGATTTATTTGTTCAATTTAGTGTTTTGAGTTTAAGACGTCTTGCATACTGCTTGGTTATTACTGATGATTTTTCCAGATTTACATGGGTTTTCTTTTTAGCAACCAAAGATAAGACTCCTTATTTATTGATAAAGTTCATGACCCTAGTGGAGAATCAGACAGACAAAACCATTGTAACGCCCTGGAAAAGTCGAAACGAGCCAATTAATAATAATGGGCTTAGTTAGGGGTTGATTAATATAAATAAGAGGAAAGATGGATTATGGACCAAATTAACCTTACGGGTTATGTGTTAGACAAGTTTAAGGTCCCGTGAACACCCGGTATACAAACACAAATAAGCCATTTACCTCTCATTTGCAACCAAGTCACCCACTTTATAGAGAGAGAAAGTAGAGAGAGAAAGTAAAGAGAGAGAATGAAGATTTGAGGCTTTATTGATAAAAGAATTGAAGATCTACATTTTTGGGCATCAAACAACAAGAAAAGAGCAAAAATCCAGGTAAGAATCATCATCCAAACGCCTCTTTAGATCATACCCAGATTCCAGGGTTTTGGGGTTTTGAAAAGTGGTAAAGAATCATACAAAAGCCACGTTTTTATGCATGAAATCATGTAAAAAGCTTAGATATAAGTTCTTGGATGAAAAGTTAAATATTTGGATGTAAAAAGTTGAAGTTTTGGGTTAAAAACAAGCTGGATCGTCATTTTTATGCGTCTAGAGAAACTGTCAGTTCTTCCAGCGAAACTATGGATTCTTCCTACGAAACTATAGTTTCGCTGTTAATTTCGCAGCCATGGAATTCCAACGAAAGTTGGGCGAAACTACCATGCGAAACAGGCAGAGAAACAGGCAGAGAAGCTGTCAGCGAAACTGTCAGCGAAACTGTCAGCGAAACTGTCAGCGAAACTGGTAGAGAAACTATAAGCGAAACTGGAAGAGAAACTGTCAGCAAAACTGCATGCGAAACTGCTGCCAAAACTGTGTAGAAGATGACCTGTTTGCATGTCAACTTATATGCAGACTGTGTACCGTGAGCATACTTTAGGTGAAGTTATTTGCAGAGACCAGGTGAGTTCTAGCCCCTCTTTTACAAGCTTTTAATGGTCTTTGGGGCTGTTATGCATACCGTTGTGATGTTAAATGCTTAACTATATGATATTTGGGGTGTTAGCCTTAAGATGTGCCATTACTATACAAGAAGTAGGATGTATAGTTAAGCTAGTGCTCGATACGCTAAGTGATACGAATGTGCCTACTTATGATACCATATGAGGTTTACGATGTATTATGATGCCTTAAACTATTTTCTCTTACGTTGACAAAGATTTTATGAAAGCTTTACATGAATATTATGCGTGTAATAAGTAAAGTATTATGTAAAGAAAAAGGGAAAGATAATGTTAACGAAAGTAAAACCTAATGAACGAATGAAAGTTTTGCAAGCAAAATGAATGGAGGTGAACGACCATGTTGTTGTTAGCTCAACTGAAGAGCAACATAGCTAGCCTATAAGGATGCACTTCAGTGGTCCAATCCTTGAGATTGACCAAAACGATAAAGGATCCTTGTCGCTTTACTCCGGTACTGTAGTCAGCTTCATGCATAATGTTTGGGGGTTTATTTATAAATCTCGGCACAGTACCAGCTTCGTGCACAATGTTGGGGGTTTAGCATATGGTAGGATCCAGATGAAAGTGAAAGATGTTAATGAATGAAAGTACGAAAACAAAAAGATGAACGATGATGAAAGATAATAAACGATTACTATCAAGATGTATGTATGATGTATGCTCACGTACGAAAGTAAAGGAAATGTTTTACGTAAAGTATTTTTATTATAAAACTAGAACTCACTCAACGTCGCTGACTTTTGTATGCATAATAGTTAGTAGGTAATTGGCGAAGCTATGCAGGCATGGACATGGAAGCTACCGGGATAATTCAATGCTGGCAACCATATTTTTGGGAATGTAATTGTATTGATACAATTTTTGGAATGTAAATGAAATGATATTAAGTTTTGACACGAGCCTAATTTTAATGAAACGATATATATTTCTGCTGTGAAGGTTATATTTTAATTTTTTTACGCTATGAATGACCAACTGTGAGTGTTCCCGGGATCGGGGCCATACAACCATCAAGTGCATTCAAAGTGATAATGGAATAGAGTTTCCAATCATACTCGAAATGGATAGCTAGACAATTCAGTTCTACGGGAACTCCACAACAAATGGAGTTGCTGAAAGACAAAACAGAACTTTAATTGAAGCTGCCAGAACAATGTTATCAGTAGCTAAATTACCATCATTCTTTTGGGATGAAGCTTTTAACACTGTATGTTATGTTCAGAATCGTATGTTAATCAACAAACAATAAAATATGACTCCTTATGATATCTTTTTTAAATACAAAACCCAACGTCAAATATTATAAAACATTTGGATGTTGTTGTACTTTGTTAAACACTTCTGATTTTAAATCAAAATTTGATGAAAATGCTGATGAATGTTATTTTTTTGGATATTCAGCCAAAAAATTTGCGTACGGGATTATAATAAAAGGTCTAAAAGGAAAAATGAGTTATTTGATATAGATGTGTATGAATCTAACAAAACAAATGTACGTTCTGAACCTTCATGGATATACGATTAGGCTTTATTATTTGAAACTTTTAATCAATCTTCTGTGGTTTCAATAGCTAATCCACCTTTGACATCATCAATTCAAGATAATTTTACTGATAATGTTGGACCTATGTTATCTTTAGCTATGGGAAGATCTTTAGACATACCCTCTTCTTTAAATGTTTCAACTGTTCCATAATCTGCTTCTAAATCTTCAAGGCCTTATTCTAATCTAGTTGTTTAACAAGCTCCACAGGTTTTTGATCAGAGTTCTTCTTCTACTCAAGATGATCCAATTGATACCATTCAAGTTTCCTTTGAAGATTTATCTATTGATAATGATATTCATCAAGAGGAAGATATTATCTATCAACCAGAAGGAAGAATCAATGTTAAAGAACCAGTGGGTCATATGTCTAATTTAAATGAAGTTATATCTGAAGATACAATTTCACAGCTGAGAATTCATAAAGACCATCCAACTAAAGCAATCATTGGTTCGTTATCACAAGGTGTCCATACTCGAAGTCAATTAGGTGGTATAAATACATGCTTGTATTCATGCTTCATTTCTCAAATTGTGCCAAAGAACATTAAGATGGCATTAACGGAAAACAGTTGGGTTGAGGATATGCAAGACAAACTGATGCAATTCAAGAAGCTAAATGTGTGGCATCTGTAAGAACTTCCAAAGGGTAAGTTGCCGATTGGAACAAAAGCGATATTCAAAAATAAAATGGATGTAAAACATGTGAATGTTCGCAACAAAGCCAGACTTGTTGTTCAAGGATTCTATTAGGTTGAAGGACTTAATTATGAAGAAGTATATGCTCCAGTTGAAAGACTAGAAGCTATACAAATTTTTCTGGCTTATGCTTCATACAAGAACTTCACTGTGTATCAAATTGATGTCAAAACTGCATTCTTGTATGTCGAGAGGAAAGAAGAAACCTATGTTTGTAAACTACCTGGTTTTAAAGATCCAGATCATGCAGATTATGTTTATAAGTTAGACAAAGCACTCCATGGCTTACATCAAGCACCTCGTGCTTGGTATGCCACCCTCACTAAACATTTGCTTACAAATGGTTATACACGGGGTGCTATTGATCAAACTTTATTCTTACAGAAGACTGGTTATGATCTTATTCTTGTTCAAGTATATGGCGATGACATTATCTTTGGATCTACTAATGATGATTTATGGAAGGAGTTTGAACCTAGAGGCTTGGACAATGTAATCAAGATTATGAAGATCCGTCAAGTGAGAAACTGAACTTGCCACGCAAGAAGTTGTATCTCACGCGAGAACTAGGAAGTCATGCGAGAACTATGTGAGAACTTCATAGTTTAGTATAAATATTTGTTAAATGATGTAATTTGAAGAACTTTTGTCAATTCCTGATTTCGTATGTACTTTGTATCTTTCAAATCAGAGAGCAATAGAAATTGAAGTTTATTTACACTTGTGTTCATCTTTGCTTATTATATCTTCTTACCGTGATGATTACCTTCCACATTCTTGTCACAAGATAGATCTAATTTGTAAAGTCTTGATCCTTACACAGATTATTACTCATTGTTACATAAATAGTTAAATCTTTTTCGACCTCATACATACAAAGCATTGATTAAAAGTTCTCACAGGAATCTTTAAAGATTGTGTATGCGTTGTAGATCGATCTTGTGAGAGAAAGCGTAATAAATCAATCACAGATTATAGAAAAGAACAAGAAGAACAAGAACATGTAATGTAAATAATATTCCTAGTATATTGCTCTCTAAAAATGTGTTTACATAAGTGTTAAAATATTAGGATGCTAAACAAAATGAACAAAGCAAACTATTTATACTAAACAAAATAGTCTCGCGTGAGAACTACTTTTTGCGTGACTCAAAGTTCTTGCGCAGTAACTTGATCTTCATTATCTTGTTTTGATTTCCCGAGCCTCTAGGTTCAATCTCTACAATCCACCCTAGGCTTGGTGAATCAAGTCTTCAAAAATTCACGTCTACAACTTTGTGATTGTCACCATAAGCATACATCTTCTTTTTCAGGGCCTTCATGATCAACCAGCCGAATTGAGCCGCTAAAAGATTAACAAATTCATTAGCTTCAATTAGAAAAGTCTGAAGCCTCATCAAATCTTTTCTTCCAAACTTGAGCAGATCAATTGAGTCGATGATACTGCATTCTGGATCTACAAATAGATCACAACATGCCTAGTAGTCTTTTTATAAACCCACCTCATAAGTTTTAACAAACTATTGATTAGCATAGAAGCAAGAATTATAATCTTTCTTGCATATTTAGGATGTTTGTATACTCTGATTTTCATCAGCTTGTTGGTGTTAAGATCTATACATGTCTCATCTTTGATGACTTTAGATTTCGCACTTTTAAAGTCTTTGAAGTTGGTTTTGCCTTGTCTCTATACCATATTCCTTATCCACTTTTCCTTTCCATAATTACTTGGTTAAGGAATGGCACTCTTACCATAACATATAAGTTAGATGCTCTAATTGTGTAGAAGTAATGCTCATCCTGATAATACTCTATCGCTTTGGCTTTTCTCTTGACAATATACATTTTCTTCATTCCATCATAAGCCCAGCTCAGTACAGTTTCAGAATACCATACCATATGAAAGGTTTGGAATGTTGTAACATGTGAACATAATCAAGAGGTGGAGGAGCAAGCACTGAAATGTTTTCAAGCTGACGTAAAGCAATCTTTCCTATCATGTCACTAGGATCAGATCTATGCTCATCATCTCTAGAGGCTGAGGCAATATCTCCTTCTTCTAATAATATATCTAAAACTAATTCTTCAAACTGTTGCCAAGTGGTTCATAATCCTCTGGATCATCAGGCCTTGGTCCTGAGACGATTTCAAAACTAGAATCACTAGAAGGACTTACTTTTGAGCCCAAATCTCCTCCCTGATCATCGTCACTATCCATCCTTCTTCTTTCCTTTGTCATGATTACCCACCACCACCACCACCATCATCATCATCATCATCAAAATTGCCATCATCATCACCACTAAAATCAACCTTATCCAAACCATCATGATCATCATCATGATGAGTACGTTGCATAATAAACTTAGGTGTAACAATCACTTCACCAGTGGTTGATCTTTAGTAATCTCTTCTATCAATACCACAATGGGTTCAATAGTAGTGGTCTCCATAGTTTGAGTAACAATGTCATGTTCAAATTATAAAACTACTTTCCACTTGACTCTCCAAACCCAGAAGATCTACTCTGATCAAGATGCACAAATCAAGATGTAAACTCTCTTAAGTTGTTCTAAGACCTAAACATAGCTAAGTAAGAACTGTTGCTGATGTTCTAGACTTTTGATCTTAGCATCCTTGTCTTTATTCATCTAATGTATGTCATAAATCTGTTGTGTTTTCTTCAACATCTCTCTCTATCACATGAACTCGTTATTCCAATGAAGCTTTTGTTGGTGAACTTTTAAAAGTTCTAGAAAAATGTCTCTATTCTAGAGAAGTGTTGATCAGAGAATCCATACTAATTGCTTCTTTATCATCTTGACTTTGAGTAGAAGTAGTTTGGATATCTTCTTGTGTGAACATTGGAGCTTTAGTAGTTGGTGCTCAAGTAGATGTCATCGGTGTATCGGTTAAAGTTGTTGATTCTGTAACTATCATCAGAATCACTTGATGAATAGCTTCACTAACACCCACAGGTGTCTAATATATTAAGATGTCTCTAACAGGTGAAGTATTGGTCATCGGGGTTTGAGGTCTCATAATTACAACACCTCGTCCTCCACCCTTACCATGTGGACCAATGTCAGGTGTAGCTCTCTTCTATGCTACTGTCTTCTCCCTTCTTTTGGCAGCAAGTGAATCTTTAGGAACAAAATATGTATTAGTATCCTCAGTAGTGTGTTTTGGTGGTGCAACTGGCAATCTAGGTCTTTACTAAAGAATATACGGAACTATACCAATGTCTTCAGTTGTTGTGTCACTAGAACTTTTCTCAAACCAAGATTCGATCTACCCATTTGATTTCATCTCCCTTTGACAAGAAGAACTTCTCGGAGTATCATTAGAAGTTCTAGAAGATAAACCAACAGGAAAAGATTGAGGGGGTTCTTCTGTTGCTTGTTATTGTGCTTGCTGTTCAGCGTGTTGAAAATCCTCATTAAACCAGCCAAGTTTATGGTCTCCCTTCCATGCATTTCTTGAAGAATATGTAGTAGATTCAGAAACAGGTAACTTAGAATGAGCAATGAACCAAGGATACATAACAAACTTCTTCAATGCAGATGCTCATACATTCTTTTGCTTGGCGAAGATAGCCTTAGATATGGTGTAGGGTAGTTCATCAACAAGAGATACCAGAAATGATCCAAAGACTGTACTTATGCTATCTAGACAAGCTTTTAGGTTGCTCAAACAGTACACAATGACATGGAATAAAAACATCTAGAAAGGAGGTTGATGGTTCTTCTCTTAAGATGGATATCTATGATTATATCACATCCTCTTAACACAATCTCTTGCAATAACATCATCAATCTTTACTGGTGCATTAGGCTGATATCCTAACAATAGTTCACAGTTGATGGTCTCAGCAGTGATCGCAACCCTTCACCCTTTTACCATAGAAACAATACATTTCTGTCCTTTAGTATCTCTCTTATTTGAAGGTGAAGTACAAAACTCATTAATAACATCTGTGTAAATAGATGGACTGGCTGTAATAGCATAATGAATCGAGGATGTCTTAAGTCCTTCGATAAGTGTACAAAAAATAGCCTTATCTTATACAACATCTCCAAGATAAGCAACAACATTATGGTTCTTATTGAAAACCATTGATCTAGCCATCTGTAATTAAAACAAACAATTAATCAATTTCCAATTTCATTAAAGTTTAGAATTGATTTTTTTTTTAAAATTTTAAAAACTTAAACTTGTCGTGCGATAGACTAGACTTTTCGTATTCGACTAGTTTTAAAACAATAACAACTTATCATGCGGAAAGTTTCTTATTGCATGGAATTAATTTTGACCAAAAACCAACTTCTCGAGCGAATGGCCAAAGATGCTCATTTGATTAGTTTCATGCGAACAACAAACCTTTTGCGTCTGCTCATCTTTTCAGTTACTTTTCGCGTGCGACAACCCTGAACACCTTAAAATCATTCTAACTCGTTTTAACCATTTAAAATTGTTGCATAGTTGTCGTTTAAACTTTAATTAAGTGTATCAATGATTAATTTCATCTACTAACTTGTTTATGAAGAGTTCATGTTCGGTTCAATTTCAAATTAATTCAAATAAGTTAATAGATCTGTAAAATACATTGTCTCTGTCTTAGAATTGATGTAACGAGTACACTGAACAAGAATATCAAGGGAATCAATGCAACACTTAGACTAAATATTGAAAGAATAACTAAACAATTATGCGATGTGAATGAAAAACTTACCACGTACTATGGCTTATATAGATCTCAAACTTCCTGTGCGAGAAGTCAAGATTCGTGTCAATCAACTTCTGACATGCGAGAAGTTTAAACTTTTGAATTTCAAATCTTTAACTCTTGTAATTATTTGAATACTGTTTGATTATTTTGAGTTTTATTTTTAACCAAGTGTTGAATTTAACCAGAAACCTTTATTTTGATTAAAAACATTTTATTATAAAACAAATCAAATAAAGATATAAATTCCTTTTGTAATTTTGTGATTTTTCAAACTTTGAATTCTAAAATCAAACAACTGTTGATAAGCATAACTTAAATGTTTTGTGAATTTTCAAATAAGACTAGTTAAGTTGATTGTCAATATGTTTGTCTAAATTTAAACTAGGACTTCAATCTTTACTAAGACAAATATGTTTTGATTTTTATCATATTTTTATTACTTTATATGAAATTAATGGATCCCATAATAAAAAATAATGCAGAACTCATATCCAGCTTCACGATACTTTTAAGATTTCAAGTCACCCTAATTTGACTTAAACCTTTCGCCTTTGATTAGTAACATCATGAATATTGTTTTTCTTAGGTTATCTATTTGAGCAAAACTATCATGGGAAACGTTTCTAAATACAGAATATTAACATGTTTTAGGACTTATTAACCGTCAGTCGGACTTATCTTTTACCCTCACAAGGTGTTTAGGACTTATATGCCGATTCGGACTTACGAGCCCCATCTTTTGATTTTGCCTCCTGTGTCAGAACATATTCTCAAAAATAAAAATATTTACCATATAGTATGTATGCCTTTGACTTAGTTTTTAGTTATGTGTTCATTGGCATTTTTTATTCCTATATGGCCTTTTTTGACATCATTTTGCTCCTTTGTTTTAGAATAATTTTCTTTTTTTTTCTTGGCTATTATTTCTTTTTCTTTATACATATACACATATATATTCTTATGACAATCACTGATTCAGAGAATCACGGACTTGAGTATGACAAGACGGTAACTCTTAGTTTGTTTTTAACTTGGAATTGATGTGACCACAAAATCTTGATATATTACCCACTTCAGACATAGTAGATTTAGTTCCAGTGCATCACACATCATATTGCTTTTCATTCTCGGAAATAGAGCCTATCAACATATCAAACAAAATCCGATTCAGTTCCTTTTTAAGCCTTTTTATGTAATATATCAAAATATAAATGTACTATCATCTCCTATTTATTCAGAAAATTTATTTTCAATGTAACTTCTCCTAAACCAAATTCTTCCTAAATGAAAAATCTTTTTTATTTTTCATTACATTTCCAATTTTCTCCCCTAAAATTGTGATTATCTTTGAAAAATAACAATTTTAACATAATATAAAAGGAAAATATTTTTGGTGAAAGTTCTGATAAAGTTATCTAAAGTTAATCATTCCTAAGTATTTGACATGAAAGTTTAAATGGGAATGCTCAAATGCCTTGGTAAACAAGTTAGCAATGTTTTCATCACATGTGATTTGGGCAAGACAAAAAAAATTTCTATCAAAACAATCACAGATAAAATGCATGTGAATGTCATTTGAATGTTGAATTGGATTCTTGATAATGTTATAAACTGTAGTGTTATTACACCAAATTGTAGTTTAAAAAATATTAAGTCCAAAATCAAGAAGTTGTTGTTGAATCCAAATAATTTGAGAACAAGCTCGAAGCAACCACATATTGAGCATCTGGAGTGGATGTCGAAACAATGTTATGCTTTTTGCATTGCCATAAAATCAACCTGTTTCCAAGGAATTGGCAACCATTTGTAGTTGGTTTCATGTCCAAATTACAACCACCATAATCACTATGAGTATAAGCAGCTAAATTGAATTCAGAATTTCTAGGATACCAAAGTCCAAGTTGTGGTTGGCCTCTGAGATACTTGAAAATCTACTTGACAACTTTCATATGAGACTCCTTCGGATTACTTTGATAATGTGCATACTGACAATCAGGAAACATGATGTTAGGTCTGCTTGCAGTAAGATACATCAAGGATCTAATCATTGATCTGTACATATTTTGATCAACATCTTTGCATATGAGATCAGGAGATAAAGTAGGATGAGATGACATAGGAGTTGGGGCAATCATGCAATATTGAAACTTTATATGTCTAGAATACTATGTATGTATTTTTCTTGATGTATCAAAATACCCTGGTTATCTTTTTTAACTTGGATAACAAAGAAAAACAAAATTTCTCCAAGAGAGATCATCTCAAACTTCTTCTTCATCACTGCTTCAAACTCTTTACACATATCATCATTTGTAGATACAAAGATAATATCATCAACGTAGATTTGAAAAAGAATGAGATCATCACCAGTCTTTCGTATGAATAGAGTTTGATCAATAGCACCTCTAGTATATTCTTTTTCTAACTAATGTTTAGTGAGAGTGGCATACCAAGCATGAGGTGTTTGATTTAAACCATAGAGAGCTTTGTCTAACTTGTAAACATAGTTAGGATTATCTAGATCTACAAAGTCAGGAGGTTCTAAAACATAGGTTTCTTATTTCATTTTCCTATACAAGAAAGTAATCTTCACATACATTTGATAAACTTTAAAGTTCATGAAACATACATGTGCTAGGAATATACAAATTTCTTCTAGTCTTGCTATAGGAGTGTAGACTTCTTTATAATCAAGACCTTCAACCGGATAAAATCCTTGTACAACAAGTGTAGCCTTGTTCCGAACAATAATACCTTTTTCGTCCATCTTGTTACGAAATATCGATTTGGTTTTGATAGGCAACTGATCCTTTGTTAATTCACAAAATTGGCACATATCTAGCTTTTTGAATTGCATTAAGTCATTCTACATTGCTTCCACCTAGTTACTTTCTTTCAAAGCCATTTCCATATTCTTTGGCACTATCTGAGAAATGAAACATGTATAAAAACATGTATTGATGGCTCCTGATTGGCTTCTTATGCAAATACCTTTAGATAATAGACCAATAATTGCATTAGTTGGATGGTTCCTATGAATTTGCATTTGAGGAATCTCATCTTTAGAAATAACTTCATCTAAGTTAGACTGGTGTCCAACAAGTTCATTCATAACTGTACCTCCTTCTGGTTGGTAAACAATTGTTTCTTCTTGACAAAGATTATCAGTAGGAGTATCTGAGGAATAAGACTCAGTAGGTGAATCTTCAAAAGGTACTTGAATAGTTTCAATTGGAATATCTTAAGTAGATGCATTTGTTGTGTTTAAAGATTGTGGATCTTGTTCAACACCATGATTTTCGAGACTTAAATCATACACTTGTGATGATGAGTGATATGATTCAATATCTTGATTATGGTTTGGATGAGAGGGTTGATTAGATCAAACATTCAAAGAAGAACTTATATCTTAAGATGTTTCTTTAATTTAAGATGAAGTAGGACCAATGTCATCAGTAAATACACCATTAATTGACGATGTCAAAGGGATTACATCTAAAGAAACATAAGAAGATTGATTAAAAGTGTCAAATAATAAAGCATAATCATATACCCAAACAGGAGCAGATCGTACATCTAATTTGTTAGATTCATGCCAATCTACACTAAATGACTTTATAATCTGTTTTGTTCTTTTATTATAAACCTGATATGCAACTTTCTTAGCCGAATATCCAACAAAATAATAGTTGCAGCTTTTTCATCAAATTTGGATTTCAAATTAGTGTATGTAACAATGTACAACAATATCCAAATGCCTTAAACTATTTGACTTTAGGTTTATGTTTAAAGAAAATCTCATAATGAGTCATATTTTGTTGTTTATTTATCAAGACATGATTCTGAACATAACAAGTAGTATTTACAGCCTACGGCCAAAAGAATAATAGGAGTTTTGTAGCAGATAACATTGTTCGAGCTGCTTCAATCAATGTTCTATTTATTCATTTAGCAACTCTATTTTGCTATGGAGTTCTTACTACACTGAATTGTGTAGCTATCCCCTTTGAGGAGTTTTCACTCGAAAGTTGTTAGAGGTGAGTTCTAGATCCTCTTTTTTACATGTTTTTGCTTGTTTGGGGCTGCTATACATATTAAATTGTTGTTTTCTGCTCAAACTATGATTTTCCATGTATGGTACGACTGAAAATTTATGTAAGTGTGTTTGTGTGACTTATGTAATGTTGAGTAGATGTTTAGCATGTTTTAAGAGCGTAGCATGTTAGATCTATGCTAAGTATAAGTTAGAATGATGTTTGGGGACTGGAAAATACGTATGATGCATTGCAGGTGTTAATTATAGTGTCCGCCGTGGACACTTAGGATTTGCATGGTGTCTGCTGTGGACTTGGTACGTCCACTGTGGACACTTAGAAATATTATGCATGTGTCCGTTGTGGACTTGGTACGTCCGTTGTTGACACTTAGAAAAAAAACATGCATGTGTCCACTGTGGACTTTACACGTCCGCTGTGGACACTTAGAAAAATCCTGCACGTGTCCGTTGTGGAATTTACACGTCCGCTGTGGACACTTAGAAAAATTATGCATGTTGTCCGCTGTGGACTTTACACGTCCGCTGTGGACACTTGGACAAATTTTGCATTCTGTCCGCTGTGGTCTTTACACGTCTGTTGTGAACACTTAGGTATTTTTATGATTGTTCGCTGTGGATTTGTTCATCTGCTTTGGACTTTGTTCATCCACTGTGGACACTTAGTAAATTTTATGAACTGTTTGCTGTGGACTTTGTTCATCTGCTGTGGATAATAAGAATATTTTGGCCATGCCCTGTGGAGTTTGGCTGTCCACTATGGACTTCGGCTGTCCGCTATGGACACTTAGAAATTTTAAGCCATCCGCTGTATGTTTGTTCATACAGTGTAGACACTTAAATTTTTTTTGAAATTTTGGGAAAAAGAATTTAGTGTTAAGTCTTGATATTTTATGATGGTTTATGCCTATTGATGTTATGTATGCTTAAAGGCTGTTGTTGATATTCCATATTATGTATTATGATGTGACTTTACGTGATGTGATATGTGCTTACATACGTAAAGTATTATTGAAAAGAAACTGAAAGATAAAGATAATGAAAAGTGGAACGTAATCAATGAATGAAAGTCTTGCAAGCAAAATGAATGGAGGTTCACAGCCATTGGATTGTTAGCTCAACTATGTATGGTTTAGCTAACCCATGAGGATGCACACAGGGGTCAATCTTTGTGATTGACTAATATGTACGAAACGAGACCCTTATCGCTTGCCCTGGTACTGGAGTCAGCTTCGTGCACAATGTTAGGGGTCTATTTATAGACTTCGGCCTAATACCAGCTTCGTGGACAATGTTTGGGGTATAGTATACGTAATTGGTCTAGATGAAAGTGAAAGATAATAAAGTAAGAAACGAACGATTATGAACGACGATGAAAGATAATAAATGATTATTATTAAGATGTATGTATGATGTGTGATCACGAACAAAGTAAAGGAAAGGTTTTTATTAAAAGTAAAGTATTTTATTATATAAACTAGAACTCACTTAGTGTCGCTGACTTTTTATATGCATAATAGTTGGCAGGTAGTCGATGATGCTGAGGAGGTGCAGGCATGGATGCATAAGCTACTAGGGATGATTCGAGTCTGGTGTGCGACCTGACCGTGTGATTGAGTTTCAAATTGATCTGATACCTGGTGCCCAACCTGTTGCAAAGGCGCCGTATCATCTCACTCCCTCCGAGAGGAAGGAATTGATGACTCAGCTGCAAGAGTTGTCAGATTAGGGCTTCATTTGACCGAGTATCTCTCCGTGGGGTGCTTTGGTCTTGTTTGTGAAGAAGAAGGATGGTAGCATGTGGATGTGCATCGACTACCGTGAACTGAGTAAGTTGACAGTGAAGAATCGGTATCCGTTACCGAGGATTGATGGCTTGTTTGATCAGCTCCAAGGTGCCAGTTGGTTCTCGAGGATAGACCTCCGATCTGGTTACCACCAACTGAAGGTGAGGGAGCAGGATATTCTTAAGACAACTTTTCATACGTGTTATGGATACTATGAGTTTCTTGTGATGTCTTTTGGTTTAACCAATGCGCCAGCTGCTTTTATGGATCTAATGAATCGGGTGTGTCGGCCTATGCTAGATAAATCATCAATTGTGTTTATTGATGATATCCTGATTTATTCGAAGAGCGAAGAAGAGCATGCCGGTCACCTTCGGGAAGTTCTGGATATGCTTAGAAGGGAGAAGCTGTACACCAAGTTCTCCAAGTGTGTGTTCTGGTTGTGAAGTTTAGTTTTTGGGTCATACATTTAATCCTGAAGGGATCATGGTGGACCCGACAAAAGTTGAGGCAGTGATTGAATGGAAGTATCCAAAGACGCCATCTGAGATTCGTAGTTTCTTGGGTTTGGCGGGAAACTATAGAAGATTCATCCAAGACTTCTCCAAGATAGCTTCACTATTGACCAAGTTGACCGGTAAAGATGTGAAGTTCGTATAGGGTCAAGAGCAGGAGAATGCTTTTGAAGAGTTAAAGACAAGATTGACTCAAGCTCCTGTCTTGATGTTACCCGAAAGGAATGAAGATTTGGTGGTCTATTCGGATGCTTCTTATTCGGGATTGGGTTGCGTGCTGATGCAAAGGGAAAAGTTATAGCCTATGCATCCCGACAGTTGACGATCCATGAGGCTAACTACCCTACTCATGACTTGGAGTTGGCGGTTGTGGTCTTTGCATTGAAGATTTAGAGGCACTACTTGCACGGGATGAAGTGCACCATCTTCACTGATCATAAAAGTTTGAAGTACTTATTAGAGCATAAGGATCTCAATATGAGGCAAAGGAGATGGTTAGAGTTGATCAAAGACTATTATTGTGAGATTCATTACCATCCGGGCAAGACCAACGTAGTGGCGGATGCCCTTAGCCGAAAAGAGAGACCCGAGCCGATACGGGTGAAAGCTTATCAATTGGTTATGACCTCCGATGTGATAAAGCAGGTTAAGGAATTTCAGGATGAAGCACTAAAAGAGGATCAGATTAACTCCGAAAGGATGAAAGGTCTAGTCGCCAAGTTGGGAGAGAACACTTTTGGTGTCCGGACCCGATCGGGGCGGATGTGGATTCCTTGTTATAGGGATCTATGTGGAAAGATCATGGACGAGGCTCACAAGACTCGATACTCAATTCATCCCAATGCTACAAAAATGTAACATGATATGAAGAAAGATTACTGGTGGCCGGGAATGAAGCGCGATGTGGTGGAGTATATGAGTAAGTTCCTTACTTGTTTATAGGTGAAGATGGTGCATCGGAAGCCATACGGGAAGATGCAACCCTTGGATATACCTGAGTGGAAATGGGAGCACATCACCATGGACTTCATTACGAAGTTTCCGCGTACGGCAAGGGGATACGATGCCATATGGGTGATAGTTGATCGTCTGACGAAGAGTGCTAACTTTTTCCAATTCGCGAGACGTATTCATCTGAGAGGTTGGTGGATCTGCTCATCAAAGAGATTGTGACTCGTCATGGTGTACCGGTGTCTATCGTGTCTGACCATGACACTCGGTTTACATCTATGTTTTGGAAGAGATTTCATGATGCGATGGGGACGAGGTTACATATTAGTACGCTTATCATCCTTAGACAGATGGTCAATCTGAGAGGACGATTCAGACACTAGAGGATATGCTACGAGCATGCATCATTGACTTCGGAGGAAGTTGGGACGAACAATTACCATTAGCCGAATTCTCATATAGCAACAGTTATCACGCCAGCATTGGTATGCCTCCATATGAGATGCTATTCGGTAGGAAGTGTAGAACGCCTGTATGTTGGGGTGACATCGGGCAGAAATAGTTACGAAGCATTGAGGTGATCGAGGCTACGACCGAAAAGTTGGAAAAGATCAAGGCCTTTATGAAGGCGGCAAAGGATAGACAGAAGTCGTATGCCGACAAAAGACGTAGACCGATTGAATCCAAGGTGGGTGATAGAGTTATGTTGAAGGTCTTGCCTTGGAAAGGGATCATCCAGTTCAGGAAGCGGGAAAAGTTAAGTACGAGGTACATAGTGCCTTTCCGAATCATTGCTTGAGTAGGAGATGTGGCCTATTGATTGGAGCTACCCGATGAGTTAAGTGGGATTCATCCGACATTCCATGTATCTCATTTGAGGAAGTGCTTAGCCGAGGAGGATATGATCATGCCACTTAAGGACATCGAGGTGGATGAATGGCTCAATTATGTGGAGTAGCCAATGGCCATCATTGATAGAAAAAAGAAGAGGCTAAGGAATAAAGTGGTTCCACTTGTACGAGTACAGTGGAGACACAAGAAGGGGTCCGAGTCTACGTGGGAGACTGAGGAGGAGATGAGATAACATTACCCACAGCTGTTTGAGTAGTGATAGGCTTCGGGGCAAAACCTATATAAGGTGGGTGGACTTGTAACACGGGAAAAATTCAGCCAAAAAAAGAGAGAGAAAATAAAAGAAAAGCGAGAAGAAGAGTATCACTTAAAAACAAGGGGTTAAAAGTGTGCAAGGGGTAAACTTGCCCATAATGGGATTCAGAAAGGAGTGTAGCAGCCCATACTTCCCTTTTCTCACACACACTTTGGCTGGAAAGGAAAGAAAGAAGTTCTAAATCGATTTCTAGAGAGAGAAAGAATAAGATCTTCAAGAAGGTAAGGTTTCCAAGTGTTTGTGTGACTTTTGTAATGTTGGGTAGATGTTTAGCATGTTTTAAGTGCGTAGCATGTTAGATCTATGCTAAGTATAAGTTAGAATGATGTTTGGGGACTGGAAAATACGTATGATGCATTGCAGGTGTTAATTATAGCGTCAGCTGTGGACACTTAGGATTTGCATGGTGTCTGCTGTGGACTTGGTACGTCCGCTGTGGACACTTAGAAATATTATGCATGTGTTCGCTGTGGACTTGGTACTTCCGCTGTGGACACTTAGAAAAAAATCATGCATGTGTCCGCTGTGGACTTTACACGTCCGCTATGGACACCTAGAAAAATCATGCATGTATCCATTATGGACTTTACACGTCCACTATGGGCACTTAGAAAATTGTGCATGTTGTCCACTGTGGACTTTACACGTCCGCTGTGGACACTTAGACAAATTTTGCATTCTATCCACTGTGGACTTTACACGTCCGCTGTGAACACTTAGGAATTTTTATGATTGTTCACTGTGGATTTGTTCATCCGCTGTGGACTTTGTTCATCCGCTATGGACACTTAGTAAATTTTATGAACTTGTAACGCCTGGAATAATGTTGGAACGAGACAATTAATAATAATGGGCTTAGCCGGGATTATTTAAAGAAAATAAGCCGGAAATGGAGTATGGACCGAGTAGACCTCGTGGGTTATGTGTTCGGCAAGTTTAAGGTCCCGGGAACGCCCGGTATATATAAACGGGTCAGCTTGAGCCACTCTCATTTGCAACTCAACACACAACTTCTAGAGAGAGAGTGTAGAGAGAGAGAGTGGAGAGAAAGTGGTGATTCAAGGCTCTGTGGATCAAGAGATTGAAGATCGGTGTTTGTGGGCATCCAAACAACAAGAAAAGACCAAGAATCCAGGTAAGAAACATCGTTTAATCGGTTCTTTAAGGGCAAACCCGGATTATAGGGTTTGGGGTTTTTGAAAGTGGCAAAGAATTGCCAGAAACTCACTTTTTTGTGTAAGAAAACATGTAAGAAGCTTAGATATAGCTTCTTGGGTGATAAACCAAGGATTTGGGTGTAAAAGATTGAAGTTTTGGGTAAAAAATGGGTTGGTTCGTAATTTCAGCCCGTTCTGCGAAACTGGATGTTCATCCAGCGAAATTATGTAGTCATCCAGCGAAACTATGGATCTTCCTGCGAAACTATAGTTTCGCTGGTAGTCTCGCAGACTTGAATTTCCAATGAAAGTTGGGCGAAACTGCCAGTGAAGATGCCAGCGAAACTGCCAGCGAAGGTGGCAGCGAAACTGCTGGCGAACCTAGCAGCGAAACTGCTGATCATGCAGCGAAATTAGCAGCGAAATTAGGCAGAAATTAACCCCTTTGAGTGTTAACTTATCTGCAGGCTGTGTAGTGCGACCATTGCTTAGAAAGCTTGATTAAGAAGCTACTCACTGAGTTCAGGTGAGTTCTAGATCCCCTATTTTAAAGGTTTTAAACTTGAATGGGGCTGGAAATGCATACTGAATATATGTTTTAAATGTCCAAGAATTTAAAAGGTTTTAACAGGAAGATCAATTTTTCCATTAGGAAATCTGCAGGCTGGCAGCCCGGCCCCAGCCACGGGCATTGCCCCTTGGACCCCACTAGGGGCTGCTGCCCCTAAGACCCCGCTGTCAGGGGCTGCCGCCCCCGAACCCCCGTTGCCCCGCGGAGGGTCGGTTATGTTTTTATGTTGAACGTATGTGAATGGTTGATGGATGATGTTTATTATGATGTGTGATGGGGTATGTTATGTTTGTGTGATTCTATGTATGAATGTGTTATGTTGACTTTATGTTCCTATTATGTATTATGTTTTAAAATACGTTATGTATGTTGTATGACTTTACGTGGTATGGCTATGAATGAACGTTAAGTATTATGTACGAAGTGAAAGATAACAATAATGAAAAGTGGAACGTAATAATAGTCTTGAAAGCAAGACTGAGGTGAGTGACTGTGTGTCACAAAAGACTCGTAAGGGGTTTAATCCATTAGATTTACTCGAAGGGAGTCTTTGTGGCTCGAAGGGAGTCCTTGTGGCTCGAAGGGAGTCTTTGTGGCTCGAAGGGAGTCCTTGTGGCTCGAAGGGAGTCTTTGTGGCTCGAAGGGAGTCTTTGTGACTCGAAGGGAGTCTTTGTGACTCGAAGGGAGTCTTTGGGACTCGAAGGGAGTCCTTGTGGCTCGAAGGGAGTCTTTGTGGCTCGAAGGGAGTCTTTGTGGCTCGAAGGGAGTCTTTGTGGCTCGAAGGGAGTCTTTGTGACTCGAAGGGAGTCTTTGTGACTCGAAGGGAGTCTTTGTGACTCGAAGGGAGTCTTTATGACTCGAAGGGAGTCTTTGTGACTCGAAGGGAGTCCTTTTGACTCGAAGGGAGTCTTTGTGGCTCGAAGGGAGTCTTTATGGCTCGAAGGGAGTCTTTGAGACTCGAAGGGAGTCTTTGTGACTCGAAGGGGATCCTTGTCGCGTACCCCAGTGCTGTCGGTCTTCGGACATGAGTCGGGTATTGCATGAGACAGGATCCATATTGAAGTGAAAGATAACCCGATGCTGGCATGGTTGTTTCAAGTGACGAGGAGGAGGATGAGGAAGCTGTACAGGAAACTACGAAGGGATGCAGCTATAGAGCATTCTAAAGGTGTAGGCCTCCTGTGTTTGATGGAAATGGGAGTGCTGCTGCTACACAATGTTGGGTTAGAGAGATGGAAGCGGTACTTGATATCAGCGAGTGCCGCGAGGATCAGAAGGTGAAGTTTGCTGCCCACTCATTTGTGGATTCAGCCTTATGCTGGTGGGACAACATTGTCCAGGCTGAGGGCACCAGAGCAATCGGGAGGATGAGGTGGAAGGAGCTGAAAAGATTGGTGATCGAGGAGTTTTGCCCTCATAGGGAACTTGACAAAGTGGAGAGGGAGTTCCTGCAGCTGGAGGCGGGGACGATGACTCACCAACAGTACACCACAAAGTTCAACGAGATGGCAAGAATGGTGCCAGATCAGGTGACGCCAGTGTCACGAAAGATTAAAAGGTATATTCAAAGTCTGCCGGTAGATATCCGCAGACATCTGGTCGTTGCCCGGCCAAGCACGTTTAGGTCGGCGGTCGATTTGGCGGGGAGGCTGTATGACGAGCGAGAGGCGGTGGCGATGATGGATGAGGAGGAAGAGCGGAGTTATGTTAAGAATGGGAACGGAAGGCGGGATGATGATGATGGTGAATTTGTGGCTGGAGGTAAGATGATGAGGTTCGATGATCGGAAGAGGATGTCTGAGAGGGAAGAGGTATGCAAGAAATATGGGAAGGAGCATGCAGGAGTATGTAAGCGGGGATTGAATCTCTGTTTTCAGTGTGGAAAGGAGGGCAACTTGGCAAGGGATTGTTGTGCAATAAGATGTTACAGGTGTGGTGAGAGTGGACACAGGAGCAGAGACTGCACGAAGTCAAGGGCTGGAAGCTTCGGTGCAAGGAAGGAGCGCAGAAGATGAAGGTTAGAGCATTAGCTACGACCGAGAGGGGGCTAGAGCGGACTTTGACGCGACGTCAGGTACGTTTCTGGTAAGTTAAATTTGTGCCTTGTGCTTTGATTGTGGTGCTAGTAGTGGTTTCATTTCTGCTGCCTTTGTGTTGAGTTGCACGTTAGGAGTAGGAAGATCGATGCATCCTTCGATGTAGAAATTGCTATTGGTAAGTCCACTGGGTTACTGGATGTCCTAGAGAATTACGCGATAGTATTGAGAGAGCGCATGTTTCCTGCTAGACTGTTCAGGACAGACATGGATGGATAGACGTGAGCCTTCGAAAGGATTGGCTAGCAGCCTATGAGGCAAACACCGAGTGTTGCAACAAGGTGGATTGAACAGCCATTCCCGACAAGAGTTCGGTGCTGACCTACGGCGATGGAGTAATGATGAAGGTCTTGTTTTGAGAGAGAAGATCACCCTATTTTGAAAGTGAGTGAAGCTAATACTGAGGTGTAAAGAACTAATCTGAGCTGTTGCTCAGGAAAGAGAAGTGGCATGTCAACTTGAGCTACTCGACGTGTTAAGTGAAGTGTCCAACATTTCATGTATCTCGTCTAAGAAAGTACTCAATCAGTGAGGATACGATCGTGCCACTTGAGAATGCCGAGATGGATGAGGGATTTAACTACGTGGAGCAACTGAGGGTCATTCATGGTAGAAGGAAAAGAAGGGCTAAGGAGAATGGTGGTTCCACCTGCGCGAGTACAGTGGAAGCACAGGAAGGGATCGGAGTCTACGTGGGAGACTGAAGAGGAACTGAGACAACATTACCCACGTCTATTTGAGGAATAACAGGTTTTGAGGATGAAACTTAAATAAGGAGGGTGGACTTGTAACGCCCGAAATAAAGTTGGAACGAGCCAATTAATAATAATAGGCTTAGCCGGGATTATTTAAAGAAAATAAGCAGGAAATGGAGTATGGACCGAGTAGACCTCGCGGGTTATGTGTTCGGTCAGTTTAAGGTCCCGGGAACGCCTGGTATATATAAACGGGTCAGCTTGAGCCACTCTCATTTGCAACTCAACACCCAACTTCTAGAGAGAGAGTGTAGAGAGAGAGAGGGGAGAGAAAGTGGTGATTCAAGGCTCTGTGGATCAAGAGATTGAAGATCGGTGTTTGTGGACATCCAAACAACAAGAAAAGACCAAGAATCCACGTAAGAAACATCGTTTAATCGGTTCTTTAAGGGCAAACCCGGATTATAGGGTTTGGGGTTTTTGAAAGTGGCAAAGAATTGCCAAAAACTCACTTTTTTGTGTAAGAAAACATGTAAGAAGCTTAGATATAGCTTCTTGGGTGATAAACCAAGGATTTGGGTGTAAAAGATTGAAGTTTTGGGTAAAAAATAGGTTGGTTCGTAATTTCAGCCCGTTCTACGAAACTGGATGTTCATCTTTAGCGAAATTATGTAGTCGTCGAGCGAAACTATGGATCTTCCTGCGAAACTATAGTTTCGCTGGTAGTCTCGCAGACTTGAATTTCCAATGAAAGTTGGGCGAAACTGCCAGTGAAGATGCCAGCGAAACTGCCAGCGAAGGTGGCAGCGAAACTGCTGGCGAACCTAGCAGCGAAACTGCTGATCATGCAGCGAAATTAGCAGCGAAATTAGGCAGAAATTAACCCCTTTGAGTGTTAACTTATCTGCAGGCTGTGTAGTGCGACCATTGCTTAGAAAGCTTGATTGAGAAGCTACTCACTGAGTTCAGGTGAGTTATAGATCCCCTATTTTAAAGGTTTTAAACTTGTTTGGGGCTGGAAATGCATACTGAATATATGTTTTAAATGTCCAAGAATTTAAAAGGTTTTAACAGGAAGATTGATTTTTCCATTAGGAAATCTGCAGGCTGGCAGCCCGGCCCCAGCCAAGGGCGTTGCCCCTTGGACCCCACTAGGGGCTGCTGCCCCTAAGACCCCGCTGTCAGGGGCTGCCGCCCCCGAACCCCCGCTGCCTCGCGGAGGGTCGGTTATGTTTTTATGTTGAACGTATGTGAATGGTTGATGGATGATGTTGATTATGATGTGTGATGGGGTATGTGACATTTGTGTGATTCTATGTATGAATGTGTTATGTTGACTTTATGTTCCTATTATGTATTATGTTTTATAATACGTTATGTATGATGTATGACTTTACGTGGTATGGCTATGAATGAACGTTAAGTATTATGTACGAAGTGAAAGATAACAATAATGAAAAGTGGAACGTAATAATAGTCTTGCAAGCAAGACTGAGGTGAGTGACTGTGTGTCACAACAGACTCGTAAGGGGTTTAATCCATGAGATTGACTCGAAGGGAGTCCTTGTGGCTCGAAGGGAGTCTTTGTGGCTCGAAGGGAGTCTTTGTGACTCGAAGGGAGTCTTTGTGACTCGAAGGGAGTCCTTGTGACTCGAAGGGAGTCCTTGTGACTCGAAGGGAGTCTTTGTGGCTCGAAGGGAGTCTTTGTGGCTAGAAGGGAGTCTTTGTGACTCGAAGGTAGTCTTTGTGACTCGAAGGGAGTCTTTGTGACTCGAAGGGAGTCATTATGACTCGAAGGGAGTCTTTGTGACTCGAAGGGAGTCCTTTTTGCTTAAAGGGAGTCTTTGTGGCTTGAAGGGAGTCTTTGTGGCTCAAAGGGAGTCTTTGTGACTTGAAGGGAGTCTTTGTGACTCGAAGCGGATCCTTGTCGCGTACCCTGGTACTATCGGTCTTTGGACATGAGTCGGGTATTGCATGAGACAGGATCCATATTGAAGTGAAAGATAATGATGAATGTACGAAATGTACGAATTGAACAATGATGAAGATAATAATAATATTATCAATGTGTACGTATGATGTGTGATGACATACGATTACGAAGGTTATGTTTTAACGAAAGTAAAGTATTTTATTTACAAAACTGGAACTCACTCAGCAACGCTGACTTTTTATGTATTTTCCAGTTGGCAGGTGATGGTTGCCGAGGATGGCACGGGGTAGCTACTTAGCAAGTTTTTGGGATGGCATCCATTTTATGTCAAATGACGTTTTTGCATTGTAATGCAAACAATGAGATTTTTGTAATGGTTAACAATGATTGTATTGTCTTGCAAAAATGGTCATTAATATATGAAATGGTTTGTTAAGTATTCCGTTGCGTTGTTTTAGTACACTTAAATATATGTTTTATGTTTTATGTGCAATGATTGACCAGCTGTAAGCGTCCCGGGAACGGGGCCTTACAGAACTGTCCGCTGTGGACTTTGTTCATCCATTATGGATACGTAGAATATTTTGGCCATGCGCTATGGACATTCGCTGTCCGGTGTGGACACTTAGAAATTTTAAGCCATCCGATGTATGCTTGTTCATGCATTGTAGATACTTTGAATTTTTCTGAAATTTTGGGAAATAGAATTTAGTGTTAAGTCTTGATGTTTTAGGATGGTTTATGCCTGTAGATGTTATGTATGTTTGAGGGCTGTTGTTGATGTTCCATATTATGTATTATGATGTGATTTACGTGGTGTGATATGTGCTTATGTACGTAAAGTATTATTATAAAGAAAGTGAAAGATAAAGATAATAAAAAGTGGAACGTAATCAATGAATGAAAGTCTTGCAAGTAAAATGAATGGAGGTTCACAGCCATTGGGGTGTTAGCTCAACTGTGTGTGGTTTAGCTAACCCATGAGGATGCACACAGGGTCAATCTTTGTGATTGACTAATATGTACGAAACGGGCCCTTTGTCGCTTGCCCCGGTACTGGAGTCAGCTTCGTGCACAATGTTAGGGGTCTATTTATAGACTTCGGCCCAGTACCAGCTTCTTACACAATGTTTAGGGTATAGTATGCGACATTGGTCTACATGAAAGTGAAAGATAATAAAGTATGAAACGAATGATTATGAACGGCGATAAAAGATAATAAATGATTAGTATCAAGATGTACGTATGATGTGTGATCACGAACAAAAGTAAAGGAAAGGTTTTTATTAAAAGTAGAGTATTTTATTATATAAACTAGAACTCACTCAACGTCACTGACTTTTTATATGCATATCAGTTGGCAGGTAATCTATGATGCTGACGAGGTGTAGGCATGGATGCATAAGCTACCGGGGATGATTCGAGTCTGGCATCGATATTTTGAAATGTCAATGTGTTAATATAATTTTTGGGTTGTAAACAAAATGATATGATAAGTTGACATGTTTTTATTTATTAATGAAAAGTTAAATTTCAGCTGTAAAATGAGTTATTTTATATTATTTATGCGATGATTGACAAATTGTAAGCCTCTTAGGAAAGGGACCTTACACTTTTGCTGCTTGTTGTGCTTGTTAAGGCAATGGAACTACTTTAAGTGCATTCAAGCAATTGACGATATGCCCAGTAAAGTATTCCACTACACTCACTTGATCCTTGTATGAATATGTGATTGGTAGTTGGACCATCTGTGCATGGGTGGATTGATCAAGGCTTTGAACTTCATTGTTGCTAACCAGTATGGTTACAACATGATCAACTCTCAATACATTTAGATTGTTGTTGTCTGAGATCTTAAGGCTTGTAATACCATCAATATGAGTTAATGATTCCTGATTTGTGTTAAGACTTTGCTTTAAAGCAGCATTAACATATACTGTGCCCAAAATCCTCAACATATGAATGAAATAACAATAATCTCCCTTGCAAAGTACATCTTGAACTAGAGGGAAAGACTTTATTTTCATGAATGATACATAGAAAGGATGTAGTGGTTTGATCTTAAAAGGATAAAAACTTCTTATATCTTCAACTTCCTTTCCTTCAAGCATTCTTTCCACAACTACCTCAAAATGGTTTTCATCATAGTACCATCTTGTGATTGGAATATTATAAGTGATTGCCATCTATCTTCTTCATAATCAGCTTTAGATCAGTTGGTCTTAGAGGATATCTAACTTTGTTTAGCAAATCAAGGTCTAGGCTCTTATCATTGCCTTTACTGGTTGTTTGTCTGCTAGCTTCTATTCTCTTTTCAACCTTTACATATGAAGTTTGTCTTCTCTATCTGCTTTCTTTTTCTTTTTAGGGTGTTTTCTACTCATGTATGATCTTAGTAGATCAAAGAAATCGGCTCCCCTTGAATTGTTTATGTGATTGACCATTTTTAGTTGCATCAGATCCAATCTATCTTCATATGAGAGGGAGCCCAGTTGGAATATAAATATTAAGTATTAGACAAGTCCAGATACTCTGTTTATCAATAATACATCCAACACTTTATCATACTTCCATGCAACAATCATCCATTCATTTGCTACTGCAGTAAGAGTGATCCTATCGTACAACTTCACAAAGTTGGTGTTCTCATTGATTACCTCTCTTACTTCATTTCCCTTTGGCCACAGTCTATGAGGCATAAACTATCTTGGTTTCTCAATGTAGTTCTGGTGGTGCTTGGTGATAAGTTGACAGTTCAGAGGCAGGGTGTGGTTTGATGATTTGAGGTTTTAGTGCATTTGTTAGCATGCCCTTATACACAACCTTTGCTAAATCTTTCATCTGGGCCAAGGTTCTTCAAGCATAAGATCTATAAAGTATCCTTGTATGATTCAACCAGCTCTTTACTTGTGAATAAGTCATCTTGTCAATTTGAGTATCCTTAGGAAGATGTTTCTGAAATTCCTACTAGTCTTTGATTTCCTTGTATCTTCTCTATGTTTGCTCTGATTCATTCTTCAACACCTCTTGAAAATCTTTGAGTAGATCTTTTACCTTAGCCATATTTAGGTGGACGAACGAATCATAAGGAAATCCTCTGCTTGCTCGTTCAATAGCTATTGGTGTTTTAGGATCATTAGGCGACATGTTTTCTATGTTCTCCATTTCTTCTTCTGCATCAGAGATTATGATTGGTTCTTGTGATTGTTGATCATGAATTTGATCTATCTCTCCTTCTTCAAGGTCCATAAATTTAGCTTATTGTTTGCTAAATTCTTCCACATAAATTGGTTCAGCCTTCACCTTCAACATTTTCATTGGTGGTGATTCCGGATCATCCTTTTCAACCACTTTTTCTTTGTCCTTTACTGACTCAACCATGTATCTTCTTTTTCTTTTTTTTTATATGTTTTAAAGCCTGGCTGTGAATAAGATGGTTCTTTTTGTGTTGTTTGTTTAGATTGAGACTTTAATGATTTAACAAATCTTCTTATAAGCTTCTTTTGTTCTTTAGTCAGTGGTCTACAACAATGATGTCTATTTTTGGTTGTTGTTAAGGATCTTCTGAGTAGAAGTGTCGCCTTAAGATTGGTGAATAATGCATGGGCTCAAATGGATTTACATCTCCAAACAACTGATCCATAATATATTTAGCTTCAAGAATGATGATTTGTTGTTCTGTCTGTTGTTCATGCTCAATCTTATTAGTTTCTTGATTGAGATTGATTTGATCAAGAGAGCTTGTTTTAGCTTGATCTGATTGAAGAGGTTCAATTGTTTATTCTGTGCTCAAATCTTCATATTCATCTCTATGACCCTCTCTTTTGTCATCATCATCTTCTTTCGATGTTTGTTTCTCAACCATGTCTATTTCTCTATTAAGCCATTTTATTTCTTCAGCTTCAAAAATGATTCCTTCTAACGTATCAATTTCATCATCTTTTGCTTCTGTTTGATTTTTCAAATAAGCCACATCAAGTTTTGCTATATTTACTTCTTTAGATTTGGCTTTTACTACAATCCTTGTTTGATCAAGCGGTTGTTCAATCAAGAAATTAAACAATCAGCTTTTGTGCTTCTACTCAGCCTTAGACTTTTGTATTTCTTCATCTTTAGATTTTAGCTTGTCTTTGAGTCTTTTGCCCTTTGATTTGACTTTTCAATTAGTTTGTTGTATTCAATGAATAAGAATGCTTTTGAGTATTCTATATCTTCCTCACTAGGTATGTCTTCTGATTAACTAGCTTCTACTTCAACTTGTTTAGATTGGTTGAATGGTTAATCTTGCATTGTTTGCTCTTCTGTTTAGTTTCTTGATGATGTACCCACTTCTTCTTGATTGTGAGTTGCTTCAGCTATTGATGCATCAAGATCTCTAAACATGGATGACTATGTTTGTTGATCTGAGTTTAATGGGCTATGTGGTGGTGAAGGAATGACATGCTTAAATTGAAGATGATCTTGTTCTTGTGCTTCTATATGAACTTGATCATGTTCTGTATGAATAATAGGAGCCTCTTGTTGACTAATAGGAGAAGGTTGGATGATTGGAGCTTGATGAACCATATTTTGTTAAAGTACAATTGGTTCTCCTTGTCCTGGTACTCTCAAGTATACCTCAGGAACAGGGATGTCATGGTTGATAATGTGTGGTGGCACTGGAACTTCATCACCATGGTATAGGCTGGATTTGAATCTCTTAAACACATGTTTATTGGAATGAACAGGTTAAGAGATAGCACCTTCTTTTGGGATGTTGGGAATAAGATCATCAATGATTAATTTTAAGAATTTTGGGTACATATGGAACTTGTTCCTCTTTTCTATTAGATTGTACACGATTCCATTTAGAGTTTGTGTAGCAAAGTTGAATGGTCTTCTTGCAATAATACTGGCTATGGCTGATGAACTTCTTAGAGAAGTGGCATCCTATCCAATCTTTCTGTTCGTCATTGTTTTCTGATAAGTGTGCATTCAGAATCTAGATTGAGCACACATATATGATTTCTTGATTTGCTTTCTCTCAAAGGTGCTTGTGTATCCAGTTGTTCTTAAAACATGTTGAACATAGTTTTTATCAAACTCTATAGACACATTGACATCTTCTTCTCCTAATTGCAAAGCTCTCCTAATAACATCTTTTGAGATTGTGATTTGATGATCATAAACTATGGAAACTATGACTTTCTGATCTTGTACATTTTCTAGATATGCATTGGTCGAGAACTGCATAATAAGTTCTTGATAGATCTCTGGTCTCATACTCATTGCTTGGAATAGCCTTGTTTGTCTGATATCATTGATCATGTCTCTATAATTCTCAGACTTTGGAGAATTAGGATTAAGACACGCATAGATGTTATGGTCTCTTACAAACAATAAGTTGGCCATATCTGCAAAATAAAACAGAGATGAATTAGTACTTGTGCTATGTAATGAGTGATTAATGTTGACATAATGTAAATTTGATTTGGTGTTCATGGTTATGGTAATATGATTTTGAGTTTGAAAGATTAACCACGTTTGATTAGCATATTAGAATGCCATGACTGTGTTTGTTTGATTGACAACATGGGTTTTGACCATGTCAACGTTGACTTTGATGAAATTTTGTAAAAAGTCAATTCTAGTCAAATTTTCATTTGCAAAAATCAATGATGTTGTGTTGTTTTGATCATAAGTTGTTGTGATCATGTTTGATTGATAACAAGGTGTCAATGTGTTTCAAATGAACATATATTTTGGATGTTTGAACAAATTTTCAACGATCATAGTTGACTTTTTGGTCAAACTGTTACATTTAATGCCAATTGAATGTTCATATTTAATGTTGTTGTGTTTTAGCATACTTTAACTGTAAACAATGTTTGTTATAGCATTTACAACATGTTTGATAAGTTATATCATGTTTGACACGTTTTGAAACAGATTTAAGAATCAAACTCTCATTTTTATAAATTTTGGTCATGAACACTTTGAATGTTCATATACCCGATGAACATTCAATCAAATTCTATCAAACGGAATGATCTTATGTACGCGTTTATGGCTTTTAAAAATGTCTTCACTTTTTGATTTAAAAAATAACAATCTTTGATTAGAATTTTTGGTCCGGTTCATTACATAACCTAGGGTTTTATAACGATCGAATCAAAATATATTTAAAGATTGATATTTTGGATGTTTGATAATTTAGAAAATGTTTTTGTACCTATTTGATTGATCAAAAGTTGTGAAATCAAATAGATATGTGGTTTATGATCATAATCAGTGAGTACTGTTTCAACGTTTAAAATTTTTAATTTAGCTTGGACACTCGTGATGAATGAAAAATTTCCAAGTGTTTCACTATATATACAGCGGATATATTGTGCGTTTGCTGTGTGTATAGTTTATTCATGCGTTGTATAAATAGTCTTAAGTTAAAATGAATTTACTCATACGCTATGTGTATCACGTGCATTGTGACTACAGTGTATCCGTTGTGTACCTTTGTGGGTATGCTGTGGACACTTGAATGTTTTACAACGTGTTCACAGCGGATGGTTGTTAAAACATGCGCTATGGACACATGATTGGTTTGCAAAGATCACAGCTGATGACTGATTGTCATGCGCTGTGTATACTTACACTATACCCATAACATATGAATATTTATTCATGCGATGTGGACACTTGATTGTTTTGATAATTGTTTACAGTTGATGTTTGTTAGTCACGCGCTATGTACAATTGTATGATTTGTGTACATTGTATGCTTGTCGTTGCTCATATGCTGTATACACCTGATCTGTTTACCTTTGGTCATATGTTGTAGACTGATACTATATTCACAGCAAATGTTTTACCTTTGATGTAGACTGATACTATGTTTAGATGCGATGTAAACAATTTGTAACTGTGCTTATTGATGTACAACAAATACGCATTTGTATATCCACTGTATACACTTGGTGTGTTTCATAATTTTTTTGGATAACTGTGTCAACAGCAGATGCCTGTTTGTGTGTCCGCTGCAACTACAGTTGTCAAAACTTTAAGAAAATTTATGTTTGTTTGAAATTTTGCTCATCAGCTGTGTAATTTAATACATACGTTGTGAGCATTTGAATGAAAATTTATTTTTTTTGTTTTGATGTACTTACAACGCATATGTGTTTGGTCATTCGCTGTCCATACTTAACAAAAATTGTTGAATGATTTTCAAAAACTGTTTGTTAAAATTTTAGCAAATTTTAACATGATTGCTATATGGATGTTGATATTTTATCACAGGCAATGATATGCATGTATATGTGTCAACCTGTTATTTTTGCATGCTTGCTTGACTTGGTTAATTTTTCTTGTTAAATAAAATGAAATGAATAAATTTTAGAATCTCAAAAATTTCAATATTAAATTTTAATATGTATGTTGGTTTACATATTTTGTTGCCTTTGATATTTCCATATTCATTTTTCAATGATATTTGATGTCTATGTGTTTGGTTTTTGAATGGTGAACAGGATTATCAGTTATGAGCATGGTAGCATATTTGTCTATGTGTATGGGTGTTTTTAGAAAGTTGTAACCATAGTCAAGTATTTAGTTTTAAATCCAAAGCACTTAAGAATAGCAAGAAGAAGCAGCTATGTATTCTGCTTTAGCTGTTGACATAGAGACATTTGTTTGTTTCTTGTACCTAGGAGATCAATCTTGATCCAAGTAACTGACATCCTCCTTTGGTTGATTTTCTATTGTTGTTATAGCCACCATAGTCACTGTATGTATATGCATAAAATAAGAAGTCTCCATCTTTTAGATACCAAAGGCCAAGATCTGGTTTGCCTTTCAAATATATCAAGATTCTCTTCACTACGTTGATGTGTGACTCTTTGGGGTCTTCATGATATCTTGCACACATGCATACTACATACATTATGTCTGGTCTGCTTGCAGTAAGGTACATCAGAGATCCAATCATAGATCTTTATAACCTTTTATCTACTGATGTTCCTTCTTGATTTGATCCAAACTTTAAGCCTATGACAAATGGTGTTTTGCTTGATGGACAATCAGCCATGTTGTATTTCTTTAATATCTAATTGACATATTTGCTTTGATTGATGAAAATCCCTTTTGGTGATTGTTGAACTTAAAGCCTAAGGAAGAATGTGAGTTCTCCTATTGAACTCATCTGAAACATTGATTGCATAAGGGTTTCAAAGTCTCTACATAGTTGTATGTTTGTGGGTCCAAAGATGATGTCATCCACATAGACTTGAACAACTAACAAGTCTTGTCCATGCTTCCTCAAGAACAATGTTTGATCAATCTTGCCTCTTGTGTAACCATTTTGTAGTAAAAACTTGGACAACGTTTCATACCACTTCCTGGGCGCTTGATGAATACCATACAAAGCTTTATCCAATTCGTATACTTTGTAATGGTATTCTGGATCTTCAAATTCTAGTGGTTGAGCAACATATACTTCTTCGTCTATCTTTCCATGCAGAAATAAACATTTCACATCCATTTGAAAGATAGTGAATCTTTTTGAAGAAGCATATGCAAGGAACACTCACTTTACTTCCAATCTTACCACTAGAGCAAAGATATCATCATAGTTAATACATTCCTCCTGAGTGTATCCTTGTGCTATAAGCCTTGCTTTGTTTCTTATGACAATCCCTCTGTCATCTGCTTTATTTTGGTAAAGCCATCTGGTTCTAATAGCATATTGGCCTTTAGGTAGATCAACCAGCTGCCATACCTTTAGCTTTCTGAATTGTTATAGTTCTTCTTGCATGGCTTCTATCTAATTGTTGTCTTTTAGGGCCTCAGTGATGTTCTTTGGACAGTAAGAGATAAGAAGCAAGAGAACACGCAAATGTTTGATATATCAGATTGACTGCTTGTCAATCTAGCATTTATTTCACCTATAATGTTCTTTAATGGATGATATTCGTGAACTCTAGTTGTTTCAATCTGATCACCAGGTATTGTTGAGTCATGATTACTGATGGCGAGGTCTGGTGTAGATGGTTAGGCATAAGTGTTTAATCGGTTTGGTTCATTTGTATGTTGGTTGCCATAGAATGTTTGAGGAGAATCATGGAAGAAATCTAAGATTTCATCCTCATGATGTGTGTTTGGGAGAGATGGTGTTATGGTCGATGTTCCCTTTGATGTGTTGATTTGATCAGGTGGAGTTGTAACTATTGTGCTTGATGTAGTTTTTGTTCTCCTTAGGGGATCTGCTGTTAATGGAACATCTATGCTTGTTGGTGGAATCATGGGATATTCAACATCTTCTATGGTACCTGAAACATCAAAGTAATATGTGTCAAATGATTTTATTAATGAGTCTATATCAAACAACCAGTCCGAGCCAATGAGTTTGTTGATGAAAGAATGTTCAATAAAAACAACATTAATTGTTTCTTCCACTATGTTATGTCTTGGGTTGTATACTCTATAAGCTTTTGAGATTCTAGATTATTTAATAAAGAACTCATCGTCTGCTTTAGGAGCAGGCTTTGATAGATGTTCTCTGGCATTTAATATAGACACAGAACATCCAAAAGCCTTAAGAAATCTTATAAATGGTTTTCCTTTAAACATAAGTTGATAAGGTGTTTAAGTATGTTCTTTAATAATTAATGTTCTATTTTGAATGTAGCAAGCTGTATTGATTACTTTTCCCCAAAAGGATATAGGTAATAGAGAGTCTGCTAACATAAATCTTCTAGCTTCTATTAATGTTCTATTTCTCCTTTCAGCTACTCCATTCTACTGAGGAGTTCTTGCTACACTTAATTGCTGACTTATTTCTTTTTCTACTTAGTAAGTAGAAATAATGTCATTCTTAAATTCAGTTCCATTATCACTTCTCAAAGTTTTGACTTTAAGATCAAGCTTGTTTTCTATCTTAGTGATAAAGAATTTGATGATTTTTGGTGTTTCTTACTTGTGTGGTAGAAAGAATACCCATGTAAATCTTGAGTAATCATCTACTATCACTAGACAGTTTTGCTTCTTGCTAATACTTAAAATGTTGAGTTAATTTTAACTTTGCTCCCTAAGATTTGACCAAAGTAACTATTTTCCTCCAAAAGATTAAAACATCAATTTACCTCCAAACGTTTCATATGTTGTTTCAATTTCTGTCCAAAAGTTTCATCATCTTCGACAAAGTTGTAACAACTAATGAAACTTGTAGACTAAAATTAAAACAACTTATGAAATTTTAGAGGTAAATTGATGTTTTTAATCTTATGAAGGAAAATAGTTATTTTTAACAAACCTTGAGGAGTAAAATTGAACTTAACTCGGAAATGGTTGTTGGTCCAAATTGGTCTATGTGAAACAATTTTAGTGGTGATTGATTAGAGTTTACTAATTTAGAATGATGAGACACTCTAAGTTGTTTGCCTTTTAGACATGCAGTGGAGTGGTCTATACAGAAAAATTCTTTTTGAGGTAGACCTATTACTAGATCACCTTTGACTAATTGATACATTCTGTTAATGTTAGAGTGTCCCCATCTTCTATGCCATAATTGGGAAACATCATCTGTTTCTTTTGATAATAAACAAGTTTCAGGTGTTGACGCTGAAACTATATTCATATTAACTATGTATTTGATGTTTTCACTGCAATCTTCTAGAATATGAAAACCCGTCTTGAGTATGTAGCAGTTGTTGAAGTCAAAGAGTGTGGCATATCGCTTGTCACAAATCTAAGATACACTCGATTGAACTGGAGGTTGGCTCAATAGTTGACATTTTCAAAGCTTATCAGCACATTAGATATTGTCTAGTAATCTTGCCTCTTGTTTTATATACTCCAAATGCTATATTTCCTCCATGTTTGCTTTTCCTGAAGGATGGAACAATTTCTAGTCATATGGCTGAAGCATCCACTGTCAACATAGCATATGTTGTCAGGCCTTCTTTCATGTCCCTGCACAGACAATAAATTTAGTTAGAAGGTACAACCCAAGCAAAAATGGTCTTGGGTATATCGTCTTTCCCTAAAATACAAATCTCTTCAAGAGATGCATTGTTTACTGGTTTAGGAACTCTAGGTATACTAGATTTCCTTTGGTGGTCATAGCTCTTTCAAGAGAGGTGCTTTAAGCTCTTCTCCTTTGATTGCTAATGTCATTTTGTTGTCTGATTTGAGACTTATATCTCTTGTTTGGTTATTTACAATTGTCCTAAAATTATTTATCGGAACTTAAGACAACTTTAGTGTGTGGAGTCTGTCTAGGTGCTCCACATTTGTTCTTGTTAGGAATAATTGGTTTCTTCTTAGTTGATTTCTCAGTACGAGATTGTTTGTTTTGCTTTTACTCTTTTTATTGAAAAAGCAGCTTATAATGTTGTGATTGTATCTATCACAAACAAACAACAGTTGTTAATATAACATGTTTTAGTACTGTGGTTGTTCATGTCATAGTACTTACAATACTTTCCAAATTATCATTTTTTAGTTTGGTGAGTGTATTGATCACACCATTCACAATAAGGTAAATTGGAGATATTTTGGTTGTTTGCAACTTTTTATTTAAGAGATGATTTTGGTGGTACATCAAAAGGAATACTTTGTTGCTTTGGTTGAGTGGTGGTTTTGCCCTTTCTTTTAGTTATTCATTTAAGAGGGGCAGTGGAAGATTCAATATTTCTTCCACCTGAGCAAATGTCAAATATTTTATTTTCTTTTGATTGTTTGGGTGATGGTGTAGTAGTAATGAGTGATTTGGTATGTTGATTGGGGCTATAGTGAGTAATTTGAGGTGGTGCAAGAGCAGATGGTATGTTGATTGCTGGTGGAATTTGTTAACGTGATTGATATCCACTTGATGATTGTGGTTGTCGATTGCCTTTGTCTGCTCTTATCCATGGTTAGACCCTTATTTCTTTGAAGGAACCTTTTGGATTTGCAGGTAATCATAGCCATGGACCATTGAAGATCCATTTCTTCTACCATATCTGGTGAAAGTTCATCCAAATCTTGTTGAATGATGTGTGATGGTGTTAAGTTTGCACCAAGGTATGCTTCAAAACTTGTTTAAAAAGATGCAAATGCTGCCTTTTGTTCTTCACTTTAAAGAGTAATGGTGAGAGCATCCATTGGTTTGTCAAACTTATGGCTATTTTGATTCTGAGAATGTTGTTGTTTGGTGGAACTTGATGCTTGTTGATTTTGATGTTGATGTTGATGCTTATTTTTCTTTAAGGTGTTGCTTTAGGGGAAGCATGAACATAAGTCTTCTTTACTTTTGTCTTTGTTTGGATGATTCTAGAGCTGAGAAGAATGATGTTTCACTTGAGTCAAGAAATTCCTCATCATCATCCTCCCAAGTGCATGTTAGGAATACACTGTGTGTTGATTGCATTTCCTTGAATTTGTATGACTCAACATACCTCATAGTGATGTTGTTTCTTGATCATTCATCAAGTTCTAATGCCTCCAATATGCAAACTAGGGCATCTAATGATAGTGCTTCAATATCAAGTGTTGCTTTCATCTGAGAAACTTACTGTGTCTAGCTCTTTAGAAGTGTGTCAAGCATTTTCCTGTTGATCTCCACTAATTCATACTTAAGTCCATATACAATCATTTCATTGACTAATTGCATAAATCTGTGGAGTTATTGTGGTATTGATTCACCTCAGATGTGATGAAATGTTTCATATTGTGTTCTGAGCTTCTCCTTTTTGATAGCTTTGATTTCATCACTCTCTTTACACATGGTGTAAAGAACTTTCCAAAGTTGATTGGTTGGTTTAAAGTTTTCTACCCTGATTAGAATTTCAAAGGGAAGTGACATGGCAAGGATACTATATGCTTTCATGTCTGTTTTGACTCTTTTTAAGTCTCACCAGCTACATCTTGAGGTTAACTAGCTTATGTTACGAGTCTGGAAAGCCGGATGGTCATCTCTGGTATAAAATAAAATAAAGGGAAAGCGACTGTTATGTATGGTCCCTTAGTAATTGATCAGGGTCACAGAAGATAATCCAATTTCTGAACATGATCTTCCACTGCTTGAAGTCTACTTTGTTCTTCAATCTTGCTGGTTAAAGGCCACTATTTGATCAAGAAACTTCGTTAGACATGCTGATGGTTGTTTAACTTAACGGTTTAAGTTAATTTGATTGATTTTTAGCTTGATGCTAAATTAATTTATCCTAAGGTGATATTTGTTCAATTCCAAATTTGTCACTAGGATTTGTTTGATTGATTTTAGACAAGTTTACCAAATAAAGGAGATTAATCAATTAGTTTTAAAAACTAATTTAATTATTTCTTTCCTAGGAAATGTCAGTCAAGAATACTCAAAGGTATGGAATATTCGGTCAATAACAGTCAAAACCCTTTAAATTTTTGGTAAATGAAAGTCAAAAATCCTAATAAATCTTAAAACACAATATATATGTTAGTTGTTTGAATAAAAAAGATACTCTTAATGATTTTTTGTGAAAATTCAAATGGAGAATGGTTTCTTCACTAGTTTTTGATTTTAATACGAAGAAAATCACTGGAGATTTTGAAGATTTGATTAAGATGAACTAGATTTTATCGTAGAATAGTTGTAGCCGAGCAACTTTATGTGAGACCCGACGATTAAGGTTGTTATGATGATGTTTAGTAAAAACAATTGCAGACAAGCAACTAGGGTTTAAAAATGCTCGAATATGTGTTATAACACGATTTCTGGGTTGAAATCAACCGAAATAGTGTTTGAGTGCTGAAAATTAATAGAATAGTACCTGTGTACTATTTTATTTAAGATCTCCTTAAAACCAATTTGGTTTTATGAGATTTGTGATGATTATGTTTAAAAACTATTTGTGTATGCTTTTGGGAGCTTTGTTACCAATATTAACATAAATTTTTCTTGAATAAGAACCAAAATAGTCTATTAAGACATGTTTTCTAACTATTTGATGAATGGAAATATAGAGGAGTGTTCTTGTCCTATGCTCAATATGGATGTTTTGAAGCTAATTAATAGTATAGATCATTATGTTGATTGAGAGGTTAAAAATCAGTGTATGATTTGAGCCAAGGCTCTGATACCACCAGATGGAATCACCCTTTGAACACTTACTGTTTGTGTACATAGGAAGATCCTCCAAGGACCGTTTTAATTTGTCAACAATGATCAACAATCAATCATCATGGTGCGGAAACCCAAAATGAATAATATGATCTCTAGTGTGTGTGTTTGTGTGATTATGTGAATGAATGCATAAAATAATAAATTGATTGTTTGATTGATAATCTGTTCAAAGCTTACAAAGGATTAGGGTACAAGGCTATTCAAATCCTAGGTACATACTATGTACAATTACAAAAATACCCTTATGTAAATAGAAATTACATAATAATCCTAAGTCAAAGTGTTGTTCGCTGTAGATGATAAAGTGTCCGTTGTGGATCTTAGAATGTCAGATGTGGATGATTGACTTAGTTGTGGGCGTCCGTTGTGAACGCTTGATATGTTTGATGTTGTCCGCTGTGGATGTTGGTCATCCGCTGTAGACTTGTTCATCACCTATGGATTGTGTTCATCCATTTTCAGCACTTGGACATTTCTTAGTGCATCCGCTGTGAAAACTTTTTCATTCGCTGCTAACACTTGTGCAAAATTTATTTTATTTACAAATCCTGTAAAAGAAATATAAATGATACTTATTGTCACACCCTCAAAATCCACGTGCGGTTTTACCGTGAGGCGAGTGAACAAACCAGGATCCCAGTCATTAGTTACTCAGAACGACACTATATGAAACTTTTAAAACAAATCAGAGTTTGAAACTTTAAGACATATGCGGAAGCATTTTGTAAACATTTCAAACATAAGGTACCAAATGTAAACTATGCAAAACACGCACTCAAACCAAAGTATGAAATATGTAATAAGACAAAAAAACAGATGAATGTTTGTTCAAAGTATGCATGACCCGTGCATTCTCCTACAGCAACTGCTAGTAACAACATGAGAAGAGCGTACTAAAATGTTAACACGATGGTTGGTGAGTTCACGAGTTTGTAATCATCATAAACAGTAGCGTTAGTAAAATATAAACAAGTACATTGAAATAGATAGCTAGTCTAATTTCATTAGTAATATACAATAGAGATTCCGCGATCAAAGCTGACTATGTTTTTCTGTTTGCCTCCCGCCACGACATACCAAGTCGCGAAGCTGTTAGTCGTTTAGGACAATATTGCACCCGCTTGACTTCAAGTCGTACGGGTAGAGCTTGTCAACGCCAGTAGTACTACCCAAGATTTCCCGCTAGATTCCTTAATTAACGACCCAAAAGTGTAAGGGCTTTCAATGGTATATCACACTATGTCTTACTAAACACATATTATAATAGTAAAGCGTTTGAAAATAAAGTATGCTTTCTCCCCTAAAAAGAGAGTAAATAAAAGTGGGGCATTGAACTCACCTGGTACGCAAACGAATGATAACAAAAGCTAATGATGAGTGGAAAGACAACCCTTCAAGGGTTACCTAGAACACGTAAGTACATAAGTACGTGCACACAGAAAGCTTAACAACCCTAAGTGCTCAATAAACACGTTGACCCAAGGTTTTGGAAAACAAGACTCATTTGACCTAGTTGACCCGTTTCATGTTAATTGAAATCTTGTTTGATCAAGTATAGCATCTCATACACATGGTCATCATGCAAGTTATTCCTATACAAAACAATAATAAGTTCTATCACGATCATCATACTAACATAGCTTATCATACAACACATACGAATCTCAACCAATCAATCATGCTCAGTACAATTACAATTACAAGTAATAAATCATACATGGAGTCTAATCATGCACTACATGCCATGTGCAGCCACTTACGACTTCACATCCTAAACCCTGTCAATCCTACTAAGTAGGGGCCTCAGATTTGCACGCGTGTATGACGATCATTATCACATACTCAAATACAATTCATATAAGCCAGTAGCCAACTTAATCATATTCAATTACTATAGTGCATCACAACTCATAAGCTTGTACATTCTACCATACTTGCACATTTTTCAAGAACACCTATATTTTCCCATAGATTCATTAACTAACCATATGACCCAATTATCATAGTTTAACACATTAGACATCATCCATGATCACTCTTGCATGCTCCTAACATCCTAATCATGATCAAATCACAAAATCACATGTTTCATATAAATAAAGTTTCCCCTTTGGGAAAGTGACATCCAAAATCTATGTATTCATCAATTTCAATCCCAAATTCATCAATAAAGTTCCTAATCTAGTTCATAGCAATCATAACAACTCATCTAACATACACTAATCATCAAAACATGAATTCCCATGAAGGAAAGTTTCTACTTTAGGCAACGAATGAACTATATGATCAAACCATGGAATTCTTGCATAATCATCATAACCCAACATTCATACAACATAACTAACAACATATCATCATAAAACAATCATCAATTTCAACTTTTCCTCATTTATTTCAAACTGGGGTTCATCATGTATTAAAAACCATAAAACCTTGATAAATACTTACCTTTAGGTGTGTTTAAATGATGATTAGCACTTGTAAACAACTTGTAACACCTGAATCTCAATCAAAATCGATGGTTGCTTGGTGTTCTTCCCAAAATCGCAATGTGTGTGGGTTGGATTTCACGGCCGCGCAAGGGGTTGGGGAGGGGATTAGGGTTTTAATTTTGTTAATTTTATGTTTAGTGGTAATTACACAATAACCTTCCTGATCATATTTTATAAAAACTTAATCTTTTTAACACTTTTAAATAATTTTAACAAGATAAATAATGAATCATTATCATTTAATAACAATCATACATTCTAACTAGAAAACACTTAACATAAATCACATATCACATGTCATCACGTTGTAAAGCGAAATTCTCAAATAATACTTACAATTCAAGGATTATATAATCACGTGTTAATAATCAACCTTACTGATTAAGTTAATACTTGTTATCAAAGTTAATTATTATTAAGTCACCAACGTTCAATGACAACTTGTGTGTGCTCATGACACGTGTATGCAAGACCTAACGGAACTAACGGAGTTGGGTAATGGAAAATTACCGGATGTCGCATTATCCCCATGTTGAAAGAATTTTCGTCTCGAAAATTGCATTACATGATTATGTTATATCACTGGTCTACTGTATTGGCACAAAGAAATTGAGTGAGTTGTCATATCATCCCCATGTTGAAAGAAATTTCATCCTGAAATTTAATCAATACCTTTGCCGGCTGTCTTCATCGTTCGAATATATGAGGATACTTAAGCGTCATTTGATCCTCACGTTCCCACATGAATTCCGGTCCACGTCTTGTGTTCCAACGAACTTTGACTATGGGTATCTTGCTTTGCTTAAGGGTCTTGACCTCACGGTCCATCACCTCAATTGGTTCTTCAATGAATCACAATTGTTCATCTACTTGCACTTCATCGAGCGGTAGAACCAATGTCTCGTCAGATAAACACTCTTTCAAATTAGAGACATGAAATACATTGTGAACTCCACTCAACAAATCAGGCAGGTCTAATCGATACGCCACTGGACTTATTCTTTCTAGAATTTCAAATGGCCCAACGTATCTCAGATTAAGCTTGCCCGTTTTGCCGAATCGAATCACACCTTTCCATGGTAAGACTTTCAGTAAAACTTTGTCGCCGACTTGAAACTCCAAAGGTTTTCATCACTTGTCTACATAACTCTTCTGTCGGTCTCGTGCTGCAGCCATACGATTCCGTATCTGCACGATCTTCTCGGTAGTCTCGTGCACCAATTCCGGGCCAGTTAGCTGACTATCACCAACTTCCATCCAACAAATTGGTGATCTACATTTTCATCCATATAACGCCATAAATGGTGCTGCCTTGATGCTAGTATGATAGCTATTATTGTAAGAAAATTCCACCAACGGTAGATGGACTTCCCAATTGTTCCTAAAATCTATCACACAGGCATGCCACACGTCCTCCAGAGTTTGAATAGTGCGCTCACTCTGACCGTCGATCTGAGGGTGGTAAGCGATACTCATGTCTAAGCGTAGGCGTCGCGATTAGAAATAATCGAGATCGGTACCCCATGTCTCGAAACTACCTCCTTCAGATAAATTCGAGTTAACTTATTCATTTTATCAGTTTCCTTGATTGCCAAGAAGTGAGTAGACTTAGTCAATCGGTCTACGATCACCCAAATCATGTCACAACCAGTAGGGGTCCGGGGTAATTTAGTAATGACATCCATAGAAATCTGTTCCCACTTGCATAAAGGAATCTCAGGTTGTTGTAGTAACCCAGATGGCTTTTGATATTCAACTTTAACCTTAGAACAGGTTAAACACTTGCTCACATACGTAGCTATGTCTGCCTTCATATTAGGCTACCAATAGTGCACCTTCAGGTCATGATACATCTTGTCTGAACCAGGATGTATAAAGTACTTAGACTTGTGTGCTTCAATCATAACCAAGTCCTTTAGGTTTCCATACAATGGCACCCAAAGTCTATCCGGGAAGTAGCGGATTCTATCGACTTTCACCATAAATTGCTTGTCCATTCCATGTAACGATTCAGATTCAACATTTTTCGCTTTCAAAGCTTCTGTCTGAGCTTCCTTGATTTGTTCTGGTAATTGAGTGCTAATCGTAAGCTGTAGAGCTCGCACTCATCGAGGCTTAGCAGTTTCCTTCCTGCCTAAGGCATCAGCAACCACATTTGCCTTTCCCGGGTGGTACTTAATTACGCAATCATAATTGTTTAATAACTCTACCCAATGTCGCTGCCTCATATTCAGCTCTTTTTGCTCAAAGATATGCTGAAGACTCTTGTGATCGGTGTAAATTATGCAATTGGTACCGTACAAGTAATGTCTCCAGATCTTGAAGGTAAAAAAGCACTGCACCCAGTTCCAAGTCATGGGTGGTGTAGTTCTTCTCGTGCACCTTCAGTTGTCTCGAAGCATAGGCTATCACCAGGTCACATTGCATCAAGACACAGCCGAGCCCTTGGATAGAAGCATCACAGTAAACCACAAAGTCATCACTTCCTTCTAGTAATGCTAATATCGGTGCGCTACAATGCTTTCGTTTCAACAACTGGAAAGCTGTTTCTTGACTCTCTCCCCATTTAAACATGGTACCTTTATGTGACAAAGCAGTGAGAGGTTGAGCGATCTTGAAAATCCCTCAATGAAACGCCGATAGTACCCAACCAATCCAAGGAATTTCCGTATCTCACTAGGCGTTTTAGGAACTAACCAATTCTTTATCGCCTAAACTTTTACAGGACCCACATGTATTCCTTTTTCGTTAACAATGTGACCCAGAAATTGCACTTCACGAATCTAGAAATCACACTTGGAAAACTTGGCGTACAATTGTTCCTTTCTAAGTAATTCCAAGATTAGACGTAAGTGCTCCTCATGTTCCTCCTTGGTCCTAGAATAGATCAATATGTCATCGATAAATACGATAACAAACTAATCGAGATAGGGTTTGCACACACGATTCATGAGATCCATGAATACTACTGGTGCATTTGTCAACCCAAATGGCATGACCAAGAACTCATAATAACCATAACATGTACGAAATGCGGTCTTTGAGATGTCTTCCTCTCGAACTCTCAGTTGATGATAACCAGACCTCAAATCAATCTTAGAGTAATAGCTTGATCCTTGAAGTTGATCAAACAAATCATCTATACGAGGCAAAGGGTATCGATTCTTGACTGTAACTTTGTTTAATTCTTTGTATTCGATTCAAAATGTACCATCCTTCTTCTTAAGAAAGAGAATAGGTGCTCCCCATGATGATGAGCTCAGTCGAATAAACCCTTTATCCAACAGCTCTTGAAGTTGTGCAGATAGTTCCTGTAGTTCGTTCGGGGCTAATCGGTAAGGTGTTCTCATAATCGGAGTTGCTCCGGGAGTCAAATCAATTTGAAACTCAACTTGACAATGAGGTGGCAGTCCAGGCAGATCTTCTGGAAACACCTCTGGAAAGTCTCGAACAACCAGAATATTCTCTATCTTCTTTTCCTCTTGTTGCTTATCAGTTACAAGGGCTAATAAGGCTAAGCAGTCCTTGCGTAGCCACTTCCGCGCTTTCATAAAGGATATGATGCCTATCACAGCACCACTTTTCTCTCCTTTAACCGAGAGAATTTCTTCGTCTAGGAGAGGAATGCGGATAACCTTCTCGTGACAAATTACTTTCGCCTACTTCTCGGACAGCCAATCCATGCCCATGACCACATCGAAACTCCCAAGTGTAACAGGCATGAGGTCGATATCAAGGAACCAACAAGTTCTATCTTGCAACCCCTAAGGATGTGTGTAACGTAGATTTGCTTACCATAAACTAGTTCTATGGTATATTTAGATTCCAACATTGAAGGTATATCACTTAATAGACTACTAAACTTAGTAGAGATAAAACTTCTATCGGCTCTAGTGCCATACAAAACAGTAGCAAAACGACCATTAATAGGAAATTTACCAGTAATAGTAGTGGGGTCGTTTAGAGCCTCACCTGAACCCATGACAAAGGATCTCCCTTTAGCTCCTCCATTGTTGCCACCATTGTTGTTACCATTGCCGTGGTTGTTGTTGTTTCCACCGTTGCCAGCACCATTCCCGTTTTTCTTCAACTGAAGGCAATTCCTCTTGTAGTGTCCTTCCTTTTCATATTCAAAGCAACCTTTTGGTGTTTCTTAGGGTTACTGAGGCTTCTTCATCAACTCACCATGGTAATCCTTTGCCATATGTCCAGCCTTACCACAACGATGACATCAAATATTTTCACACCTACAATTGTGGTGGTAGGTGCATCGATTACATTTAGGATACTTCTCCACGTATCCTCCTTGTCCTGGTGCAGATGAAGATCCTTGATTGAAACTTTGATTGTTATCAAACTTCTTCTCCTGTAGCTTCTAAGGCTTACCGTTTGATGAGGAACAGTTAGTTTTCCCACTTGCTCTTGTTATCGGGTACGCTAGCCACCGCGCCTCGTTTGGGTAGCTTCACCTATTCCATTGCCTAGTTAGTCAGCCTGTTGGCTAATCGAATAGCATGTTGTATGGTGGCAGGGTTAGAGGCTGTCACCATACTCTGAATTTCAGGAATCGATCCACGTTAGTACAACTGAACCCTCTTATGCATCTCGTTCACCATTCCCGGGCACAAGGTTGCCAACTCATGAGACCTTGTGGTATAGGCCTCCATCTCAGAACCTTGCATCTTCAACTGCCAGAGTTCAACTTCCAGCTTTTGCACCTCATCATGAGAGCAATACTCCTCAGTCATCATCGTCTTGAATTCTTCCCAAGGGAAGTCATTAGCCATCGCCTGACCCAGCATCTGTACCTGGGCATTCCACGAGGAGAGTGTTGCACCTTCGAGGGTTCTAGTAGCGTACTTCAAATGATCGGCTAGCCGACAGTCGCATTTAACAAAGTCTGATTCAATCTTCTCAACCCACTGCACCAATCCCACAGCCCCTTCAGCTCCACTATAGGTATGGGGCTTGCAATCCATAAAGGATTTGTAGATACAGGGTAGGGGTCTTGTGTCAACCAACCAAACATTAGTTGAACAGCTTAAACAAGCACTAGAGTATTTTTCAAGCCACTTGTATCATTTAGCTGTTGGTTGTGCGGCTTGTACATCAACCACTGCCACCTGCACATGTTCATTAATCAGGGCAGCCAGTTCAGCGGGAGTCAGATTCACTGCACTCGTGCCACGACCGAGTCCTGCGCCACGTCCTCTGCCTTCAACTTCCATTTTCACTTTACATTCGCAAACACGATAATGAGCAACATCTAACATATTTAACTCATTGAAGCATTGTAAATAGTAATAAAATAATGAAGTTCATCAACCATAACATTTATAACCAAAACAACAACCAAAGATAAATAGATTGTAAGTAATTCATAAAATATTAAATCGATGTCAAAATTTTTAGTTTCTCAGTTTGGTGGAAAACAACCCTTCCCACATAGGTTTTTTTATAAAAAAAATGCTACATAGTCCAAGTCAGATGAATGGGAAGATCAATCTAATACATCAGATCTATCACTATCTTCCTCCATCTCTATAGGTTCTTCTTCTTCTAGGGCTTCCTCTGGCTCTTCCTTGGGTTCCTCTTCAGGTTCTTCCTCGGGTTCTGTGGCAATATGCATCGCGGCAAACTGGGCTTCCATGTCACCAAGTCTTACCACATTGTCGTGGATGGTGTTATCCCTAGCATCCGAGCGATGGATCGCCTGAGCCATTCTATCAGCTAAGGAGCACTGGTAGTCATAGCACTTCAATGGTAGTTCCTTCACTTCTGCCACTATCATCTTCGTCTCACGTAGCTCATATCGTAGAGCACCGACCACCTCATTCAGCTTATTAGTGCGTTGTTTCTCTGTGTCTAGAGAAGCAACTAAAGCTGCAATCACCGGCTTGCTCGAATATGGTATCGAAGGAAGGGTAGGTGCAGGTAACTGAGAAGTAGACCTAGTCCTCGGCCTAGTAGGTAGGGGTTTAGAAACATGCTCCCTATAAAGCATACGGTTTACATAGGTAGGATAGTAACTCCAATCCCGCAGAGCATCACATTCAGGCAGTGCAAATGGTTGATCCTAGTCTATCTCCTCGGGAGGATAAGGAAGTCGGGGCCACTCAGGTCCCCTATTGGGTACAGAAGTAGGAGGAGGTGATTCAGAACGTGCAGGCCTCTTACTTAGATCCCATGAAGATGATGCCATGTTGCAGGGTACGTGATGCGTATGCCAATAAGTATACAATAAAGGAAAAGTAACTAGTAACTAACAAACTGTGCGGTTATAGACTACTGTGTATGCGACCTAGTTCCCTATAACCAATGGCCCTGATACCAATTTGTCACACCCTCAAAATCCACGTTCAGGGTTTTATCACGAGGCGAGTGAACAAACCAGGATCCCAGTCATTAGTTACTTAGAATGACACTATATGAAACTTTTAAAACAAATCAGAGTTTGAAACTTTAAGACATTTGTGGAAGCATTTGTAAACATTTCAAACATAAAGTACCAAATGTAAACTATGCAAAACACGTACTCAAACCAAAGTATGAAAGTATGCAATAAGACAAAAACAGATGAATGTTTGTTCAAAGTATGCATGACCCCGTGCATGCTCCTACGACAGCTGCTAGTAACAACCTGAGAAGAGCATACAAAAGTGTCAACACGATGGTTGGTGAGTTCACGAGTTTGTAATCATCATAAACAGTAGCGCTAGTAAAATATAAACAAGTATATTGAAATAGATAGCTAGTCTAATTTCATTAGTAATAAATAATAGTGATTTCGTGATCGAAACTGACTATGTTTGTCTGTTTGCCTCCTGCCACGACATACCAAGTCATGACGCTGTTACTCGTTTAGGACAATATTGCACCCCGCTTGACCTCCAGTTGTATGGGTGGGGCTTGTCAGACCCAGTAGTACTACCCAAGATTTCCTGCTAGATTCCTTAATTAACGATCCGAAAGTGTAAGGGCTTTCAATGGTATATCACACTATGTCGTACTAAACACATGTTATAATAGTAAAGCGTTTGAAAATAAAGTATGCTTTCTCCCCTAAAAAGAGAGTAAATAAAAGTGGGGCATTGAACTCACCTGGTGCGCAAACGAATGATAACAAAAGCTAATGATGAGTGGAAAGACAACCCTTCAAGGGTTACCTAGAACATGCAAGTACATAAGTACGTGCACACAGAAAGCTTAACAACCCTAAGTGCTCAATAAACACGTTGACCTAAGGTTTTGGAAAACAAGACTCATTTGACCTAGTTGACCCATTTGACCCGTTGGTGACATGTTAATTGAAATCTTGTTTGATCAAGTATAGCAACTCATACACATGGTCATCATGCAAGTTATTCATGTACACCACAATCATAAGTTCTATCACGATCATCATACTTACATAGCTTATCATACAACACATACGAATCTCAACCAATCAATCATGCTCAGTACAATTACAATTACAAGTAATAAATCATACATGGAGTCTAATCATGCACTACATGCCATGTGAAACCACTTACGACGTCGCATCCTAAACCCTGCCAATCCTACTAAGTAGGGGCCTCAGATTCGCACGCGTGTATGACGATCATTATCACATACTCAAATGCAATTCATACAAGCTAGTAGCCAACTTAATAATATTCAATTACTATAGTGCATCACAACTCATAAGCTTGTATATTCTACCATACTTGCACATTTTTCAAGAACACCAATATTTTCCTATAGATTCATTAGCTAACCATATGACCCAATTATCATAGTTTAACACATTAGACATCATCCATGATCACTCTAGCATGCTCCTAACATCCTAATCATGATCAAATTATAAAATCGCATGTTTCATATAAATAAAGTTTCCCCTTTGGGAAAGTGACATGCAAAATCTATGTATTCATCAATTTCAATCCCAAATTCATCAATAACATTCCTAATGTAGTTCATAGCAATCATAACAACTCATCTAACATACACTAATCATCAAAACATTAATTCCTATGAAGAAAAGTTTCTACTTTAGGCAATGTATGAACTATATTATCAAACTATGGAATTCTCGCATAATCATCATAACCCAACATTCATACAATATAACTAACAACATATCATCATAAAACAATCATCAATTTCGACTTTTCCTAATCAATTTTAAACTAGGGTTCATCAAGTATTAAAAACCATAAAAACTTGATAAATACTTACCTTTAGGTGTGTTTATATGATGATTAGCACTTGTAAACAACTTGTGACACTTGAATCTCAATCAAAATTGATGGTTGCTTGGTGTTCTTCACAAAATCGCAATGTGTGTGTGTATTGGAGTTCTCGGCCACGCAAGGGGGGTGGGGAGGGGATTAGGGTTTTAATTTTGTTAATTTTAAGTTTAGTGGTAATTACACAATAACCCTCCTTGATTATATTTTATAAAAACTTAATCTTTTTAACATTTTTAAATAATTTTAACAAGATAAATAATGAATCATTATCATCTAATAACAATCATACATTCTAACTAGAAAACACTTCACATAAATCACATATCACATGCCATCACGTTGTAAAGTGAAATTCTCAAATAATACTTACAATTCATGGATTATACAATCACGTGTTAATAATCAACCTTACTAATTAAGTTAATACTTGTTATCAAAGTTAATTATTATTAAGTCACCAACGTTCAACGACAACTAGTGTGTGCTCACGACACGTGTATGCATGACCTAACGGAACTAACAGAGTTTGGTAACGGAAAATTACCGGATGTCATAATTATTGTTGTGCTTGAATAGTACTTATGTTTAAATGTTAGTATATGATTGTTTGAACGCTAGAGCTTGTTTGGTTGACTAAGGAAAGCATTATCCTTCAATTTGCTTGTTGTAGTCCAACAATAGAAATCAAATATACATAAATAATCCTATTGTGAATAACCAAAAGCTATGGCACAAAGCTATGCTACCGTGAACAATTAAATTGATAGAAAAAAATCAAAAACAAAACATAACATAATCAATAAAAACTATATAGAGGCACCAACCAAAAACGTTATACTTTGGCATAATAATAAAGCTATTGAATAAATTGAAGATCACGTTTATAATACAATCTAATAGAATATAATCGATAAACTAACATCCCATATAATAATAGCAAAGCAAACTTGGATTGTTGGTCGTAGGTTTTCTTGCGACAGGAGTGAACAAAGAGATGGATGATATTTAAGGGTTTTTTTTTCAGAGAAATGGAATCAAACTTATTGAACTTATCTAAATTTAGTAGGTTTTATTTATTTATTTTAATAAGTGTAAATTTGTCACTAAATGAATTTTTATTAAGGAGGGCAAATATGTAATTTTAAATTTATGCCGGGTAAATATGCAATTATGTAGATTTTTAAGTAACGTATGCAATTCCTTATATCCGGGACCTTTACATAAAAGACCTGATATATTCATGACAATGAGTATCCGTAAACCTTATAATCATTGCATATATGTTCACATACTCAAAGCGGAGATGACTTCACTCCAAAACAAATTACAAATTACCACCATATAAGCAATAGTGGCGGCCATACAATACACTTACACTTGGGTCTAAACCTCCGAATTTTGGAGGGCCTCAATTTTTAAATTCTGTTTAATTATATGATTTTATACAAAGCCTATTAGCACCCTAATATTGCATAAAGGCGAACAGTGAGTCATGAAGCGTTATTTGTGAAGACTGAACAGACATTTGGTGACTAAAAAAAATAAGAAAGCCTAAAATCAGGCTACTCAATATTCAATATTTCCCGATGAGGCAAGGAAGATAACGTTAGAATCAGTGCAAGAAGCTAAAATAAATCGGTAGAGGAAGGCCAGGGGCTCAATCGCCAATTATTGTTCTCGCAAATCATTGGCCGTTGTCTGCCACTCCGCTTGGTTCTGATTATATAACCTCTAGGATGTTTTCTACTAAATTCTGTTTATTGATCAGATCACAAACTTGAGTGTGGATTAAATGCCTTTAGCGGTTACATACTGATCTTTTCGCTTGATTTTACTCTTAGAACTCAGAAAGGTGTTATCAACACGTTCATGACCCTCATTATAATCATGTCTAACCATTTCTTAATCTGCCTAACCCGTTTATTAGATGATTAAATATGTTTATATTATTAAATTGTTAAAAATATTAAAAATATATTTTTAATCCTCTTGTTTCAAATATATAATGAATTGAGCTTAAAGTTATTATTATTGTTATCCATTGTAGTATTTGGTGACATTTATTTTTGTTATGCGTCATATGAAGACGTATAAAGCCACAAGGATATCAGAATAGTTCTAAAGAAAAGGAATTTCTAAATAAAAATGAAATGTAAATACTTTGTCCGTTGATAGAATCTCTCTGAACTATAATATAAACTCCATTGTTATCTGAAAAAAAAACATTATATAAGAAACAATTAAGTAATGTGAAAATTACACCACATATTTAACTCAATAACAGCACAACATACAATTTGTGATGTGTATTAAATAGAAGTAAACGAAATTATGTAACAACTACAAAACTTAAAAAGGAAGGAAGAGGAGGTTCTAAGTAAGTGGAAGGAATAAAGTTGGACAAAAGAAGAAAAATTCCCAAAAGTGGGGTATAAAACGGAAAGGGCCGCCCCTTTCCCTCATTTTCGCATGCAACTAACCCCCAATTTCTAAAGAGAGAAAGTCAAAGGAGTTCATCAAAGTATGATTTTTATCGTACTTTCTCTTAGATATAAACTAGATCTAAGATCCTAAGTTGATTTCTATGATTATTTATGTGTAAAGTTTGAAACTTTACGTGTGAATGGGCGTAGATCTTAAGTTTTGCTCTCAGGTTTAGGGTTTTGTTCGAAGGCTTGTTAAGGTGAGTTCTAGATCCTCTTATTTACATGTTTATACCTTTTAGGGCTGATATGCATGCCAATATTTTAAATCTTTTATACCTTATGCTTTTCTATGATAAGGTGGAATTTTTATGAGAATACTATGTTTTATTAAGATCTATGACCATTTTGCTTCCATGATGTGTTCTAGTTATGAACCCTAGCTAAATGTTGACTAGATCTATGGATTAGAGTCATGCACTACTTGATTATGTTTTAAAATACCTATGTTTGAAATTGGACAGAAGGATTTACTCGGTTGCATTACTCTCTTCAAGCACAATGATAATGAAAAGTCTGGCAAGCATAATGAATGGAGGTGAGCGACCATGTTGTCATTAGCTCAACTTATGTGTGGTTGTTTCACTCCATAAGAATGTACATCTGGTTCTAATCCTTGAGATTGACCATGGAATAAAAGGGACCCTTATTCATGAGCAGGCTTCGTGCCTAACAGTATGGGTCAACTGTTAGGGGTTAGCTACCATGATAAACATGTACTCGCATGGGTTCGACATTTGCTGTCAACCATATGTTTTAGGCTCTTGGTTTGTGCAAACCTAGTTTATGAAATGTTATAAGTCAATTTGACTGTTACATATAATGAATGTGTGTTCATTGTAAAAAGATTTACATATAAGGCCCCGATCCTGAGAAACCACACAGTTGATCATTTATAGCACAAAACATATTAAAATACATAGAAATATGAAAACATTGAAGTGAAATAATTTAACATATCCATTTCATGTTTTAATTACAATTTTTGACAAGGAATACATCATTGTCATTAAGTTCAAAAGACATTTCTGTTGTATTACAAGACAAAAACATTATTTCTGTAAAAACATGGATGCAAGTCTTTATTCGCCAAATAACTCCATCCTCGTGCCATCCCCAGCAACCTCATTACCTGCCAACTGATATGCATACTAAATCAGTGCTGCTAAGAGAGTTTTAGTTTTGTTAATATAAAAATATACATTTTTGAATGCTTCCTTTAGTGATCACCCATCCATAATACATAACAGTCGAATTGACTCAAAATATATATATATATATATATATATATATATATATATATATATATATATATTCATTAAGATGTTTTTTATCTTTCTTTCTTTCATTATCTTTCTCTTTCATTAACTAGGATTGCACAAAGCAAGAGCCTACATCATATGGATGGAAACGAATGCCGAACCCCTGCTAGTACACATTTATAAGTGATAGCTAACCCCTGACAGTTGACCCACACTACTAGGCACGAAGCCCGCTCATGAATACAGGTCCCATTCATTTATTCATTGGTCAATCACAAGGATTAGACCCTAGATGTGCATCCTCATGGGTTGAAACAGCTGCACGTCAGTTGAGCTAACGACGACATGGTCGTGCACCTCCATTCATTTTGCCTGCAAGGCTTTACATTCATCATTAGCCGCATATTTATAAGTCCACCCCCTTATATACGTTTCATCCCCGAAAACTATCACTCCTTAAAGAGATCGGGGTAGTGCCGTCTCATTTCTTCCTTCGATTCCTAAGTGGCCTCAGATCCTTTGTGATTCTTCCACTACACTTTTACTTGACTAATCACTTTGTTTCTTAACTATTTCTCCTTCCGATCCAAAATAGCTACCGGTTGCTCCACATAATTCAACCTTTCATCAACCTCAATGTCCGTGAGAGGGATAACAACATCACCTTCCACTAAACACTTTTGTAAATGAGATACATGAAACGTAAGATGAATCCCATGCAGCACATCAGGAAGTTCCAGCCTATATGCCACCTCACCAACCCTAGCAATGATTTTGAATGGCCCAATGTACCTTGGGCTCAATTTCCCTCTTTTTTAGAAACAGATGATTGCTTTCCATCGAGACACCTTTAATATCACCTTATCTCCTACTTGGTACTCAATCGGCCGTCTTCTATTATTAGCATAGGACTTCTGCCAATCTTTTGCTGCTTCCTTAAAGGCCTTAATCTTTTCCATCTTTTTGGTCGTGGCGTCGATAATCCCGATACTTCCTTACTCCTTCTGCCCGATATCACCCTAACACACTAGGGTTTTGCATCATCTCCCCTACAACATTTCGAATGGTGGAATGCCTATACTTGCATAATAACTATTGTTGTAGGAGAACTCTGCGAATGGTAGGTTCTTATCCCAACTTCCACCAAAATCAATAATGCATGCCCGGAGCATGTCCTCTAAGGTTTGAATCATTCATTCTGATTGACCGTCTGTCTGAGGGTGGTAAGCTGGGCTAATGTGTAACCTCCTTCCCAGCACATCGTGGAATTTCTTCCAAAACTTGGATGTGAACCGAGTGTCCCTATTAGAAACAATGGACACTGGCACACTATGACGAGTTACAATCTCTTTGACGAATAGATCCGCCAACCTTTCCGATAAGTAAGTCTCTCGGATTGGCAAAAAGTGGGCACTTTTTGTCAAGCGGTCTACGATCACCCAAATGGTATCACATCCTCTCGCCGTATGATGCAATTTCATGATGAAGTCCATTGTGATGTGCTCCCACTTCCATTCGGGTATATCTAAAGGTTGGATCTTCCCGTATGGTTTCTAATGTTCTGCTATCACTTGCAAACAAGTCAGGCACTTACGTACCCTACCACGTCACGCTTCATCCCCGGCCACCATTAATCCTTCTTCAGGTCATGGTACATCTTTGGAGCATTATGATGAATGAAAATACGGAGTTTTATGTGCTTCATTAATAATCCTTCCTCTCAGATCCCCGTAGTGATGAATCCACATCCGCCTGAATCGGGTTCTAACACCAAGAGTTTCTCCCGTAAATTTGATGTCTGTCATTTCATTCTCTCTAAGTTGATCATATCATCCTTCAATGCCTCCTTTTGAAACTTTCTGATCTGAGCCATGACATCGGGCGTCATAACCAGCTGACAAGCCTTCATCCGAATCGGTTCAGGTCGTTCCTTTTGACAAAGGGCATCAGCAACCACGTTTGCCTTACTCGGATGATAGTGAATCTCATAATTGTAGTCATTGATCAGCTCTAACCACCTTCTTTGCCTCATGTTAAGATCCTTTTGCTGGAAGAAATATTTTAGGCTCTTGTGATCTGTGAAGATGGTACACTTCGTCCCGCAAAAGTAGTGCCTCCAAATCATCAACGTAAAGACCACAGCCGCCAACTCCAAACCATGAGTAGGGTAGTTACCTCATGGATCTTCTATTGCCGAGATGCGTAGGCTATAACCTTCCCTCGTTGTATCAACACGAAACCAAAGCTCGATTGTGAAGCATCTGAATATACCACCAAGTCATCATTCCCTTCAGGCAATGTCAAGACTGGGGATTAGGTTAACCTCTTCTTCAACTCTTCAAAGGCACCCTCCTAATCTGGACCCCATTCGAACCTCACATCCTTGCGAGTAAGCTTAGTCAACAGGGACGCCACCTTAGAGAAGTCTTTAATAAACTTTCTGTAGTAAGCTGCCAAACCCAGGAAACTATGGATCTCGAATGGAATTCTTAGGGATTCCCATTGCATTACAGCTTTGACTTTCACAGGATCCGCTATTATTCCTTCAAGATTAATCACATGGCCAAGAAATTGGACCTCTCATAGCCAAAATGCACACTTAGAGTACTTCCCATACAACTTCTCGCTCCTAAGTGTCTCTAGTACTTCCTTGAGATGACAGGCGTGCTCCTCTTCACTCTTGGAGTAGATCAGAATATCATCAATGAATACGATCACCGATCTATCTAACCTCAGTTGGCATACCCGATCATAAGGTCCATAAAGGCAGCCGACGAGTTGGTTAAACCAAAAGACATCACGAGAAACTCGTAGTGTCCATAACACATGTGAAAGGCTATCTTAGAGATATCATGTTCCTTCACCTTCAGTTGATGTTAAACCAATCAAAGGTCTATCTACAAGAACCAACTGGCACCCTGGAGCTGATTGAACAAGTCATCAATCCTTGGTAATGGATACCGATTCTTCACAGTCAATTTGTTTAGCTCGCGGTAGTAGATGCACATCCTCATACTACCATCCTTCTTCTTCACGAATGAAACCAGAGAACCCCTTTGGAGAGATGCTTGGTCGAATAAAGCCCTTATCCAAAAGATCTTGTAGCTGCGACATCAGTTCCTTGAGCTTGAATAGGGCCAACCGGTATGGTGCCTTGGCGACGGGTTATGCTCCTGGTATCAAGTCGATCTGAAATTTGATTTCTCTACCGGGTGGGATCCCTAGCAGATCCTCCTGAAACACATCGGGAAAATCACATACTACCGGCAATTCCGACTGTTGGAGCACTGTCGCATCCACATCCTTCGCATAAGTTGGGTAAGCACCACACCCTCACCTCATAAACTTTTCTGCCGTGATCATAGATATCATTCGCAAAATGACGCGTTCCTTGTCTCGGTGAACCGTAACTGTACTGCCGTTGGGCGTAAACAGACGAATAATCTTCTTTCCACACACGATGTTCGCTTCGTAAGTCGCCAACCAATCAATTCCTAACACCATATTAAAGCCTCCTACGGCCATCACATACAATCTAGCAAGAAACCTATGACCATCCAACTCTATGAGGCAATCGTCAATCAAATCAATCACTTTGGTTGATTTTCCTATCACAGTCTCAACATGGAAGGGCACATCTATCTTCCTACTCTTACCATGCATCAAACGAAAAAAGCAGTAGATATAAAGCTCCTACTAGAACCGGAATCGAAGAGCACATAAGCATACAATTGGTTTGCAAAAAACATACCTAAAACTACCTCAGGGTCCACTCTGGCTTCCTCCCTGGTCATGTTGAATGCCCTCGCCTTCGCTTTGGTGCAATCACTTTTCCCTTTCTCCCCCATCATCTTGACTCGACCTTTCTTGCAATCCCGGCCCGAGTGGCCTACCTCACCACATTGGTAGCACTTTGGTACCCTGCATTCCTTAGCATAATGGCCCTCGCCCCCATATTTGAAACACCTATTCGTTCCCACTCTGCATTCACCCATATGACTCTTCCTACACTTCTTACACTCCTTTCGGTCATTCCCCTTCCTCTGTTCTATGCAATGGTCTTCGACCCTCATTCCTGCTGAGGCTGAATACATTGCTGTTGCAAGTTGCTGTGCTCAAGTGCTTTGGATTCAGAATCAGATGATGGACTATGGATTCAACTTCAAAGCCACTCCCATCCACGTAGACAACAACAACGCTATCCCCATTACAGAGAATCCTGTACAGCACTCAAGGAGCAAACACATCAACATCAGGTATCATTTGATTAGAGATAATTTTGAGAAGGGATTAATCAAATTAGTCAAAGTTAATACAAATGAGCAATATGCTGATCTATTCACTAAAGCTTTTGATGAATAGAGATTCAAATATCTTGTATCAGCTATTGGGATGATTAACTTTGAGTATATTTTCTTAAAAACTTAAATCAACTTTATTTCTAAAACCTGTGTGCCCTAAGTTGTCTATTTTATTACCTTCATAAGTCCAGTTTATTTTGAAATAAAATTTTTTATTCCTTAGATTTTTAAAAAAAATTCAAACATATTTTTCCTCGGAAGATTTCATGTTGACTTCGGAAGAAATTTATGTCTTCAAATCAACTAACTACTTATAAGAAATTTAACTTCGAAAGAAATTCTGAGAATATCTTCCGAAGCTTAAATATGCTTTTAAGTACTTACATGTATTTGAAGGACAAATATCTTTCGAAAGCAATTAAGTCTCAGAAGATTTATTCTCTTTAGAATAAAATTCCCAATTCTTAATATCTTTCGAAACCAAATATGTGTCAGAAGAAAAAAAAAATTTTAAGTATTTTTCTTCTGAAACCAAATTTTCACAACTCTTAAGAATATCTTCCGAAGCCAAATTCCCTTCTGAAGGTTTTTCTTAAAAACATCCGAATAAATTACCTTCGGAAGATTTTCAACATCCAAAATAACTACCTTTTTGGGCACTTTTCAGAGGTGGACCAACTTTCGGATTTCAAAGTTTATCCTTTTGCATTAACTTTGTTTCAAATCCATTTCATATATATTCTCAAATGGTTCCCCCTCTTCTCACTCTCCTCTACATCAACATTGTTCTCTAACCTAATTTCCCCTACAAACCGCCTTTGTTCTTATCTTTCTTCACCGAAAAGCTACTTCAAATGGCCAACCTTGACCGTAGAAATCAACACGATTTTTCCATGCATCTTCACAGGCAACATAATCAAGTTGCTCTGTTAGACTCTAAGAAAGATCCAGGTTCTCAGACGTTTGTTGTTACCTTTCTTTGACCAACTACTTCACCTCGCTCAGTATTGATCCTCCTTTCTATGAGGATCATTTGTTGGAGTTCTGGCGGACCTGAGAAGAGGTCACCATGGACGGGGAGAAGGCACTGTCTGCCACAGTGCAGGGGAGGACAATCTTTATCACTCCGGCCATCATAAACACACATCTTTAGCTGGATGATGTAGAAGGTGACTTGTCCTTCCCCAAAGCTGCAGTCAACAACTCCTTTGCGTAGATGGGCTATGAGGGTGACTTTTCTGTCAAAACCTTCAGGAAGGGGAAGGTCTCATCCCAATGGATGTACCTCCTTCATGTTTTCATACATAGCTTGTCAAACAAGCATGGAGGATAGGATCAGATTCCAAAAGACCACTCCTTCATAGTCCATGGAATGGTTTAGGGGGTCAAGTTCAGGTATTCTGAATTTGTATATACCAATTTGCTTGCTAACTTGGACTCCCTAGAGTATTACATGTTCCCTATATATGTCCAGTACGTTCTTAACTGTGAACTGGGGACATAGTTGAGGGGAACAGGTAATATTTTTAAATTGGGACAAATGAAGCCCGACATCTTCAAAATAATGAGGAAGCCAACTGTTGGCTTCTCTGGGGTAGAAACAGCCCTTTCCCTAAAAATGTTTGAACTCATTGCTCAAGGTGGCAACCTAGCAGCACCAGCTAGTGTTGAACCCACACCTTTTATCTCTCAACCACACATACAGCCCACAATAACCATCACCTACCAGAGAAAAACCAAACGAACCCCTGCACATGCTATTCAACTTGTGCAGGCCCCCATATCACCAACCTTATAGGAGGAAGTGGACACTCGAGCTTCCACTTCCCCTAAGGAGCAAACCACTCCCATCTCTCATATGATCAGTGCTAAGGTTCCTCATGCTTAGCCTGATGAGCTCAAACCCCAAACAGCCTTAAGCCTTCACTCAGAGTCTCCACACTCTAGTGAACAACCTTTCGGGGAAACTTACCATCCCCAGCTGTTGGATCTAAACCAACCAATTCCCAGCCTTGACTTCCATGATGATGAAGACATGGCATTCAGCAAGTACCATGAGTCTCTCTTCTCTACACCTACTCAAGGAGAGATGAGTACTCCTGTCTCACCCATGTCTATCCCACATCATTCACTTATCATTGAGGTGGATCTCCCTGAACCTGTTCAGGAGATCCATATGGAAGAGGCTCTTACTTTAGCAAGTGATTACATCTTTAAGACCTCAACCATGGTAACCAGGCCTTTTGACACTTCTCTTGAAGTTGTCATAAGGCAGGGGAAATCCAGCAGCCAAGAACAATATGCTGGTGATGAGGAGGAGGATCTTGGTCCAATTCTCTCATCCCCCCATGATTCTTTTGATGAAGATGAGGGGAGTCTGAAACTAAAGGTGCAAAAACTGACTCAAATATGCACCTATTTAGTCTCAAAGATAAGTCACCTGGAATCTCAGGTGACTGTCTTAGAACGAAGGGTTAATGACCAGCAACTTGAGATCACCGATCTCAAGGACCACCTAGCTGAGAGACCACCAAGAAAAACTAAACCAGGTCCACAAGAACCTGTGAATGTGACAGACTCAACCCCCAGCTCACTTATGCAAGAAGGTGATGCTACCAAAAAGGGGGAGAAAGTCCAAATAGTCATAGAACCTAGGAGTTCCTCTCAGACTATAGACATAGAGGATTTGCCACCCTCTCTTGCAATAGTCCATACTCAGCAACCTCCTCAAGTCTGCACGGATGTAGACTCTCTCATTCAAAGTCTATTTGAGGAGGGTATACCCAGAGCCATGTCTACCCCATCTCCCCACTCTAAGAACCCAATCATAAGATGGAGGTATGACATAGAAAGAAGAGCTCTCATCATCTCCAGAACTCAGGGTCAACAAGAAACTTTCAACTTTTCAAACCTGAGTTTCTATGAGTGCATAAATCTGGTTGATCTTCCACTTGTCTACCCAAGCCAAAATAGACAAGCTAAAAGACTAGCAGACTGGATACAAAAAAGGGTGCTAGAAGAGTTCAAGATGAGATCAAGATTATATAGATAGAGGATAGCAGGTAAGATCTTTGGTCAACTGGATGTTAAGGTGGACCCCAAGATTAGCTTCAAAGGGAAAACCTTAACTGAAGGCCTAGAGGTTGAGCCTGTGAACCTTGAGATAGGATCTCCTTCTGCACCCAGTACCCTTAGTGAAGCACCAACTAGTGATGGTGCTCCACAACCTCTCTCTGGCCAGAGCTTAACTACTGAACCAAGCAATGAAGGCCAAAGCTCTCTCCCCCATGAGTTACCAAGGCCTATGCGTGACAAAGGGAAGAGGAAAATGATCTCCGAGGAGTTAGAGGAGTAGAAGACAGAGAGGAAGAGGAAGCTAAGGGGAGAGAGTTCAGGAGGGTCCTCAGGCTTCATGCAAGCTGCTATCCGAGCTGCCCCCAGGCCAAACACTCAAGATGATGAGTTGAGGGCAGCTAGGCTAAACTACCTGGGAACCAGGAACTATAATGTTGATGAACTCATATCTCTCCCTTTAGAAGAGTTGAATAAGCTGGCTAATACTAAGCTGTCAAAGGAGAGGAGGGAGGCAGAGGATGCAGCATTGCTCCACAAGATTAAGGAAGAAAAGAGACTGAAAAGGATCTACAAACATGCTCCTGTCCTCTCCCTAGTTCAAGAAAATCCTAAGACAAAGACTGCGGCACATGCACAACCTCAGGTAGATAGGGAAGCTGAAAGAATGAATATGATTAACTACCTGAGTGCCAGAGGACTCCATCAGGCAACTGCACTTCATCCCTTATCCTTTGAGTACATAGAGTTTGAATATCTCAAGCAGCTCGAGGAACAAGCCACAAAAGAAAGAAAAGCTGCTAAGAGAAAGTTAAGGGAAGAAGCTACAAGATCAAGGGCCATCATCCACCATGGATGAGCATATAAGAGTGATCAAGCAGAAGATTAAAAGGGGAGCTTGTAGATTTGCATTCTCCACCAAGTCCAGCTCAACCTGAAGTTGAGGTGAAGGTTGAACCCCCTGAGACAACACAACCTGATCCTAGAGCTGCATCTCAGCCAACTTCATCTTTTGGTCCGCAACAGGGTTCTCCTCTCTCTCCATCTAAACCTATGAGAGAAGAGATCCTAACTGAAAGGGACACAACAGAAAAATCTAGTGCTGAAGACCAGTCATCTTAGTTGAAAACTTCAAAGAGAAGGAAAAGGATGGCCAAAAAAAGTGTTTCAAAGAAGAAGAAAACCAAGGCATCCACCTCCACACCTCAGGATGAGCCAGAGCATCCTGAGGAAGTGCATGAAGAGGCTACTCAACCAACTCATATTCAAGTAGATCCTCTTGCCATTGGAAGACCCATCTTGTCCTGGAGTTTTGCTGCCAATCCAGACAGATGGTATGTCATCAGAAATCAAGGAGGTCAAGATGTCTACTTCTAGCTAGACATGCTTGATCTTCCTCTACATGATCTCTATGACATGAGAAGATACTATGAAAGTCTGAAGGATCCTGACTAGATGATAAAGAGAGGCTATGTCTTGATCCTAATAAGGACTATCAACATCTAAAGTACTTCTCTATTTTGGTAGCATCAGCCTAGGGGGAGTTTGTAAGGTAATATCAGAAGATTATAAGGCTGATGCAACCAAAGAGGCCAAAACAACCAAAGGTCTTCCTGCATGCATGCACTGGACGTACAAAGGTAAAAGTGCTTCAAAAGTTTTACACACTACATCAGAAAATACTCTAAGTGTAAAATCTTTCGTAGCCAAATTCCAAATCTTCCGAAGCCAAAGATGAAGTCTTCTAAAGCTTTAGAGACAAAGTCTTTCGAAGCACTTTTGCTGTGAAGAGTGATTTCTTTCGAAGACAGAGAAAGACATGCTTTCTTTGATCTACTTTACATAAAGCTGACACACTTTCCGCTGCAACTTTGAAGACTCACCAACTTGTATGAGTTGGTGAAAAGTTAATGCTTTTGTAAACAGTAGATAAAGGTCTTTGTCTGTAACTTCCTACTTGTACCTGTAAACCTTTTTGTAATAGAAAAGGATGTGAGCTATGACATGTCATAGTCACTAGTCAAAAGGCAATCTGCCTTTTGACTTTAGATTGATCTTGTTGTCTAGATTAGTCAATTCCAACTATCCTTCTAAGTATTGATGGTTGTAGGATGTAGTATAAAGAGTCTCAAGTACTTGTAATTTAGATATGCTTTATAACACTTGTAATAGAACTTGAGAGCAATATACAACACTCCTTGAAAACCATATTTTTGTGTTATTGTTGCTTGTTCTGTCTCATTACTTACTTGTGTTCGTAGTATCCTCATAATCAAACCCAGTTCCTTGTTTGAAATGTTAAGTGTTCCAAGTCTTTTCTCATTGTGAAACTGATTGTGTTAGGCACCCTTTCCTGGTCCTACAAGGAGTTTTACTCGAAGGTTGCTGTAGGTGAGTTCTAGGTCCCCGGTTTTTCTATTTTTAAACTTGTTTTGGGGCTGAAATGTATATAAACTATCATTTTACAACTCACAGTGTGTTGGAACCGTATGCTTATCCCCGTTTTACGTGGGTGTGTGTGTTTGTGAATGTTTTGACCAAGTTATATGGTTGTATGCTTGTTCTAAGTGCATAGTGTGCTAGATTTGGGCTAAGAATATGTTAGGATGATGAATGGGGACTGAAATTAGTATAAGTTAGAACTGGTAAACCGCCCATGCGTCCAACCGCCCATGCGCCCAACCGCCCATGCGCCTAAGTTTTTCCCATGCGCCTAAATTTTTTCCCATATGCCCAAGTGTTCCCATGCACCCAACTGCCCGTGCGCTTGCAAAGTACCCATACGCCTACATAGTACCCATGCGCCTAAGTTTTTCCCATGCCTAAGTTTTTCCCATGCGCCTAAGTGTTCCCATGCGCCCAACTGCCTGTGCGCCTGCATATTACCCATGCGCCTATATAGTGCTCATGCGCCTAAGTTGACTTAGGATTTTTTTGAAATCTTGGGAAATAGAAATTAATGATTAAGCTCTGGAATGTTTTGGTGGTTTATGTTTGTTCATGTTACGCATGTTTGTGGTCTGTTATTGATGTTCCTTATTACGTATTATTACGTGACTTTACATGGTGTGTTAATGCTCTTATACGTAAAGTATTATCATAAAAGAAACGAAAGATTAAAGATAATGAAAAGTGGAACATAACGAATGAATGAAAGTCTTGCAAGCAAATTTAAAGAGGTTCACAACACATTGAAGAGTTGTTAGCTTAATTGTGTGTAATGTAGCATGCGATCTTGGCTAACCCATGAGGGTACACATAGGGGGGTCAGTCTTGGTGACTGATCCATACGTGCGAAACAGGATCCTTGTCGCTTAACTCCAAGACTAAGGTGGATTCGTGCCTAATGATAGGGCAAAGCTTATGACAGGATCTAGGGAAATGAACGATTATGAACGATGATAAAAGATAATAATTATATTATCAAGATGTATGTGTGTTGTGTGATCACGAATGAATGTAAAGGAAAGGTTTTTTACTAAAAGTAAAGTATTTTATTATTTAAAACTAGATCTCACTCAGCAACGCTGACTTTATATGCATTTTCAGTTGGCAGGTAGCTTGTTGTTGAGGATGGCACCAGGGTGAAGCTACTTGGTGGGCAAAGACTGGCATCCATTTAATGCTTGATAATGTTGTTGCTTTGTAATACAACTAAATATTCTTTTGTAACTCTTTTAAAACAATGATGTATTATTTGTAAACATCAAATATTAATGCATGAATGGTTTTTGATAAATTAATCCGCTGCAATGTTTTTATGAAATTTATTGTATCTTATTATAAATAAGGTTGTGATTGACCAACTGTGGGGTTCTCGGGAACGGGGCCTTACAAGTTGGTATCAGAGCCAAAGTTTAAGAGAAATGGTTAAATATTTTCAAAACTGAGAATGGGACTAAATAGAAGGATGCCAGCCCAAGTAGCTACATGCCATCAGGTAATTTATTTTCTTAAAGTTAACTGGTATTATGTGCGCTTGCTATCTGATTTATGTGCTCTTAGTAGATTTGGATACTGATGTTGTCAGGATAGGAAATGCTTGGGGGATGAAGAGTAACGTAAGTGGCTAATCATAACTGGCCACTGTAATTAGGGACTTACTATACTTGACATAATCTGAGCTATTACTTTGAATGACCGTGTTAGTGTTTGCATCTTATAGTGTTTAGAGGATGGCGGTGGTAGATCTTCGAACGCTTCTCGAGGAGGTGTACAGGGTGGTCATGGTGCTGGACCACGTGTCACAAGAAACAAGGCTAAGGCTGTTGAGACGGCTCCTGCAGAGCCCGAGCTTCATCACCAGGAAGGCGGTGTTAAGAGTGCTAATCTGAGAGCCTTTGTGAAAGAGGCAGTTATGGAGGAAGTTCATCAGGTCATGCAGACGATCCTGTAGTCTGTGGTGACCGAGGTTATTCGTGCTATGAGGGAGGATGAAAAGAAAGAGAAGGAGGAGAGGAGATGGATAGTTAGGAGAGGGGGGTAAGGAGAGAGGTCCAGGTGAAGGGGAGCAACCAGAAATTGAGATGGTTGTCTCCAGTGATGAAGAGGAAGAGGAAGAGATGCAGGAAACTACCAAGTGGTGTAGTTATGGGGCATTTCAAAAATGCAAGCCCTCGACTTTTGATGGTAACGGGAATACTGCTGCTGCTTACCGATGGGTGAGGGAAATGGAGGCTGTGTTATATCAGCGAATGTAGGAAGGATCAAAAGATGAAGTTTGCTACCCACTCATTCGTGGACCTGGCTTTATGTTAGTGGGACAATATTGTCCAGGCCGAGGGCAGCAGGGCTGTTGGGAGGATGAGGTGGAGTGAACTGAAAAAGATGGTGATCGAGGAGTTTTGTCCTCACAGGGAACTTGACAAGATTGAGAGAGAGTTCTTGTAGCTGGAGGCGGGAACCATGACACACCAGCAGTATACTACTAAGTTCAACGAGATGGCAAGGCTGGTGCCGGATCAGGTGACGTCGGTGTCAAGGAAGATCAAGAGATATATCCAGGGTTTGTCGGCGGATATCCACAGGCACATGATCGCCGCCCGGCCTAGTACTTTTAGGTCTATGGTTGATCTGGCAGGGAGGTTGTATGATGAGAGGGAGGTGGCAGTGGTAGAGGTGAGTAAGAAGGGTGGTGATGTCAGGTACTGGAATGGAAAGCGGTTTGGTCATGGTGGTTTCATTCCAAATAACAAGAGGGCAAGGGTGGATGATCGAAGGGTAGTAACATCAGGTACGGGAATGAAGAGGTGTGGTAAGTGCTGGAAGGAACATACAGGGGAGTGTAAGTGGGGACTGAATCTCTGCTTCAAGTGTGGGAAGCCCAGTCATATGTCAAGAGAGTGTGGGGTTGTAAGATGTTATAACTATAGTGAAGAGGGCCATCTGAGCAGGGATTGCAAGAGGCCAAGGGCCGAGAGCTCCGGGGTGAAGAAAGGGGTTAAGAAGAAGGGACAGAAGACAAAAGCCAGAGCATTCACAATGACCCGGGAGGAGGCTAGGGTGGACCCCGATGTCGTGTCAGGTACGTTCCTAGTAAACCAAACTTGTGCCTCTGTATTATTTGATTCTGGTGCTAGTTAGAGTTTTATTTCTGCTGCCTTCTGTGCTAAGTTGCTTGTTAGGAGTAGAAAGATTGATGAGCCCTTCGATGTAGAAACTGGCATTGGTAAGCCTACTAGGATTTCTGATCTGATAGAGAATTATGACATAGAGTTGGAAGGCCATAGGTTCTCTGCTAAATTATTCGTGATGCCCCTAGGCGGATTCAATGTGGTTCTAGGGATGGATTGGTTAGCAGCCTATGAGGCAAATATTATGTGTCGCAAGAAGATAATCCGATTGACTGCGCCTGATGGGAGTTCGGTGACGATCTACGGTGATCGAGTTACTACGGTTCCGAAGGTGATTTTGATAGTGGTGGCAGAGAAGTGCATGAAACGTGGATGTAGTGCCCACCTGGCTTACTTGAAGGATGTGGATGCGTTAGTTCCATAATTTTCTGACGTACCAGTTGTGTGTGACTTTCCAGACGTGTTCCCAGAAGATTTACCAGGTGTGCCATTGGACCGCAAGATTGAGTTCCAGATCGACTTGATACCTGGTGCTCAACCTCTTGCCAAGGCACCGTATCGATTGGCTTCGTCTGAGATTAAGGAATTGATGGTTCAGTTGCAAGAGTTGTTGGACAAAGGGCTCATTCGACTGGGTATCCCTCCCTGGGGTGCTCCGGTCTTATTTGTAAAGAAGAAGGACGGTAGTATGAGGATGTGCATCGACTACCGTGAGTTAAACAAGTTAACGGTGAAGAACCGATATCCACTACCTAGAATTGATGACTTGTTTGACCAGCTCCAAGGTGTCAGTTGGTTTTCGAGAATAGATCTCCGATCTAGTTACCATTAGATGAAGGTGAAGGAGCAAGATATCCCCAAAATGGCTTTTCGCATGCGTTATGGACACTACGAGTTTCTCATTATGTCTTTTGGTCTAACTAACGTGCCTGCTGCCTTTATGGATTTGATGAACCGGGTGTGTCGGCCGTTGTTGGATAAATCAGTGATTGTGTTTATCGATGTTATCCTGATTTATTTGAAGAGCGAAGTAGAGCATGCCGGTCATATTCATGAGGTATTGGAGACACTTAGAAGAGAGAAGCTGTATGCTAAGTTCTCTAAGTGCGCTTTCTGGTTGCGCGAGGTTCAATTTTTGGGTCATGTGGTAAATTCCGAAGGGATCATGGTAGACCCGGCAAAGGTGGAGGCGGTGATCCAATGGACGACTCCAAAGACGCCATCCAAAATCCGCAGTTTCTTGGGTTTGGTGGGTTATTATAGGAGATTCATTCAAGACTTTTTTAAGATAGCCTCACCATTGACCAAGCTGACCTGCAAGGATGTGAAGTTTGTATGGGGTCTAGAACAGGAGAATGCTTTTGAGGAGTTAAAGTCAATATTGACTCAAGCTCCTGTCTTGACGTTACCCGAAGGGAATGAAGACTTGGTGGTGTATTCAGATGCTTCTTATTTAGGATTGGGTTACGTGCTGATGCAACGGGGAAGGGTTATAGCCTATGCGTCTCGACAGTTGAAAATCCATGAGGCTAATTACCCTACTAATGACTTGGAGCTATTGGATGTGGTCTTTGCATTGAAGATTTGGATGCACTACTTGTACGTGACGAAGTGCACTATCTTCACTGACCATAAGAGCTTGAAATACTTCTTTGAGTAGAAGGACCTCAATATGAGGCAAAGGAGGTGGTTAGAGTTGATCAAGGATTATGATTGTGAGATCCACTACCATCCAGGCAAGGCCAACGTAGTGGTGGATGCCCTTAGCCGAAAGGAGAGACCCAAGCCAATCCGGGTAAAAGCTTACAAGTTGGTGATGACCTCCGATGTGATGGCACAGGTCAAGGAATTTCAAGATGAGGCACTGAAGGAAGGCTGAATCAACTCTGAAAGAATGAAAGGTCTAGTCTTTGAGTTGGGTGAGAAGACTCTCGGAGTTAGAACCCGCTTTGGGCGGATGTGGATCCCTCGTTATGGGATCTACGGGAGCGAATCATGGAGGAAGCTCATAAGACTCAATACTCCATTCATCTCGATGCTATGAAGATGTATCATCGTATGAAGTAAGATTACTGGTGGCCGGGTATGAAGCGTGATGTAGCGGAGTATGTGAGCAAGTGCCTTACTTGCTTGCAAGTGAAGGCGGAGCATCAGAAGCCATACGGGAAGATCCAACGTTTGGATATACCCGAGTGGAAATGGGAGCACATCACCATGGACTTCATTATGAAGTTACCACATATGGCAAGGGGGTACGATGCAATATGGGTGATAGTTGACCGTTTGGCAAAGAGTGCTCACTTTCTACCGATCCACGAGACATATTCATCTGAGAGGTTGGCGAATCTGTTCATTAAAGAGATTGTGACACGTCATGGTGTACCAGTGTCTATTGTGTCTGACCGTGACACTCAGTTTACATCCAAGTTTTGGAAGAGATTTCATGATGTGATGGGGACGAGGTTGCACATCAGTACGGCTTACCATCCTGAGACGGATGGTCAGTCAGAGAGAACTATACAGACACTTGAGGATATGCTCCGAGCATGCGTCATTGATTTCAGAGGAAGTTGGGATGAACACTTACCGTTAGCTGAATTCTCATACAACAACAGTTATCATGCCAGCATTGGTATGCCACCATATGAGATGCTATACGGTAGGAAGTGTAGAATGCCCGTATGTTGGTATGACATTGGACAGAAGGAGTTGGGGAGTGTTGAAGTGATTGAGGCTATTGCTGAAAAGTTTTAGAAGATCAAGGCCTTTAGGAAGGTGGAAAAAGTCATATGCTGACAAGAGGTGTAGACCGATTGAGTTCAAGGTGGATGATAAAGTTATGCTGAAGGTTTCACCTTAGAAGGGGATCATTCGGTTCAGAAAGCAGGGTAAGCTGAGCCCGAGGTATATAGGACATTTCCGAATCATTGCTCGAGTAGGAGAGGTGGCCTATAGGTTGGAGCTACCCGATGAGTTAAGTGGGATTCATCCAACTTTCCATGTATCTCATCTGAGAAAGTGCCTAGCTGATGAAGATATAATTGTACCACTGGAGGACATTGAAGTGGATGAATGACTCAATTACATAGAGCAACCAGTGGCAATCATTGACCAAAAAGAGAAGAGATTACAGAATAAAGTGGTTCCAATGCTGCGAGTACAGTGGAGGCACAGGAAGGGATCTGAGTCTACGTGGGAGACTGAGGAAGAGATGAGACAGCATTATCCATAATTATTCGAGGAGTGACAGGTTTCAGGGACGAAACCTATATAAGGGGGTGGACTTGTAGCACCAGGAAATTTTCAAAAAAAAAAAGAAAAGAAAAGGGAAGTATAAAGAAAGAAAGATGAAATAACCCAAGTTAAGGGGTTAAACTTGTGCAAGAGGCAAACTTTATTATTATGATGTTTAAAATGTGGGCATGGCCGCCCACTACCCTGCTACACCAACTGATTTCGGCTGCAAAAAGGAGAACAACAGAGTTTCCATCGGTTTTTTATAGAGAAGAAGAAGAAGATCGGCTTGAAGGTAAGCTTTTCATGTGTTTTGTTGGGTTTCAGCTGGATTTTCAGCTTTTGGACCGAGTCTTATGTGTTCCTTTGTGTTTGGTTGTGTGTTTTTGGTGTGTTTATGGTGTGTTTAGGTGTTTGTACTCCAAGTGCTCTTGAGTTTGGAGGCGTTTTACTCGAAGGCTGTTCTAGGTGAGTTCTAGGTCCCAGGTTTTTCTTTTTTAAACTTGTTTTGGGGCTGAAATGCATATAAAGTATCATTTTACAACTCACAGTGTGTTGGAACCATATGCTTACCCCTGTTTTACGTGGGTGTGTGTGTTTGTGAATGTTTTGACCGAGTTATGTGGTTGTATGCTTGTTCTAAGTGCTTAGTGTGCTAGATTTGGGCTAAGAATATGTTAGGATGATGAATGGCGACTGAAATTAGTATAAGTTAGAACTCGTAACCTGCCCATGCGCCTAAGTTTTTCCCATGCGCCTAAGTTTTTCCCATACGCCCAAGTGTTCCCATGCGCCCAACTGCCCGTGCGCCTACATAGTACCAATGCATAGTACCCATGCGCCTAAGTTTTTCCCATGCGCCTAAGTGTTTCCCATGCGCCCAAGTGTTCCCATGCGCCCAATTGCTCGTGCACCTGCATAGTGCTCATGCGGCTAAGTTGACTTAGGATTTTTCTAAAATCTTGGGAAATAGAAATTAATGAATAAGCTCTGGAATGTTTTGGTGGTTTATGTTTGTTCATGTTACGAATGTTTGTGGTCTGTTATTGATGTTCCTTATTACATATTATTACGTGACTTTACATGGTGTGTTAATGCTCTTATACATAAAGTATTGTCATAAAAGAAGCGAAAGATTAAAGATAATGAAAAGTGGAACATAACAAATGAATGAAAGTCTTGCAAGCAAATTTAAAGAGGTTCACAACTCATTGAAGAGTTGTGAGCTCAACTGTGTGTAATGTAGCCTGCGGTCTTGGCTAACCATGAGGGTACACACAGGGGGGTCAGTCTTGGTGACTGATCCATATGTGCGAAACGGGATCCTTGTCACTTAACCCCAAGACTGAGGTGGCTTCGTGCCTAATGATGGGGCAAAGCTTATGAAAAAGTGTGAAATGAACGATTATGAACGATGATAAAAGATAATAATTATATTATCAAGATGTATGTATGTTGTGTGATCACGGATGAATGTAAAGGAAAGGTTTTTACTAAAAGTAAAGTAATTTATTATTTAAAACTAGAACTCACTTAGCAACGCTGACTTTGTATGCATTTTGAGTTGGCAGGTAGCTTGTTGCTGAGGATGGCAAGAGGGTGAAGCTACTTGGCGGGCAAAGACTGGCATCCATTTCATGCACAATAATGTTGTTGTTTTGAAATACAACTGAATATTTTTTGTAACTCTTTTAAAACAATGATGTATTATTTGTCAACATCAAATATCAATGCATGAATGGTTTTTGATAAATTAATCCGCTGCAATGTTTTTATGAAATTTATTGTATCTTATTAAAAATAAGGTTGTGATTGACCAACTGTGGGGTACCCGGGACGGGGCCTTACACAATCTTTTAAGACTCGTTCATTCATAAAGTTACCAATTCACCTATATCACGTTGTCTACTTTTCTTAATGAGCTCACGATGCAAGGAAACCGAAAACTGATAATCAAGCACATAACTTTATTTATATGTAAACCTTTTAACTTAATCAAAACATAAAACTTCATTCACTAATCCATTGTTCAATACAAAAACCTAATCAAACATATCAATTGTTTCACTTAACATGAATTATACTCCCGAAAGCAATCAAGAAAGAACTAGCCCATCATGGTGTTCATTGAATCTTCAATCTTGATTATATGATAATCAATGATGATTTGGTGTATGTTGGGAAGCTTAAAAGCAGCCAAAATCAAATTCAATTTGCTAGATTTTGGCTGGGAAAAATTGTACTTCGAGTTGGAGTTGGATAGGTTTAAGTAGACATCAAGATCCATAAAATTCAAGTGTTTGTTGAAGATCGGCGTATGATACGCCCAGGGTCGGCGTATCATACGCCCCCCTCAGCATCCATACGCCCAACTTTCTGTAATTTTTGTCAAATACGCCCACCGATACGCCGCCCAGACTCCAACCGACGTATTATACGCCTATACCCGGTGTATGATACGCCGGTATGCCTAATTTTGTGCCTTATTTGTAACATTTGATGTTTACATCTTTAGTCCTTGTAGTTTCGTGTTTGGCTCCTTTTTCTCCAAAATAAGCCTCCTTTAGCTCCTAACACCTATAAACCAAAACACAAACAACTTGAAACTATTCCACCATAATCATGATGTAAAATCATACATTTAGATCAATGAAACCTTGAATTATTACCACTCTATCAACCATCCAAGATGACCTCTTGGGAGGTCTTCCAGAACTCTAGGAGTTGATCTTCATACATAAGAGGGTCTATTGTGAGGGCGGTGAGGTAGTTTGATAGAGATAAGAAGCGACAAACATCTGAGAAACCAAGATCTTTCTCAGATGATAACAGAGCAACCTGATTGTGTTGCCTGTGAAGATGCATGGTAAAATCTGGTTGGTGATAGAGGGGGAACCGTTGTATGAATATATATATATATATATATATATATATATATATATATATATATATATATATATATTAAGGATTTGAGACAAAGTTAATGCAAAAGGATAAGCTTTGAAATCCGGATGTCGGTCCCACTTCTAAAAAAGTGCCCAAAGAGGTAGTTTTCTTAGAAGTTTAAAATCATCCGAAGGTAATTTGTCTTCGGAAGGTTTAAGAAAACTTTCCAAGCCAATTTGGCTTTGAAAGATATTTCTTAGCTTTTCAAGAGTTTGTTTTGGAAGAAAAATACTTAGAGTATTTTTACTTCTTAGACAAGTTTTGCTTCAGATATATCAAATATTAGACATTTTATTTAAAAAGAGAATAAAGCTTTCGAGACTTAATTGCTTTCAGAAGTAAATAGTCCTTCAAGACATATAAGTACTTGGTGACAAATGTAAGTTTCAGAAGATATATCAGAGTTTCTTCCAAAGGTAAATTTTTCAGAAGTAGTTATTTGTTTTAAAGACATAATTTTCTTCTAAAGACAACTTGATGTCTTCTGAAAGAAAATATATCTTGGCTTCTCAAAATTCTAAGGAATGTTATTTTTTAAAAGTTTCTTCCAAAGTAAACTGGGCTTATATAGGTGATGATATAGAAAACTTAAGACACACATATTTGAAAAAGTAACCTTGAATTTAGTTTATGAAAAATCTACTCAAAGTTAATCATTGAAAGAGCTAATACAAGATACTTAAATCTCTATTCATCAAAAGCTTTTGTGAACAAATCAACATATTGTTCATTTGTGTTAACTTTGACTACTTTTATCAATCCTTTTTTAAAATTATCTCTAATCAAATGATACCTGATGTTGATGTGCTTTGTCTTTGTGTGCTGCATCGGATTCTCTGTAATAAAGATAGCATTATTGTTGTCTATGTGGATGGGAATTTCCTTGAATTTGAATCCATAGTCCATAATCTAATTCTTAATCCAAAGCACTTGAGCACAACAGCTTGCAGTAGCAATATATTCAGCTTCAGCAGTTGATGCAGACACATATGATTGTTTCTTGCATTGCCATAAGACTATCCTTCTACCAAGGAATTGACATCCCCCAGATGTAGACTTTGCGGTCATATTTCAGCCACCATAGTGACTATCTATAAGGGCATACAGATTGAATTCAGAATTCTTTGGATACCAAAGGCCTAATTTGGGAGCACCCTTGAGATATTTGAGAATTCTTTTAACAGCAACTAGGTGGGACTCTAGCGGTTGGGTTGATATCTTGCATAAATACATGTAGCAAACATGATATCTGGCTTGCTGGCTATGAGGTACATAAGAGACCAAATCATATCCCTATAGAGAGTTTTATTAACACACTCCCTATCAAGATCAGGTCCTAGAGAGTGGTTTCTAGCTATAGGGATCCTAGCAACCTTACACTCAGTCAGATGAAATCTGGTAAGTATGTCTTGCAAATACTTTGACTGGTTTATGATGATGCCATTGTCAACCTGCTTCACTTGAATTCCTAAAGAGAAATTGAGTTCCTCCATGGCACTCATTTCAAATCTATTCTTCATCAACTTCTCAAAGTCTTTACAGAGCTTCGCATTAGTTGACCCAAAAGTGATGCCATCTACATAAAGGTGAACCAGAATCAAGTCATTTCCTGTTCCTTTCGTGAAGAGTGTTCCATTAATAGTACCCCTCTTATATCCATGCTGACAGTGGTACTGAGATAGTTTCTCATACCATTTCCTTGGAGCCTGATGCGGCCCATAAAGAGTTTTGTTAAGCTTGCAGACATAATCAGGATGATCTGGGTCTATAAAGCCAGGTGGTTATTATACATACACTTCTTCATCAATCACCTCATATAAGAAAGCACACTTGACATCAAGTTAGTAGGCTTTGAAATCCTTGGATGTAGCAAAAGTAAGGAATATCCTAAGAGCTTCAAGTCTTACTACAGGAGCAAAAACATCTATGTAGTCAATCCGTTCTTCTTATGTGTACCCTTAAATAACTAGTCTTGCCTTATTCTTGATGACAAGTCCTCTATCATCTTTCTTATTCATGAATGCCCACTTGGTACCTATAGTAGTCATCCCTTGAGGAAGAGGACATTGGTTTCAAACCTTTTGTCTTTTGAATTGAAGCAGCTCCTCCTACATTGCTTCAACCCAACTTCCATCCTTTAGAGCCTTATAAATATTCTTAGGCTCTATCTGGGACATGAAACAAGAGTGAAGACAAACATTTTTGCCATGGGTTTGTCCTCTTTTTCTCATCCCTATCTCAACATTTCCAAAGATGTTTATGGCGGGATGTGACTTGTGGATACACAGTTAAGGAATCATAGTAAGTTGGTTGGACAGATCAAAATTAGTGAAATTTAGATCTAGTGACTGAGTATCATCCATCACATCAACATACATATCAAGAGAAACTTAATCCAATGAGTGTGTCATATTATTGACGTGTCTTCTATAAAGTGGTTATTAGCATTAAGAAATGGGTTTTAGTGTCTTCTTGATCACTATCACCACCTCCATCTGCTCCTACATTGGAAATTCCTTCGTGTGCCTCGATGCTAAAATTTATAGGCACCTTAGATGTATCAACTGAAGAGTTTGTCATGGTTGTGCTGATAGGATTTCCAACTACAGGGCTAGTTACCATTGGAGCTGAAGTAGTTTGAACACTTGGTCATATCAGCTCAAATCTTGGATCAGAATCTACTATTGATAAGTTACTTGTAGATTCTGAAATATATTCACAAGATTTATTAAAATAGTTGGTAACTAAATCAAGATCAAACAGCTAATCAGGACTAGAACCTTTCATACTAGGTGTGTGTTCATTGATGGTCATATTGGCTGACTCCTCAACTACTCTAGTTCTGAGATTGTATACTCTATAACCCTTAGCTTGGGAAGAGTATCCAATAACATGTCCATCATCTAATTTCTCAGTAACTCTGGCTATTTGATCCTTGGTATTCAAGATGGTGTAAAGACATTCAAATGATCTGAGGAAACCAATGAAATGTCTCCTTTTATGCCACAGTTCATAAGGAGTCTTACCATGAGTCTTGACTACTAAAAGTTTGTTCTATATATAGCAGGCAGTGTTGACAGCCTCTGCCCAGAAGGTGATAGGCAGTTTAGAGTCAGATAACATGGCTCTCGCTGCTTTAACAAGTGTCCTGTTTCTCCTCTCAGCAACACTGTTTTGCTGAGGAGTCCTGAGAGCACTGTATTGTCTTATAATACACTTTTCATCACAAAATGCATCATGGATTTGGTTCTTGAATTTAGTTACTTGATCACTTCTTATGATTTTGACCTTGTGATCACATTGATTCTCAATTTTCAGAATGAATTTCTTTAAGATCTCAGGGTTCTCATCCTTAGTTATAAGGAAAAAGACCCAAGTGTATTTTGTGAAGTCATTTGTGATCACCAAACACTATGAGGTCCTTCCTAGACTCATTACACTAGTGGGGCCAAAAAGATCCATATGTAATAAGTGTAGGGAAGTAGTGATGGAGTTCATTACCTTTTGCTTGTGAGTCACTTTGTGTTGCTTCCCTTTCAAGCATGCAACATAATGGTCATCACTTGTAAACTCTTTCTTTGGCATTCAGGTTACCAAATCATTCTTAATTAGTTTATTCGTGATCTTAAACATGGCATATTCTTTTATGCCACAGGAAAGACTCATCACTATTTGCTTTAGAAAGAAAGCAAGAAACTTCTCCTTAAGGGGATGTTTCGTGCAAATTCATCTTGTTCATGTTACCTTTCCTAGGGGCTTTAAGCAGGATATGCACTTGAGGAATGACCACCCTAGAGTTGAGAACAACGTACTCATGCTCAGTAAAAAACATGTTATGTCTCTGATCACAAAATTAGGATACACTCAAGAGATTGTATCCAAGCTCCTTAACAAAATTTACCTTCTCAATGTTGAGCTTACTATTTGTGACACTTCCCCTTCCAGTGATGTAACCACTTGATTCTCTTCCAAAAGCAACTAGCCCTCCATTAATTTTCTCAAAGTTTTGAAGCAAAGAGCCATTGACTATCATATGCCTGGAACAGCCACTGTCAATCATCCATACATTTCCTCTGGTCTTTAGCTGTTCTTGCACATTAAGTGATGGTTAGTTACATTTGGAAACCCAAGCCTCATTGGTCTTGGGCTTGTCAAAGTGAACTGAAGATAATAAAATAGTAATTGATCCTATATGCAAGCTCTAAGGATCATTTGCTGCTGTTGATGAAGAACTTTCCGTCATATGGCCTTCCTTCATCTTCCACACCATCTTTGGAAAACTATACTTGGCATTCAATACTTCAGAAGTTTTGATGACATCAAAAGTATTAGAGACTGGACCTTTGGAAGCTTTTGCATCCACTACAGCAGACTTTAGTACTTTAGAAGCGTTCCTTTCTTTCGAGACCAAATTTTCTTCCGAAGGTAAGTTTTCACTTATCTTCTTCTTCACTTTGGAGCTTCCGAAAGGAAAAGATTCTCCTTCGAAGCTATCTTCTTCTTCTTCTCAGACGTTTTATTCTTTATTATGTGGATAGTACCTTTGGGATTGTAGATGCAATCCTTTGCAAATTAAGAGGTACTACCACACATGATGCATTTAGTTGGCATGCTTCTAAGAGTCTTCTTCTGAGTAGGAGGCTGAGCTTGATCACTTTCCACTTCCTTCTTTTTCTTCTTAAATGATGCAGTCGGATTCTTAGGGTGAGGCTTGCTCTTGGAATTGGATGGTTCAGTTTGTGCAGCATTGGTTCATATTTGATTAGCCTTCTTCTCTTGAATAGGATAATTTGGATATGAGCTAGGACTCCTGGTACTAGAGTTCATTATTGAGCCTTTAGTCTTACCACTTCAAATCCAGCAGAAATGAAAACTTGCTTTTGCTTAAAGTTGAAAGTGGCCTTGATTTCTTGGACATCCTTACAGACTTTGTCATCCTTTGTTCTCTCTTCTCTCTAAGAGAATAGTGACCCTTCTTAGGATAGCCTTTGTCACTCACCTCAGGTTCATCCTTCACTATCTCCTCTATATCTTCATCCTTTTCTTGGATACGATCAATAGGAGGCAACTCATCTTAACAAGTTCCACACGTTGGAGATCTTATGGATAATAGTGTGTCTAGAGGAGCTATCTCACTTTACCCTAGTCCTTGCATGTTTTGATAACAAATCTTTGCATGCAAGGATGAGGATATTATGTTGTTGAACATTTCCTCTTTAAGAACACATTTTTCTACCTTGGCTTTGCTAATCACAAACTCAGCCTGGCATTCAGTTAGCTTGGTTATGATATCTTTAATTTGAGTCCTGTAGTTTGTATGCTCATGCCTAAGAGTAGAAATTTTTTTCTCTAAATCTTTAATTCTTAGTTTATAATCATTTTCTGCTTTTTTAAAATCAGCTTTTAAAATGTTTAAGGACTCAAGATCAGATCTCACTTCCAAGTTGTAGGACCTATACATATTAACTTTAGCAATGCATTCAGGAGTATAAAGATGTTCTAATACCTTGGATTCTTCATGATCAACCATCAGTGCTTGGTTTGGAGAAGCATCTTCTACCAGAAAGCTCCAGTCAAAGCCTCCTTCTTCAACAGCAACAACAACATGTTGTTTTGGTTGTCTTGGCTTCTTAGTTCTGGGAGCTGTATCAGTGTAGTTTGGTCTGGTTTGTGCTTGGCCACCATTTGTCCTTGGTGTCTTGCACTCTCTAGCAAAGTTTCCCATTTAGTTATAGTTGTAATATTTCACCTTGCTTTTACCCAGGCCAAACTTTCTACTGGCCATATTGCTTAGAAACTTCCTTCTTGTTATCTTGTAGAATTTCTTGGCTCTATGAGTGAGAAGAGCCATCTGCTGGAGAATCTCCATGTACTCCAGGTCATCTGGATGGATACAATCCAAGTCTTTAAGAGTGAAGAGAAAGTTTCTTCAACTTTCAATAGCAAACACAAAGGCTTGAGCATAGCTTGTCTCTTGGAATGGGCTTCTTTAGATGTAGCTCTCCCTTGGTGTGTCAGGGAAGGTGATGAAAGGACCCTTTTGTAAGTTCTTAGGGTAGCAGTTAAGATGATGCTCTAGTTCTCAGCTATCCCTTTCAACCACATGAAAGGCTGAACTCTACTGATTGTTAAAAGAGCTGCTTGATGGATTTTGCATGTTCATCTCCATCTGGTAACCACTAAGGATACCATACAGCTCTATGAGAGTAAGGTGTTAGGTCTAGACTGATTGTATAGGTTTTGAAGATTATTCATCACTTGTAATGAACTCTTGTAAATGTTTATCTTTTTGTATGCAAGATATGTATATGTTAACCCAAATAATTATTTGTGTTGATTAAATGTGTAATTGCAGGAAAACATCATACTTGGTCAATTTTGAATTTTGACCAAGTACAAGAACATCTACGGAAGAACAAGTCAAGGAATATGCATTCGTGGATCTCCTTCGGAAGCAATGTAACATCTACGGAAGAACAAGTCAGCTCGTGAGATCAAGTTATTGCTGCTCTTATGGAAGAAGAAAGCTTGCTCCTACGGATGAAGTTCAATATGAAGATCAAAGAACCAACTCCTACGGAAGGCTAACTCCTACGGAAGGCTATCTCCTACGGAAGAACAAAGTACTTGCATGAACTCCATTCATCAAGGAAGCCTCATGAAGTCAACAAGTCAAACTCTCTGGAGTGATGTCATCAAGTCAGCATCTACGAAAGACTGCACTTCTATCAGAAATGAATATTGCATGTCACGTCAAGAATTTTATTTGTGTAACTTTCTTACCACAATAAGAATGTTACTTTTACCCTTGTAAAAAGTGAATCCCTCTGTCTATAAATAGAAGGCATGGGTGCACTCTTTTAGTGCATCAGACTAGAGAAATATACACCAACAATACAACAATTCTGATTACACCAGAATAGCAATTAAAACACCAAGAACACCAAGAACATCACCTAGCAGTTATCATATCAGCAAAAATCAAAACCGATTGTAACCAATTCAGTATTAATGGTAATCATTTGAAGCAAATTTGTTTATATTACTTTAACTTGTTTTCCATTTCTCTCATCTGTTCTTTATTGATTTACGTTACAATTACAATTTCTTAAAAAATTAATTAAACAACGAGTTGTGATAATTCCGCGATCATTATTTGTTGAATCTAACTGATAAATTCCTATTTCAATCCTTGGATTCATAGGTGGTATCAGAACTGTCTACATCTAGGAGTGAAAAGAGTGTCTCCATCCATGGAAAATATTGAATCATCCCAGATGCTCTATTGATTGTTGCACAATCCCAATCTGGATCAAACTTCCAAACTATGATTTTGTTCTCTTCTGCTGATCTTGGAGTTGTCAGAAGATCATACAATTGAATCAGAGTTGATTTTTGTTCGGTTAACTCTCTTACAGTTGTTTCCAAAGGCTAAATTTTGGTGGGAATTACATCCCTTGGCTCCTTGATAAGATTTTCTTTCCCTTTGTGCATATATTTACTTTCAACTACTATAGGCATAGCAGGGGATGGTTTTTTTGTTGTTTATATGCAGGATTAGGTGCCCTAGTTTTGAATCTAACACCAGTTTCCAATTCAACCTTCATCACATAATGCATCATGTTTCTAAGCTCAGCCATAGTTCTTCCCTTCAATTCATGAGACTCATAATTGTGGCTTTGCAACAAACATATCATGTTGAACTTGGTAAGCTTTTTGGTGTCACAATGTCCCAATTCATGCTTTATCGTCTGGATTGATTGATATTTTCTGAAGGTTTCATAGTTACACAAAGGTAACACAAACCTAGCTGCATCAAACTCTTTCAATACTTGCTTCATCTCATTCATATTCATCCTTTCTACCATTTCATAAGGAAAATCATTGTTGATCAGATCCATGAATAAGAAGGATTGGGCTCTTTCTTCGAATATGTCTTCAGTAGTAAGCAAGTCATCAGACCTTGCTTCTTCAACAGCCTTGGGAGACTCAACCTTGGTTAAAGCCTCCCACTCATTTCACTCCCAGATGCAAACATCTTTGATCTACAAAACATCCCAATCACTAATTACCCAATCAATCCAAGAGGGAGAGACTTCTCTGTTATCATTACAAAATTAAGAAACAAATTTAAAGGAGATGTTATGAAGGAAGCAAAAAGAGATGATGCAGAACATAAAAGGAGAAAACAAAAATAGAAGAGGTCTTAATCCAACTCCTCTTAACTTGTTGATGATGAATTTTTGAGAAGAATTGGATATGCAGACAAGAGTGCAACATCCATCAAGATCATTGAAGGAAACCAATACTCAATCCCATTACTGGATGGGGATATGTTGAAAGAACAAAAGAATTGGTGCTGCAAAGAAATGATCCAAACGAGAAAGCTTCAAGTATCAGACTGTTTCATCCCATGGAAATAAAGCTTCTTCATCCAAGTTACACCTCATACTTGCATGATAAGTACTTCCCAAAATTGAGTAATAATATTACTCACGGTGACTTATGTTTATATGTCCACATTATACAAGTGACAGACAAGCTTCATGCCAAAGCTTACCAAAAAAAAAAAATTTGAGTCTGGTCAACTCATAGGAACTGAAATCCCTTCTATCACTGATCTTTGAATTTCTAATCAAGATGAGTTGGAAGTAGTCTCGAACAACAAAGTAGTTGCAATATTAACTACTGAAGAAGATGTCCTTGGTCTAAATTTTAAGACTTTAAAGAATATGAGCAGAATGAAGATCAAGTATACGTATCAAGATTAGAAAGATGCTATTGCATACTTTAACAAAAAGAATTTGAAAAGAGTTCAGGAGTTGAAAACATTGAACAACTGATTACAAGTTTCTAAACCTAAAGGGGAGTATTATTAGGTCTAGATTGATGGTATAGGTTTAGAAGATTATTCATCACTTGTAATGAACTCTTGTAAATCTTTATCTTTTTGTAAGCAAGATATATATATATATATATATATATATATATATATATATATATATATATATATGTGTGTGTGTGTGTGTGTGTGTGTGTGTGTTAACCCAAACAATTATTTGTGTTGATTATATGTGTAATTGCAGGAAAACATCATACTTGGTCAATTTTGAAATTTGACCAAGTACAAAAACATCTACGGAAGAACAAGTCAAGGAATATGCATATGTGGATCTCCTGCGGAAGCATTGTAACATCTACGGAGGAACAACTCTGCTCGTGAGATCAAGTTACTGCTGCTCTTGCAGAAGAAGAAAGCTTGCTCCTGCGGATGAAGTTCAATATGAAGATCAAAGAACCAACTCCTACGAAAGGCTAACTCCTATGGAAGGCTATCTCCTACGGAAGAAAAAAGTACTTGCATGAACTCTATTCATCAAGGAAGCCTCATGAAGTCAACAAGTCAAACACTCTAGAGTGATGTCATCAAGTCAACATCTACGGAAGACTGCACTTTTGTCAGAAATGAATATTGCATGTCATGTCAAGAATTTTATTTTTGTAACTTTCTTACCACAATAAGAAAGTTACTTTTACTCATGTAAAAAGTGAATCCCTCTGCCTATTAATAGAAGACATGGGTGCACTCTTTTAGGGCATCAGACTAGAGCAATATACACCAACAATACAACAATTCTGGTTACACCAGAATAGCAATCAAAATAGCAAGAATACCAAGAACACCAAGACATCACCTGGCAATTATCATATCAGCAAAAATCAAAACCGATTGTAACCAATTTAGTATTAATGGAAATCATTTGAAGAAAATTTATTTATCATATTACTTTAACTTGTTTTCCATTTCTCTCATCTGTTCTTCGTTGATTTACGTTACAACTACAATTTCTTAAACAATTAATTAAACAACGAGTTATGATAATTTCACGATCATTATTTGTTCAATCTAACTGATAAATTCCTATTTCGATCCTTGGATTCACATAAGGGTATAGAGGTTTTTAGTTCTCTTAATGGTCACATAGTAGCGAGTCTAATGTTTAGGAAGAGAGAACATGAACTTCCATGTAATGTCCATATTCTCAAGTTTTACTCCAACATCCATTAGAGTATCCACAATCTTAACATACCTGTAGTATTGTTGAGTCATGGTTTCACCTATCTTGTAGGTGAAGTTCTTAAACTACTACTTTATGAGGTCTTTCTTGTTCTCTTTGGCTTCCTCAGACCCCTCATACATAAGCTTAAATGCATCCTAGAGCTACTTAGTAGTTTTGCACTTCTTGAAGCCTCTGTAGATAGAGTTTGGAAAGGTAGTTTGGAGAGTGGTCATGGCTTTCTGACCTATATCAATTTTCTTCCAATCTTCCTCAAATTATTCAACCATTTCCTTTGGAATCATCCTATCTACAGTAGTGGCTGAAGAGGTGCTTCGGATGTGAGGTCATTCTACAACAGATCTCCACATCCTACTATCTTGAGACTTGATGAACCCTTCCATATGTTGGCACCAAGTATCAAAGTCATCGGGAGTGATCAGTGGATACTTTGTCATGGTACCGGTTTCCATATAAGCCTTAGAGATAGCTACAATTTGAGCTAGTAAGTGTTTTGAGAAACTAATGAGATCTAAGATGGTGAGATCTTACAATCAAGAGCCTTAAAAGCTCTGACACCAATTTCAGGACCGGTGAAGGGAGGTCAATGCAACAGTTTCATAATGTTTGAAGAGAGTTAGAACACTTAAGAGATTAAATAAGGAACCGGACTTATGATGAAACAAAGAACACAATTAAAGAACAAGAACAAGATAGTATGGTTTTTAAGAATGTTGTATATTGCTCTCAAGTTCTTACAGAGTGTTACAAAGCTTATCATCTAAACTTACAAGTACTCGAAATACTTTATACTACATCCTACATTCGGCCATACTTTGAAGGCCAGCTGGAAACATTAATCTAGACAACAAGATCAATGTAGAGTCAAAAAGGCAACTTGCCATTTGACTAGTGACTACAACATGTCATAGCTCACATCCTAATATATTACAAAAAGGATAAAAGTACAAGAGTAGAAAGTTATAGACAAAAGACCTTAATCTATAGTTTGACAAAAGTAAGGACTTTTCACCAACTCATATAAGTTGGTGAGTCTTCAGAGATGGGAACGGAAAGTTGTTCAGCTTTTGTCAATAGGTGATTTAGAAAAAGCGTGCTTCTCTGTCTTCGAAAGAAATCAGTCTTTGGCTTCGAAAGACTTTGTCTTTGAAGCTTTGGAAGACTTCATCTTTGGCTTTGGAAGGTTTGGTCATTTGGATTCGAAAGATTTAATACTTAGTATAATTCACTGAGTTATATCAAATCTTTTGAAGTAACTTCCTTGTACTTCACATGTGCATGCTAAGAGCTCTTTGGTTGCATCAGCCTCTAAGTGTTATCCTTACAAAACCTCTGATAGCATTTTCATAAATCATTCTAAGTATGTTTAAGAAATCTTAGTAAGATTCCAAGCTACTGATGCTAAGGAAGAAAAAACCCTTATATCTAAGACATGTTCATTAACTCTTGATCTTGAGAGGGAAACAGTTGATAAGTAGCAGTACAAAGCCATCATTAGATCTCTCATGTATCTTATAGCCAGCAGACCAGATATCATGTTTGCCACATGCTTGTGTTCAAGATTTCAAGTTGTTCCATAAGTGCTGCATCTAGTGGCTTCCAAGAGAATTTTGATCTTAAAGGGAAACATAAGTTGGGATTATGCTACCCTAAGAGTGCTGACTTCAATCTCTATAGATATACATGTAGTGAATATGAAGGATGCAACATGAAAAAAAAGCCCACTTTAGGAGGATGTTAATTTTTAGGGGGAAGATTGGTCTCATGGAAATTCAAGAAGCAAACATGTGTGTCTACATCAACTACTGAAGAAGAGTACATTGCAGCATATAGCTGTTGTGCTCAGGTGCTGTGGATTCAAACTCAACTTAAAGACTATGGAGTAACCATCATGAACATTCCATTTGACATTGACAACAGTAGTGCCATCTGAATAAAAAACAATCTTGTTCAGCATTCAGAGATAAAGCACATTGACATGTAGTTTCATTTAATTAGAGATTGTATAGAAAAGAAAATCACTAAATTAATTAAAGTCCATACAAATGAACAATATGCAGATCTTTTCACAAAGTCTTTTGATGAAGCAATATTGAAATATCCTGCATCTGCTATTAGGATGATGAAATTATAAATAGTTATATGATTTACATGATGATAACTGATAAAAATTGAAAAATAATGCTTTGTTGATAACTAAAATGGGTAAAATTAGGCATCTGCCGAATATCACAAAACGGCAGATAGGCGCAATTTGATAAATAGGACGGTTTCGGCACATGTATTTTGAAAAGACTCGTGAGGACCCACTCTTATCTACCGATACATTGTGGTGATGGTGTAGTTGCCTGAAAAGACCGTTCCATCATCACAAGTTGTCAGATTTTACAGTTACAGAGGTAAAACTTTAAAATAGCACTATTATTATTATCCACAAACAGTTAAATCTAAACCTTTCCCACCATTGTCATCCTTAATCGTCGTTTGAAAGCAAACCATCTCAATACCTTTCAATCTCTTAAACCCTACCAGCTATTAACAATCTTTCCATGGCCGTTTAAAACCTAGAGTTCAGACCGAATCATAGTATCACCGCATCACTTGAACCCATTAGTGATCCCGTCTATGCTCCAGTTCTTTAATTCTTACGCAATAGCAATTATGCTTTTGCAATCTCTGTAGACCCGATGATATGTGAGTCACTCGGGAACAAAAATCCTCGTCCCAACGGTGCAAGGATTGATCATCACTATTTCCTATGCAAAAATTCGACAACATCTGAAGTTGAATGATGCAAATAGTGAATCTTCATTTCCAAAGATGTGTTGAGTGCCAATCTAAAAGAGATTGGATATGACAGATGCCTCCCAACATCCACCTTTTCCAAATCACTAGTATATCACAATTGGATAATCATTCTTCATATCTTTCTACACTGCTTGTCAAACAAGTCAGGAGGATGGGATCAAGTAGCATTAGATCTAGCAGGGGCTATCCATGGGCTTGTCAAATAGTAGAGTTATGATTTCAAACTTCATTTTTGAAATCCTTTGTAAAAATGTAATTGCTACTACAAAATTTAAGTTTTTAATGTACCCCAGATTCATTCAACTTATTTTACAAGAAGAATTTGGTAACAAACTTAAAATTGAAGGAGTTGTTCATGGCTTAGGAATTTTAAATAAATCTATTTTCTCAATGTTCAAGGCTACTCCAAAATCTTTTTCTGGGAAGGTCATTCCCCTGTTCACACATATGCTTGAGGTCATTGAGCCTTAGGGTGGCAGCATAGCAACACCCTCCATTGCTGATCCCACACCCTCCACTTCAAATCCTAAAGCACGTAAACAAAAGTGAATCCTTACATCTTCTACTAAGAAGATGCAGGCCCCCAAATCACCTCCCCATAAAAAGCAAGACTGGAAACAAGGGTCCTAGTCAAGTCAAAGGTGTTAGCCATACCTAAAAAAAGATCAAAGAAGAAGTTTTACATTCCTTCTTTTCAACAGACCCAAACCAAATCCATTAGCCCTCAATTAGAGTCTCAAAAATCTACTAAGCAACCAAAAAAGGATTCTTACATTGCTGAGACAACTTCCAAGGAAGAAGTCTCATTAGGTACTGATTCACACCCTGAGCCATTAGACTTAGCTCCTTAATCTCCCATACACATATCTATTACCTAGGATGAACAGGTTCATACTACACTTCAGCATGACCCACTGTCTCCCCCTTCCCATACACTACAGACAGTGGAGACTAATATGTTTGTAGAAGCACCTGACCCACATCCTTTATCCCAAGAGATTGATCCTAGGGAGGAAATGATCAACGTGCAAGAGAATATCTCTACTACTAATCAATCAATTGATCAGTAGGATAGAGACAACATACTTAAGACCTCAACAACTCACCTTGAGAATGTCTCTTTGGAGTCATTCCTTGAGGAGAGGAATCCAGGGCACCAACAAACCACATCTGGTAGTGAGGGTGCAGAGGCTCGGCATAGGGCCTCATCTCCCAAGGATTTCACATATGTAGATGAAGGAACTCTGGAACAAATTCATGAATTAACGGCCCATAATCTTGAGCTTGCTCAAAAACTAAATGCCTTACAAGCTAGAAATGAAAGGCTTCAAGGTTATGTTAAACGAGCCATAGTTCCCAAATTTGAGAACTGTCTGCTGAAGTATTAGGTAGACAGAGTTACTTAGGTGGAAGCTTGTCTCAGAACTCTCCAACAACAAGCTGCAAGAGTTAATTCATTAGAACAACAACTTAGAATCTTCAGAAATCTAAAGCAAGGACAATGGTTGTCGAACATAAGGTTAAATCAATACATGAGACCATTGACCTTCAACAATCTATCATCCTAAGTCCTTAACTCTCAGCCCCATAAGAACCTTTGGATGTGCCTTCCTCTACCCACTTACTGTCATCTGCAATCTTAGATAATGCTACCAAAAAAGGGAAGATAAGACTAAAAAAGGTGACGATATCTTCAAGGGATTGGTTAACCAAGTTGTACAAGCTGCATAGCCAATCTTTTTCTCTTCTAAATGGACTGAAGACTATGAGACTCTATCTAAAGCTGAAGTCAAACTACATGAGCTTCTAGATAGGTATGACTATGACAGCTCAAAAGAGAAGGAGATGGAAGCTAGGAGGGTGATGAAGAGGATGAACCAAAGGGCTCAATTTAGGAAGAGAAGAATTGTAGCAATGAAATGATCCTGCACTTCTTCCTTGCTCTATCTTAAAGGAAAGAGATATGATGAAGAATCATCAAAGAGAGAGCTTGTGCTAGGACTTGAAGCATCTCCTAGGCATCTGCTGAAGAAGAAGCACCACTACTAAGAGTGCTATCAGAAGCTGTAAAAGTGTTGAACAAATCAGTTGCTGATGCAATTGTTGAAAGTACTAGACAAGAGGCTTTGTCAGCAGATGAATCCTCACACAGAATATTGATTTACACAAGTGGCACCCAGACCATGAAAGATGACATGGAGAGGCATGGGGTGACTCTTAAAGCTAAACCAGCCCAACTTCATAAGCAACATAAGGACACACCTAAGTCTAAACTCAAAAATTCAGCTGAAGTGATATTTGGTGAACCGGATATTGAAGCTGAAACCCCAGTTAACCTTGAAGTAAATGTGGAAACAGATGGCTCAGAAGTCACTAAGGATGCTAAGAGACCTCAGACAACTGCCGATGATCCCAAGTCAGTTGGTGAGGCATCAGGTGTAACTACTAGATCCTCAGTAGTCAGATTGCACTCTCTACCTTTGACAAAGGTAAGAGACCTATGACTGGTGAATCAGAAGTTGAGATAGGGTACCAAAAAAGGAAGGCTAGATTTTTTATGACTAAGAAGGTGGAGCTATTCGCATGTAAGGTTGAGGAAGTTATTGTGGAACTAAAGGCAGCCAGAGCTCAAGAATCTTTTATAAAGAAGAACATCATTGTCTTGATCATAAGTGTAAAGGTATCAAGAACTACAAGAACTACAATAAAAGGATTCAACCTTAGTGGTGAACCCATTAAAACAACACCAAAAGCTCCACCTAAATTAAGGGCTAAATTTTTCAAAATGGTACCATCTAAGTTATCTCGGCCAACTGCCAAAAGCACTCAAAGGCTAACCACTTAGCAAGCTTTAATGTCCAAAACAACCAAATTCAAACCAATGGCCTTCACTCAGAAGAGATAGAGTAGAAAGATTAAGATAAATGTCTCCTAGCAGCTCAACTTGAGTAGAAAGGATTCAATCTTAATGAGGTCATGGAATAGAGCATTGCAGAGATCAAATCCAAACTGATAGCTATAACTCATGCTAAGATGGAGAAAACAGCTAACTTTGCTAGTAGAAAAAAGAGCTAAATTATAGAGGAAGCAAGTAGAAAAGGTTCATCAAGAGTTCAAGGATAAGCAACAAATGAAGATGTTCCTCAAGTACTATGGTTTCTCTAGTAAACAAGTAGGACCAATGAGTATGTCAACTCTTCATTTGAATATCAGAGGAATTAATCAAAAGATTGCGGCTAGAGAGCTCCCAAAGTTTTGAAGTAGCTAGGGAGTAATAGGAAAAACAGTAAGCCAGAACAAAGAAAACTGCTCGAAGGTCTTTCCATCTACCAACTGAGCCTCTAGCATCCCCTAACTCTAAATCAACAACCTCTAATAACAATCAGTCATTTGCCTTAATCCTTGCAAAGAATAAGATAGCACCTAAAAGAATTGTAAAGGCAAGGGTTATTAACCCAGAAATAAAGGAGAAGATAATCAAAGGAACCAAGGTCTAGGTTGTTGTGTACATTTCTTAGATGAAGAAATTTGCAGTGAAGAGGGTAAATGGAGAGATCATGTCCTATGATAATGAAAATGAAGTACTTATTCTGTCCCTTGACATTCTAGAGCAAATTGTTGAGTACTTTAGCATCTTGGGATGTATAAACGAGAAGTCCAAAGTGCTGCTGCAAAAAGTACTTTCTTTAGTCAAAGCTAATGCTGGTGAAGAGATCCTAGAAACTCCATTATCGGCTTATGATCCAATAATGGAGTGGGAATACAATCAAAAGAGAATACCTACTTTATAACCATATCAGCAGCTGGAAGAGTAGATTACTCAAGAAACCAACTTGTGGGCTTTAACAGGTTTGAGATAGATGACTTAACTAGATTGAGACTAAGGAATCCTAACAATGAGTCTAAGGCAAGGGAAGTGGAAAAGGTGCTAATGAGGATTTACAAATCTCATCTAAAAAGATCAAGGCACGCTTCAGAACAAAGAAAGAAGAAGCATGAATCTGAAGCTGCTGAAACCACCCCAATGCCAAACCTACTCCCAACACTCAACCATAGTCATCTACTACTACTTCTCAACCTACTCAAACTATTGAGCATGCTTCTCCAACAGACCAACAAGCTCTTCAAATAGTTGAATCTCCATCCCAAAGCCGATCTAATGATTCAGCAGATGAAGTGATCATCAGCACTACTGCTGAAATAGTAAGATATGGCTTAGATCATCCAAAGCAAGAAGAAGAACTCTTAGAATCTAAGAAAGATGAAGAGTCAGAAGGTGACGATGCAACCATTATCAAATGTGGGTATGACTTAAAAGCAGAGAGATTCTTCATTGAAAGAAAGAATAAGTCAAAGTCTTTCTTTTTGATTGAGCTGCAAGTTCTAAATCTTAGCCTTAAAGACTTACAGAAGAAGAACTCTTAGAATCTAAGAAAGAGGAAGACTTAAAAGGTGATGATGAAGCCATTATCAAATATGAGTATGACTTAAAAGCTAAGAGATTCTTTATTGAAAGAAAGAATAAGTCAAAGTCTTTCTTTTTGACTGAGCTTGAAGTTTTAAATCTCAGTCTTGAAGACTTAAAGAAGATGTTTACTTTCATCTTATAATATGAAGGCATGACACACAAGTACAAATCCATGGCTGCCGTTTTGAGGATAAAATTTGAAAAAATGTCAAACATGGAGAAGAAAAAGAAGAAGATGTTCTGCGTGTGACCCCTTTAAGCATTCATGACCCAATTACACAATAAAGCTACAATTAGTCAACCAACACTTTGTGTCTGACTTATGTTGGTGCCGGCAAAGTTGAAGTAAAAGAATATGATCTCTTCAGACTATCTCGGCACAACAACAAAGACTTGGTTAATCTACCTCTTGAAAACTCCTTAGAGATATAAGAGGATACATGTATGAACTACTCCTAATTAGAATGCTAAAAGGATAAAGATAGAGTTTTGGTAGCATCATACTAGGGGGAATTTTTTGATCTATGAAAAGGATGAAGCTACCAAAAAGTCAAGAATTCAGCAATGGCTGCCAACTGCCGATTTTTGCCAAGTGTAGAATCAACTGCTGAACAACATCTGCTAAATGACTGCCAATCAGCATACACTAAACAACTGCCAATTAGCACTTATCTGATGAGTTGCCAATCGACTGCTGCTAATCTGCACTGAACTCCGTGAGCTGCTGATCAACTGTTACATAAGACAAGACTGTCTGTATGGACGGCTGCTGTGTTCTCCCTTTTGGAGACAACATAGTACTGAAGCTGCCTAACTTTAATATGTTGATTGTCTGTCTTGTTGTACATTCTGAATATAGAATATTTTATTTTTATTGTTTAGATTTCATAATATAAAACCGTCACACTTGTATGGTAGAGGTAACCTTAGTTAAGCCACTTGTGTATCTTCTAAATATTACTTTTTGCACTCAGTTTTGATTAATCAAGTGAATACTTTGAAAGAACAACTTATGTACTTATCATTACTTAAAGTATTTGTGTTTGTTAGTAAGTTGTGAACTTAGATTTCGTATTTTTTAACTTCTGATCAAATAGAAAAGTCATGTTAATCCATAACCCCGATCCAACAACATCCTTATCATTAATCAAGCTTGTAGAGAGAATTTCAAAAAGGGTATGATGGCCTTGTTAGGACTTTTAGGCTTTTGAACATACACTAACTTGTCTAAGTACTCTTTGATATTAATGGCATGTCCATTCTTTATTTTTCAAGCATTAGTTTCCACACAAACATGGGGCTTGTTTTAGGGATTTCTTGTTTGACAAAAAGGTAGTAGATTTATTTTCAATAAATTTAAGGTCATTTAAATCTAATATTGTTAATGATTCTCGCATGAAAGTGTAGTTATCACTATAAGATGTGGGACAAGCCTTATAGCCTCTGCCAGCCATATCCTTTAGCTCCTTGTATGCATCAAGCAACTCTTGAAGCTTGGCTGATGAAAATGGAAACTTTTCAAGTTTCACTTCTATTGCTAAGTGTTCAACTTTTGACTTAGTTAACAATTCAGTCAAATTTTCAGCTTCACCCTTAAGTGTATACTTTTCTCCATATATATTTTCAATATCTGCAAGCTTTCGATTTGAGTTTCAAAATTTCTCATCTTATGTTGTAACATTTCAGACTTGACATTCTTATCTTTTACCTTGCTACTTTATGATTATGTTCTTTGTAGCCTTGCACCTCATTGATTCATTTTTTGCTACACAAATTGGCCTTTACCTCCATTGAAATTGGTGTTGGTAAGTCACTAATGTTAGCCACCAGTGCATGATTTTGATAGTTTGGCTTCACTTCTTCAGCATATAGACTCAAATCATAAACACCATCTTGTCTAATAATAGTTGAGATGATGAATGAGTTTTTGTATGATTTGATGCTGATTGCTTTAATGAGAGTGAGCTTTGAGTGCCTTGGTTTGATGATTGACCATAAGAGCATTTTGAGAATTTGTTGTTGCTGCTTCTAGAAAAATTGCATTCCCTGAAGAAATTACTATTTACACCACAGTTTTAGCTCTTCTATTTGGTCTTGTCATATCGTAGTTTAGTGTTCTTATTCAAAGTCAGCTTGTTTCCCTTTCTAAACAACTTCTTTGCTCTCATGGCAATCATGGCCATTTGCCATTGTAGATCCATCTCTTCTACATCATGTGGATCCATTTCTTCAAGATCAGCTTGGAAACAAACACATTATAAGTGTATTCTTCAGTGGTGTTGTCACATGGAGCATAAGCTTGACTTACTGCTTGTGGTGTAGAAGATAATGTCTTGTTCATCTAGGAGTGTTGAGAAGTAACAAAAGCTATTGATCTTTGACTTCCTTCAGATGCCATGAAATCATCATCTTCTATAACATGGACATTTTTAATAGAATGAACTTCACTAGAAAACTTGTATGACTCTATCACTTGTGGACCATCAAGGTTTCTAAACTTCTCATCAAGCTCTGAAGCCTCTTTCTTAGCAACCATAGTGTCCAAGCTGGTGCTCGTATGATCAAGTGTGTTCTTTGACATGGTTAGACTTTGCTTCCAGCTTTCAGGTAGAGAGTGGAGCATCTTCTTGTTCAATTCCTTTTCCTTGTAGGTGACACCAAGAAGCTCCAAGTCATTGATCTACTACATAAATCTATGGATCTATTTGGAGATAGATTCACTCTTGATGTGATGGAAGGTCTCATATTGATTCACCAGCTTGTCTTTGTTGATCTCAGTCACCTCACTATTCCCTTCACACATGATGTGAAAAGCATCCCACACTCCTTTTGTAGTGTTGTATTTCTCCAGCCTTTTCAGTACATCCATTTTAAAGGCTTGTGTAAGGAGCGAGTAAGTGTTCACGTTAATCTTGATCATCTTATAGTCTTCAGGATCAAGATTCAAATTAGGATCTACGAGTGGATTTTTAACAGTACCATACTGATCAGCATCCAAGGCAGTGGAAATATAATGACCTCTACATATTGAAATCCAATAATCTGCATCAACACCAATTAGATAATTCTGAATTTATTATGTTTTAGCATTGGTAGTTTAGGATTATGACCAAGTTGAACAGAAGTTATTGTATCTATGATGATACCTCTTGATTTTAACTTGGTAATGATATGATTAAAAAGATTTTAAACTTAAATAAATTGATTTTACCATGAACTTTTATGTCTAAATAGTCAAATTAGTTGAATAGTCCAAAATCAGTCCTAAGTTCAATCAAACAGTTCAAGTTAGGAACAAATGCAGTGAACAGTTCTTAGTTACAAGGAACAATTGCAGTAATTAGTAGTTTCAAAAAATGTGATGAATAGTGGCATTCAAGCAAATGCGATGAAAAGTTCAATAAAAAATGTGATGAACAATGGAGTTCAGGCAAATGTAATGAACAGTTAAATACTATAGCAAATACGATGAACAATGTTCAATCAAAATGTGGTATACACTATCTCCCCGCTTTGCTGTATTTTCTAGTTCAGGTCCAATGTTTTGTATTTGTCATACCATTCCATAGGTGTCATAGCCTAGTGCTTAGTTCATTTGTATAAATTAAGCACCATAAGTTTATTCTATGTATGCTTGGCATGTTGGGTGGTAGTTGTCGAATGTGTGTGTTTGTCATACTGTCTTATTACTAATAAACAAACAATAACCAAACATTTAGTTGTACAAACAGATAAATGTTATCTAAGTCTTAGTAAATTTGTATTAGTAAATTTGTATTAAGATATTTGAAGATGAAGCTACTCAAAGTGTACATATCTCTGTAGTAAATACTCTATTGATTTATAATTCTGATCCCATGATGCTTCTAAGGAATACAAGCTTCCACTAACCACTCCAAGTTACTGATGACAAAATCAACCAACTATCTCTTTCAAGAGTTTATGTGCTTTTGACGCACACCATCCTTTAAAAAAATATTCAGGAATTCAACTAACTTGTAAGGCCCCGATTCCGGAGACCTCACAGTTGGACATTCACAGCACTATTCATAAAACATTTCATAATTTATTATCACATTGCAGCGGAATTTAAACATTTAAAAGTCATTCATTTATTTATAAACGTTGTTGCTGAGTAATACATGTTTGGTATAGTTACAAAAGATCATTAGTTTGCATTACAAAACAACAATGTTATATTCATGAATGGATGTCAGCCTTGTCCCGACGAGTAGCGCCCCCGAGTGCCATCCTCAGCAATATTACCTGCCAACTGAAAATGCATAAAAGTCAGCTTTGCTGAGTGAGTCCTAATTTTAAAATCATAAAAAAATATCTTGATAGATTTGTATAAAAAAATACTTCTTAAAGAAAATATCTTATCTTTCTTTTGGATGTGATCACACAGCATACATACAAATCATATCCATTACATCATCACCATTCTCTTTCTTGCTTATTATTATTATCTTTCACTATCGATATGGACCAAAGTGCTATACCCCCCATATAATGCGCATAAACCTGGTACTGGGCCTTGAAGTCTATAAATAGACTCCATCCGTGGTGCACATATGCTGGCACTAGTACCGGGGCAGCAACAGTGGTCCCCTCAATCTTAAAGATTGACCCTGTGTACATCCTTTGGGTTAGCTAAACCGTACACAGTTGAGCTAACGACAACATGGTCGTGCACCTCCTGTAAATTTTTACTTGCAAGTCTTTTCATTCCTTATGTTCCACTTTTCGTTAATATTAATCTTCCACTTGATTAATAATAATACTTTATGATCATAGGCAATCCACATAAAGTCACATGTTAATATCATAATAGGCACATAAGGACAGCCCACAACATGCATAAGATAATCAGATACAAGCATCAAGTCAACCATGGTCAAACCCTAATCTTGATCTTCCAAAATTCCAGAAAATTTTTTGTCTTAAACTAATGCGGATGAACAAAACCAATGCGGGTGAACAACTTGCAAATGTGGATGAACAACTTGCAAATGCGGATGAACAAAACTAATGCGGATGAACAAAACCAATGCGGGTGAACAACTCGCAAATGCGGATGAACAACTTGCAAATGCAGATGAACACTTGCAAATACGGATGAACACTTGCAAATGCAGATGAACAAAACTAATGCGGATGAACAAAACCAATGCGGGTGAACAACTTGCAAGTGCCGATGAACAACTTGCAAATGCGGATGAACACTTGGTAGTTATTCTATCGTAAAAGAAATGCTGATGGACACTGTAGCAAATGCGCATGCATAAGAAGAAATGCTGATGGATACTTAGGCTGAATTAAGGCAAATGCGGGTGAACAAAAGTGAATGCGGGTGAACAAAAGTGAATGCGGGTGAACAAAACACTTAGGCAATTATCACAGTGTAAATGTGGATGAACCATCAGACCTGTAAATGAGACTTATGCTATAACCAAGTCTAAAACCTCATTCCCATACATTCTTAACATAGATCAATCATGCTAAACTCTTAAAACAAGCTTACAAGCTCATAGAACATAGAAGTTCATACACATACATACACAATTATCATACATAACGGTTGTAAAACATTTTAAATGCATTTTCAGCCCCAAAGAAGTTTTAAAACATAGAATCAGGGTCTAGAACTCACCTATTGCAGCAAACAAGTGAATCTCCTCCCAACTTGCGTGCACAAGAGTTCAAACACCTAGAAGAAGCCAAAACAAACACCCAAACACCAAAAACACATAGAAATCAGTTTCTAAGGTTGAAACCTCAAAGAAACCGAACCAATTAATTACCTAACCCTACTAACCTTGAATAATCCTTCTTCTTCTTCACAATTCGACCGAGAGAAAACACAAAACCCAGCTTTCTTTTCTTCTTCGGAAAGCAGCAGCAGAAAGAGCATGGGCGACCATGCTCTTTATACACCCACTTTTGACTTTTGTACAATTTTACACTTTTCACCCTTCAACTTTGCCTTTTTTTTATTTTCTTCAAATTACTTTTCTTTCCTTTTTATTCTGACGAAATTTCGGGTGTTACATAACTATATCTTCCGACTAGAATTCTACCTTGCGATGTACTTCCACTACATCTGTTCCGAGAAGTAGTGAAATGACCTTTACCTACATTTGTTAGTTTGTGTACTTCTGATATACACAATCCTTTATAGAAATATTCAGGCATCTAAATGACTTTATCATTAGAAAATCATTCTACCTTGCAATGTACTTCAACTACATCTGTTCTGAGATGTAGTTGAACAACCTTAAATCCATAGACAATCATGGAATGCCATATTAAGTAGATTGATGGTTGTAATTTACCAATGATCTCAAACTATGAAAATATATGATGTGTATTTTTTTCTAATGTCTTTTCTAGCTTTTGCCTATGAGCAAATGGTTGTAGTCCTTAGTATATTGGAGGGGTTACCACTTTTATAGTTGTAATTTTGCCTTAAATTTGTAACTTGTAAGATATAAAATGAAATATACTTCGAACTTGAATGCTATTGTGTAATTGTTTCATTTTTGACCGTTTGTGCAACTTGAAATTAGTAGCTAATAGAGATTCAAGATCTATTAAGTACTTTCATAAAATATCTTGTGTTAATTAACCATAATCTATCCAACAAGTCGTATCAGAGCCTTGGCTCTAAATGCACTACTTTAACCTTCATCAAATCATTTGATTGTTGTGAACTTGTTTTCAACACAACCAACACTCATGTTGGTATTTGCTACTACTATAAAGCATGTTCATGAAAAGAGAACTCACACCAAGTCCCCCTGTTCACTCTAGATGACAACAACCACCTAGAAGATTAGAATCGAATACTTCATTAGAAATCTAGACTAGAAACTATGCACCTCCATCACTAAAGTCCTTATGTACTAATGATGAGAGGTGTAGATGAAACCAATAATTAATAATGTAACACTTTTAAAATCTAGACCCAAAGCATCCACCAGCGTTAGGGGTGGCAACCCCTAAAAGTAGGGTCAAGGGATGGCAACCCTTACTGGGTCTAAGGGAAAGCTAAGCCCCTAATTAGATGGAACAAGGAAAACTTAAGAATTTGTTGTCGACGACAAAGTTTTATTAAAGGTTTCACCTTGGAAACACGTAATTAGGTTTTGGAAAGAAAGGAAATCTAATCCCTAGATTTGTTGGACCATTCACCATATTTGAAAGAGTTGGAAGCGTTGCGTACCGGTTGCAACTTACGAAAGTGATGAACAAAGTACATGATATATATCACATATCCAACCAATGCAAGTGCTTAGCTAATGAAACCCTACATGTACAACTATGGATTTTTGAGGTTAATGAAAACCTTAAGTTTATGGAGCAACCATTAAGAATTAGAGATAGGGAAGTATTTAATAATATCCTAACCTAGATAAGTTTGTGATTGTCTTTACTGATAATATCCTTATCTATATGAAAGCCAAGGAAGAGCACAAGACTCATCTTTAAATCCTTACATGGGATATAAAGACAATAAGAATTATACGCTAAATATTCAAAATATGTGTTTTGGCTATTTGAGGTACAATTCCTTTTCCATATGATCAATGATAATGGCATTCAACTTGATCCAACATATATTAAGGCTTTTTTATACGGCGGAAGTCCAAAACAGCTACTAAAATATGAAGTTTCCAGGGTTTGCTGGGTACCATCGTTAATTTATCAAAGACGTCTCCCAAATAGCCATCTCATTAGCGACCTTGACCCGAAAGAAGGTTGAGTTTGTATGGGGACCCCAGCAAGAAGAAGCATTTGAAACCTTGAAACAGAAATTAAGTAGTGCACTGATTCTCGCATTACTTGAGGGCAATTAAGATTTCACAGTTTACTATGATGCATCACATGCGAGAATAGGGTGTGTATTGATGCAGCAAAAAAAGGTTATTGCCGATACATCACACCAAATCAAGGTTAATAAAAAGGAGTACCTGTGTCATTATATATAATTAGCTAAGATCAAAAGAGTATCAAATATCTCTTTAATCAAGATGAGTTATATATGAGATAGCAACGTTGGATTCGTGGAAATGATAGTTTATGGATCGCTTCGCTCGGTTATATGTCAACGAGATTGTATCCTTACACGAAGTTCCAATATCCATAGTATTAGATAGAGATAGTTTCTTTACCTCAAAATCTTTGAAATGCTTTCAAAAAGCATTAGGAATAAAGTTTAAATCTTAGTACGGCTTAACATCTACAGACTTATGGTCAAATTGAAAGAACAATTCAAACACTAAAAGATATGTTACATGCATGTGATCTAGGTGGAAGTTGGGATGACCATTTTCCACTAATGAAGTTTTCATACAATAATAGCTATCACACAAGTATTGGAACATCACAATATAAAGACTTATATAGGAGGAAATGAAGAACCTGTGTGAGTTGCTCTTAGATAGGCGAAAATCAATTACCTATACCATAAATAGTTCATGAGACGATTAATAAGATCCTTCAAATTAGAAAACGACTAGAAATAGTAAGAGAATGACAAACGAAGTACGTGGATCGAAGAAGGAAACCTTTAGAATTCGTTATCGGCAACTAAGTCTTATGAAAGGTTTCACCTTGGATAGGCATAATTAGGTTTGGAAAGAAAGGAAAGCTAAGCTCAAAATTTATTGGACCATTCACCATAGTTGAAAGAATTAGAACCATTGCCTATCGGTTGCAACTTCTAGAAGAGATGAACAAGGTATTCAATGTATTTTAACTTATGCAAGTACTTAGCTGTTGAAACCCTATATGTAAGATTACAAGATGTTATGGTCATTGAAAACCTTAAATATGTGGAGCAACCATTACAAATTGAATGTAGGGAAGTAAAAAAGATTAAGCAAAAGATTCTATGTAACACTCTAGGCAAATCCCATATCGATCGTGGATAGGAGAGATTCCTGGTTCATAAGGAATGTCCTACCTCTAATATCACCAATGCGTTTTGGGCGCATTGGCTATGGATGAGAGGAGAACTCTACAGTTAAGCATGCCCAAGTGGCAGCAATCCAGGGATGCATGACCTCCCTGGGAAGTTTTCACCCGGGCAACCAAAAGCAAATTTGTGAGCTCCTAGTGGGCAAAGCGGATAATATTGGTGGTACGAGGGGACGGATGTTACAATCTAACTCTTGTAAAGGTCAAATGTAACCCTAGAAAGGGACCTGAATATACTTAGGAGTTAGAATCTGAAATGAAGAAAAGTATCCCCATTTGTTCTCATGAATCTCAAGGATGAGATTGATTTGAAGAAGAAAAGGATGTAACACTACTGAAATCTGGACCCAAAGAATCCACAAGATAATAGGGGTTTCGCGAAGGAAGCCCCTGAAAGAAAGGCCCAAGGGGTGGCAGCCACTGGTGGGGTCAAATGGGCAAAGCCCATCTTAGTTTGATATATTTATTCTTTTGAAGTAGTATAGTGGATAAATATTAAGAAATCAAAAATTTTTGGAAAATATCCCTTCATCAAAGAAAGGATACGGGGCGCATCGAGTACGCTGAAAAATCATTCTGAAGTTGACTCATGGATGATGACTAATAGGCAATATCTGATGGGTGGACCATGACCCATCCATATCTTGATTTGGATGTGGGCCATAAGACCAAACGGGGATTGAGGAAATGCATTTATGGCACATGTCACGCATGTAGAGGGTACACGCGATTTGGGCCGCATCGCTCTATGGATGCGGGCCATATTAACTTACTTTACATACACACACCCCTTCACAACCACACACTTAGCCTCGGTTTACATGTTAGACTTCTCTTCGACTCGTTTCATGACCTGAATTTGATTCTCGAATACCTAAAGCACCCGAAGGAACTATAGAACATTCATAGTCTAAGTAGTAAACTGTGATACTACCTAAGCAACCTAGAACAAACCTAAAACACTAAAGAAAGGCTTGACATGACTTTAAGGTGAATACATTTGTCTTTGAATATGAAACTTATGAATCCTTAACAGTCATATTTATACTTGAAAACAGCATGAGTAGTTAATTTATTAACAAATGTTGGTGAAATGCAAGACATGCATAAGATTAAGATTGTATGCGTGGTCTGACTAGAAATGACGCACATGTGACGGGTAGGGAGCTAAACGAGATGCTATGCTAAAGATGGATGGTAATTGTTTAGTGGCCAAAAGATTACAACTTCCTAAGTATTGACAGTCCCAAGGGTGACTAGATAACAAACTATTAATAGTGTATGAAGAAGGATCTTGATATGAACTTCATACTACAGACCTAGAATGGTTAATCTTATATTAATGTTCACTTGCTTGATATGAAATAATTTGGGTTGTTACTCACTAGCATTATCGCTGATATTAAATTTCAAAAACATTTAAAAGGTAAAGAATGATTGAAATAAGAATAACAATAGTTCATGCTACAATATCAATTCTATAGGTGTATCTAATGTCAAATGTCAAAAATCATAAGATAAAAGCTGAGATACACGCATATTTAGAATGGAGTCTTATGATGTGTAAATATAAATATGATTTTGTAAAATAATCCTATTAAATGAATAAATGATTATATTCAACGATTGACTTAATTTCTGAATAATATTATGATAATGTCATTAAATGAAATTTCACATAGCTCGGGGTGACCCAAACCCGGGCTATGACACATAAAGATCCTACCAAGTAATATGACGAAGACATGAAGAAGTTTGAAGTTGACACCAAGGCACTTTGGATGCCTAGAACGGTCATTCTAAACTACATTAGTCATAGATTTGATAATTAAAAGATTACCAAGAGTCCATGCGATGCTCTCAAGGCTCAAATTTGAAGTAACTTAAGATATGAAAGAGAATAGAGTTTACCCTATATATATGTGTACACATACATACATACATATTATATATATATATATATATATATATATATATATATATATATATATATATATATACACATACATATATATATATACATATATATATATATACATATATATATATACATACATATATATATATATACCTACATATATATACATACATATATATATATATATACATATATATATATATATATATATATATATATATGAGTTTATTTGCAACTCAAGAGAAATTAAGAAAACTAATAAACCATATCCACCAATCATAAGTTACCACATGTCATTCTTTGAAAAAATTAAAAAGTCTAACGCAAAGGGCATACTAGTAATTTCATCATTTCCTCCTATTTCCATGTTCTATTATTTTATTATAGAGTAAATTACATAGAACATCCTTTATTTATATTTCAACTAGCATGTTTCATTCTTTACCTTTAATAATTAAATTAGATGTCCTTTATGTAAAAGGTTTGTAACAGATTAGATCCTTGACATTAAATAACGTTAGTTGTTCTGTTAAATGTAATGTTAAATGAACAATTTACCCTCTTTTTTTGTTACTTACACCCATCTTTTTTTTTTCCCCTTTTCTTTGTGTGCAATTGAGCAACTCACCAAAATATTTACTAAACCTAGCTATGATCACAATAATCATATATGACTACCAACATAAAATTAACTCTCAAGAGGTTTTAACTTTTACTCGAGTCACGGCTGCTGCAACTTATTTGTGCCAATTCTATCCTCACCCTCAACCTCTCATTACGCATTTCACCACTACCACCGACCTCTAAACCCTCACATCCTCCATCATCTCTTTCGTAGTGGTAGTCACTAAAGTATACGTAACAACAAAAAATCAAGAACATAAGCAAACTGATATGAGATGAAGGCGCATGAAGCGTTTCTACCCTAACTAAATCTCCATCTCCCAAGTTTGAGTCGGTAAACTAAAGCTTCTTCATTCGAACAAAACTTGGTTATAGTTTTCGTGTATGATTAATTAAAATTTTTCGCTATTAAAAAAATCTATAGTTTCTGAGCTAACGACATATGAAATATGGTGTTTAACATAACTTAAAAGAAGGTAAATTAAAATTATATTAGTTAATTTCTATTAGGTATTAATTGATTGTACAATGATAAACCGGATGGAAGATGAAAATGATGATTGATGAAATGGGGGCAGGGGTTTTAACTTTTTCTTTTGTTTTTAAATGCAATGGTAGAATTGTCATTTTAAGAAAACTAACTGAATTTTAGTTTAAAGGAACAAATGTGTTATAAACCCTTTACATAAAAGATGTCTCATACAATTATCAAAGATAAATGATGAAACTTGTAAATTTATATATATTTAAAGGATGTTTTTTTGTAGTTTAGTCTTTATTATATAATTAAAACAATTTCCCCTTTTGTTCTTTTAAAAACTATAATTTATTTATACATACTCTTTCTTTTGTATATCATAAAAATAAGTTTTTCATTATCTTTAATTAGAGTATAGTCTTGTAATTAAAAAAACCAAAAAAGTAATTTTTATAAACTTGTAATAGTTGTTTTTCGATATGTGAAATTTCTTACAAGTTACACCTGTTTTCACACACGTGTAATTCAGATGTTTTGTAAATCAATTTTCACCTCCTTTTTAAAATTCAAATTTTATATACATTTAAAAGTTAACAACATTTCAAAATTTATATATAAGCAAAGGTTATGTACACTTACAAATAATTCCAAGATATTATTACACATGAAAAAATTATGGCACATATGAACATATAATCAAATGTATATATTATAAAAACTACCTCAATATACACGTAAACAATTGTTTCCTCAATATCAATAAAAAAATACATCCAAAAAACTGAAAAAGTGTATTTAAAATACATCACAAAAAAACATAATTAATATTTACAATATTTGTTAACATCTGTGAAAAGAAGCATTTAAAACCTAGTTATTTAGTAAATACGTAAGCCGCTTTTATCATATGTAAAGTTATAATTTGCACGTGTAAAACATACCATTTACTCATAAAATAAAATTATAACCTTTTTTTTTTGTCACTTAACAACATGTGTAAGTCACTTTTCCTTTTTACACATGTGTAAAAGTCAACTTTACATACATGTAAAGTCATTTTTATATTTCAAACCATCTATACATTCAAATTTAACATCTCTTTTAAAATTTCTATATAATAATAAATGGTATGTACATTTATACATAATCAAAAGATATTTATTACACAAGAAAACCTTATTACATATAGCAAACATAAACAAATAGCGGTATTGATAAACATATTTAAAATTCCCTTATGATATGAATATTTAACTGTTAAAGGAATACCAATAGTGGAGTAAAGTTTTATATCATTTAGTGCTTTATGATATCAACATATAACTTGTAAATTATAATTTAGATTCGTTCGATCTGAACTATTCAACTCGGTTAAATCGATTGAATCTTAATGTATTTTTTTTAATGTAGATTGAAATTAATGGAAGATAGGAAAGTTAGTTTACAATAGGTTTATTTTACATATGTGTAAAACATAGCTGTAAACACATGTGTAAAAAACAGTTGTAACAAATTATATTTTTTTAATTTGCAAGGCTATACTCTACTTTCAGATAAAAAATTCCTTGGTGATTTTGTTAATTAAATTAATAAAAGAACGAAAAAAGGGAATAATTGGTATAGTTATTTGTTGCAAACATCAAGTTTACGAGATAGCCAATTAAAATTCCCAAACCAAGAGCTTAGGCTAAGTCAATTGAACCCAACACCCAAATACAGTTCAACATCAAGCATTCATTTTACCAAATTAAGGCTAAAAACTTAGGATATATACATGTAGAGATGTAGTTTCAACTTAAGCAAAATTTAGATCCGGTAAGTCATAGTGTCAATAATTCATATAATCCACTAACAATGCTCAATATTTTCATAATCAATGCATTCTAAATCAAATGTGGATAGAGTGAGTTCTCCATCATTGGTTGAACTCAACGATGTAGATGAGGAAGGTGGACTTTCGGTGGTAGGGTCGTGATCATCAAGGGGTGGGGTGAAGACTATTGCTGATTTGAGGAAACAAAACAAGGAAGTAATACGTACCTATTAGCAGCAAACAAGAGGAGGTTAGCTTGGTTTCGATGTTGATGAATGGTGAAACCAGCGGAGGGGTCAGAATCTGTAAGGGGTCAATGGCAATTTGGTTTAGGATGCAAAAAAATGGTGTTAGCACCCAGGGGTTTCGCGACGGGCCAAGGGGTCATCGTGATGGAGGAGGTCGGATGAAGGTGCCTGTAGTGGCAGTTTAGGGTTTTCTTGACTAGGTGGTATGGGGTTGGCTGAAGGTTGATGGTCAGCAATGGGGTAGGTGTGACTAGGTTGGGTGGCAATGACGTTGGACGTTGTATTGGTCGCCGGTGGGTGCTACGATGGTGGTTGCCAGTGGAGAGGGTGGACGTGGGATGGTGACTAGAGCAGGGGTGGTATGGAAGGGGAATAGGGTCAATAGTGGCCATGTTTGGCAAACCAACTTTTTGATTAACTTTTGACTTATTAACTTTTGTAAAGTTAATAAGTTAATAAGTATGTTTGAGAAAATTTTAAAAAGTTGATTTTAAAGGGTTAATAAGTTACTTTTGAGAAGTTAATAGGAGTAACTTATGATAAGTAACTTTTCAAAAGTTACTTTTTGATAAAATAAGGAATCCCAAACACCCACAGTATGAAAAGGGGGTTAGGATTTCTATTTGTTATATTCATTTAGATTAAATTCCCTCTTCTAGTTTTTCTTTGCTAGTAAGGCAAATAGTAGCTTAACACGGCCATGTTTGTTGATGATTCTAACATTCCCATTTAAGCAGCTTGTAACTTCTACTATTGGTATTTTGTACGCGGTGCGATATTGTTGGTCCTTCTGATCGATCTAACAGTGCACTTGATTGATAAACACAAACAAATCCCACTGATAACACAGATATCAATGATATTTTTGTAAAATATAGATCAAACACTATAAAATATGGATGAACAATGATGAACACCTCAAGAACATTCAATAAAACCCTTGTTTGATCTAAATTGATTGCTAAATATATTACAAAGAAAAAGCCCCACAATCAATGGCTCATTCAAGCTCTCTAAACCTAATTGTCACTAATTTATATATAGTGATAATATTCACTAATGACATATTAAGCCCCCTAGACTTAGAAAATTAGAGAAATTACATATAAAACATAAAAATGACTTAAACATAAATAAATATATTTTGTTGACACAAAATATATTTATTTACAATGAACTACTAGTCATTTATATCTTCAACATCTTGTCTCGGTCCTTCGTTTTCGAACGCGTCTGTTTGCCTTTTCCGATGACTTTGACAGTGATGTTGACCTTTGTTGACTTTGACTGTGTTGATAATATAGACTATCCTTATCAGACCCAACAGAAGCACTCACCATCTTCATCTGCTATACGGATCTCATCTCCAACTGCTAAGCAAATCTGCTATCCATCATGATCTTCACAAATCTGCTTCCAAGTCTAACAAGTCAATAGTCATACAAAAGGGTTCGAAGAAGAATGTTCAGATCTTAGCTCCCGAAACATCACAAATCAAATCACAGCCCAGTTCGAAATCCACATTGACAAAGCCTCAAAAGGTTCAATTTCCTGATATCCAAAAGAAGAAGCTTCAAGGTTGTCAACAAGCTGCAACAACCTCAAAGCAGGCTCCACCCTCTCCTATTATCCATGGGACTACAAAGAACCAAAAGCCTTTCAAGGCTTGCTTTAGATGTGGAAAAGAAGGTCATGTGCTAAAGAAGTTCCCTCAGGTTCAAAGGCAAGCTTTGGGAGGTAAAGATAACATAGGTTGCTTCTCGGGTTCAAAAGGTAAAAGGCACATATCTTTGAATGGTTGGATAAAGAACAATCTATCCAAACCTTCTCATGTGAAGCCAGTTTCACATGATTCAAATATAAAAAAGACCAATGTTTCAAAATTAAAATCTCTTCCTTCGGGTCTTAAAAAGAAAATGATTTCCAAATTCAATTCTTTCAAATCAAAAGTAATTAAACAGAAACAAATTTGGAAAGTAAAACAAAATTAAAAAGATAAAGAAATAAATGATTTTTCAAAAGAGTGTGTGCCTAAACAGGTTACATACACTGATGAAAAAGGAACTCCCAGGACCACGATGGCCTGGGTCCCCCTTTCTAATTAATCTGTTTATGAGTGCAGGAACAATTCAGGAGGCCTATCAGTAATCTGGTTTACTGACTGAGATTGTTCCTAATTCTAATTTGAGGTGGAACAAACAGGTTATGATTATGGTATCTCATCCACATTTTGGATTCTTATCTACCATTCACAATCACTGTATTTTTCTTGGTACTTCATTTCTCATATTTTTGCTAGTATAATTTGGAAGACTTTCTTTAGTAAAATTCTATTTTCAATTCCGTTTATTATATACTTAAAAAAAATTCTGTTTCATGGCGGTTAAAAAAAAATTTCAGGGGAGAATAAAGATTTCACAGGAACTAAGAACTTGATTTGGGATGACTGAGAAATGATAGTATGTCTTCTTGGTATGCTTATTTGCAAGGCTTGTACTTTGTGAGAAATGATAGTATCTGATGTAGATGTCTGTATCACTTAAAATTCTAAAATCTAAAAAAGGCAGTTTGATTATATGCTATGCTTGGTAGGCTCAGCCTAAAAACAAAGTAAACAGTGATTTTGTAGCGTAACTAAAGCTTTAGAACTTGGTGAAAAGGATTATTCTCCTGACATTTAGGCCTGCACAAAGTTACAAGTCTCATCAAAAACGGGTTGAGAGTATCTGACTTCTGCCTTGATCCCTTCTATTCCCAAAATCTCCCTATCCCCAAGTCCTGAATGTAGCTTCTCGTTAGCTCTTCAGATGTATATTTCGTGCTTATCTCCTCTGCTATGTTGAAGCATTGACCTGGAGCGATGATCTTCTCTGTTATACGTGAGTATAGACCTGAAGCTCTCATCAGCACGCTTAGTTGATCATCTCCTCTGCCATACGTAATTATAGACCTGGAGCTCTCATCATCTGTTCCCTAAAATAAAAGCACAGTGATTCTTAAACTAAGATCATTGTTCATCCTCAAAAGAAAATCAAGCAGAGTTTATCATTTACTCAATAAGCCCTGATGATGGGATAAGTTCTTTGCCGGATGTCTATGGGAACCAAATCACCCGAGCTTCTCTAATCGATATAACAGTTCCCTTGATTGATAAACACAAACAAATCCCACTAATAACATAGATATCAATGATATTTGTGTAAAATATAGATCAAACACTATAAAATATGGATGAACAATGATGAACACCTCAAGAACATTCAATAAAACCCTTGTTTGATCTGAATTGATTGCTAAATATATTACAAAGTGAAAGCCCCTCAATCAATGGCTCATTCAAGCTCTCTAAACCTAATTGTCACTAATCTATATATAGTGATAATATTCACTAATGACATATTAAGCCCCTAGACTTAGACAATTAGAGAAATTACATATAAAACATAAAAATGACTTAAACATAAATAAATATATTTTGTTGACACAAAATATATTTATTAACAATAAACTCCTAGTCATTTATATCTTCAACATTTTTTCTCGGTTCTTCGTTTCGAACGCGTCTGTTTGCCTTTTCCGATGACTTTGACAGTGACGTTGACCTTTGTTGACTTTGACTGTGTTGATAATATAGACTATCCTTATCAGACCCAACAATACTCCCCCTTAGTCTATCATTATCAACATCTTGTATCATGATCAGCACCCATAAGTCAACCATATAATGATCTTCAATCTTCCCCTAGATTGATGATCTGGTATTGAAATTTTTTCATCTTTCAGGCTCCCCCTTTTTGTATGCTCCCCCACTTCGTGTGCGTTCATTGTGAATGATCAGGAACAAATTTTCAAACTCTCTATTCTTGAGTGCTTCAGAAGATGTAGGAGGAGGAATCCTAGTTCGATATCTTCTGCAAATTTGAGGAACAGGTTCTCTTGTCAGGTACTTTGCTCAGCTGATGATTGGCCATCATTTGAAGCAAAAATCTGTAACACAGTCACAACCACAATCTCGCAACTTCCTGTTAGATCATTTCAGTTAACAAATAAACCTATGTTTATCTGTCTGTGCAATGTCCCATGAAATGCATGTGAAAATAAAAACATTTTAATAGCATAATGTGGAAGACTTGAAATAATTTGAAATGAAAAACCCCCTTTTTTATATATATATATATATATTTTTAATCACCTTACACCAAGAACTAATTCGATCATGAGATCACATCCTCAAGATATATTAAGCACAAGGATGTATTTAAACATCGACAAGTTAGTGAGATCATACTGAAGCAGAGTCTGATCACGATTTTAAAATTTTGATAGCCAAAAAAACAGTTCAAGAATGATTGTTGGTATATTTGTCCAATTTCAACCCATGCCTTATTCTTTTCAACGAGTGACCTGTAACTGATTTTATCATGTTTTAGGTTCGATTAGAGAAGCTCAGGTGATTTGGTTCCCATAGACATCCGACAAAGAACTTATCCCATCATCAGGGCTTATTGAGTAATATGATTAACTCTGCTTGATTTTCTTTTGATGTTCAACAATGATCTTAGTTTAAGAATCGCTGTGCTTTTATTTTAGGGAACAGATGGTGAGAGCTCCAGGTCTATACTTACGTATAACAGAGGAGATGATCATCTAAGCGTGCTGATGAGAGCTTCAGTCTATACTCACGTATAACAGAGAAGATCATCGCTCCAGGTCAATGCTTCCGCATAGCAAAGGAGATAAGCACGAAATATACATCTGAAGAGCTAACAAGAAGCTACATTCAGGACTTGGAGATAGGGAGACTTTGGGAATGGAAGGGATCAAGGCAGAAGTCAGATACTCTCAACCCGTTTTTGATGAGACTTGTAACTTTGTGCAGGCCTAAATGTCAGGAGAATAATCGTTTTCACTGAGTTCTAAAGCTTTAGTTAGGCTACAGAATCACTATTTACTTTGTTTTCAGACTGAGCCTACCAAGCATATCATATAATCAAATTGTCATTTTCAAATTTTAGAATTTTAAGTGATACAGACATCTACATCAGTTACTATCATTTCTCACAAAGTACAAGTCATGCAAATTAGCATACCAAGAAGACATACTATCATTTCTCAGTCATCCCAAATCACGCTCTTAGTTCCGTGGAATCTTTATTCTCCCCTAAAATTTTTTTTAATCGCCATGAAACATAATTTTTTAAGTATATAATAAATGGAAATGAAAATAGAATTTTACTAAAGAAAGTCTTCCAAATTATACTAGCAAAAATATGAGAAATGAAGTGCCAAGAAAAATGCAGTGATTGTGAATGGTAGATAAGAATCCAAAATGTGGATGAGATACCATAACCATAACCTGTTTGTTCCACCTCAAATTAGAATTAGGAACAATCTCAATCAGTAAATCGAATTACTGATAGGCCTCCTGAATTGTTCCTGCACTCATAAATAGATTAATTAGAGAGGGGGACCCAGGCAATTGTGGTCCTGGGAGTTCCTTTTTCATCAGTGTATGTAACCTGTTTAAGCACACACTCTTTTGAAAAATCATTTATTTCTTTATCCTTTTCATTTTGTTTTACTTTCCAAATTTTGTTTATGTTCAATTACTTTTGATTTGAAAGAATAGAATTTGGAAATCGTTTTCTTTTTATGACCCGAAGGAAGAGATTTTAATTTTGAAACATTGGTCTTTTTCATCTTTGAATCATGTGAAACCTGCTTCACATGAGAAGGTTTGGATAGATTGTTCTTTATCCAACCATTCAAAGATATGTGTTTTTTACCTTTTGAACCCGAGAAGCAACCTGTGTTATCTTTACCTCCCGAAGCTTGCCTTTGAACCTGAGGGCACTTCTTTAGCACATGACCTTCTTTTCCACATCTAAAGCAAGCCTTGAAAGGCTTTTGGTTCTTTATTGTCCCTTGGATAATAGAAGAGGGTGGAGCCTGCTTTGAGTTTGTTGCAGCTTGTTGACAACCTTGAAACTTCTTCTTTTGGATATCAGGATATTGAACATTTTGAGGCTTTGTCAATGTGGATTTCGAACTGGGCTGTGATTTGATTTGTGATGTTCCGGGAGCTGAGATCTGAACATTCTCTGTAGAACCTTTTGTATGACTGGTGACTTGTTAGACTTGGAAGCAGATTTGTGAAGATCATGATGGATAGCAGATGAAGATGGTGAGTGCTTCTGCTGAGCTTTGGAGGAACTGCTGATTTGCTTAGCAGTTGGAGATGAGATCCGTATAGGTCTTGATTCAACTTTGGAAGCATTTGACACTTGATAACTTCAGGTGACTTGATGATCTCTGATTCATCATCAGAGCTTGTCCATTTTGTATACACAAGTCAATTCAATGGATCTTGGTTGATAACCTTGTTGTGTTGGTTTGTGTTGTTGAGTTCTGATTGCTTGATGATTCCACAGCTGTTCCTTCTTTGAAAAACTTGACAGGAACAAACGAAGGGATGTTACCTGTCTTGAATTGTTAAAGAAGTTACTGGAAACAACTGATACTGGTTTTGAAGCATCAGAGTGGAATTATCATTTTGCAGATCAGATCCTTGCTTGATGAGCCCCAAACCTGTAGGAAAATCATATTCATCTCGAACCTCTTTGTGATTAACACTGCTTAAACCTGCATGTAAACTTTAGTATCTGCAGCTTCAATTAAATCATTAGATGGATGAGGTTGAGGCATAGGAGAGTAACAAAGAGTGCTAGGAGGAGGATAAACATATGAAGTTTCACCACATCCACATCCGTTTTGATTCTAGCTCCCCTGCTTAGAAAATAGTTCTTCCTGTTTCATCCTGATATCGTCCATTTATCAAGTTTAGTTTTAAGCTTGCTAGTCTCAAATTCTGCTAATGTGACTCGTTCGCTCAAAACATTAATCTCGACATTCTTTTTAAAAGATTTCCTTTTAAAAGATCATTTTCTTTTAAAGCTTCTCTTAGTTTGATAAAATATTTGGACTCATTGATTTTAAGTTCTTTGTTTATTTGTTTTAATTCTTTTTTGTTTTTCTAATATAATCTGTTAGCTTTATAAACTCCAAATAAATGAATTTTGCAGGGAGGAGAACACATGTCTTGACAACCTCATAAGGAAGCCCATAACTATCTTTTCAGCAGCTAGGGCTTTTTCACATTGACAGACAGGAGTGTTCTTTTTGTATTCTTCCTCCTCACAGCTCTCTTCTTAGCTTCTTCAGCTTCAACTTCCTCTTGCTTTCCTTCATCCTGAACTTTACACCGACTTGCACAATCACCAACATCACCAACACTCTCACCTTGAGTGTCACACCTGAATTCTTTGAAAGGATCAAAATTCTCAACAGAATCCTATCACTGTTTTCCACCTCAGCCATCAATGCATGGTTCACTTCTTCTTCAGACTCTATTTGATCTTAGTACTTGAAGATACACCTCCATACATGCATGATTGTACTCTCTTCTTTTCATATCCAATTCAAATAAATTCAATTGTTGATAACTTCAAGAGTTGTAGTCAGCAAAATTTCTTTCTGATTTAACAACCTAACTTGTGGACTCCACTGTGGAGGAAAAGAGTCCAAAAGTTTTATGACTTGTTCATGGTTCCCCAGCTGGTCATCATACTTCTTAAGATTGCTTGCCACCACTAGAAATAGATCAACAAATCAGATATCTTTTCATCTTTCATGGCTGCAAAAGAATCAACCACTTTGTGCTGATATTAGATTATCAGATTGATGGAAATTAGCTACTTCTGAAGAAGACATTCAGAAATGATCAGAGGCTAATTTCGCTAAAATTTCACTAAATTCGCTGACAAATTCGCTGAATTTTCACTAATTTCGCTTGCAAGTTCGCTGGTAGTTTCGCCAGTAATTTCGACAGTAGTTTCGCCTAGCAGTAGCACGCTGATGCTAGTTTCGCCCGAAACTAGTTGAACTTTCGTTCAAAGAACAATTTGGCAGCAATTTCGCTTGGATTGTCACACAAACACTATGAACTTTCGTTCAACACATGTACTTTCGCTGGACGAGGAAACCAGATCCAAAAACAAAGAACAACTTAGTTTCGCTGAAGGAACCCTAGTTTCGCCAGGCGAAACTATGTAGTTTCATGAAAGATGCTGTAATTTCGCTAGATGAGCTGTAAATTCGCCCGAAGTATTTGGACAGCCTTTTTCATCACAAAGTCAGCTCAAACTCATCCAAATCTCAATGGATTTAAGATCCGATGATTTCTATAGCTTCTCACACCAAAATCGTATAATCCTCAATCAATTTCCATATCCAAAACACTCAGATCAGATCGAAAAAGAATGGAACAGTGACTAGAACTACAAAACCAAACAAAACTCAAATAATCAAGAGCACAATGGCTCTGATACCAAATTGTTGGTCCTTCTGATCGATATAACACTGCACTTGATTGATAAACACAAACAAATCCCACTGATAACACAGATATCAATGATATTTGTGTAAAATATAGATCAAACACTATAAAATATGGATGAAGAATGATGAACACCTCAAGAACATTCAATAAAACCCTTGTTTGATCTAAATTGATTGCTAAATATATTACAAAATGAAAGCCCCTCAATCAATGGCTATTCAAGCTCTCAAAACCTAATGTCACTAATCTATAATAGTGATAATATTTACTAATGACATATTAAGCCCCTAGACTTAGACCATTAGAGAAACTACATAAAACATAAAATGACTTAAACATAAATAAATATATTTTGTTGAGACAAAATATATTTATTACAATAAATCCTAGTCAATATATCTTAAACATCTTGTCTCGGTTCTTCGTTTCGAACGCGTCTGTTTGCTTTTCCGATGACTTTGACAGTGATGTTGACCTGTTGACTTTGACTGTGTTGATAATATAGACTATCTTATCAGACCCAACAGATATGCCTACAACGCATCTCCAAATGCAAGCTCCAATCTTTACCTTTGGGTAACCATCTTTTCAAGTATCGATTTATCTCCTGATTAGAAATCTTGGCTTGGCCATTCGTTTGTGGATGGTAGGTCGTTGACACATGATGCGCAATGCCATATTTCTTTAAAAATGCTTCAATCGTTGAATTAAAAAAGTGATCCTCTATTGCTCATGAATGCCTTGGCACATAAAAACCTGCTAAAGATATGAACTTTCATAAAACATGAAACAACTTTATCATCATTAGTCCTCGTGGCCTTTGCCTCTACTCATTTAGAGACGTAATCCATGGCAAATAGTATATAAACATTACCAACAATGATAGGAAGGGACCTATAAATCAATGCCCATACATCAAGATTTCACATACATGATTGGTTGTGAGGGGCATTTGATCTTAGCCTTTAGATACCTATTTCTAGTATCGTTAACAAGAATTGCAAAGATAAGAATCAAGAAATATGCTGGCTGATAAAAACCTTAATCAAGTCCTATGTGTTGTCCTTTTTGGGCCAAAATGCCACCACAAGCTTATGAGTGACAAAATACTAAAATAGAAGGTGCCTTACTCATGTCAATCCATCTTCTTGTGACTTGATTAGCGTAATGTCACACCCGACGGAAGCGTGAGATGCTTGGGTGTGACTTTGGCTCAAACACATGATTACAAAGACATACATTCAAAACAGTTAAATAAACCAAACTTTATTAGATATATATATTTTTGGATTACATCATAATACAAAATTGTCTCACATGAGACTGTTACATTAGTTCATATCACCCAACATAAATAGATTTAACATTTCCCAGCTAATGATGGACGTCAACGTCCACAAAGAGGCTGAAATCCATCAAATCTACCGTCAACCAAATGCACAACTGCCCTATGTACTCATGGCATTCATTGAACAAGTTGATGTTGATTTCTTGAAAAAGCATACTCAAAACAGTCAACATAAAGTTGGTGAGAACATAGGTTTAATAACATAACAAAATTTTCTTACTGATGCAACATAAACAAGACCATAACCAAACCTACTTACATGCCAAGTGATCATAGCTGTACACATATAAATCACAGAGTCAAATAATAACATCACTACACGTATTCAACAGTCTTAACTGGTCCAGTCGGTGCTGGAAACATGTTCTAAGTAGCGCTACCTTATATCTGATGGTTCCTTATGCGAATTAATGGTTGTGACTTATGGCAATTAATGACAGAACTTATAAAATCCTTATTCATGTAGCATTAATAGTAAAATACATATATGCTTTTTCCCCTAAAACTTATAAATAAAAAAGAAGCTATATTACTCACCTTAGTTTCATCAAACTGATCAGATATTTCCTATAAAACAATTATTTGTTAGAATAATTTCTTATTCTAATAATCGGAAATATCCTTAATTTAGACTTAAATTTTTTAAAACAGTAGTTAAAAGTCTCCATAATTTAAAAAATTTTACAAACAATAGTATCTTCATACCAAAATTATCATATAAAATTTTCAGTTTAGATATCCTTACCAGTGGTTTTTTAAAATTTTTACAATATTTCAAATTAATAGCAGAAATAACTATTTATCTCTAAAATTCGGAAAATCACACAGAATGTTTTGCATAATATCTAACATTTTATGTAAAATTTTCATGATTTATCTACTATTTGGTTGTTATTTTTTATTTAATCTTCTTATTAATTGTTTTAAAATATATAACTTAATCACACTAATGAATTAATTCACAAATTTTATTTTGCAACTTCAGTATATTATTGAGATCATTATATAATTTTTCTAGATTTTTATTATCTCCCGATCTCCTATTTGATATTTTTCTTTTATTTTTATATTTTAATTATATAAATCAATATATCTCCTATAGGTACTTCATATTTTCCGGTTAATTATTTAATAAAAATTTTATTTCAACAATCACAGTCAATTAAGTATTCAACCTAGTATAGCCTAGTTAATCATGTAATAACAATTTGTTTAATATCTTTAACCTTTGTTTTTAAATCTTTTGTTTTTATTAATACCTTTGAAACATTCTGTTTTGTAAACTTAGTTACTGATTTTAATTAGAAATCAGAGTTTTTATGAAATTTGTAATTAGTTTTCGATGATATATAACATAAGGGTTCAACTATATGTAAGTTGCATGCTTACATAGTTTTTACAAGCTTTTTAGTTATAGAGTTTCATAAATATAACCTTTATTGTAAATAAAAGAAAGGTGAAAAAGGCGGTTGATGAAGACTTCAATCTCTTTGAGTTCCAAACTTGAAGGAAGGTGTTCTTGAACTTAGATAATTCTTCAAAGGATTTTGATGATGACTTGATGATGGTTTCAGTGGTATAACAATCGAGAGAAAAAGAGAATGTTGAGGGTGAGAAGGTTGTTTTGGTTGTGATGGTTGCTGAGAGAAATAGAGAAGGGTGGGTTGTAGTGGTGGTGCATGAAGGTGATAGTGGTGTTGATAGGTTCGGCCAAAGGATAAAGAGTGTGTTAGTAGCTTGTAATGATTACTTAGCCTTGGTGAGGTGTTATGTAGGCTTAATGTGTGTCAAGTTAGGGGTGTGTGTGTCAAACTAACGAGAGGGTTGAGTGGCAATGGGGATAGGCATCATTCCCCATGCTAATGTGTTTATGTGTTTGCCAAATTTTAATTAATTAGTGATTAGTTTTAGATAAGTATTCCAGTAATCCATTGATTTGGATTAGTTTATGTAACCATCTTAATAATCAAATGACTAATATTAGCCTAAGTTTTTAAGTTTAATGTTATACATCCGCTGTAGACTTGCTGTGGGCACACTTAGTGAGATTACTTCATCCGCTGTGGATCTTTGGCTGTCCGCTGCGGATCTTTGGCTGTCCGCTGCAGATCTTTGGCTGTCCGCTGTAGGCACACAGTAAGATTACCCATCCGCTGTAGACCTTTATTCATCCGCAATGGACCTTTATTCATCCGCAGTAAACCTTTATACATCCGCTATGGACCCTTACATGTCTGCTGGGGACCCTAATACGTCCGTTGTGGACCCTTATACACGTCTGCTGTGGACTTTTACACGTACGCTGTGGACTCTTATACATCCGCTGTTGACTTTATACGCCCATTGTGGACTCTTACACGTCAGCTATGAACTTTTATACGTCCGCTATGGACTTTTAGACGTCCGCTGTGGACTCTTATACGTCCGTTGTGGACTCTTATATGTCCAGTATGGACTCTTAGTTAAAATTATTTTAAGTTTTGATCTTGTTCATCACTTAATAGTAGTATGCTTGTGTATTAAATATCTTATGGTACACTTACATGATCTGGTAACATATATACATGTCCTTAACAAATTCATATCCCTAAATATACACATATATACTCACGTGAATAATTATGCATGCATGCACGGTAACGAAACATATACACATACTTATGATTTTAGTTGGAAATTAAAGTTTTTGATTTTAGTTGGAATTCAAAGTTTTTATGAAATTTGTAATTAGTTTTTGATGATATATAACATAAGGGTTCAACTATATGTAAGTTGCATGCTTACATAGTTCTTACAAGCTTTTTAGTTATAGAGTTTTATAAATCTAACCTTGATTGTAAATAAAAGAAAGGTGAAAAAGGCGGTTGATAAAGACTCCAATCTCCTTGAGTTCCAAACTTGAAGGAAGGTGTTCTTGAACTTAGATTATTCTTCAAAGGATTTTGATGATGACTTGATGATGGTTTTGATGGTATAACAATCGAGAGAAAGAGAGAGTGTTGAAGGTCAGAAGGTTGTTTTGGTTGTGATGGTTTCCGAGAGAAATAGAGAAGGGTGGGTTGTAGTGGTGGTGCACAAAGGTAATGGTGGTGTTGATAGGTTCGGCTGAAGGATAAAGAGTGTGTTAGTAGCTTGTAATGATTACTTAGCCTTGGTGAGGTGTTATGCAGGCTTAATGTGTGTCAAGTTAGGGGTGTGTGTGTCAAACTACCAAGAGGGTTGAGTGGCAATAGGGATAGGTGTCATTTCCCCATGCTAATGTGTTTGCCAAATTTTAATTAATTAGTGATTAGTTTCAGATAAATATTCTAGTAATCCATTGATTTGGTTAGTTTGTGTAAACATCTTAATAATCAAGTGACTAATATTAGCCTAAGTTTTTAAGTTTAATGTTATACTTCCGCTATGGACTTGCTGTGGGCACACTTAGTGAGATTACTTCATCCGCTGTGGATCTTTAGCTGTCCGCTAAGGACCTTTGGCTGTCCACGCGGACATTGGCTATCCGCTGCCCGCTGCAAACCTCTGGCTGTCCGTTATGGGCACACAGTGAGATTACACATCCGCTGTGGACCTTTATTCATCCACAGTGGACCTTTATTCATCCACAGTGAACCTTTATACATCCGTTATGGACCCTTACATCCGCTGTGGACCCTTATACGTCCGTTGTGGACCCTTATACACGTCCTGTGGACTTTTACACGTACGTTGTGGACTCTTATACATCCGCTGTGGACTTTATACGTCCGCTGTGGACTCTTACACGTCCGCTGTGAACTTTTATATGTCTACTATTGACTTTTACACGTTTGCTGTGGACTCTTATACGTCCGTTGTGGACTCTTATTTAAAATTATTTTAAGTTTGATCTTGTTCATCTCTTAATAGTAGTATGCTTGTGTATTAAATATCTTATGGTGCACTTACATGATTTGGTAACTTATATACCTGTCCTTAACCAATTCATATCACCAAATATACACATATATACTCACGTGAATAATTATGCATGCATGCATGTTAAAGAAACATATACACATACTTATGTTTTTAGTTGGAAACCAAAGTTTATATGAAATTCGTAATTAGTTTTTGATGATATATAACATAAGGGTTCAACTATATGTAAGTTGCATCCTTACATAGTTTTTACAAGCTTTTTAGTTATAGAGTTTCATAAATCTAATCTTGATTGTAAAAAGAAAGGTGAAAAAGGCGTTCGATGAAGACTTCAATCTCCTTGGTTCCAAACTTGAAGGAGGTGTTCTTGAACTTAGATAATTCTTCAAAGGATTTGATGATGACTTGATGATGGTTTCAGTGGTATAACAATCGAGAGAAGAGAGAGGTTTCAAGGTGAGAAGTTGTTTTGGTTGTGATGGTTGCCAAAGAGAAATAGAGAAGGGTGGGTTGTTGTTTTGCACGAAGGTGATGGTTTCTGTTTATAGGTTAGGCCAAGGATAAAGAGTATGTTAGTAGCTTGTAATGATTACTTAGCCTTGGTGAGGTGTTATGTAGCTTAATGTGTGTCAAGTTAGGGGTGTGCGTGTCAAACTACCGAGAGGGTTAAGTGGCAATGGGGATAGGTGTCATTTCCCCATGATAATGTGTTTATGTGTTTGCCAAATTTTAATTAATTAGTGATTAGTTTTAGATAAGTATTCCAGTAATCCATTGATTTGGATTAGTTTGTGTAAACATCTTAATAATCAAGTGACTAATATTAGCCTAAGTTTTTATGTTTAATGTTAAACATCCGCTGTGGACTTGCTGTGGGCACTTAGTGAGATTACTTCATCCGCTGTGGATCTGTGGTTGTCCGCTGCAGACCTTTGGCTGTCCGCTATGGGCACACAGTGAGATTACACATCCGCTGTGGACCTTTATTCAGTAGTGGACCTTTATTCATCCTTTGTGGATCCTTACATGTCCGCTGTGGACACTTATACGTCCGTTATGGACCCATATACACGTCCGCTGTGGACTTTTACACATCCACTGTGGACTCTTATAAATCCATTATGAACTTTATGCATGCGCTGTGGACTCTTACACGCCCGCTGTGAACTTTTATACGTCGCTGGGACTTTACACGTCCACTGTGGACTCTAATACCTCCGCTGTGTGCTTTAACGTCTATTGTGGACTCTTAGTTTAAAATTATTTTAGTTTTTGATCTTGTTCATCTTAATAGTAGTATGCTTGTGTATTCCATCTTATGGTGCACTACCTGATTGGTAAATATATAACTGTCCTAACAATTCATACCCTAAATATACACATATATACCTCACGTTGAATTATGCATGCATGCACGTTAAAGAAACATATACACATACTTATAAGTTGTCAGGATCAGCGATCTAAGTTTGATCAATTAGAGTGAATTGCAGCGGAATTGGAACAAGAATTAGACAAATATAGCAAGAACACATAGATATTCAATGGAACAGTACACGTTATAGAGAAAGAGGGTTTTCTTTGCAAAAGGGATAATATCATTCATGCACAATGCTTCGGTATGGCGGCTGCTAAGCTTTTTCGGGTTCACATCAGCTGTTTCATCGCACCTTACAATTAGGTCAACATTCCTTATATAAAGGAATGTGACGTCTGCTGATGTCACTTGATAGTGACATCTAACAGAATTATTACAAACACTGCAAGTAAGCAACTAGAGAATGTTCACAACAACTAAGAACATCTCAGAGTATGCTAAGTACAAGATGAAACTAAAACTACTGAAACTCAAAGTACTGATTACAAGAAACATAAAACTACTAAAAGGAACCATCACAACTACTGAGATCTTCTTCAGCTGTTTGTGACAACATCTGAAACTGGTCTTCAGTCTTTGTCTTCAGCTTTGTCTTCGACTTTGTCTTCAGCTTTTCACTTCAACTTTGTCTTCAGCTCTTTCACTTCAGACTTTGTCTTCAGTTCTTTCACTTCAGACTTTGTCTTCAGCTCTTTCACTTCAGACTTTGTCTTCAGCTCTTTAGCTTCAGACTTTGTCTTCAGACCTTGTTATCAGTTGATGTCTTCACTGTTGCAGACTACTTCAGTTGTTGTAATGTCTGTGGGACTTAAAGGTTTTCTGATCAGGCTCATTGGTTTCTTTTGGTCCAACAAACTCCCCCTGAACCAATGCAGCCAAACCTTTAAGCTTATTGAGGTCCCACTTATTCTTGCAGAAATACTCTCTTGATCAGCTTCAGAGATATCAGATAAGCACAGGCCAGGGAACAGGTTTCAGTAGATGTGAATGTCAAAGGATGGAAGGGACCTCTGTTTTTGGAGAATGGACACAGAGCTGTTATCCCAACCATGAAACCTACTTCCCATTGATGAGTCTATAAGACTCTCTGACGTAGGCCTCAAGGAGAACAACTTGTTCCTCCTTAGTGAGTTCTTCTGCTTCTCCTTCAAAGAAGAACTCTGGCCCTAGTACTCTGATAGGTACTTTACGTCTTTCCATTTTTCAACTCAACAGTTGTTATCTCTCTGTAAGCAATTCATCTGGGTGAGTCCCTTCTAATAACAACTGGAGTTCATTTTTCTTGATCTCTTCAAGCCTCTTGTATACAACCCCTTCTTGACCATTTTGTTCTCCATTAGAGTTTGAGGGGTCATCTTTGACTTGTAGGCTCTCTTGAAGTCTTCAAGTATCTCCCAGGGTGAGACTACAATGGCCAACATAATAACAGCATCTATGGTCTTTCTCACTTGGCCATTGTATCTACTTGGTATGGATTTCTTATGAATTCTAGAACTAACCCTGGGTCTGGCCAATCTTACTCTCTCCTTTTGATATTGAAAGGTATACCTGAGAGCATACAGCCTTTGAGCGTGTTCTTCATGGCTTGTATAGATGATGACTGAGGAACTCTTTGTCAACCATCTTCAAAGTTGCTCATCGTGCGTTTCTTCTTTTCTGCTGTTCTTCTTCCAATCTTACTTTCACATTTGCCTCTGAAAGTCTGGTGTGATCATTTGTTGACTTCTGGGCTCAGGTATTTTTAGAACAGCAGAGATTGGCAGCTGTCTTCTTCATCATCATCTTCTTCTTCTTCTTCTTCCATCCTCAACACCCTTCTCCTCCTTCTGGTGCATCCTTGGATGTGGTTTGAGGTGGTTTTTGGGGTAAGGGAGTTGGTTTTGAGGGTTGAGTTGGTTTTAAGTTTAGGTTTAGGGATTGGTTTGGAGAGTTGTGGGTTGGTTGTTTTTTTGAGTGGGAGTTTGGGAAGGCTGATCTAGCATTTTTGTGGTAAGTTTGGCTTTGGAAAGCTTGGCCATATCAGATCTCTTCCCAGCACCTGCTTCATCTAAGGCTTCGATAATCAACCCTTTATTGAATGCTTCAGAAGTACAGATTCTGGTGGTTATTGCCAGAATACTGTCTCTGGTCCATGATTTAATCTCAATTAATGATCTTCCCAAGTATTTTGCAATAAACCTGATCATTATCTCCAACCTCTCCCTTTCCATCCACTGTAACTGGCCCATCTCTCTTGTATCTCTTTAATCTCCAGCCTTCTGATCTCAGTGTCTAATGTAGCTGTATCAAAACCCTGTCTGAAGAGTTGGTCTATTATTTTGTCCATTGATCTGCTGTGAGCTTCATCAGCTTCTTTAACCAGATCATCCAATGATTTCTCTTCATCGGCTTTTGAGTTTCAGCACTTTTCTTTCTCTTGTATGTGATCAGCTGTTTTTCCTTTTTCTAACTCCTTTCTTTCTCTTGTTGTTTCTCATCTTCCACTCTCTTTCTCTTTCTTTCTTTCACTGCCTTAGACTCCCCCTTTTTGGGTGCATGCATTGGGTTCAGGGTTTGAATGGCAGAAAGCTTCTTTTGCACAGCATCATCAACAAGTGTTTGTAGATTTGAGGAGATCCTCTCATCAATGGCTTTATGCACAATCTCATTGATGATGGGAGTGATGAGAGGTAAGGAATGTTGAAAGGTAGCAACCATCTGCTCAGAGGGTTTTGTTCCTGAGAGGTGGTGCCAAAGCATGGCTGGTGGCTCAGTTGTGTAGTGGCTGAGTGTTTGGTGAACCTTCAGATGAAGGTGCCATCTGTGGGTTTATTGGCAGATGGACTTTGATCCTGAGACATTTGGCAAGCATTTCTTTGAGTCTGCTCTCCTCAGCCTCAAGGATTGTGTTATGGGCTAAGACATCGTAGAAAACCCAGTCATCATCAGTCTTTGCTGAATCACCTGACCTCCTGATTGAATCAGGATGTACATGCCCTGAGTGTAGATCAGTTGTAGCATGTGCCCCTTGTTCTTGGTTCTGGGGACTTCCTGCCTCAGGACTGAGTCCTTCATCGGCAGTTGCCTCTGGTGAGGTCTTAGAGATGTTACCAACTGCATCCTGTTCATTTGCTGAATCAGTAGAAGTGGCAGCCTCACCAGATGTTCTAACCTCCTCCTCTACACGGGGAGATTGAACATTATAACCCCTGTGCTGTGGGTTATAGCAGCATTTTGTCCTCTTCCTCAGCTGTTGTGGTTCTCCCCATTGTAATTGGTTTCTGGGGAGGAGAGAGGAATGCAGCTGACTCAGCACTTGTGCAACTATAATGGTTGGGCTTTGAGGGGCGTTGCATTTGGAGATAGGTTGAAGCAGATTGCACCCGGGGTGACTGGTGCTCTTCAATGGTAACCTTCTCAATAAGATAGGTTCCAGCATTGTGGTATCCCCATTATGGTTGCATCAGGATCCTGTTGAGAGGATGCCTGAGCGGCTAGGGCTGGTGGAGTCTTTGACACTACTGGGGGGTTAGAACCAGTAAGTGTTTTCCTGTATTGGGGTACAGGGGCATCCTCATGGGACTCATCTCCCTGAGTAGCCTTTTTGGGCTTTTTGTGTTGGGTTTGGTGGGGACTTGGATCTGGAAGTGGAGGCTGTGGGTTCCGCTGCTTGGGTTTTAGCAGCCGGCAGCCCCCTTTCAGTGTAGGGTCAGAGTTGTGCCTGGAGTATACTTCAGCAATACAGCCGGAGCAGGGACTCCAAGGCCAACAAGGCCGTCTGATTTTAGCTGATTTAAAATTATGGCCATGAGAAACCTGGGATATAATATCCATCTGTTTGCCACAGGTTTCAAAGCCAGATCCTTTAGTTCCATGAAACTATCTCAGAAAAATTTAGATTTTGTCGTTCAAAGATAGAGTATAATACCTGTTGCCATCGGGAGGACATCTGATCCCATGAGGAGGTTTTTGATGCAAGCAGACATTCACCATGTGGAATATAAGACGTTCAGCATCATGGAAGTGCTTCTCAGAATGGTGGTAGCACTTAAGTCTCCTTCATACCCGTTATTGATGAAAGACATATCAGTTGTGCCTTTCGGGTATTCTGTGACACAGGTGGCATCATGTAATTTAGGGTTTGTCGAATGATGTCTTGAGTGATGACCACCTGTTTCTGTTTAACCAACGACTGGAGAGTGATTTGGCGATCATCTCACCAGTTTGCACAGAGACGTTGGTCCAGAATTGGCTTAGGAATCGGGTATATGGTAGGATTCAGAAGAAAAGCGGTTGGTACTGGGAATCTACCATAAGATCGATGGCATTATCAAATTTGTTCCAAAAGGCCGATTTCGAGAGGTAGGCAACACAGTTGTGTCTGGGTTTGAGTTTCATGGTCGCCATTGTTGAGAGAGTGAAGGACGTAAAACGGCTATGAAACGTTTGAAATTAGGTTTAGGTATTTATAGGAAGAAAAGGCGATATAAAACGACTGAAAGTGTTGGTGCTGTCATCAGTTTGTTTGAAACAACTGAAGACCTGGTTTTAACTTTCAGAAGTTGTAACGACTGAAGACTTGTGTTTAGTCATCAGTAGTTGTGAACTACTGAAGACATTGTTTTGGCTTCAGGTGTTGTAACCAACTGAAGATTTGGTGTTAGTCATCAGTAGTTGTAAACTACTGAAGACATGGTTTTGGCTTCAGTTGTATAAGTGAAACAGCAGTTGTAGAAACAACTGAGAGAAAATTTTCTCATCAGCTGTTGTCGTCAATTCTTAGCTCATCAGCTTTTTCATTCTGACCTCAACACTTATCAACTTTTGTCTGATTTTTAGACGTTTCATTGGTCATCATACTTATCTGTTATACTGACTCAGTATTGTAACTACATCAGTAGTTGTACCCACATCAGTTCTTTTCACAGATAGAGTACTTTAGTACTTTAAGTAATAGTCTTCGTAGTTATGAAAACTACTGAGGATAAAATGAACTTATCAGTACTTATGTATGTGTACAATAGTATACGAATGCTCATCAGTACTTGTTGACTGAGATCATCAGTATTGTCACTTATTCTAGCTGCAGCATACCAAGCCTTAACACTAGGTTTTGGAAAGTTGAACTGTCCAAAGGCTTAGTAAATAGTCCTGCAAGCTCATCATCACTAGGAACAAACTTTTGAATCAATCAGACCTTTAAACACAATCCCTAATAAAATGGTGTCTGATCTCAATATGTTTGGTCCTAGAGTGCTGGACTGGATTCTTGACATACAAAGAGCTGAAGCACTATCCATTAGTAATGGAGTCTTAGTCTCTGTAATGCCATAATCCAATAATTGATTCTGAAGCCAGAGTACCTGAGATGTACCATTGCAGCAGCATGTCCTCGGCTTCAGCAGTGGATGTAGCAACAGATTTTGTTTCTTACTCTGCCAAAAACCAAACACGTTGTCCTAGGAATTGACAGTCCACAAGAATTGATTTTCTAGTTAATTTACACACCTGCATAGTCACTATCAGAAAAAGCAACTAATTTGCAAGAGTGCCCAGTGGAATACCAAAGACCTAGAGATTGAGTACCTTGCAGATATCTAAAGATCCTCTTGACTGCAATCAAATGAGACTCTTTAGAGCAGCCTGAAATCTAGCACAAACACAAGTTGCAAACATAATATCTGGTCTAGAAGCTGTTAAGTACATCAAGGACCCAATCATACATCTGTAAAGTGTTTCATCAACAGCTTACCTTTCTGATCTGCATCCAGTTGTGTGGTGCTGCACATGGGAGTAGAACAGGGCTTACAGTTTTGTAAATCAAACTTTCAAAAGACTCTTTGTGTATTTTGACTGATGAATGAAAGTTCCATCAGCCTTTTGTTTGATTTGCAAACCTAGAAAGAACTGTAATTCTCCATGGCACTCATTTCGAATTTTTGTTGCATCAACTTTGTAAATGCATCACACAACTGTGGATCAGAGGATGCAAAAATAATATCATCAACATAAATTTGAACAAGGAGCTTATGCTGACCCACTTTCTTAATGAACAAAGTTTTATCTATGGAGCCTCTAGTGAAATTATTCTGAAGAAGAAAATTGACAGTGTTTCATACCAGGCTCTAGGAGCTTGTTTCAACCATAAAGAGCCTTATCAAGTTTATACACCCAATCAGGATGTTTATTATCCTCAAAACCTGGTGGTTGACACACATAAACCTCTTCTTTTATTTTACCATATAAAAATGCACTTTTGACATCCATTTGAAAAACTTTAAGATTGTGGAATGCAGCATAGGCTAAGAACAATCTAATTGCCTCCAGTCTGGCTACAGGGGCAAAGGTTTCATCATAATCAATACCTTCTTCTTGTGAAAACCCCTGGACAACCAGTCTGGCCTTGTTCTTGACAATTTGCCCATTTTCATCTGTTTATTCCTAAACACCCATTTAGTGCCTATTGCACACTTACCTGGGGGTAGAGGAACCAGTTCCCACACTTGCTGCTTTTTGAACTGAAGAAGCTCAAGCTGCATGGCATCAACCCATCCATTGTCTCTTAATGCAATATGATAGTTCTTTGGCTCTTGCTGACTGATGAAGAGAGCATAGAAAGAAGTTGGACAATTGACTTCTAGTTGAGACACCAGCATTGATATCACCAATGATTTGAGACATTGGGTGATTCTTCAGCTCTTGGTACACTATGAGATCTGTGCAAGTGTTTGTAGCACGCTCAGCAGCAACAGATGTTGATCCAGATTCTTGAAACCAAGTATTAGATGGCAAGTCAATGAAGTAGAGGATTCAGAAATCTCATCAGCATTTGTTGTGGATGGTGCTACTGAAGCTACAGGAACATCAAGTTTAGTAGACTCAGGCAGTTGATCACTAAACTTGAATAGGTGAGTACTGGGATCATCATCAACATCAGTACCACCAGATGGATGACTAGCTGCAGAAGGTGATGAATTCACATGATCTGCAACAGCTGGAGGCTGATAAGGAACATATTGCAGTATGTCCAGATCAAACAACTCCACAGGGTTTTGTGGAATTTTGTCCTTAGGGATTCATTGAACTTCACATGCAAGGTTTCTTCAACCATCTTTGTTCTGCAGTTGAACACTCTGTAAGCCTTGCAAGTGGATGAATACCCAACAAAATACCCTGCATCCACCTTAGAATCAAACTTTTGGAGTTGATCCTTTGTGTTGAGAATGTAACAAGGACACCCAAATGCTCTGAAGAATGAAATTAGAGGAGCCAATGATGTAGAACTTCATAAGGAGTCTTCATCAACCTCTGATTCACTAAAGCTCTATTTTGCACATAGCATGCTGTGTTGACAGCTTCAGCCCAAAAGGTCAGTGGCAAACCAGAGTCAGCCAACATGGACCTTGCAGCTTCAATTAGGGTCCTGTTCTTTCTCTCCACTACTCCATTTTGTTCTGGAGTCCTTGGGATGCTATACTGCCTCTTGATTCCTTTTGAAAGGTAGAAATCATCAAGTGTATGGTTTCTAAATTCAGTTCCATTATCACTTCTTATACACTTGACTGATAGGGAATACTGCTTCTCAACATACAACACAAAGTTAATAATTGTCTGAGCAGCCTCATCCTTTGAGTGCAAGAAGAAGGTCCATACAAATCTGGAGTAATCATCCACAAATTACCAGACAGTATTTCTTCTTTGCCATGCTCATTACTCTCACAGGACCAAAGAGATCCATGTGCAGTAATTGCAAGCAGGCAGTGGACTTTGGTTCTTCTATAGGAGGGAATGAAACTTTGTGTTGTTTTCCTTTTAAACAAGCAGTGCAGGTTTCATCACAGTGGAACTCCTTTATTGGTAGACCTCTCACTAAACTATTGTGGATCAGCTGATTCATGTTTTTGAGATTAACATGACCCAGCCTTCTATGCCACAGTTTAGATTCCTGAGGAGGGCCTTGGAGAACAGGCAAGGATGACCTTTTATATCAATCTTCTTTGACAAATCCAAGGCATATACTCTTCCTATCCTGTTGGCCTTCAGGAGAGTATGTTCATCCAATACCTTGTCAATCAGCCTCAGAACTTTGGAAGAAAGAATCCGGCAGTTCTGGCTTGTGAAAAGTGCAACATGCCCTTTATCACACATCTGACTGACACTCAGTAGATTATACTTGAGATTCTCCACATGGTTAACATCATCAAATCTGATTTCTCCATTTGACACAAATCCTTTCCCGATGATGTAACCTTTAGCATCATTTCCAAATGAGACAAATCCCTTCTTTCCTTGAGAGTAGTCATTAAGAAGAGAACTGCTCCCAGTCATATGCATAGATCCTCCACTGTCTACATACCAGATGCTTCTTTGGCATGCTGAAGAACCCTGCATTTATCATAAGAAACTAGTTAGCTTTAGAGACCCAAACCTTTTTGTTTTGGGTCTGTTTTCATCAACAGATTTAACCATAACTTGTTTCTCATGATTAACAGCTGATGAAGGTGGAGATGGTGCTGAAATGGATTTCTTAGATTTGGGCTTGGATTTCCTTTTCAGTGGTTTGATCACAGGTGCATCTAGTTGGTTAACTCTCCCCAACAAATGCTGAACCATCATAACAAGTTGTGTCTGATTTGTTGCTAAAGCCTTCAGCTCATTTGACACATCAGTACTTGTTTTTGATGAGTTCCTGTGACCCACCATTTCCTCCTTCTTGAAATTCACAGACTTAGTCTGATGTTTATCATGAGGAACACTATCAGCTGTTTTCTGATAAACCCCATCCTTCTTTTGGATGTTGGCGAGGCCTTGGGTTTATCAGTTTGAGATGACTGTGGTACAAACTTGGTCTCAAACTCATTTTTCATTTTATTAATCTCTTCTTTAATGAGCTTATCTCTGTTGAGTTTGGAACCCTTTTTGTACCAGCATTCATCAGATAGATGATTGAATTTACCACATATTTCACATGGCTTATTCTTCATCTTGGATTGATCAACTGCTGAAGTGGAAACTACTGAAGGTGTGATCTTCAGTACTTTCCTCCTTTCAGTACTTGTGTAAGTACTGAAGGATCGGTAACAACTGAAGACTTGTTCTTCAGCTGTTCTCTATCCGTCCTGAAAGACCGTATGATAGATTCCTCAGCAGTTGTTAATCCTTTTATTTCAGCAGATTTGAAATGCTTTTCAGATGTTGTGACTTGCCCTTCAGTACTTGGAGTACTTTGAGGGACAACATCTGAATTGCTCAGCTTCATGTGTTTATCAGCATTTAAACCATCAGGCAATTGATTTGCTGAGATCTTAACACTGACTTCATCCTCTAATTTTGAATTATCATTTGAGGATGAATCACATGATGATGTGGTTTGGAAATTACTTTCACCTTCAGATTTTACTATTGATTTTGAAGTAAAATCAGTAGGTGGTGCAGTATGATTGTAACCTATTCCAAACTTCACATTTGAAGCTGTTTGCTTGCTGAGAAGCATTTCAAATCCCTTGCAGGATGTTACCCAGCGGTCACACTCAACTTGGGTATCTACAAGTGTCTCTTTGAGACTTCTGTGGTTCTCAAGTATGACCTCTACCTTAGCCTTTTCATCATTAAGTTGGCATTTAAGCTTGTAAATCTCATCATCTTTGTCATTAAGAACAGACTCATACTCAGCTTTTCTTTTGGAAATAGTTTTCTCAAGCTCAAGATTTTGATTGATTAAAGCTACATTTGCCTCTCTAATAGAGACAAAGGCAGCTATGCATGATTCAGAACATAACTTGGCTTTAGCCTCAGAAGATACCTGGGTTACCTGTGAAGATGAGCATCGGAGCAGGAACCCTCAGTAGACTCCAGGGCCATGAGAGCAAGATTCCCAAAAGGATGTTCACCACCATGTTGACCAGCACCAGCAAATAATTGCTCATTGAAACCAGAAAGATCATCTGGTGAGCTGCTCCAGTCAACAACTCCTGTGTGAAGAAGCTGTGATGAGGTTGAGATTGTGATGGAGATGGTTGAGGCTCAGGTAGGGCTTGAGGTTGTTGTGCTATAGGAACTTGAACTGGATTTGGCTGTGGCATGTAATAGCAGGGATATGGATATGGCATTGGACCCTGAGGGACAAAATATGCAGGAGATTGAGGTTGTGAGTGATGACCAGAACTAGCAGGATGTTGCCCTTTGTTTTGTGAACTATTGCTTGGAAAGGTCACAAAGGGTGCAGAGGAGTTAGATCCAGTTGATCTACACTCTCTTGCAAAGTGCCCAAGCCTGTGGCATTTGTGACACCTCAACTTACTCTTGTCAAAACCAACTTTGGTTTTGCCAGAGAGTCCTGGAAATTTCCTACCAGTTCTCTTGTAGAACTTTTGAGATCTGATATTGATCAAGGCCATTTGGCTCAAAATCCATCTCTTCTAAATCATCATCAGCAATACCTATCAAATCATCCATGATAAAGCATAAATTATCACTATTACACCCAGAATGACTGTCAACACCAACAAATGCATGATCAGAACTGTTTGAAGAGAAATCTATATGCTCATCATAATGGCTTTCTGATCCAGCATATTCTGACTCATGACCGACCAAGGCAGTGTTCCCTGGTACAAAGTCATCAGTGAGCTTTCCTGATGATGCCAGTTTCCTTTTCTGCTCTATCTCTCTTTCAAATGTAAGCAGTTTCCCATGGAGTTGGGTGAGAGATAGGCTATCCAGATTTGCACTGGAGCGTAGGACAATGGTGTATGTGTCCCATCTCTCAGGCAGTGATCTGAGGAATCTGTTGTTCATCTGGCTGTTAGTATACTCATGCTTGACCATTTTCAGCTCAGAGATCAAGCAGGAGAAACGCTCAAACTGTTGAGTCAGTGTCTCACCCTTCCTATGAGAGAATGTCTCATATTGTTGGGCGAGGATTTCTCTATTGTTTGCTAAGACCTCATCAGTTCCTCCAAATTGTTCCTTCAAAGCATTCCAGAGGTCATGAGCAGTTTCATGATGCATAAGCCCAGAATAGATTTCATTAGGCAGTGCCATGGCCAGAATTCCATGGGCTTTAGCATCAATCTCAAACAGTTTACGATCTTCATCTGAGTATTGCTCCTTCTTCTTCGGAACCATTTGGTTGGTCTCCGGATTTTCACCATAGGCTTGTGTGGACCGTGAACCACAGATGTCCAACAACCTGAACTGTTAACAGACAGGTGATGGAGCATTCTTCGTTGCCATATGTTATACTCACTCCTAACCAGCATCGGAGGCTTGGTTGAGGAGCCAGTATTGTGAGGGTCATTAGAAGGAGTAGTCATTCTCAGATTCAAACCAATTCAATCAAGTTTCAAAAGATTTAGCACAAAAACACAACAAACTCAATATGAACCAAGAAGAAACTCAAATTGACTAACCAGAAGCAGCAGAAGATCAATCTCTATAACCAATTCTTGCAAATATGCTAATTCGATCAAACTTTAGATATCGAAATAGCAGTTTCAATGATCAATTGTTAAACCGATCAATGATTAACCTGCTCTGATACCATTTGTCAGGATCAGTGATCTAAGTTTGATCAATTAGAGTTGAATCGCAGCGGAATTAGAACAAGAATTAGACAAATATAGCAAGACACAATAGATATTCAATGGAACAGTACACGGTTATAGAGAAAAGGGTTTTCTGCAAAAGGGATAATATCATTCATGCACAAATGCTTCGGTATGGCGGCTGCTAAGCTTTTCCGTTCACTCAGCTGTGCGTCGCACCTTACAATTAGGTCAACATTCCTTATAAAGGAATGTGACGTCTGCTGATGTCACTTGATAGTGACATCTAACAGAATTATTACAAACAACTGAAAGTAAGCAAACTACTGAGAATGTTCACAACAACTGAGAACATCTCAGAGTATGCTAAGTACAAGATGAAACTAAAACTACTGAAACTACAAGTACTGATTACAAGAAACATAAAACTACTGAAAGGAAACCATCACAACTACTGAAGAGGTCTTCTTCAGCTGTTGTGACAACATCTGAAACTTGGTCTTCAGTCTTTGTCTTCAGCTTTTGTCTTCAGACTTTGTCTTCAGCTTTTTCCTTCAGACTTTGTCTTCAGCTCTTTCACTTCAGACTTTGTCTTCAGCTCTTCACTTCAGACTTTGTCTTCAGCTCTTCACTTCAGACTTTGTCTTCAGCTCTTTAGCTTTAGACTTTGTCTTCAGACTTGTTATCAGTTGATGTCTCTCAGTGTTGCAGACTACTTCAGTTGTTGTAATGTCTGGGGACTTAAGGTTTTTCTGATCAGGCTCATTGGTTCTTTTGGTCCAACATAAATGCTAAAACATATAAGATAACAATCTTATAAATAAAGTCATCTTAGCAATTCTTAATCTAATCTGTAATAACTATGTTACTAATATAATATTCCTAAACTTGTAATTGTCTAACCTAGTTTTAGGTCATAAACGTAATATTTTCCAAAGGTTTGGTCATACCAAAATTCTTCTTGCTTTCCTTTATCTTATAATTTTTGCATGAGAGAGTTCAACTGGCAAGTTTGCTACCATGTAGTTTATGATATCACCACACATACCAAAGGGTGGTGATTGAGTAGCAAATAGATGTTCATCAGGGAATGAGTAATTTTAAAGGGCCCCCAGAGTCCCTGTCATTCGTTAACACCACCCACACTCGAAATGTCACACCATAGGGAGCACGGTTAGGATTAACCAATGAACACAGGTAACAAGAACAATAAACAAGAATCACTTAAGTATGGATATTTCAAGAATGCTGTATATTGCTCTCAAGTTCTTACCAAGTGTACAAAGCTTAATCAGAAGATACAAGTACATGAGAACTTTATACTACATCTACAGCTAGCCATACTTTGAAAGCCAGTTGGAAATACTAATCTAGACAACAAGATCAATGTAAAGTCAAAAGGCAGATTGCCTTTTGACTAGACTATGACATGCACTAGCTCACATCCTAATATATTACAAAAAGTATAAAAGTACATAGTTGAAAAGTTACAGACAAAATACCTTAATCTGCAGTTGACAAAAGCATGGACTTTTCACCAACTCATATAATTTGCTGAGTCTTTAGAAGTGGCAGCGAAAAGTAGTTCAGCTTTTGTCTAAAGGTGTTTCAGAGAAAGCATGTCTTTTCTGTCTTTGGAAGAAATCAGTCTTTGGCTTTAGAAGACTTTGTCCTTGAAGCTTTGGAAGACTTCATCTTTGGCTTCGGAAGATATGGCCTTTTGGCTTCAGAAGATTTGATACTTAGCATAATTCACTAAGTTATATCAAATCTTCCGAAGTAACTTCCATGTACTTCACATGTGCATGTTAAGAGCTCTTTGGTTGTTCTTTGGTTGCATCAGCCTGTAAGTGTATTCCTTACAATTTGTTTGTTTGTTTGACTTGTTAATTGTATGAAATATGTATGTTATTAATAAATGATTAATGTTCTGATAAGTTTGTTATGTCTTTTATGTATGGTTATGTATGTTTTGATTGTTATGAATGGTTAGATATGTATAATTATTTGATTTGCCTGTTTGATTGTTAATGAACCTTTAAGTATGAGAAGGACCAGCTTCATCTTCACTCTTCTGCACTTTAGATGTAGCTTTAATAGACACTTCAACATCTTTTTCTATGATTTGGTCTTTCACAGCTTCCTTGACTTGATTAGGTAGAGGTGTAACTTTCAAGGCACTCAAGTAGTTCATAATGTGTTCTGTGAAGTGTTGAACTGCATTGAGCTAATCATCATATTTGTATGTTATTGGAAGTTGCACCATTTGTTAAAGAGTGGTTTGATTTAAACTTTGGACTTCAATGTTGCAAACAAGTATGGTTACAACATCATCACTCTTGAGTACTTCCAAATTGTAGTTCTCAGAGATCCTTAGGCTTATAATACCTTTAATGTGTGTCAGGGATCGTTGATTTGTCTGAAGTCTTTTCTTTAATGCAGCATTCACAGACACTGTGCCTAGGATTCTCAACATATGGATGAAATAACAATAGTCTCCCTTACAGAGTACATCTTCAATTGCTGGGAATGACTTTGTCTTCAAAAACAATACATTGGAGGGATAAAGGAGTTTGATTACCACTGGATAAAATAGCCTTATGTCTGAGACTTCTTTTCCTTCGAGCTTCCTTTTCAATACTACTTCAAAATGAATTTCATCATAAAACCATTTAGTGATTGGATGGTTGTATTGATTTCCTTCAATTTTCTTCACGATCAATTTAAGATCAGTTAGTCTGAGTAAATAACCAACTCTTTTGAGAAGCTCAGTGTCAAGATGTTCTTCTGATTGTTTACCTAGTGTCATTTGCTTACCAGATACCTTTTGTTCTCTTCTTAACTTTTCAAAGTGCATCTTATCTTCTTTGTCAGCTTTTCTTTTCATGTCTGCATGCTATCTTTTCATGTATGATCTGAGAATATGAAAGAAGTTTGCACCCCTTGGGTTGTTTGTACGATTCACTATTCTCAATTGCATCAAGTCTAATCTGTCATCATATGATAAGGATCCCGATTGTGACATCCGGTAATTTTCCGTTACCAAACTCCGTTAGTTCCGTTAGGTCTTGCATACACATGTCATGAGTAGTTGTCGTTGAACGTTGGTGACTTAATAATAATTAACAATAATAAACAGATAATAACTTAACTAATAATGCGATTATTAAGTTGTGCTTGTGTGCTTACGCGATTTAAATATATTTGTGAATTTTGTCTTGTAACGTGCCAACATGTATATTTAATTCGTGTATTTTGTGACTAGTGAAAATAATGCATATGATTATTTTTGTTGATTAATAATGTTTGTATTATTAAGTTAAAACCTTTTAAAAAGTGTTTAAGAGATTAGTTTTATAAAATATAAAACTATAGGGGTTTAAATAGTAATTATGATTAATTAGATAAAAAAACCCCAACCCTAGCCCCCACACACCCCATCGGCCACGAACACCCTTCAAACACACATACACTTGCAATTTTGGACTAGAACAAGCAATTGGTGGCCGATTTTGGTTACTTCTAAGGATTACAACATGTTAAAAACTTCAATTCTTGTCCATTACACGATTAAAGGTTAGATTTTTGTGGTTTTTCATGGATTTTTCATGTTGGGCCGAAACCCTAGTCGAATGGGTGCTTGAATGTTGAATTCTTGATTGTTTGATGATTGTGTAGTGATAGTTAGATTGTATTGATGATAGTTTATGTGGTTTGTGCAAGAAATTCGTGGTTTGGATACGTAATTCATAGCTTACTATTAATAGTAACTTTATTGCATGAACTTGGTGATTTGATGATGAATTGATGATGTTATGATGATAAGGATGTTGTATGAATGTTGTATAGTGATTGTTATGCAAGAAAATTCATGAATTGATCGTGTAGTTCATACTTGCTAAAAGTAGAACCTTTTGGATATGAGATTTATGAATTAGGATGATTTGATGATGTTGAACATGTTAAATGATAGTCATGAGCTTGAATAGGTATTGTGTTGGTGAATTCATGATTGGATTGAGTGGTAGATTGATTTTGGGATGTTACTTTCCCAAAAGGGAAACTTTATTCAAGAAGAAATCTAGATATGGTGATTTGAGCATGATTGTATTGTTAGGGTTGTAGTAGAATGATTATTGATGATGTTTATTGTGATGGAATGTGTCAATTTAGTTATATGGATGCTTAGTTGGTCATGTGGAAATTTGGACTCTTAGTGGTTATACATGATGATGGCTTATGTTAGGAGAATATGGAATCATGCTTGGGGTTGTAATAGATCATTGTTGGGTATGTTGGTTGGCATGAATCTTATTGAATAATGTGATGATGATCGTCATACACGCGTGCGAATCTGAGGCCCCTACTTAGTAGGATTGGCAGGGTTTAGTGTGTGAAGTCGTGAGTGGCTTCACATGGCATGTTGTGCATGATTAGACTTTATGTATGATGTACTAGTTGTGACATAATGGTAATTGTGTTAAGTATGTTGACTATTTGTGATTCACATGAGTTGTATGATAATCTAAGCTGTATGATGATCTTGGTAGAACAAGTCGTTGATGAAGTGACATACGTGAACAACTAGTATGACAACTATGTATGGTGAGTTACTATGCTTGATTAAATGGGATTTCAACAATAATGTCACCAACGGGTCAAACGGGTCAACTGGGTTAATGTGTCTTGTTTTTCCACAACCTTAAGTCCATGTGTTTGTAGAGCACTTAGGGATTATGATGATTCTGTGTACACGTACTCATGTACTTGCGTGTTCTAGGTAACCTCTGAAGGTTGTCTTTCCTCTCTCTTTCAAGTTAAGCTTTTATATCATTTGTGTGCACCAGGTGAGTTCATGCCCCACTCTTTTATACACTCTCTTTTGGGGGAGATAGCATAAAACGCTTTATTGATTATAAGTTGTGTATAGTGTAACATAAGGTGATATACCATGAAAGTCCTCACACTTTTGGATCGTTAATAATGGTAACTAGCGGGAAATCTTAGGTAGTACTACTAGGTCTGACGAGCCCCACCTGTGCGACTCGAGGTCAAATGGGTGCAATTTTGTCCTAACATAAACATTGTCATGACCTGGTAAGTCGTGACGGGAGGCAACAAACGAAACACAGTCAGCTTCGATCGCGAAATCACTATGGTTATTATTTGTGAATTTAGACTAGCTATCTAATTCAACGCACCCTTATATTTTATACTGTTACTGTTATGTTTTACGCAAACTCTTGAACTCACCAACCATTGTGTTGACTCTTTTAGTATGCTATTCTCAGGTTGAAGTTACCATTGCCTAGGAGGACATTCACGGGTCAGTATTGTAGATGCCAGCATTGTTGGAACCCTTTGATGGTTTTTGGTTATTAAAACAATTATGTACTTGTTTTGCACAACAGTGGGTGCGTGTTTGCGCATTATTATACTTTGGTACATTATTTTTGGTTTTTCATGTTTACTAAACGCTTCTGTATCGTTTTAAAGTTAAACTCTGATTTTGGTTCTTTGTTCGTATAGAGTCGTTCTGAGTAACTAATGATTGATATCCTGGTATGTCACACGCCTCGCGGTAAAACCCTGCACGCGGATTTTGAGGGTGTGACACCGATTAGGATATGAATGTTAAGTACTATACTAGACCAGATACTCTTTTGATCAACACTGCATCGTAAATTTCATCATACTTCAAAGCCACTATTTTTCTTTCATTTGATGATGCTGTCACTGTTATTCTGTCATGGAGCTTTACAAAGTTAGTGTTTGCATTAATCATCTCCCTGACTTCATTCCCTTCAAGCCATAGCCTATGTGGCATAAATTGTCTTGGTTCTTTAATAGGGTGAAGCTCTAGAGGTGGTTGATGATATGTAGATAGAGATGTTGTTGGGTCAGGTTTGACAATCTAAGGCTTTAATGCATTTGCCAGCATGTTCTTATAAATGCCTCTAGCAAGCTCTTTCATCTCAGATAGTGATTTCCCAACATAAGACCTATAAGGCATCCTAGTGTGACTCAACTAACTTTTCACCTGGGAATATGTCATCTTTTCTATTTGAGGATCCTTTGGCAAGTTCTTCTAAAACTCTTGATGTTCTTTTATCTCCTTGTATCTCTTGTATGTTTGCTCATTCTTATTCTTCATGACTTCTTGAAAGTCCTCGAGCAAGTCTTTAACCTCAGAAACGTTAAAGTGCATGAATGCATCACATGGGAAACCTCTAGCTGCCAGCTCTATACCCATAAGGATTTTTCGATCACCTGGCAGTAGATCTTGAATGTTTTTTGTCTCATCTTCATCTCTTTCTTCATCATCTTCAAAATCAGAAAGTATGATGAGTGGGACTTGCTGTTGATCATGTGATTGATCAATTTCCCCTTCTTCTAAGTTAATAGCCTCTGATTCTTTCTTCTTAAACTCATCTTCATCAACAGGCTCTGCTTTCACTTTTAGTAGCTTTAGAGGTGGAGAGTCTGGTTCTTCTTGATCTTGCACTTTTACTTTTCCTTTCCTCGGTGCAACAACCTACAATCTCTTCCTCTTTCTTTCATAAGTTTTTAGGGGAGGCTGAGATGATGATGATGCCTGATGTTTAGAAGAATCAGTTTGTAGTTTTAATGACTCAGAAAACTATCTGATGAGCATTTTTTGTTTTTCTAATAAATGATTGACAGAAATAAGGCTTGATTGAGTTTGTTATGTGTCTGGGTGTATGGAAGTGTTGTCTCAAAATGGGTGATTAATGAATGTTCTCAAATGGATTAGTTTTACCAAATAACTGATCTATTGAGTATGATTTTTCTGGGATGATGATTCCTTGCTCTTGTTCTCTGGTGCTTGTTTCTTGAATTGGTGACATTGGTTTATCAAAGAACTCTTCACTCAAATCTTGTTCTTGATATTCTGAATGTTCTTCCTTATTCAGTTGTTTGTCTGCATGTTCCAGTTCCCTGTTTAATCTCTTTATTTCTTCATTTTGCTCAGAGATTATCCTTTTCAGCTCATCAATCTCATTATCTTTTGTATCTATTTATTCAATCAAGTAGGCTATATCCAGCCTTGCACTGCTTAAGTATTGATCTTTCACTTTGACTTCAGCCTTTGATTGTTCAAGTTGTTGTTCAAGGAATTGAACAATCAACTTTTGTGCCTTTTGGTTGGCAACAACTTCTTTGCATGATTGTTTGACTTTTAATCTCCTCATCTTTGCTTTTTAGCTTTTCCTTCAATTTCTTTGCACGATTGTTTGAATTTTCATCAACTTGTTATACTCAGTGAATAAGAACACTTTGGAGTACTCTATTTGTTCCTTAGTAGGTATTTCACTTGCTTGTTCTTTTGTTTTTGTTTGCTCAACATGAATACTATGCTCTTCTTGTTCTGACTCATGTAAAGATGAGTTCCTACTTCCTTAAGATGAGTTGTTTGTTTAGCAAATGATGCATCTATATCTCTTAAAATAGATGACAAAGACTATTGGTCAGAAGGGATTAGGCTGTGTGGTGGAGATGGAATGTTTTGCTCAAAGTGAAACCATTCTTCTTCTTGAGCTTCTTGCTTGATCAGCTCATGTTCATGCATAACAGGAGCTTCTTGCTGAATAATTAGAACTAGTTGAATGATTGGATCTTGGTGAATCACATTTTGGAACAACATGTGAGGTTCACCTTGATTAGGTATCCTCAGAAAGACTTCTAGAACACGAAGATCATGGTTGATCATGTGAGGTGGCACAACAACTTCCTCACCATGATATAAGCTTGACTTGATTCTATTGAAGACATGTTTATTAAAGTGAACAGGCTCAAACACAGCTCCTTCCTTTGGAATGTTTGGCAGAAGATCATCAATGATCATCTGCAGGAACCTTGGATACATGTGAAATTTGTTCCTCACTTTTGTCAGATTGTAAATCATCTTATTAAGTACTTGAGTAGCAAATTTAAAAGGCCTTCTTGCTATTATACTAGCAATAGTAGATGAACTCCTTAATGAAATAGCATCTCAGCCTGTCTTCCTGTTTGTCATGGTCTTTTATGTGTGCATGAGAAATCTAAATTGGGCATACATATAAGATTTCTTGATCTGCTTTTTGTCTATGGTACCAGTGTATCCAATCTACCTAAAGACATGGAGAACATAGTTCTGATCAAACTCTATAGGCCCTTCAGCATCTTCATCTCCAAGCTGGAGTACTATTCTAATCATATCTTCTGAAATCATGATTTTCTAATCATGAATGGTAGAAATCACAACTTGTTTATTTTCTATCTAGTCTAGATGAGCATTGGTCGAGAATTAGACAATATGATCTTCTATGATCTCTGGCCTAGCAGTCATTGTATGTACAAGCCTTGTTTGTCAATGGCTTGTATCATATCTCTATAATTTTTTGCCTTAGGAGAGTCTAGATTGAGATAAGCACTTAAGTTATGATCTCTGAAAAACACAAGGTTTATAATATCTAAAAAGAAGAAGAATATTTAGTATTTAAGTGATTGAAATGAAATATGTTAATCTGATGAAATTTTAATTGTGTGCTCATTGGCCATTGTGTATGATATGAGGTGATAACTCATGTATGTTTGGCACACTGTTTGTGTCAAAATGTTTGTTTGTTGATATTTGACATTTTGAACAGTTTGACATTCAAGAAGTCAATTTTGGTTAATTTTGCTCTTGCAAATTTCACTGATTTGCAGTTGTTTTGATCAAAATTTATTTAGATCATGTTTGATTCATAATAAGGAGTTAATTTTTTCAAATCATCAATGATTATATCTTATAACAGCTTATTCAATGACTTTCAGTTGACTTTTAAAATCAAAATAGTTCATTTAACGCACATTGAATATGTATGCATTGAATTTTGTTGTATTTAATGTTATGCCAAATTAACTATCATCTCATGTTTGTTAATGAAATTTGAACATGTTTACTAAGTTATATCGTATTTCAAATCCTCTTCGATATTTTCAAAGATCAATCAGTTAATTTTTGAAAAATTTCAACATGAACACGTTGACTGTTCATTGATCGATGAACACCAAATCAAAATTCTTCAAATCACAGTCCTAATACATATGATGATGATCATCTAACATATATTCAATGTTTGATTTCATTTAAAATATCAAATGATTTCATTTTAGGTCACGGTTCATAGTTCGACTTAGGGTTTAACAATGCTTGAATCAAAACCAAACAACCGATTGTTTGATGATTAGAAACATGTTGTTATACCTATTTGATCAAATATCAGTGATGAAATCAAACTGATATTGGTTTTGGGTGATCAGTGGGTATTCATACTGTAGCAACGTTTAGAATTTTAAGTTTTGCCTTGCACACTCGTGATGAATGTGAAAATTACAAGAGTTGATCTATATATACAACAAACAAAAGAAGTGTCTGTTGTGTATACAGTTTTAACGTACGCTATACGAACGTGTTAACTTAAATTAAATTTAAGTCATGCGCTATGAGTATCAGATGCGCTGTGTGAACAGTGTGTCCGCTATACAATTTTAAGTTGTAAGGTATGGACACTTGGATGATTTTGATTGTGTTCACAACGGATGAATATTTAGTCATGCGCTATGCACACTTGTGTGTTACATGAATGTTCACAATTTATGACTAAAGTCATACGCTATGTATTTGAACACTATGCACAAAGCGGATGAACATTTGTTCAAATGCTGTGCATACTTGAATGACTGTTTTAAATGTTCACAGTGGATGACAAATTGGTCATGAGCTGTGTACAATTTAATTTTTTAAGAGATATTCTAACCAGATGACTTATTTTCATGTGCTGTGAATACTTGTATGATTGTGTACAGCGTATTCTTACTTGTGTACATACGCTGTGTACACTTGCACTGTCTCTACAATGGATGACGAAGGTTAGTCATGCGCTATGGAATGCCACTCTATTCATAGCGGATATGTTACCTGACATCATACGCTGTGAACACTTGGTGTATTTGTTTGTCCGCTATATACAGTTGGTGTATTTTGGATGTTTAATGGTTCACTGTGGCTAAAGCGGATGTATGTTTATGACTTCGTTGTGTCTACAGTGGACAAAATTTTTAAATTTTTTGTTTGTTTTGAAAATTTTTCTCATTAGCTATGTAAATTAATACATACACTATGAACACTTGGTTTTTTGTTGTTTTATTGAAAATTTGTGAAATGTTTTCAAAATTTGAATGTTTGTTAAAATTTCATAATTTTAACATGATTAATATATAGATGATAAGATATCACTCACAAGCATCAATGTGCATGTATATGTGTCAAACTGCTATTTTTGAGTGCTTGTTTGACTTGGTTGTTTTTCCTTTGTTTAAAAACTCAAAATTTTAAAATCCTCAAATTTTAATATTTCAAATTTTAAGAATGTATGATAATGCATATATTCTTGTAACACCCGAAATTTTTGTCAAGTTAAAGAGAAGAAAGCAATAAGAAAGAAAATAAAAAGTATCTTGAAAGAAAGGATAAGGAGCCAAAGTGGAGGGGGCCAAAGTGTAAAAGAGTACAAAATCTAATATTTTATTAAATAAAAGGGTATGGCCGCCCATTTGGAGTTCTCACTCCTGCTTTTCGACCAAAAGAAGAAGAAGGAAGAAGCAGAAACTTTTCTCTTGGTTTCAAGAAGAAGAAGAAGTTGTGTTTGCCTTCGGTATGTGTTTCTTTGTATAATTGGCTCGGTTTTGTTGGGTACTTAACCATGAAACTGATTTTTATGTGTTCTATGTGTTTGGTTGTTTATTTTGGTGTGTTTTTAGGTGTTTGAACTCTGGTGCACTCAAGTTTGGAGGAGTTTTACTTGTTGGCTGCATAGGTGAGTTCTAGACCCTGGTTTTTATGTGTTTTAAACTTCTTAGGGCTGAAAATGCATGTTTAAAAAGGTTTTACAACTATTTTATGTTTACCCGTATGTATATGAGTGTTTATGTTTATGTTTTATGGTTGATTATGTGTTGTTGATGCTTAGAATGATAGGAATAAGCTTCGAACAGGTTAATATGCAGATTGGGTTTCAAAATAAGTCTAAAATATGCATAACTGATGGTCATGCGCCCAAATAGGGCTCATGCGCCTGAAATTTTGACTTATAAAACTTAAGTGATGCTCATGCGCCCCAATAGTTCCCATGCGCCTGGAATTTTTGCTAAAATAGCCTAAGTACCAGCCCATGCGTCTATATTGTATTCATGCGCCTAGAAATTTCCTCAGGCGCCTAAGTGTTAGTCATGCGCCTAAACAGTACCCCATGCGCCCAGGATTGGTTCTCAGGCGCCTAAGTGTTGGTTCACGTGCCCACAATGTGTTCATGCGCCCAAGCAGTACTCATACGCCTGCATAGTGCTCATGCGCCTAAAACACTTAAGAAAATATTCTGAAATTTTAGGAAAAAGGAAATTTAAGGAATTGCCCAGGGATGTTTTGATGGTTGCATTTGTTTATTCCATGCTTGTTTATGGCCTGTTCTTGTGTTCCGTATTATGTATTATTGTGTGGCTTTACGTGGTGTGTTTATGTTCGTATACGTAAAGTATTATCATAATAAAAGTGAAAGATTAATGATAATGAAAAGTGGAACATAATGAATGAATGAAAGTCTTGCAAGCTAATTGAATAGAGGTGCATGACCATGTTGTCATTAGCTCAACTGTGTGCGGTTTAGCTAACCCAAAGGATGCACACAGGGTCAATCTTTGAGATTGAAGGGACCCTTGTGGCATGCCCTGATACTGGGTCAGGCTTCGTGCACAATGTTAGGGGTCTATTTATAGACTCTGACCCAGTACCCGCTTCATGCATAATGTTTAGGGTATTGCACATTGGTCTGGTAAAAAGTGAAAGATAATAACAAAGGTACGAAATGAATGATGAAAGATAATGAGGAATATTATCTTGCTGTATGTATGTCATGTGAACACGTACGAAAGTAATGAATTTTATGAAAAGGAAGTATGTTAAGAAAAATGATATTTTCGTATATAAATAAAGGTGTTTTAAATGTTTTAAATCTAGAACTCACTCAGCGACGCTGACTTTTATGCATTTTTCAGTTGGCAGGTAAATGTTGCTGAGGGTGGCAAACGGGGGAAGCTACTCGTCAGGGCAAGACTGGCATCCATTTGTGCAAATGATTTTGTTGTGTTGTAATGCAACTAATTGATTGTTTTGTAACCCTAACTTACAACGATGTATTATTTGGCAACAATAATTATAAGCATGAATGGTTTTTGTTAACTTAATCTACTGCTTAATCTTATGGAATGTATAATGTTTTATATGTACAATTCTATGATTGACCAACTATGAGGTCTCCGGGAACAGGGCCTTACAAGTTGGTATTAGAGCCAAAGTTTAAGAGAAATGGGAAAATATTTTCATAACCTTAACTTAAACTGAGAATGGGACCGAATGGAGGGATGCCAGCCCGAGTAGCTACGTGCCGTCAGGTATTTCTTTTCTTAATGTTAACCGGTGTTATGTGCGTGTGCTATTTGATTTATGTGCTTTGAGTAGATTTGAATACTGATGTAGTAAGGATAGGAAATGCTAGGGGGGATGAAGAGTAAAGTAAGTGGCTAATCATAACTGGCCACTATAATTAGGGACTTACTATACTTAACATAAATTGAGCTGTTACCTTGAATGACCATGTTAGTGTTTGAATCTTATAGTGTTAGGGGATGGCTGGTGGTAGATCATTGAAAGCTTCATGAGGAGGAGTACGAGGTGGTCGTGGTGCTGGGCCACGTGCCACAAGGAACAAGACAATGACTGCAGAAACGGCTCCTGCTGAGCCTGGGCTTCGTCATCCGGAGGGTTTGAGAGTGCTAACTTAGGAGCCTCAGTAAAGGAGGCAGTTGTGGAGGAAGTGCATCAGGTCATGCAGACTATCCTACCGTCTATAATGACCGAAGTCATTCGTGCTGTGATGGAGGATGAGAGAAAGGAGAAGGAAGAGGAGGGAAGGACCACGGCTGGGAGAAGAGGGAATGAGGAAGATCATGATGAGGAGGAGTTGAACGCTAGAATGGCAGCCTCCAGTGATGAGGAAGAGGCGGTAGTGCGGGAAACCGCCAAGGGGTGTAGCTATGGGGCATTTCAGAGATGCAAGCCCCCGACTTTCGATGGCAATGGTAATGCTGCCGCTGCTTACCGCTGGGTAAGAGAGATGGAGGTGGTGTTAGAGATTAGTGAGCGCAGAGAGGACCAGAAGGTGAAGTTTGACACTCACTCGTTCATTGACTCGGCTCTGTGTTGGTAGGATTATATTGTCCAAGCCGAGGGTAGCAGGGCCATCGGGAGGATGAGGTGGGGAGAATTGAAGAAAATGGTGATTGAGGAATTCTGTCCTCACCGAGAACTCGATAAGATTGAGAGGGAGTTCCTGCAGCTAGAGGTGGGAACCATGACCCACCAGCAATACACCACCAAGTTCAACGAAATGGCTATGTCGGTGCCAGACGTGTCACGGAAGATCAAGAGGTATATCCAAGGATTGCCAGTGGATATCTGCAAACACCTGATTGCTGCCCGACCGAGTACCTTTAGCTCAGCAATGGACCTGGGAGGAAGACTCTATGATGAGAGGGAATTGGTTGTGGTTGAGGTGAGCAAGACGGGTGGTGGTGACAAGAACTGGAAAGGGAAACGGTTTGGGCATGGTGGTTACAATCCAAACAACAAGAGGATGAGAATGGATGACCAAAGGGTGGTGTCATCAAGCACGGGGATGAAGAAGTGTGGCAAATGTGGGAAGGAGCACACTGGTGAGTGCAAGTGGGGATCAAAGGTATGTTTCAAGTGTGGGAGGCCTGGTCATATTGCAAAGGATTGTAGGGTGTTGAGGTGCTATAACTGTGGTGAAGAAGGTCATGTGAGTAGGGATTGCACGAGGCCGAGGGCTGAGAGTTATGGGGCAAAGAAGGGGACCGAGAATAAAGGGCAGAGGGCAATCACTAGAGCATTCACGATGACCCGGGAGGAGGCCAGAGTGGACCCTGACGTCGTGTCAGGTATGTTTCTAGTAAACCAAATTTGTGCCTCTGTATTATTTGATTCTGGTGCTAGTAGGAGTTTCATTTCTGCTACTTTATGTGCTAAGTTGCCTATTAGTAGTAGGAGTATTGATGAGCCCTTCAAAGTAGAAACTACTATTGGTAAGTCCACCAGAATTTCTGAGATGATAGAATTGTGACATAGAACTAGAAGGCCATAGGTTCACTGCTAAACTATTTGTGATGCCCCTAGGCAGATTTGATATAGTTCTAGGGATGGATTGGTTAGCAGCCTATGAGGCAAATATTATGTGTCACAAGAACATGATTCGATTAATTGCGCCCGATGGAAGTTCGGTGACGGTTTACGGTGATCGATTCATAACGGTTCCTAAGGTGATTTTGATGGCGGTGGTAGAGAAGTGCATGAAACGCAAATGTAGTGCCTACCTGGCTTATGTGAAGGATGTGGACGCGTCGATACCATAATTTTCTGATGTACTAGTAGTGTGTGACTTTCCGGACATGTTCCCAGAAGATTTACCAGGTGTGCCACCGGACCGTGAGATCGAGTTTCAGATTGATTTGATACCCGGTGCTCAACCCGTTGCCAAAGCACCGTATCGGTTGGCTCCGACGGAGATGAAGGAACTGATGGTTCAACTGCAGGAGTTGATGGACAAGGGATTCATACTACCGAGCATCTCTCCCTGGGGTGCTCCGGTCTTGTTTGTCAAGAAGAAAGATGGTAGTATAAGGATGTGTATCGACTACCGAGAGTTGAACAAGTTAACAGTGAAAAACCGATATCCCCTGCCCAGAATAGATGACTTGTTTGACCAGCTCCAGGGTGCCAGTTGGTTCTCGCGAATAGATCTCCTATCTGGTTACCATCAGTTGAAGGTTAAGGAGCAGGATATCCCTAAGACAGCTTTTCGTACTCGTTATAGACACTAAGAGTTTCTCGTTATGTCTTTAGGTCTAACTAACGCGCCAGCTGCCTTTATGGATTTCATGAACCGAGTGTGTCGGCCAATGTTGGATAAATCAATGATTGTGTTTATTGATGATATCCTAATTTATTCAAAGAGCAAAGAAGAACATGCCGGCCACATACGCGAAGTATTGGAGACGCTTAGGGGAGAGAAGCGGCACACCAAATTCTCTAAGTACGTTTTCTGGTTGCACGAAGTTCAATTTTTGGGTCACGTGGTAAATTCTGAAGGAATCATGGTGGACCCAGCAAAGGTTGAGGCGGTGATGCAATGGAAGTCTCCAAAGACGCCATCCGAGATCCAAAGTTTCTTGGGTCTGGTGGGCTACTACAGAAGATTTATCCAAGACCTTTCCAAGATAGCCTCACCTTTGACCAAATTGACTCGTAAGGATGTGAAGTTTGTGTGGGGTCAAGAATAAGAGAATGCTTTCGAGGAGTTAAAGATGAGATTGACTCAAGCTCCTGTCTTGACATTGCCTGAAGGGAACGAAGACTTAGTGGTCTATTTAAATGCTTCTTATTTAGGATTGGGTGGCTTGATAATGCAACGAGGAAGGGTAATAGCCTATGCGTCCCGACAGTTGAAAATCCATGAGGTCAATTACCCCACACATGATTTGGAGCTTGCGGTTATGGTCTTTGCATTAAAGATTTGGAGGCACTACCTGTATGGAACGAAGAGTACTATCTTCACTGACCACAAGAGCCTGAAATACTTCTTTGAACAGAAAGACCTCAACATGAGGCAAAGAAGGTGGCTGGAATTGATCAAGTATTATGATTGTGAGATCGATTACCACCCGGGCAAAGCCAATGTATTGGCCGATGCCCTCAGTCGACGAGAGACCCGAGCCAATCCGGGTGAAAGCTTATTAGTTGATTATGACCTCCGATATGATGACGCAGATCAAGGAGTTCCAAAATGAGGCGTTGAAGGAGGATCGCCTTAACTCTGAAAGTATGAGAGGTCTAGTCACGGAATTGGGTGAAAATACTCACTGGGTTAGAACCCGCTTTGGGCGAATGTGGATCCCTCGTTATGGAGACATACGGGGGAAAATCATGGATGAAGGTCATAAGACTCGATACTCCATTCATCCCGGTGCTACCAAGATGTATCATGACATGAAGAAGGATTACTGGTGGCCGAGTATGAAGCGTGATGTGGCGGAGTATGTGGGTAAGTGCCTTACTTGCTTGCAAGTAAAAGCAGAGCATCAGAAGCCTTATGGGAAGATCCAACCTCTGAATATACCTGAGTGGAAGTGGGAGCATATCACCATGGATTTCATCACGAAGTTACCCCGTACGGCAAGGGGCTACGATGCCATATGGGTGATAGTTGATCGATTAACAAAGAGTGCCCACTTCTTGCCGATCCACGAGACATATTCATCTGAGTGGTTGGAGGATCTATTCATTAAAGAGATTATAGCTCATCATGGTGTGCCACTGTCTATCGTGTCAGACCGTGACACCCGGTTCACATCAAAATTTTGGAAGAGATTCCATGATGCGATGGGGACAAGGCTACACATCAGCATAGCATACCATCCTCAGACAGATGGTCAGTCTGAGAGGATGATCTGGATGCTCGAGGATATGCTCCGAGCATGTGTGATCGATTTTGGAAGAAGTTCGGATGAACACCTACCATTAGCGGAGTTCTCATACAACAACAACTATCATGCCAGCATTGGCATGCCACCATATGAGATGCTATACGGTAGAAGGTGTAAGACGCCCGTGTGTTGGGGAGACATCGGGCAGAAAGAGCTGCATAGTATTGAGGTGATTGAGGCTACGATTGAGAAATTGGAGAAGATCAAGGCCTTCATGAAGGCGGAAAAAGATAGGCAAAAGTCGTATGCCGACAAAAAGTGTAGATCGATTGAATTTAACGTGGGCGATAGAGTCATGTTGAAGGTCTCACCTTGGAAGGGGATTATCCGGTTTAGAAAGAGGGGTAAGCTCAGTCTAAGATACATAGGGCCTTTTTGAATTATCGTACGAGTAGGAGAGGTGACCTATCGATTAGAACTGCCTGATGAGTTAAGTGGAATTCATCCGACATTCCATGTATCTCATCTGAGAAAGTGCTTAGCCGATGAGGATATGATTGTACCACTGGAGGACATCGAGGTGGATGAACGGCTTAATTATGTAGAGCAACCAGTGGCAATCATCAACCAGAAGGAGAAGAGACTACTGAATAAAGTGGTTCTACTTGTGCATGTGCAGTGGAAACACCAAAAGGGTTCTGAGCCTACGTGAGAGACTGAAGAAGAAATGACAGCATTACCCATAGTTGTTCGAAGAGTGATAGGTTTTGGGGGGTAGATTTGTAACACCCGAAATTTTTGTCAAGTTAAAGAGAAGAAAGTAATAAGAAGGAAAATAAAAAGTATCTTGAAGGAAAGGATAAGGAGCCAAAGTGGAGGGGGCCAAAGTGTAAAAGAGTACAAAATCCAATATTTTATTAAATATAAGGGTATGGCCGCCCATTTGGAGTTCTCACTCCTGCTTTTCGACCAAATGAAGAAGAAGGAAGAAGCAGAAACTTTTCTCTCAGTTTCAAGAAGAAGAAGAAGCTGTGTTTGCCTTCGGTATGTGTTTCTTTGTATAATTGACTCAGTTTTGTTGGGTACTTGACCATGAAACCGATTTTTATGTGTTCTATGTGTTTGGTTGTTTATTTTGGTGTGTTTTTAGGTGTTTGAACTCTTGTGCACTCAAGTTTGAACTCTTGTGCACTCAAGTTTGGACGAGTTTTACTTGTTGGCTGCATAGGTGAGTTCTAGACCCCGGTTTTTATGTGTTTTAAACTTCTTGGGGCTAAAATGCATGTTTAAAAAGGTTTTACAACTGTTTTATGTTTACCCGTATGTATATGTGTGTTTATGTTTGTGTTTTATGGTTGATTATGTGTTGTTGATGCTTAGAATGATAGGAATAAGCTTCAAATAGGTTAATATGCAGATTGGGTTTGAAAATATGTCTGAAATATACATAACTGTTGGTCATGAACCCAAATAGGGCTCAAGCGCCTGAAATTTTGACTTAGAAAACTTAAGTGAAGCTCATGCGCCCCAATAGTTCCCATGCGCCTGGAATTTTTGCCAAAATAGCCTAAGTACCAGCCCATGCGGCCATATACTAGTCATGCGCCTAGAAATTTCCTCAGGTGCCTAAGTGTTAGTCATGCACCTGAACAGTACCCCATACGCCCAGGATTGGTTCTCATGCGCCTAAGTGTTGGTTCATGCGCCCAAGCAAAACTCATGTGCCTGCATAGTGCTCATGCGCCTAGAACACTTAGAAAATATTCTGAAATTTTAGGAAAAAGGAAATTTAAGGAATTGCCCTGGGATGTTTTGATGGTTGTATTTGTTTATTCCATGCTTGTTTATGGCTTGTTCTTGTGTTCCATATTATGTATTATTGTGTGGCTTTACATGGTGTGTTTATGTTCGTATACATAAAGTATTATCATAATGAAAGTGAAAGATTAATGATAATGAAAAGTGGAACATAACGAATGAATGAAAGTCTTGCAAGCAAATTGAATAGAGGTGCATGACCATGTTGTCGTTAGCTCAACTGTGTGTGGTTTAGCTAACCCAAAGGATGCACACAGGGTCAATCTTTGAGATTGATGGGACCCTTGTGGCATGCCCTGGTATTGGGTCAGGCTTTGTGCGTAATGTTAGGGGTCTATTTATAGACTCCGACCCAGTACCCGCTTCGTGCACAATGTTTAGGGTATTGCACATTGGTCTGGTAGAAAGTGACAGATAATAACGAAGGTACAAAATGAATGATGAAAGATAATGAGGAATATTATATTGCTGTATGTATGTCGTGTGAACACGAACGAAAGTAATGAATTTTATAAAAAAAGTATTTTAATAAAAATTATATTTTCGTATATAAATAAAGGTGTTTTAAATGTTTTAAAATTAGAACTCACTCAGCAGCGCTGACTTTTATGCATTTTTCAGTTGGCAGGTAAATGTTGCTGAGGGTGGCACGGGGGGGAAGCTACTCGTCAGGGCAAGACTGGCATCCATTCGTGCAAATGATTTTGTTGTGTTGTAATGCAACTAATTGATTGTTTTGTAACCCTAACTTACAATGATGTATTATTTGGCAACAATAATTATAAGCATGAATGGTTTTTGTTAACTTAATCCACTGTTTAATCTTATGAAATGTATAATGCTTTATATGTACAATGCTATGATTGACCAACTGTGAGGTCTCCGGGAACGGGGCCTTACAATTCTACTGCCTTTGATATTTCCATGTTCATTTTACTCCCCATAAATTTTGGCATATTTATAAAATTCTTTATAACATAACAAAAATTTTGAAATTGGTTGATGGAAATCATCAAAGTCTAATTTCTTTGTTTGCATGATAAACTTTTAGAAAGATAACACTTTATCAAACTAAACAATTGTATGATATGCATGCTTTGACGAATCATTTTAACATGACATGAGATCATACTAGTCTTAAATTCTCAATGAGTTGATTGATGATTTTGAGAATAGACATAGAATAATACAATGTTGATTGTAGATATTATGATCCACTTAAACTCATGCATGGTACTAATGATTGATTTAAACAGTGAGTGATTATCATGTTTTGGGTGTATTAAGATGATTTATATGTACCCCACACCTGATTGTATGTTAATATCAACCATCCTCAAGATATGCAGAAAGCACTTTTAATACTTATGACCTAGATACGTAGGAGTATAAATGCTCAAATGAATCCTTATTGTTTGATCCATATTAGGATTCTTTTGCACTTCACTTTGGAAGGTGATCCTTTTTGGGATTCTTTTGATGCATTCACAAGGAATATAGTCTATAAGACTTTATTGACGATGCATCCATGATGGATGTGTTCCACTTTGGGAATCTTTTTGGATCATGATATAGGTTATTCAAGTCTGTGCTTAGCACAATAAAGAATGCCTTAGTGTACTCCAGGTCTATGATAATCATAACAAAGGAGACACTTGTATGATTGAGTAATTTATAAACTATTTCACTTGATGTATATGAGTTACTTTACAAGCAATCCATATTGGATAGATCAATACATACCATATACCAAGAAGGGTGTTAATTACCACACAATCATGAGAATTGAGTTAGTCACTATTTTATGTGATGTTAGGTGTCCCATGCTAAGCCTATCCACACATCAAACAAAGTGTTGTCAGTCTTTATTGGTGGAAAATGACTCTTGTGAAGAAATAATATAGTGTACTATCATTTCTCATGAGTGGTCATGTATGATTCATACTTATGTGTTATTCTTAAAACATGAATATTTGTTTGATGTCTTGATTTTGGAAAGATGAATGTTTGATGATAAACTTGGAAATAACATAATCAAGCTTGTATGAGTTTAATGTTTTAAAAAACATTACTTGTTTGGTTCATAGTTGATCTTGCCATGTGACTGAACCAGAAATTCAAATCTTGTTAAATCAAATGGTTTTGTAAAAAGGTTAGCTAATTGATTGTCAGTATGAACTTTGATCAACTTAATCAGACCTTTTTCTGAGCAATCTCTCAGAAAATGATATCTGATATCTATATGTTTTGTTTTGGAATGTTGAATAGGATTATCAATGATGAACAAGGCAGCAGAATTGTCTATGTGTATGGGTATTTTTAGAAAGTTAAAGCCATAGTTAAGCATTTGGTTTTGAATCCAAAAAACTTGAGAATAGCATGTAGAAGCGGCTATGTATTCTGCCTCAGCTATTCACAGACACATTTGTTTGTTTCTTGCACTGCCAGGAGATCAATCTTGATCCGAGAAACTAACATCCGCATGTTGTTGATTTTCTGTTGTTGTTGCATCCTCCATATTCACTATTAGTGTTTGCAAATAAAGAGAAATCTCCATCTTAGGATACCAAAGACCAAGTGTTGGTTTGCCTTTCAAGTATCTGAAAATCCTCTTTACAACATTAATATGTGATTCTTTTGGATCTGCTTGATATCTTGCACACATGCAAACTGCATACATGATATCTGGTTTACTAGCAGTAAGGTACATCAGAGAGCCTATCAATGATCTGTAAAGCTTTTGATCAACAAATGTTCCTTTTGGATTTGGTCCAAACTTCAATTTAGTTGAAAATGGTGTTTTGCCTGATGTGCAATCAGTCATGTTATATTTCTTCAAGATCCGATTCACAAACTTGCTTTGATTGATGAAAATTCCTTCATTTGATTGTTGTACTTGAAGTCCAAGGAAGAAGATAAGTTCTCCGATTGAGCTCATTCGGAATTTTTATTGCATACGAGCTTCAAACTCTCTACAAAGCTGTATGTTGGTGGAGCCAAAAATAATGTCATCCACGTAGATTTGTTCAACTAGCAAGTCTTGTCCTTTTCTCTTCAAGAACAATGTTTGATCAATCTTCCCCCATTTGTATCCATTCGGTAGTAGAAACTTTGATAAAGTTTCATACCACTTTGATAAAGTAGAAACTTGTAAACTTTGTGAGGGAAGTCTGGGTCTTCAAACCCTATGGTTGAGCAACATATACCTCTTCATCTATCTTGCCATATAGGAATGCACATTTCACATCTATTTGGAAGATAATGAATTTCTTTGACCAGGCATCAGAAAGAAACACTCTGATAGCTTTTAATCTAGCTACCGGAGCAAAGACATTGTCATAATCTATGCCTTCCTCTTGAGTGTAACCCTGGGCAATGAGCCTTGATTTGTTTCTAATGACAATCCCTATGTTATCTGCTTTGTTTATGAAAAGCCATCTGGTGCCAATGGCATATTGACCTTCAAGGAGATCAACAAATTTCCATACCATTTGCTTTCTAAATTGCTGTAGTACCTCTTGCATGGCTTTTATCCAACTATTGTCTTTGAGGGCCTCTGTGATGTTTTTAGGTATAGTGAGAGATAGAAAGCATGAAAACAAGAAAAAATTTATTATAACAGATTGACTGCGTGTTAATTTGACATTGAGATCACCAATGATATTCTATAGGGGATGATATTTGTGAGCTCTTGTGGTTTCAATTTGATCAACAAGAATTTTTGAATCAAGATTGGTGATAGGTTGGTCAGGTGTTAATGGTTGAGCAAGGGTATTTGAGGTGGTAGGTTCTTCTGGTTGTGCAATCTCATGAAATGTTTATGGTGAATCATGAAAGAAATATATGATTTCATTATCATGATGGGTGTCTGGTAGTGAATGGTAGTCATCATCTTCTTCAGCTATGTCTTGGTTGAGGGTCAACTGAAGCTTTTGGTTGATTGATCAAAGGAGTTGTTGATGATGGAGTGTTTGTTGATGTTCCTCTTGAAGTGTTTGTTTGATCTAGAGGAGTTGTAACTGTTGTACTTGATGGAGTAATGTTTGTTCTCCTTGGAGGATCAGCAGTTAATGGAACATCAATGTTTGTTAGGGGAATCGTGGGATATTCAATGTTATCCTTACCTAAGACATCAAAATAAGATGTGTCAAATGATTTTGTCATTGAATCTATATCAAACAACCATTCAGATCCAATGACTTTCTTAGTGAAAGAATGTTCGTTAAAAACAACATCAGTTGTTTCTTCCACTATGTTCAGTCTTTGATTGTATACTCTGTATGCTTTAGAGCTTCCACAGTATCCAACAAAAAATCCATCATCTGCTTTTGGAACAAACTTAGATAAATGTTCTCTGGTGTTTAATATGGATATAGAACACCCAAATTCTTTAAGAAATCCAATAAAAGGTTTTCTTTTAAAATTAATTCATATGGATTTTTGGTATGTTCTTTAATGATTAATGTTCTATTTTGAATGTAGCAAGTTGTGTTGATGGCTTCAGCCCAAAAGGATATGGGTAATAGAGAGTCAGCTAGCATTGATCTAGTAGCTTATATTAATGTTTTGTTTCTCCGTTCAGCAACTCCATTTTGTTAAGGAGTCCTTGCCACAAAGAATTGTTGACTTATTCCTTTCTCTGTACAAAAAGAAGAAATAATGTCATTCTTAAATTCAGTACCATTATCACTTAAAGTTTTGACTTTAAGATCTAATTGATTTTCAATTTTAGTGATAAATGATTTGATGATTTCTGTTGTTTCTGACTTGTGTAATAGAAAGAAAACCTAAGTGAATCTGGAGTGGTCATCTACTATTACAAGGCAGTATTGCTTCTTTCCTATGCTCAAGATGTTTGTAGGGCCAAAAAGGTCAATATGAAGCAATTTGAGTGGTGTGTGATTAGAGGTTTACCAATTTAGACTTATGAGACACTCTATGTTGTTTGCCTTCCAGACATTCAGTGTAGTGGTCTGTATAGAAAAATTCTTATTGTGGTAGACCTATTACTAAGTCACCTTTAACTAATTGATTCAATATGTTAAAGTTAGAGTGTCCCAATCATCTATGCCATAATTAGGAAATATCTTCTAATGCTTTTGATAATAAACAAGTTTAAAGGTTTGATGCTGAAACTGTGTTCATAGCTACAATGTATGTGTTGTTTTCACGAGGAGTATTCAAAAGGATACAGTCTTCAAGTATTTGAAAAACCATCTTGAGGATGTAGCAATTGTTGGAGTTGAAGAGGGTGGCATATCCTGTATCATATATTTAGGATACACTTAGAAGATTAAACTAGAGGTTGGAGCAGTAGTTGACATTCTCAAAACTGATCAACCCATTGGATATTGTTCCTTCACCAGTAATCTTTCCTCTTGTCTTGTCACCTCCAAATACTACGTTTCCTCCATGTTTGCTCTTGAAATCCCGAAGGAGGGAACAGTTGCCATTCATATGTTGGGAGCATCCACTGTCAACATACTAGATGTTGTTAGGCCTTCTATGATGTCCCTACACAGATAAAGTAATTAATTAGAGGGTGCAACCCAAGCTAAGATGGTCTTGGGTTTTCTGTCTTTTCCTAGAACACAAATTTCCTCTAAAGAAGCATTGTCTGCTGGCTTAGGAACTCTAGGTACACTAGACATCCTTTGCATGTTTTTAGCTCTATTAAGAAAAGTGCTTTGAGATCTCCTCCTTTGAGTGATAAGGTCTGATTGGTGTCTATTTTGAGACTTATGTCTCCTGTCTGTTTGTTTGAAGTTGTCATAAAATGTTTTATCATTGTTTAAAACAACTTTTGTGTATGGAGCCTGTCTTGATACTCCACCCTTGTTCTTAGTTGGAACAACTGTTTGCTTCTCAATTGATTTCTCAATATGAGTTTGTTTGTTTTGCTTTTTATTCTTTTTATTGAAAAGCAATTGGCTATATTATTGTTGTTTGTTTCACAAATTAAACAGTAATTGTGAAAATGACATGTTTCTGTACTATTATTGTTCATATCATAGTATTTGTAATATTTCCATATCTGCACTTTTTATGGTGTGGGTGTATTGATCACACCACTCACAGTAAGGAAAATTTGTAGTACTTTGTTTGTTGAAAACTTTTGATTTTAAATTTCAATTTGGTTGAATATAAAAACTGACTGTTGGTTGTTTGTGCTGAATGGGTGCTTTTTCCTTCCCTTTGTTTTATCTTTTAGGAGGGACAATGGAAGACTCAGTCTTTCTTCCACCTAAGTAGATATCAAATTCTTGCTTTCGCTTTGTTTGTTTGGTGTTGTATCAACCACACTTGAAACTTTTTCAGTTTCAGTAATTGGTTGATCTGACTCATCATATAGTAGATCTTCATCATCTTCATCTGATGTGTGAATATCAAATTCATTGTTTTCTCCTTGATAGAAATCTGTTGATTTAATCTGTGGTTGTGCTTGACTTCCAAATTCATTATTTTCTCCTTGATAGAAATCTGTTGATTTAATTTGTGCTTGTGCTTTACTTCTAACAAATTTAATCAGAGGTAATTTTAATAGCAATGATGATTTAGATAATGATGATGATGATGATGATGGTTTGGAGTCATCAGTCCTATCATGAGGATCAAGTGATTCCCCATGTTTGCTGGTCATTGATATGTTAACCTTATTATATCCCAAACCTAATGGGTCTTTGAATGCCCTTTGTTGGGCAATAAGTTCTTCAAACTTCTTATTGCTCACCTGAAACTTTTTGATGTTTCACTTTAGTTTTAGCTTGTAATGTTTTAGACTGTGTCAAAGATTCAGAGAGTTGCTCAACCTAACCTGCTAGTGTTAGTTTTTCAGACAATAGTTTGTCCAAATCATTTTTAAGTGACAGAATTTTGATCTCACACTGATTTTGTTCTGATTTTAAACTGTCATTCAAAATGTTTGCTTCAATAACTCTTTGAAAGTTGGTCTGCATGCTCTCTGTATCTTGTGACTTCATCTATGCATGCTTGAGAACATAGATTCTTTTATACCTCTTTTGGGATTTTAGCAAGTTTATTCTCAACATGTGCCATGGGACCATGGTCAGGAGATTGTATCTCCGCCTCATGCATACTCCAGTCACACTCTCCATCCTATTTGATTATTAGTGCAGAGGACTTGGAGTGTTGATTGGGGCTGTATTTTGTGATTTAAGTTGGTATTGGTGCAGAGGGAATGCTGATGGGAGGTGGAACTTGTCTGTTTGTATGATAACTACTTGATGATTATGGTTGTTGGTTGTTTCTATCAGCCCTTGGTTGTTGACATTCTCTTGAGAAATGACCATAGAGTTGACAGTTATAGCATCTCACTTTGGTTTTGTCAAAACCAATCTTTGTTTTCTTGTCCATATTCAACCCCCTATTTCTTTGCAGAAACTTCTTTGATCTATAGGCCATTATTGTCATAAACCACTGAAGATCCATCTCTTATCTGGTGGCAACTCATCCAATCTTGTTGGATGATTTGTGATGGTGTGAGATTTGCACCCAAATATGCTTCAAAACTTGTGGAGAAGGTGGCAAATGTTGCCTTCTGCTCCTCACTTTGTAGAATGATTATGAGAGCATCCATGGGTTTCTCAAACTTGTATATGTTTTGGGTCTTTGTTTGATGTGGTTTGCTTGAACTTGAAGCATGTTGATGTTGTTTGCTCTGAGGTGTTTCTTCATGTGAAGCATGAACACCAGCCTTCTTAACTTTTGTTTGTTTTATGGTGATTCAGGTGCAAAAAAGAATAAAGTTTCACTAGAGTCAAGAAACTCCTCTTCTTCTTCACCAATGCATGTCAAGAATGCAATGTCTGTTGTTTGCATCTCTTTGAATTTGTATAATTCCACATGTCTGACTGTACTGTTGTTTCTGGATCTCTCATCCAATTCTAGTGCCTCTACTTTGGCAACTAGTGCATCCAAACATAATGCTTTTAGATCCAGTGTTGCTTAGAAAGACTGATTGCGTCCAGCTCTCTAGAAGAGTATGCAACATTTTTTGTTGATCTCCACAGATCCATATTTGAGACCATAAACAATCATCTCATTTACCAGTTGTACGAATCTAAGGAGTTGCTATGGTATTGATTCTCCATGAACATGGTGGAAAGTTTCATATTGGGTTCTCAGTTTTTCTTTCTTGATTTCCTTAATTTCCTCACTTTCTTCACATATTGTGTGAAATACCTTCCACGGTTCATGAGTTGTTTTTGAAGTTCTCAACTTTGGTTAATATCTCAAACGAGAGGGTCATTACCAGCATGCTATAGGCTTTCATGTCTGTTTTGAGCTTTTTCAAGTCATCACCAGCTACACTCTTTAAACTAACTGGTTTCTATATGTTATAGTCTGAACCTAAAGTCACAGGTATATATGGTCCCTCAGTTATGGAAGTCCATAAATCCGGGTCTTGAAAAATAATCCAGTTTCTTAAAATTCGTTTCCATTGTTTGAAGTCAGCTTTGTTCTTCAGTCTGGGTGGTTTGAGACCACTGTTGGAACCTAAAATTTCTTCTGCATGATTGTTAAATTTTGAAGTTAACGGTTTAAGTCAAATTTTTTTGATTATTTAGCTCGGTGCTAAATTTTGATTTATCCTAAGGTCACTAGGATTTGTTTGTTATGTTTGTCCCTTTTAATTTTACCAAATAAAAAGGTAATTAATTAATTTTGAAATTAATTAATTAAGTCAAATGTGATGTCAATTTCGGTCCGATGAATGTAAAGGGAATATTCTATTTAAAGAAGGTCAATCAGTCAAAATCCTTTAATGATGTCAGTCAACAAATTCAAAACACTAAAAACAATTAATATGATTTAAAAAGTTTGCTTTTGGATCAAAAAGTGACTTTTTCAAAAAATACAAAAGAAGAACCGGTTTCTTCCTTTGTTTTTGATGAAAAACAACAAAATCACCATAGATTTTGAAGGTTTTGTGTGAATGATGAACTAGGGTTTATCCTACTGTTGTGGCTGTGACAATCTTCAAAGAAAAACAACAATCGATTTGTTGTTTGTAGATGTTCAATAACCTGATTCGAGGATGAAGAGACTCGAATATGATGACTTAAACGCACTAAATGTATTCAATGTATTTGAACCAATGTTTGTTTGATGAAAACTCGATAGAATAGTACTCAGTTACTGTTTTATCAAAAACCCTTGAAACTGATGAGGTTTTTAAAGGTTTTGTGATGATTATTTTTTAAAAACAGTGTATGAATGATGTTTAGAGTTTTAACAACAACTAAACACATAATCTTCTTCAAAATGTACTAAAACAGATGATTAAATCATGTTTTTGAACATTTGTTGAATGTTTGATGTAGAAGAGGGTTTTTCTGTCGATATCAAGCTCAAAAATAAATGATATGAAGCTAATGAACCATAGAGATCATTATATTGATAGATAGGATCAAAAATCAGTTGTATGATTTGAGCCAAGGCTCTGATACCACCTGATGGATTCGAGTTTTAAACATTAAAAAGAACAAAATGATTGAATCCCCCAAGGATCTTTTTTAATATCACAACAATAGCAACAAGTTCTTATAAATCAATACTCAATAATTATAGTGCGGAAACCCATGATTATTGATATGAACTCTATGTGTGTGATTGTGTGTGATTGAATGATTGAATGCTAAGATGATAATAACTGCTTGTTTGATGGATAATTGTTCAAAAGCTTACAAAGGATTAGGGTGTACGGCTATATATAGCCTATGTACGTACTATGTACATTTACAAAAATACCCTTATTTAAAACAAAATACATAAATAATCCTAAGTCTATAAGCTGTCCGCCATGAATGTTGATTGTCCGCTATGAATGACATGCTGTCCGCTGTGGATGATAAATGAGCTATCCGCTATGTATGGATGTTATCCACTGTGAACACTTGTAATGTATGTTTTGTTGTTGTCCATTTTGTAATGTTCATCCGCTTTGGATGTTGAACATCCGCTGTGGACAGTTCATCAACTGTGGGACTTGGTCGTCCGCTGTATGTATTTGTTCATCCGTTGTCTACACTTGGGACTTCATTCTTCATCCGCTGCTCATAGATAGTCATCCGCTGTAGACTTTCTTCATCTGTTATGGACACTTAGCAAAAATCCCTTTTATCTACAAAATCTGAAAAAGAAATTTAAACTTAATTAGTGTTTGATATGAATCTTAATGATGTTTGAATATTAGTAAATGGTTGTTTGAATGCTAAAACACATTTGATTGATTATGCAAACATTATTCTTTAATGCACTTGTTAAATCCAACACAAAACATATTAGAAATTACGCAAAACATATTAGAAATTACGCAACTTCAATTAGAAATTACGCATACCATTTCAAAATTTTCACAAAGTATAAGATAAATTACGCATGTTCTCAAAACATATAAGAATTTACGCAAAGTTTATAGTAAAACTAACCTTTATTTGCGTGCCTTTCAGCATGAGTATCTTATTTGTTTTTTGTTCGCTTTTCCTTCTGAACATTTGTTTGAATATTTTGTTAACAACGTACAAAATTGTATCAATAATTAATCTTTATACGCATGCGTAATACCTGGGTTTCTATCGCCCTTAACTTGCATATAGTTCCTGTTTTTAGTTCGCCTTTCATGATGAACAACTTTAATAAAGAAAACATTCAAGATTGTAAGTATTTAATCGAGGTCGTATAAATTCCTCATATAATGAGATTGAACATACCTGCATCGAATTTGTTTTAAACTTTCTTCATGATTATTGTTGTGGGATTGTTTAAAAAATGTTAGGTTTTTGCATGTTTGGCACCTGTAGTTGGTTTACTTGAGTATTTTATAGTCAATAATCATGCAATATCAGTTAATGAACCTCTTCGTTATCACGCAGTTGTGGGTCGTTAAAAAAGCCCTAAAATTTTTGGCTTTGAAATCACGCAATTGTTTTTTCAATTGTGTTAATAATCACGCTAATGGACTTAAATTACCCTACTACACTTTTAAATGAAAACGGGGTGGAATTATCACGCTTTGCATGTCAGGCGCTGGGATTTTAAAATGAACGTTAGAGATTGCTTCCTACGCTTCGCACAAATTATAGGCTTTATATAGTAACCGTCCCATATATATGTGTGTGTGTGTGTATATATATATATATATATATATGTGTGTGTGTGTGTGTGTGTGTGTGTGGGTCGTATCCGCGTATACGCCTACATATCTTCTTCAAAAGAATCAGACCATTGTGTGTATGTGTGTATGGGAAGGATCAAATGAGAACTCACTTTTTTGTGAGAACTTTAAGAATCAATGTGAGCCAATAGTTTTGAATAGTAAAATGAAAATTAACAAAAACATAATAAAAAGATTATAAAGCAAAAAAAATAACATAAAAGTAAAAAAATAAAAACACAAAAATATTTCCCTCGTTTTCCTCTTTCATTAAAAAATAAAAAAATTTATAAAAAACAAAAAAAAAATTCTTGTTTTTTTACGAAATTCGTTTTACACACGTGTAATACCGGATTTATTGTGTATAACTAGATTTACACATATGTAAATAATGTGTGGACAATTTAAAAAAAAAAGTATATCAATATGGTAGGTGTTGAAAAGATAAAAAAAATACTAAAATTAATGGTGAATTTTTTTTGAAAAAATAATGTCATGAAAAAAAGTTATGAACGTTTTTAAAAAAATAGGGATATGGCATGTGAATTGCATGAGACTAAAATGTGTAACTCATATTGGTTCCTAGAGTTCTTACAAAAAATGGTGGTTCTCCAGATAACCCTACCATATATATATATATATATATATATATATATATATATATATATATATATATATATATATATAGGGTTGGATTATCTTGAAACACTCTTTTTCTCAAGAATTTTAGCAACCAATTTGAGCCACGCATGCAAGTCACATGCTATTTCCCTTTTTTTCAAAAACGTTCATAACTTTTTATCATGACATCAAATTTTCAAAAAAAGTTGACCATTAATTTCACTGTTTTTTTATCTTTCCAACGCGTACCTTATTGAGGAAACTTTGCTGATGCAACCAAGTCTTCCAACATGCACTAAGGAACAAAGAAGAACTAGCTTCGGAAGTTTTAAACACTCAAGTAAAATGCTAAGTGTAAAATCTTCCAAAGCCAATGTTCAGAAGAAACTATTGAGGAAACTTTACACTAAGTGTCAAGTCTTCCGAAGCCAAAGACTCAACTCTTCCGAAGGTTAAAGATGAAGTCTTCCGAAGCTCTCAAGACAAAGTCTTCAGAAGATGAATAAAGATAAGACTGATTACTTTAGAAGAGAGAGAAAAGACACTTTCTCTGTCAACTTTATCATAAAGCAACCTCCTGTCCGCTGCATGCTCTGGTGGTTCACCAACTATCATAAGTTGGTGAAACTTCCATGCTTTATGATAAAGTAGATAAGGTCTTTGTCTGCAAGTTTCTGTATTTGTTTCTTGTTTGGCTTTTTGTAATAGGAAAGTCAGTGAGCTATGGCCTGTCATTGTCACTAGTCAAAAGGCAATCTTCCTTTGACTTTAGGCTGATCTTGTTGTCTAGATTAGTCACATCCAACTGTCTTTTTGCATATTGACGGTTGTAGGTTTAGTATAAAGAGTCAAAGGTTCTTGTATTTCATATATCTGTCTTTTGACTTTAGGCTGATCTTGTTATTAGATTAGTCATATCCAATTGTCTTTTTTGCATATTGACGGTTGTAGGTTTAGTATAAAGAGTCAAACGTTCTTGTATTTCATATATCAGTGCAAACACCTATAATAGAACCTAAGAAGCAATATACTACTTCCTTGAAAATTATTTCTTATGTTCTTTCTCTTACTTTACTTGTGTTGTGCATTGTATCATCTATTTAAAGTTCTAAGTTCCCCATTTGAATTGTTAAGTGATCCTAAAGATCCTCCTAAGTGTGTTAACTAAGTGCAAAGTCCCTTTTTAACGGTCCTGCATTTGGTATCAGAGCATTCCAGGCTCTTGTTTGCAAGATCTCACCATCTTCAAAACCTCTTAGTAACACACATCACTTAACTCTTCAAATGGCAGCTATCTCCAAAGCTGATATGGAAACTGGAACAATGACAAAGTCCCCACTGATCACTCCTGAGGATTTTGACACTTGGTGTCAAAGAATGGAAGGCTTTATCAAGTCTCAAGATTCCAGGATGTGGGAGTCTATTGTAGATGGACCTCATGTACCATGCACCTCTTCAGCTGCTGCTATTGGTGGCATGATACCAAAGGAGAGGGCTGACTTTTCTGATGAAGACTGGACAGGAATTGACATTGATCAGAAAGGCATGATAGCCCTGCAAACTGCTCTTCCAAACTCCATCTACAGAGGTTTCAAGAAGTGCAAGACCGCTAAACAGCTATGGGATGCACTGAAACTGATGTATGAGGTTTCAAACGAAGCCAAGGAGAACAAGAAGGATCTCCTGAAGCAGCAGTTTGAAAATTTCACCTTCAAAACAGGTGAAACCATGACTCAACAATACTTCAGGTATGTTGAGATTATGGATACTCTGGCTGATGTTGGGGTAACTATTGAGAACAGGGATATTGTTAGGAAGTTCATGTCCTCTCTCCAAGACAATCGACACACTACTGTGTGGTCATTAAGAGGACTGAAAACCTCAAGACCCTTACTCTCACTGAGTTGTATGGGATACTCAGTGGATACCAGATGGAGATGAATATGAAAAATTCATCTGGTAGCTCCAACACTCACCAGAGTTCAGCCCTTCATGTGGTTGAAAGGGATGGCAGAGAACCACAGCATCATCTCATCTGCTACCTTGAGACTTCACAAAAGGGTCCTTTCATCACCTTCCCGGAGACACCAAGAGAGAGCTACATCCAAGGAAGTCCCTTCCAAGAGACAAACTCCTCTCAAGACTTTGTTTCCACTGATGAAAGTTTAGGCAACTTTCTCTTTACTCTTGAAGACCTGGACTGTATCCATCCAGATGATCTGGAATATATGGAGATAGTCCAGCAGATGTCTCTTCTCACTCACAGAGCCTAGAAATTCTACAAGAGGACTGGGAGAAGGTTTCCTAGCAATGCTGCCAGTGGCAAGTTTGGGCTGAACAAGAGCAAAGTCAAGTGTTACAACTGTAACCAGATGGGACACTTTGCTAGAGAATGCAAGGCACCCAAATCAAATGGTGGCCAAGCCTCATCCAGGCCAAACTACACTGAAGGAGGGCACCAGAATAAGAAGCCAAGACAGCAAGCTGTAGTTGCTGTTGAAGAAGGAGGCTTTGACTGGAGCTTTCAAGCTGAAGATGCATCTCCAAACCAAGCACTCATGGCTGACCACGATGAAGCCAAGGTACTTGAACATCTTTGCTCTCCTGATTGTATTGCTAAAGTAAATAGATACAGCTCCTACAACTTGGAAATGAAATCTGACATTGAGTCCTTAAATATTTTAAAAGCTGATTTTAAAAGATCTGAAAATGACTATAAACTTAAGATAGAAGATCTAGAAAAAACAGTTTCAACTCTTAAACATGAGCAAACAAATTACAGGACTCAAATTAAGGATCTCATTACCAAGTTGACTGAATGCCAGGCTGAGCTTGTGATCAGCAAAGCCAGAGCAGAAAAATGTGTTCTTGAAGAGGAAACCTTCAAGAACATGATATCCTCATCTCTGCATGCAAACGTGTGTTATCAGAACAAGCAGGGACTGGGATCTAGTGAGATAGCTCCTCCACACTCTCTACTATCAGTTAGATCTCCAAGGTGTGGAACTGGTCAAGATGAGCTTCCATCCATAGACCCCAGTGATGAAGAGGATGAAGAGGAGAAGGTGAGGGATGACTCTGAGGTGAGTGAAGAGAGTAAATCCAAAAAGGGTCACCATGCTCCTAAGGAGGAAAAAGAAGCTGGTTTGAGCAAAACCAAAAGGAAAACTTGATCAGAAAGCAAAGAGAAGATCAAGAAAAGCTCAAGAGGTCAAGACCACCTTTGATCCTAAATAGAAACAAGTATTTGTCTCTGCAGGGTTCAAGGTGATAAAAGCTGAAGATCCTGCCAAGAATTCTAGTACCAAGAGTTCTACTTCAGCTTCAACTCACTCCAGCAACAACAAAATTTATCAGCTGTGTGTCACTGCTACACAGCCTGAACCATCCATTTCTAAAAGCAAGCTTCACCCTAAGAAGCTGCTGCATCATCTGAAAAGGTGAAAGAAGAAAAGGAAAGTGTTCAAGCTCAGTTTCTTTGGAAAAGAAGGCTCTCAGAAGAAAAGATATAGACTGTGTTATGTGTGGTAGTACCTCACATCTGGCTAAGGATTGTCAATACAATCCAAAGGGTACTATCCACATGATCAAAAGAAAACTTCTGAGAGGAAGAAGAAACAAACAGCTTCGGAAGGAAAATCTGTTTCCTTCGGAAGCTCCAAAATGAAGAAAAAGGCAAAATGAACCATTGCCTTCGGAAGGAAAATTGGTCTCGGAAGAAAGGAATGCTTTCAAGTACTGAGGCCTGCTACATTGAAAGCAAGATCTTTCAAGGATCAGTCTTCAAAGCTTCCGAAGCCACAAAAGCTTTTGAAGCATTGAAGGTCAAGCCTAATCTTTCAAAGGTGGTGTGGAAGATGAAGGAAGACCATGTGGCTAAAAGTTCATCATCAAAAACAGCAAATGATCCCCAAAACCTAAACATAGGATCTATTACTATTTCATTGCCTTTAGCTCATTCTAATAAGCCCAAGACCAATAAGGCTTGGGTTTCCAAATGTAACTAAATCATCTTTTTTGTGCAAGGACAGCTAAAGACCAACAAAAATATCTAGTTTGTTGATAGTGGCTGCTCCAAGCACATGACTGGCAATGAGTCCTTGCTTCAAAACTTTGAAAGGATTAATAGAGGACCAGTTTCTTTTGGGGGAGATGCAGGAGGGTACATTACTGACAGGGGCAAGGTTACAAATGGTAAGCTCAGCATTGAGAAGGTAAACTTTGTCAAAGAGCTTGGATACAATCTTCTGAGTGTGTCCTAATTTTGTGACCAAAAACATCATATGCTCTTTATTGAGCATGAGTGCATTGTTCTCAAGCCTGGGGTTGACATTCCTCCTGAGCATATTTTGCTTAGAGCCCCCAGGAGAGGAAACATGTACAAGATGGACTTGCAGGAAGCATCTCCATCTGGAGAGGTTTCTTGCTTTCTATCTAAAGCAAATAGTGATGAGTCTCTTCTTTGGCATAAGAGAATGTTCCATGTAAACTTTAAAAACATGAATAAACTGATTAAGAATGATTTGGTAACTAGAATACCAAAGAAAGAGTTGATAAGTGATGACCACTGTGTTGCTTGCCTGAAAGGGAAGCAACACAAAGTGTCTCACAAGCCAAAGGAAATGAACTCTATCACTACTCCCCTACACTTGTTACACATGGATCTGTTTGGCCCCACCAGTGTAATGAGTCTAGGAAGGATCTCATACTGTTTAGTGATCACAGATGATTTCACAAGATTCACTTGGGTGTTTTTCCTTAGAACTAAGGATGAAACCTCTGAAATCTTAAAGAATTTCATTCTGAAGATTGAGAATCAATCTGATCACAAGGTCAAAATCATAAGATGTGATCAGGGAACCGAATTTAAAAAACAAATCCTTGATAAATTTTGTGATGAGAAGGGTATTTCAAGACAATATAGTGCTCCCAGGACTCCTCAGCAAAATGGTGTTGCTGAGAGGAGAAACAGGACACTTATTGAAGCTGCAAGAACTATGTTGTCTGACTCTAAGCTGCCCATCGCCTTCTGGGCAAAGGCTGTCAACACAGCCTGCTATGTGTAGAATAGAGTTTTAGTAGTTAAGACACATGGTAAGACTCCTTATGAACTGTGGCACAAAAGGAGACCATTTATTGGTTTTCTCAGAACATTTGGATGTCCTTGCACCATCTTGAATACCAAAGATCAAATAGCTAAGTTTGCTGAGAAATCAGATGATGGACATTTTGTTGGATACTCTTCTCAAGCCAAGGCTTATAGAGTATACAATCTCAGAACTAGAATCATTGAGGAGTCAGCCAATGTGACTTTCAATGAACACACACCCTGTGTGAAAGGTTCTGGTCCGGATTGGCTATTTGATCTTGATTTAGTTACCAACTGTTTTAACAAATCTTGTGAGAATGTTTCAGGATCTATGGATAACAGGTCAACAGAGGATCCTGACCCAAGATTTGAGCTGAGAAGACCAAACAAGAAGACTACTTCAGCTCCAATGGTGACTAACCCTATCATTGAGGCTCCAATCAGCACAAGCATGACAAATACTGTTGTTTCAACTGAATTACCCTCAAAGTCCAATTCAGAGGCTTAGAATTCAGGTGAAGGACCCTCTAATGTAGGAGGTATGGATAGTGGTGACAGTGATCAAGAATTTCTTGAAGCTGATAACCACTCCATTGAAGACAACATCAATGATGTCACACACTCATTGGATCAAGTTTCTCTTAATAAGTTTGCCAGATCAAAATTTCTCTAATCTTGATCTGTCCAACCAACTTGTTGTGATTCCTCAACTCAGGATCCATAAGTAACATCCCACCACAAACATCATTGGAAATGTTGACTCAGGGGTAAGAACAAGAGGACAAACTCATGATAGCCATATTTGTCTACATTCTTGTTTCTTATCCCAAATTGAGCCTAAGAAAGTTGATGAGGCTCTAAAGGATGGAACCTAGATTGAAGCAATGCAAGAAGAGTTGCTTCAAATCAAAAGACAGAAGGTGTGGAACTTGTGCCCTCTTCCTCAAGGAAGACTGTCATAGGTACCAAGTGGGTATTTAGGAACAAGAAGGATGATAGAGGGATCATCATCAAAAACAAGGCTAGACTGGTTGTCCAAGGATACACACAAGAAGAAGGAATTGATTATACTGATGTCTTTGCTCCTGTAGCAAGACTTGAAGCTGTAAGGATATTCCTGGCTTATGCTGCATCCAAGGATTTCAAGGTCTACCAGCTTGATGTGAAGTGTGCCTTTCTTTATGGGGTGATTGATGAAGAAGTTTATATTAAACAACCACCTGGCTTTGCAGACCCAGATCATCCTGATTATGTCTGCAAGCTTGATAAAGCCCTTTATGGACTACATCAAGCTCCAAGAAAGTGGTATGAGACACTATCAACATACCTCTGCAATCATGGATACAAAAGAGGTACTATTGATGGGACTCTCTTCATCAAAGATACAGGGAATGACACATTGCTAGTTCAGATATATGTAGACACATCATCTTTGGTTCAACTAATCCAAAGCTCTGCAAAGACTTTGAGATGCTGATGAAGAATAGATTTGAAATGAGTGCCATGGGGGAACTCAATTTCTTTCTAGGAATTCAAGTGAAGCAGGTTGAAGATGGCATCTTCATCAGTCAGTCAAAGTATGTACAGGACATACTTACAAGGTTCAAGATGACTGATTGTAAAGTTGCTAAGACACCCATAGCCAGAAACCATTCCCTTGGTCTTGACCTTGAGGGGGAGTGTGTTGATGAACATCTCTACAGGGCTATGATTGGGTCACTTATGTATCTTACTGCTAGCAGGCCTGATATCATGTTTGCCACATGCATATGTGCAAGATATCAAGCAAACCCCAAGATGTCACACCTAATCACTGTCAAAAGGATTCTTAGATATCTCAAAGGTGCTCCAAATCTAGGCCTTTGGTATCCAAAGAATTCAGACTTTAATCTGTATGCTTATACAGATAGTGACTATGGTGGCTGCAACATGACTGCAAAGTCCACATCTGGGGGGTGTCAGTTTCTTGGTGGAAGGATAGTCTCTTGGCAATGCAAGAAGCAATCCTGTGTGTCTGCATCAACTGCTGAAGCTGAATACATTGCTGCTGCCAGCTGCTGTGCTCAAGTGCTTTGGATTCAAAATCAGATGCTAGACTATGGATTCAATTTCAAAGAGACTCCCATCCATATAGACAACAACAGTGCCATCTCTATAACAGAGAATCCTGTGCAGCACTCAAGGACCAAACACATCAACATCAGGTATCATCTGATTAGGGATAATTTTGAAAAGGGCTTGATAAAACTAATCAAGGTTAACACAAATGAACAATATGCTGATCTGTTCACAAAAGCTTTTGATGAGCAGAGATTTAAGTATCTTGTATCAGCCATTGGGATGATTAACCTTGAATAGGTTTTTCTAAATAACTTCATCAATCTTACTACCTAAAATTGTGTGTCCTAGGTTGTCTATTAGATCACTTCATAAGCCCAGTTCTCTTTGGAGGAAAACAAATTTTCAAAATGATATTTTTTAGAGTTATGAAAATTTACCTTCGGAAGAAATAAAATTGCCCTCGGAAGAAATTTACAGCTTATCTGCCAATTATCTTCGGAAAAATTCATGAAGCATCTTCCGAAGCTTAAGTTGAATATAAGCTCCTAAATACATTTTAGAATAAATCTCTTCCGAAAGCAATTAAGTCTCGGAAGACCTGTTTATCTCTTCCGAAGCCAAAACTTTCAAAACTCTTTGAAATATCTTCCGAAGCAAAATTGCCTTCGGAAGCTTTTTCTGAAAAGCTTCCGAAGCTAAAATAACCTTCGGAAGTTTTGCAACTTCCAAGAAAACTACCTTTTTGGGCGCCTTTTTTTCTGAAGTAGGACCCACTTGCGGATTTCAAAGTTTATCTTTTGCTTTAACTTTGTTTCAAATCCTGAGTATATCTCCCCAAAAGGTCCTATCTTCATCTCTCTACTATCTTTTTTCCTTAACCTAAAATTAACCCTAAATTCATCTTCTTCTACCTTCCTTCTCTACAAAGCTTCTGCAAATGGCATATCTTGATCGCCGAAACAACCCAGATTTCACCATGCCTCTACACAGGCAACACAACCAGGTTGCTTTGTTAAACTCTGAGAAGGATCCAAGCTTCTTAGATGTTTGTAGGTATCTTTCTTCGTCTCATTATCTCACCTCCCTTATGATTGACCCTCCCCTCTATGAGGATCAGTTGTTTGAGTTCTGGCGGACCTGTCAAGAGGTCACTTTGGATGGGGAGAAGGCACTGTCTGCTATAGTGCAAGGGAGGACACTGTTCATCACTCCAGCCATCATCAACACCCATCTTCAGCTGGATGATGAAGAAGGTGAAATGTCCTTCCCAAAAGCTGCTGTCAACCATTCCTTTGAGCAGATGGGATATGAAGGTGACTTCACAGTCAAGACCTTCAGGAAGGGGAAGGTCTCATACCAGTGGAAGTACCTCCTCCATGTTGTCATCCACAGCTTGTCTAACAAACATGGAGGATGGGACCAGATTCCAGAAGACCTCTCCTTCATTGTCCATGGGATGGTTCAAGGGGTCAAATTCAGGTATTCTCAGTTTGTTTTCACAAATTTACTTGCAAATTTGGACTCCCTAGAATATTACATGTTTCCCCGTATGTTCAACACATTCTCAACTGTGAAATGGGACCACAGTTGAGGGGAACAGGTAATGTTCTTAAACTTGCACATATGAGACCCGCATTTTCAAAATATTGAAAAAGCCAACTGTTGGGTTCTCAGGGGTAGAAACAGCCCTTGTCCCAAAAATGTTTGAGCTCATTGCTCAGGGTGACATCCTAGCAGCACCAGCTAGTGATGAACCAACACCCTCTACCTCTCAACCACCATCAAGGCCTACCATTACCCTCACTTACCAAAGAAAATCCAAACGAACCCTGCACCTGCTATTGAGCATATGCAGGCCCCCATATCACAACCCACATAGAGGAAGTGGACACTAGAGCTCCCACTTCCCCTGAGGAGCAAACCACTCCCATTCTTGACACAATCAGTGCTGAGGTTCCTCATGCTCAGCCTGATGAGCTCACACCTCCTCAAATAGCCTTAAGCCATCACTCTGAGTCTCAACACTCTGGTGATCAACCTTCAGGGGAAAGCTACCATCCCCAGCCTCTTGATCTTAATCAACCCATGCCCAGCCTTGACTTTTACTCTGATGAAGATTTGGGTTTCAGTGAGTACCATGAATCTCTCCTCTCCACCCACACTCAAGGTGAGATGAGTACTCCTGCCTCACCCACTTCTAGCCCACATCAGACACCACAAACTGAGGTGGATCTCCTTCAGATTGTCCAGGAGATCCATGTGGCAGAGGCTTTCACTGTTGGCAGTGATTACATCTCTAAGACCTCAACCACGGCAACCCAGCCTCTTGAAATAGAGCAGGGGAAATCCAGCAGCCAAGAAACCTATGCTGGTGATGAGGGAGAAGACTCAGGTCCAATCCTCTCATCCCCCTATGATTCTTCATCTGAAGATGAGGGGAGTCTGCAACAAAAGGTGCACAAACTCTCAAACATGTGCACCTACTTTGTGTCCAAGATAGCTCACCTGGAATCTCAGGTGACTATCTTGCAGAAAAGGGTCAATGACCAGCAACTTGAGATCACCGATCTCAAGGGTAAGCTAGCTGAGAGACCAATGAGATCAACTCATCCAGGTCCACAAGAACCTGTGGATGTCATGGATCAATCTCCCAGCTCACCTATGCAAGAGGGTGATGCTACCAAAAAGGGGAGAAAATCCTAACAATCACAGAACCTGGGAGTTCCTCTCAGAGTATGGACATAGAGGACTCACCATCCTCTCTTGCAGTTGTCCATACTCAGCAACCTCCTCTAGACAGTGATCTACATTTGTTAATACAACAACTGTTTGAGGAGGGAATACCAAGAGCAATGTCTGCCCCTTCTGAGAACCCAATCTGGGGTTGGGGGTATGACAGTGAAAGGAAAGCTCTTGTACTCTCTAGAGCTCAGGGTCAACTAGAAATTTTAAACATTTCAAACCTGAGTTTCTATGAGGGTATAAATCTGGTAGATCTGGCACTTGTCAACCCAAGCAACAACAGACAAGTTGCCAGACTAGCCAGTAGAATTCAAGATTGGGTGCTGGAAGAATTCAAAAGGAGATCAGAACTATATAGACAGAGGCTAGCAGTTGAAGCCTTTGGTCAACTGGATGTTGAGGTGGACCCTAAGATTAGCTTTAAAGGGAAAGCCTTGACTGAAGGCCCAGAGGCGGAGACTGTGAACCTTAAGACAATATCTCCTCCAGCACCCCATACCCTCAGTGAGGCACCAGCTGGTGATGGTGCATCACAACCTCTCTCTGGCCAGAGCTTGACTACTGAATCCAGCAATGAAGGCCAAAACTCTCCTTAGCCTGAGTCATCAAGATCAGTACTTGACAACGGCAAAAGAAAACTAACTGCTGAGGAGATTGAAGAAGAGAAAAGAGAGAGGAAGAGGAAGCTGAGGGGAGAGAGTTCAAGTGGTTCCCCAGGATTCATGCTAGCTGCAATTCTGACTGCCCATGTTCTAAACACTCAAGAAGATGAGTTAAGGGAAACCAGAATTAATTATCTGGGGACCAGGAACTACAACATAGATGAACTCATCTCTTTCCCCTTAGAGGAATTAAATGAACTGGCTGACACTGAGTTGTCAAATGAGAGGAAGGAAGCTGAGGATGCAGCCTTGACCCTCAAGCATAAAGAGGAAATAAGAAGAAAAAGAATATACAAGAATATTCCTGTCCTCTCCCCAGTTCAAGAAAGCCCTGAGTCAGAGGCTGTGGCTGCTGATCAACCTCAGGTAGTTAATGAAGAAGAAAAGACAAAGATGATCAACTACCTGAGAGCCACAGGCCTCTACCAGGCACATGCACTTCTTCCCTTGCCATATGATTACATACTAGCAGCTGGAAGAGCAAGCCAAAAGAAATAGACAAGCTGCTAGAAAAAGGGAAAGGGAAGAAGCTGCCAAGTCAAGATCCATCATCAAGAAAAGACAGAAAAAGTCTGCAGATAGGCAGAAGATGATGAGCTTCTTGAAGTGGTATGGGTTCTCCGGAAGGAGGCTTGGTCCCATGTCTCTGTCCATAATGGATGAGCACATAAGGGTGATCAAACAGAAAATTAAAAGGGGAGAGCTTGTGGATCTCCACTCACCATCAGAACAAGCTCAATCTGAAGTTAAGGTAAAGGTTGAACCTACAAAGACAACACAACCTGCACCTGAAGCTACACAACAGCCAACTTCATCTTCTGATCCACAGCAGGGTTCTCCTCCATCTCCTTCTGAACCTGGGAGAGAGGAGATCCCAACTGAGAGGGAATCCACTGAAGAACCTGGTACTGAAGACCAACCCTCTCAGTTAAAATCATCTGGGAGGAAAAAGAGGATGGCCAAAAGAAGATCCTCTAAAAAGAAGAAAAGAAGAAAGGCATCCACCTCCCAAACTCAGGATGAGTCAGAACATCCTGAGGAAGTGCATGAAGAGGGCTCTCAACCAACTCCTATCATAGTAGAGCCTCTCTCTGTTGGAAGACCAATTCTATCATGGACATTTGCTGAAGATCCTGATAGATGGTATGTCACTAGAGATCAGGGAGAACAACATGTCTACTTCACTAGTGACATGCTTGAACTCTCTCTGCATGATCTCTATGACATGAGAAGGTACTTCATGGGTCTGAAGAATCTTGATCTGCTAATGAAGAAAGGAATTCTGAAGATTCTCATATGGACTATCCTCGTCTGAAGACCTCTCTGTTTTGGTAGCATCAGCCTAGGGGGAGTTTGTAGGAACCTCTGAGGTTATGAGGCTGATGCAACCAAAGGATACCAAAACAACCAAGTCTTCCATCATGCACTAAGGAACAAAGAAGAACTAGCTTCGGAAGTTTTACACACTCAAGTAAAATGCTAAGTGTAAAATCTTCCGAAGCCAATGTTCAGAAAAACTACTGAGGAAACTTTACACTAAGTGTCAAGTCTTCTGAAGCCAAAGACTCAACTCTTCCGAAGGTTAAAGATGAAGTCTTCCGAAGCTCTCAAGACAAAGTCTTCCGAAGCTGAATAAAGATAAGACTGATTACTTTAGAAGAGAGAGAAAAGACACTTTTCTGTCAACTTTATCATAAAGCAACCTCCTGTCCGCTGCATGCTCTGGTGGTTCACCAACTATCATAAGTTGGTGAAACTTCCATGCTTTATGATAAAGTAGATAAGGTCTTTGTCTGCAAGTTTCTGTATTTGTTTCTTGTTTGGCTTTTTGTAATAGGAAAGTCAGTGAGCTATGGCCTGTCATAGTCACTAGTCAAAATGCAATCTGCCTTTTGACTTTAGGCTGATCTTGTTGTCTAGATTAGTCACATCCAACTGTCTTTTTGCATATTGACGGTTGTAGGTTTAGTATAAAGAGTCAAAGGTTTTGTATTTCATATATCAGTGCAAACACCTGTAATAGAACCTAAGAAGCAATATACTACTTTCTTGAAAATTATTTCTTGTGTTCTTGCTCTTACTTTACTTGTGTTGTGCATTGTATCATCTGTTTAAAGTTCTAAGTTCCCCATTTGAATTGTTAAGTGATCCTAAAGATCCACTAAGTTTGTTAACTAAGTGCAAAGTCCCTTTTTAACAATCCTACACATATTGATGTACTTTTTTTTTTAAATCGTTCACCCATTATTTACATATGTGTAAATGGTTTATACACATGTGTAATATCAGATTTACACATGTATACATCCAGTATTACACATGTGTAAAACGAATTTCGTAAAAAAACGGGAATTTTTTTTTATTTTTTATAATTTTTTTATGAAAGAGGGAAACTATGAAACATTTTTATGTTTTTTTATTTTTTATTTTGTTTATTTTTTGTTTTATAATTTTTTTATTATGTTTTTGTTAATTATCATTTTGCCATTGAAAACTAGTGTCTTATATTGGTTTCTAAAGTTCTCACCAAAAAAAGAAGTTCTTGTTTGATCCCTATATATAAGGTCAGGATTTCTTTAGAACTCATAAATAATTTCAAAACCGCGAGAACTAATCTGGACGCTTAGATGATTAAATCAATGGTTAAAAGCTATTGTGGCAAAAAACTAATAAAAAATAAAGGATTACTTTCATATATCCCTGCAAAATTAGTTAAATATCATATATATCAAAACAAAATTTTAAATATCATATATGTCCCTATAAAACTTATCTTATATCATTTATATCCTTTTAAGTAATTAAAATATTATATGTATTTATTTCATATATTGCATAAAAATAATTCATTATATAACCATTTGGATTTTATTAAAACTTTAAATCTTCATATTTACTTATATTTACTCATCTTTTTATGGGGTGTTTTTGTGTTTTTACAATCAAAGTTTTATTCCTTTTATAAGTAACTCGATTTTTATAGCATTTTCTATTATATCTTTTACTAAATTTCATAGTAATTTTTATTAAACTTTTTACCTTTTTTTCAACTATTTTCCCGGTCGTCTCGATTAAATATCCTTTTTAAACATCTTAATAATAAAGTTTTATTCATATAGTTCGTATTAATGTAGGTTAAATTTGTTTATAGCTTATTTTCAGTTACACACAAACTTCTATCAAAAAAATAAAAACATAAAAGAACGATAAAAAATATAGTTGAAAGATAAATTTAAAGTGTGTAAAACAAAATTTCAAGAAAATAAACGGTAAATTGGTTATATTTTATATTATATGCATATAATATGTTAATATAAATATATGATATTTTGATTATTTTATTCATATATATGATATTTAGAATATGCTTTGAATATATGTGATATTTAAAAGGTTTTGTAGGATATATATGATATTTATTATGTTTTGTAACGATATATATGATATTAAAAGTTTAATTTGAATATATATGATATTTTGTAAGTTTATATGAATATATATGAAATTAACCCAAAAATAAAAATAAGTACACTGATTATATAACAAAAGGGTATAATTGAAATTTAACATTACCTTTCCAAATAAGTTACTATTTAATCACCCTTTATTGTGTCTCAAGTTAAAGTCACAAAAGATTCGTATGTCATTGTGTATTCCGGCGTGTTCGGCAAGTTCCGGCCACCATAGCAACCTATTTTTTGCGAGCTCAAATGACAGAAAGGGCAGCAATCCCTGTTTTTGCCTAATTTTCCACAAACGAAAAAGTAATCGTGTACTAGGATTTCTTATTGGCCATCTTTAATCATCATAAACTGTCATCGGTTAATGCTCCTCCATGGTAACATCATAGGAAGCCTCCTGTCTTTTCACATATATCTTGTTACTACCTCTTCGCAGTCTATATTATTTGATTTATAATGATTACGGATCTAAATGTTATTAGGTTTCTTTTGTGCACGAACTTGTTTTTTGCAATTTAACCTAAATTATTGCATGCTATACGATTAAATTGTTTTGATTGTTAATTTTATTTGTTTATGTGGTACTGAATTGCTGCTTTTAAGAACTTGGGGAAGAGTCTTTCAATCTAATTTTTTGTCTGATGATATCAATACCAGTGGAATGAAAACAAGTTATTGTTACCTTTCAAAAACCTTTTAGGTTATTTTTTAAAGTTAACACTCATTGATTTTTATAGTACTAATTCCAAAAGGGGATTTATGTGACGTTTTTTTGTTAATACTTAACCAAATGCGCCATTATTACATAAAAATTAGTGAGTGATTCTATTCAAGTCTTGGTTTCAAACTTGAGTTATATTATTTGAATTTTTTTCACAAAACAATCCTTTAAAATCGGGTTTCTTTTATTGGTGTAATCCCATGAACGTTGTGTATATTGGATTGAATGTTTCATTAGAGTTAAGCCTTTTGCTTTGATTAATCTAAAAAAAATTAATTATTGTTTTATAGTAGGCAAAATGGTTTTCATAGATGGAGTTTCTAGAAGTCTTCAAATCTGTTTAGTTTACAGATAAGTATTTATCTATCTTGCTTGAGTCACTTATTTTTTTTGTTTGATGTGATATTTTAGTCATAATGATTGTTGTTTTTATAGCATTTCTATGCATTTTGTGTCCTACCTAGCTTTCCAATAGTTTATTACTAAATTTTCAGTTGTTAGAAAAATAGTTAACGTAATGTATCTTAAATTACGTAATAAGTTAAGGGTCTAGTATAACAAAGTAAGTTATATCACAAAAACATAAATACATTTATGTAAATGGTTATTTACTCGTATATAAGTATATATGTAAATAGTTAACTTACACATATGGAAAACAAGGTTACATTTCTGTAAATGATTAACCTGCATATATGTAAAACAATCCTTAGTGTAAAATTATTCATTGTTTAAACTTCAAATTTTATTAGTAGAATTATTTTAAAACTACTTTGGTGAGTTATTGAGGTTTTTTTTTACGACTATATTATTATGCAACATTAAAGCAACTTGGATATCTAGTCTCTTAGGTTGAATTATTTAAGTTGTGAGGTACATTGAAGAGCATTGAATGTTCCTTTGCAAATACCTTAAAAAACAAAAGAAAAGTTTCATGGGAATGAACATGCATGTGTAGTTTGGAATTATGTACTTATTTTTTTAAATATTTTGAACTGCTGATATGTACACATTTATATTTTTTTACTTATACGTGAGTAAATATCAACTGTTGTTATTCATACATGTGTAAATGTTATTTTGCACATATATGTAAATAGTTGATTCACACATATGTAAAATATTTATGTATATGTAAATACACTATCAATGTAAATATTTACATATATGTAATTGGGTTCCTACGGTTGGATGAACATTAATTTATCATTTAAATTAGATTTATATTTGTTAATTATTTACATGTATGTATTGTAAGCAATGTTAACATAGATGATGAATGTCCGAATTGGATGAACACCATGAAGATTTACGTATATATAAATGGATCATTAATTTGTAAAATGGATTATAAAAAGAAAGATTTACGTACATGTAAATAAACAATTAGCATGAAATCTAATATATATATCCATGGGCGTTTCATATATGTATAATTTGATAACAACTTTAAGAATGTAATATATTATATACTTACATATAAGTATAGCATTTACTCATATGTTATCAAAAGGATGTTAAATCACTTTAATCATTGACTAGTTTGAAAAAAAATCGATGGTTATATTATAATTAGTTTTTTAGTTGTTTTTTTAGTTTACATATAAAGTTACATTAATTGAGAGAAGAGAGAGAATAGAGGAAAGATGAGAGAGAATTAACAAATAAGTTAATTGGAAAGAGAAATATTTTGTAAATTAGAATTATATCTTTTTTAATAAATTTTTAATTTTTTAATTTAATATATAATGAGTGGTCTAGATTAGTTTTGTAAATTTTGAAATTAAAGTAAGTTTTGTAAAGAATCTAATTATATATATATATATATATATATATATATATGTTAGTTTTTAACGAACGTAAATTTAATATATATATAAAAAAACATAATGTTGTATATGTGTAATAATCTTATACGTACAATAAAAATAATAATTTAACTTAATTGTGGTTTTGTTATCGGAAGTTTTCAAAAGTTTTTGAAATTTTTATTGGTTTGCAAATGAACCAATCCATATATATATATATATAGAGAGAGAGAGAGAGGTGTTACGATACAAAATGATTTTTTCGTGCGAAACGTACAAAATTATCACACAAGCTTGAACGTCACGTGTAGAATTATAGCGCAAGTGTAAAAATTAATCACACAACTGTGGAATTGTTACGCAAGAAGGTATTCTTGCGTAACAATACCACGCTAGTGTAATCCGTCTTGCATTATTATTACGTGTTCTTGCGTAATTATTACTTGTTCTTGCATCATAACCACCCCCAACTTCGTACGATTCATACGAAAAAGACACTTTGTATAATAACTGTCCCCTATATGTATAAAATATGAAAAACTACAAAAAGTATTTTTAAAGGATATTAAAATAATATTTGTGAAAGATAAAAATCATTAATGTTTTAGAAACATATTTAAAAAACTTAGTAAAAATTTTAATAAAAAAACCTAAAAGAACAATTAGAAGGACTTTCTATAAATTATGATGATCCAACAAAATGTTTTGTTTTACCAGTGACTTTTTCCTTGATTTTAATTAAGTGTTTTTTTCATCCAATTACATTAATTAGGTGTGACCAAAAGAAAGTTCTTAAAATATACAAAATTTAGTAAACATGTTTTAAAAAACACTGTTTTTGATAATAAAAAAAAATCGATTTAAATTCTTGCGGGGAACTTGTCAAATTTATTAAAGTTGATTTGAGAAGTTGGCCGGCCAGGTCTTGGTCGTCTTCATGTTGACTTTTAACAACATTTCTTGACTTGTTCCATCTGTTACTACAAAGATTTGTTCAGCAGGTTTTTATGATTTGTGTTACAACAAAACCTGAAACTTTGGTAACATTTATGTTCCAACAATCATGGAGTTCTCCATGACCCATATGATCACCTACTTTCTTCTACTCTCCATCCCTTCAGCTGCATCAATCACATTCAATTTGACAAATATCAATCAAGGGCATAATCGGGACATCGTAATGGACGGCAATGGAGCTAACATCTCTAACAGTGGAATCCAGTTGACCGCAAATGCCACTGGTTCTGATCTGAGCTGGAAAGCGGGCCGAGCGACATACATCAGACCGCTTCATCTTTGGGACACAAGGTCTCAGGAGCTCGCAAGTTTCGCTACGAATTTCACCTTTGTGATTGATTCGAACAAGAGTGATTCGTATGGTGATGGCCTTACATTCTTCCTTGCTCAGAATAACTCTGTGCTCACCCAAGGTGGAGCCATGGGGCTGCCCTTTAACGCCACACCAAATACCGCGAGTAGCCCATTTGTAGCTGTGGAGTTCGATACCTATCGGAATGATTGGGATCCAACAGAAGCTAGGGGTACCCCCATTGGTGATCATGTCGGTATCGACGTTAGCTCCGTGTCATCGGCTAGATCTCAAAAGTGGTTCAGCAATGTAACTGGTGGGGGAGTGTGTCAGGCTTGGATTACATATGATTCAGTATCCAAAGATCTAACTGTTTCCTTCACGGGTTTTCAAAACAATACGGTGGTACGTCAAGATGGACTTGTTTACACGGTTGATCTGAGGAGGGAGTTGCCTGAATGGGTCATTTTCGGGTTTTCAGCAGCCACAGGAGCTATGTCCCAAAGCAATACGGTGAGATCTTGGAGTTTTGAAAGTACGGAGTTAGCAGTTGATATTAATCCGGAGCTGCCACCTTTCCCGAGCCCTGATTCATTAATCCGGATCCCTGATAGAGGGAAGCGCAAAAACAACAAGGTGGGGTTAATAGTTGGATTAACAGTAACTATTACTTTTCTTGCTCTGGTTGCACTTGTTTTATGGAGGAGGAAAAAAAAGAGGACTAGGGAGGATGAATCAGAAGAAATTGTATTTGATATCGAGATGAACAACGAATTTGAAATGGGTGTCGGCCCTAAACCGTTCACTTATCTCGAATTAGCCCAATCGACCGATGACTTTGCTGAGAACAATAAGCTTGGGGAGGGAGGTTTTGGTAGGGTTTACAGAGGTTTTTTGAAAGATTCAAACATGTACATTGCAGTTAAAAGGGTGTCGAAGGCTTCCAAACAAGGGATCGAGGAGTACGCATCTGAAGTTAGGATCATTAGCCAAGTAAGACATAGAAACTTGGTCCAACTCACTGGTTGGTGCCATGAGAAAGGGGAACTCTTGCTTGTTTACAACTTCATGGAAAATGGAAGTTTGGATTCGCATCTTTTCAAGGGGAAGAGTTTGTTGTCATGGGACACAAGGTACAAAATTGCCAAAGGTTTGGCTTCTGCATTATGGTATCTACATGAAGGTTGGGAACAGTGTGTTTTACATAGAGATATTAAATCAAGTAATGTGATGTTGGATTTGAATTTTAATGCAAAGCTTGGTGATTTTGGGTTAGCTAAGTTGGTTGACCACGAGAAAGACGCGGAGACAATGATTATGGCTGGAACTGTAGGTTACATGGCTCCTGAATGTGTAGTCACGGGCAAGGCAACCAAGGAATCTGATGTTTTTAGCTTTGGGGTCGTTGCATTAGAAATAGCTTGTGGTCGAAAAGCCATTGAGTACAAGGCTCCAGAAAAGCAAATTCGGTTAATAGAATGGGTTTGGGAGCTCTATGGTACGGGTACTCTTACTGCAGCAGCTGATCCGCATCTAGAATCATTATTTGAAGAAGAAGAAATCAAGCGTTTGATGATTGTTGGGTTATGGTGTGTGCACCCAGAATCAGAACATCGTCCGTCAATGAGACAAGTGATTCAAGTATTGAATTCTGAAGCTTCCCTACCTACACTTCCATCAACAATGCCAGTGGCTTCTGATTTAGCATCTCGCATTTTATCAGTATTTGGTGTCGCTTCTATCATCCATAACCAATCCACAAGTAGCGCCTTTAGCACAAGTTAATCAAAGCATAGGACAATGTTGACCGACTTTTCTGGTCCACCGTTCTCATTTTTTCAGTATTTGGTGTTGCTTTCATTATCCAACAAATCTTGTACTTTTGTTGTCTTGCATATGAAAACACCTAATTCCATACTTAACTCTTTCATATTATTTTTTAAGCACCAACTTGCATAATGTGAGGAAAGGAACGAGAACAAAGTATTCTAGATGTAAAGAAAAGAATGAAGTAAAAAAAAGGTGATATCTATTTAGCATACCCTTTATTAGAATAGCTATGTGCTATCATTTCAGTATAGCATCTTGCATTGTTTGAACACCCAATGGTGTGAATATATCTAATGAACAAATGTGTGTGAAACTCAGTGAAAGTATCCGAAGACACACCTCTGTTCCAATACCTCCGGATATTTGCGTGTGAAGGTATGGTTATGTGAATTACTTTCATGTAGTCGTATATCATGTTGTGAGCTTTCACACATTTGAAAAAGGAAAACCATAGCTATGGCTGTCAACATCAACATAGGCATGGAATACTCAACCTCGTGTGTCCATGTAGGCCACAACTATGCAACTCAAAGTCTACATAGTTGTGTCGAGCAGCTTCCCTGAAGAGCAAATTTAGGTCCATGCATCACAGGGTGTTTTCAGACCATCGACCGTTGACAACACAAGTTTCCAAAAGTGATATCATCACTTTCCCTTTTGTTGTCAAAATTTGTAGTCTCTAATTTGAGATTCATTCATATTCGCACCTTTTTGATTTGGAGTGACAAGAGGTGAAGACTAAGATTCAAGTATTGGAGCTTAGGTTTGTTTATATTAAGTTTAAAAATTTTGCAGATTTATTATTTACTCTATAGGTAATCAGTTATGAGAGAAAGATAATAAACTTCTAACAATTTAGGTACCATCCCTTTTCTCCTTTCCTCCTTCATATAGGTAATCAGTTATTTTTTGCTGAGGTATCTTTAGTCAAGAAATCCTTTAATTTGTTGGGTATTTTCCTAGGCCTACTACAGTGGACCATTAGTTAGTTGATTACTCATAACAATACAACTCCCCCCCCCCCATTTGAGTTTCACCTTGTCGTCAATGGGCAAACCAAGGAGATTTTTCATAAGACTAGCGATATCCTCACAAGCGGCTGAACCATCCCATTTTGTCGAAACATTGGAAAACCTCATGACTCGACTTGGTAGTTGTTCGAGTGTCAAGAATGTCACTTGGGTGCAAGAGGAAAATGGTTGTAAAGTCAAATATATGTGATGGTGTGACTTGTTGATCGGGAAGACCAACACATAAATAGACGTGACATTTAACATGGATCTTGGTAGAGTCTAGTAAATTAAGTTTATATACGATGGGGCCAACCCAGAGTAGTTAAGTCCTAGTTTATGGTAATGTTGAAGGCGAATAGATCCTTGGTGATAGAGCTTGAGCTTAATGTAAACCTAGCCGTCAAGCGCAAAGCAAATCTCTCAGTGTTGTTTATCGACAAAGGCTTTCTTAGTAGACTTGGCGTGAAATAAATTGTGCTAAAGAGTAGTGAGAAAGGTATCTGGTTTGAGCATATGCGTTTCAACTAGAGGGTTAGCATTTGCATCTTGGATGTAGCGAGTAATTGATGGGGGTTGACGGCCAAAAGTGCTTCAAACAGAGTTATGTGTGTCAATGTTTGACACAAAGTGTTATACCAATACTCAGTCGGGGACAAGACGCACATCATTCTTTGGGAGAGTCTGCTACATAACATCATAAATACATTTTGAGGAATTTGTTTAGCGTTAGTTTGATGATAAACGGTAGTAAAGGAGAGTTTAGTGCCTTGAAGACGATGTAACTCCTTCAAGAATGCAGTCATAAATCAAGGATCTCAGTCTAAAACAATGACTATTGAAATTCCATGTAAGCATAATCTTAGTAATGAAAGCAGTTGTAATAGTAGAGCTAGTAAAGGAAGTTGGCAACTCGACAAAGTGACCATATTTGGACAAATGATCCATGAAAACCATAATGAATACCTTGCCTTGCGACGGTGGAAGACCGGTGATTAGTCCAAATGGATACTTTCAAAAACCAATTGGGAAGAGAGAGGCTGCAATAGTCTCCCTAGAGGAAAAAACGAAGCATTCTTTTGTTGACACACATGCCAAGAGGCATGATTTAACATCCGAGTGCATAATCATCCTATAAAAATTAGAAGATAAACGGTGAAATGTGCAAGTACAGAAATGATCACTAGTAACCGATGAATGACGTTCATGAAGCAACCGTTGACATATGGAAGATCCTAAGGGAACGGTGGGGACTTTGGGTGCATTTTATTTGTCGTTTAAGAAAAGCAGGGTGTGTTGTATTTGCCACTCGAAGATTTTCAATTATTGTGGATGTGGAACTAAAGCATGCCAAGAATGTAGCAGTAAAACGAGACAAACATCAGGATGAGCATACCCAACAACATCATTCATAGATTTTAAGAAGTTCACAACTACTCAGAAGTTATGGGAAGCATTGAAGGCCAGATTTGAAGGAACTAAAGACATGAAGGAGAACAAAAGAGACAAAAGAGGTGTCTTAAAGTACAAGTTTGAATACCTTGGTTTCACAAGGGGAGAACGATGACTGCAGCATATCTTAGATATGCTGAAGTGCTAAACTCTCTAAATGAGGCTGGAGTGAAGATGGATGATATTCTTAGGAAATTCTTGAGATCACTGTCGAAGACATTGATAGTTTACACTGTATCCATAAGAAGAGCTAAAAATATGAAAACAATAACTCTTGAGGAATTATATGACATTCTTAGTTCTACTAGATAGAGATGGATGCTGATGAAGAATCACTCGCCAGATCAGCAAACTCCTCAAAGTAATTAGGACTTATGGTACCTATGCTAGAATCCTTCCACCCCTAGGCCTACCAAGTTCTTATGGTGACTCACCAAGTACCTGTGATCACCTATCCAGAATCTCCAACTGTTAAGTCACAGTCTTCGCCATATTTTAGCAGGTGGAATGAGCATCCCTTGTCATCTTTCTCACCAAACTATCCATCAAGCTCATCATTTTTTAGTAAGCAGACCAACTTCTTCTAACTCTCTAAAGAAGATCTTGAATGCATCTATCCAGATGATCTTAAGGAGATTGATATCAACTACCAAATATCCATGATCTCGTTCAAGGCTAAACAGTTTTAGCAGAGAACATGAAATAGGTTTTTTAAGTAAAGAAGATCAGTATTTGGGTTTGATAAAAGCAAAGTGAAGTGTTTCAAGTGCAACCAGCTGGGACACTTTGCCGAAAAAATAAAAAGCACCTAAGTCAAATCGATCTACACCAAGCTCATCAAACTACAAACCATCAACAATCTTCCAACACCCCTCTACTTCTTGCAATCAAAGACATACAACAGCTGTAGCATCAGGAGAAGAGGTGATTGACTGGAGCTTTCAAGTGGAAGACATCACTCCCATCAATAATGCACTGATTGTAGAAAGCTCAACCTCTTCACCTTAGGTAACTCTTAACCCTTGCTGCATACCTTAGTGTATTGCAAAAGTAAACACATGCAAAAATCACGATCTAGATCTCATGAAAGATGTAGAATCAATCAACATTCTTAAAAGGGATTTAAGAAAAATGATCAAGCTTAAAAGAAAAGATAACAGAGCTAGAAAAGATTATTTCATAACTAAAACATGAACAAACTAACATGGATATCCAAATTGATGATCTCTTGAGCAGATTAAAATCAACACAATGTGATTTTGTTATAGCTAAAACATATGCTGATAAATACAATGTTCAAACTGAGAAGTTTAAAAATTGCTTTTTTTTACCAAAAACTCCCAAAAGTGGTATCAAACCAAGACATGGTTAGGGTATAATGTTATGGAACCACCAATGATATACACTCCCATATACACCCCTAAGTGCAGTGTAAGTAAGAAAGCAAGTATTTGTTGAACTAATTTGTACAGAACCAGCCATTGAGAAGTATGAATTAGTGAAAGAGAAGGAAGGTAAGAAGGAAGATTCACAACAAGAGTTTCCCAAGGAAGAAGATTGATTTTTCCACCCATATTAACCACAAGCTGAACAAGAATATATGTGGTACTGAGGAAATCAGTAGATGAGATCTTCAAGGAAGAAGGTGATACTTGAAGATTTAATCGATCATGACCTGATAAAGAAAGGAAAGAGAGAGGAGATAAAGAAGGAACTATAAGAACTAAAGCTGTAGATCAAGAGAGATAGGTAGAAGATGAAGATCATATGCCTAGTATGTAGGGAAGACAATCATTTTGCAAAATATTGTTCATTCAATCCCTTAGCTCACTCCACCAACAAGTTCTAATCCTCAAAAGGGTTTGCAACTGCTTATCAGTTATTAAACGAAGAAAGGGTACTCACAAGGCTGTGCGGAAGACAAACAAGCCAAGTGCCGATTTCAAGAAAAAATTTGGCACTTCTGAAGAATCTGTCGAACAAATTAGAAGCTGCAAACCTAAAGAAGAAGACTTTTGAGAAATCTTCACCATCTCTAAAGGCTTCTAAAGGTCATCAAAGAAAATAAGATGTCAAAAAGTCCAGCAAATCCAAAGTCAACAAGAAATCCTGGAGACCAAAGACATCTACTGAAATCAACAAAACCTTAGATGACCTAAAACATGAAATCAAGCTTTCAACACTAAAAATTAATGAAACTTTGCTGAAATCTAGAAGACCCAAGATTAAACAGGCTTGGGCCCCCATTCATCACTAACAAACTCATTCATGTGCAGTAACGTCTGTAGACCAAAGATAACTCGTGGATTGTGGATAGTGGATGCTCTCGGCACATGGCAAGTAACAGATCATGCTTCCTGAATCTTGAACAATATGATGGTGGCTCTGTTGCCTTTGGAAGTGATAAAAGAGAATGATATATTACTGGCAAAGGTACAATCAGCAATGAGAAGGTAAGCATTGATAAGATGAACTACGTAAAAAAGTTGAACTATAATCTGCTAAGCGTGTCTCAGTTATGTGATAAAAAACATAACACTCTCTTCATAGAGCAAGAGTGTATTGTTCTGTCTCTTGGTTTTGTAATACCAAATGATAAATTACTTTTAAGAGCCCCAGGAGAGACAATATATACATGCTTAACATACCAAATGCATCACCTTCAAGAAATGTATCATGTTTCATTTTCAAAGCTTCAAATAATGAATCCTCCATTTGTCACAGAAGACTAGCACATGTAAATATAAAAAACATCAATAAACTAGTTCGAAATGGGTTAGTCACTAGACTACTGAACAAAGAGTTTACATTTGCTGATCACTATGTTGTTGGTCAAATAGGAAAGCAATATAGAACTTCTCATAAGTCCAGAGAGTTGAATTATGTCATAACTACTTTACACTTGTTACACATGGATTTGTTTAGTCCAACAGGTGTAAAGAGATTGGGAAGAAAATCATATTGCTTGGTAATAATAGATGATTTTGTAAGATTCACTTGGGTTTTCTTTTTAGAAACTAAAGATGAAAATGTTGATATTATAAAATCATATCTTATTAAAATTGAAAACAAAATTGATCAAAATGTTAAAATTATCAGGTGTGATCAGGGAATAGAATTTAAAAACCACAGTCTTGATTCTTTTTATGAATCCAAATATATTGCTAGACAATATAGTGCTCCTGGAACTACTAAGCAGAATGGAGTAGCTGAGAGTAGAAATAGGACAATTATTAATGTCGGACGCAACAATTTCATTAAGAATTAATGCATGAAAAAGTATGATGCTTGCCAAAGCATACAATCAAACAAAATGTGTTTTAACATACAAAAAAATCATTTATAACACATTAACATTATTAACAATCATAACAATCACTAACATTTGTTTAAATTTCTTTTTCAGATTTGTAGATAAAAGAAATTTTGATAAGTGTCTGTAGCGGATGAAGAAAAAGTCCACAGCGGATGAAGATCATCAGCAGCGGATGACGAAATCTGTCTAAGTGTGTGCAGCGGATGAACATCCATCCCACAGCGGATGAAGAACATACAACGGACAACAGACAAGCAAACACACACAACTATCCACAGCGGATGTTCAATCCACAGTGGATGAACATTTCACAGCGGACAACATACAAGCAAACACACAACTGTCCACAGCGGATGTTCAATCCACAGCGGATGAACATTCCCCAACGGACGAACAAACACTGCATAGCGGATGACAAGTCTCTCCCCAGCGGATGAGATATCTTCCACAGCGGATGACTTATTCTCCATAGCGGATGACTTGTATACTTAGGATTATTTATGTAATATTTGTTTACATAAGGGTAGTTCAGTAATTGTATATAGCTTTTGTGTATAGGCTATAAATAGCACTCTACCCTAATCCTTTGTAAGCTTTTGAACAATCAATCAAACAATCTGTTATTATCATTCAAAACACACACACTAACACATAATCACACACACACACACACACACACTGAATTCTTTCACTTGAATCATGGGTTTCCGCACCATGTTTCTTGTTGGTTGAATATTGAGAGATATTGAAAAAGGTCCTTGGGGGAATCAACTTGTTCATGTTGAATATTGTTCTAATTTGTTCATGTTCAACATGTTGTTGTAAAGTTGATTTTATCAGGTGGTATCAGAGCTTTGGCTCAATCATTCATTGATTTAGATCCTCTCATTCAACAACATTGATTTCAGTGGTTCATTAGCTTCAAAAACACACATCAACAAGCTGTTCAGCCTTCAAACTCATCTTCTTCTACTATTAACATACAACAAATGCAAACAAATATGATTTCTGAATCATTTTGTGCATCTTGAAGAAGTTTTGTTGATTTTTCAGCTTGAACATCTCAAACAACACAAGTTTTTGTGAAACAATACACGGGTATTGTTCATCAGTTGTTAAAACATCTTCAAACAGAAGGTTTTTAGCTTAAAACATCATTCATACATGATTTACAAACGTGTTCATCACAAAACTCACTAAAACCTCATCGGTTTTTTAAGGGTTTCGGATAAACAATATACGGTTATTGTTCTATCCAGTTTTTATCAAACAAACACTGGGTTGAATACTTTGAATTGGTTCATTGTATTTAAACATCACATTTGAGTTGTTTTTCACTCGAAACAGGCGATTAATCTTCATCAAACAACAAACCGATTGTTGTTTTTGTTGAAATTATCTCAGCCGCCAACAAACCCTAGGATAAACCCTAGTTTTTGTTCATCCATTACCTTCATAATCTTCGGTGATTATGATTATTCATCATACAAAACAAAGAAGAACCGAAATCTTCTTTTGATTTTTTTTCAAAAAGTTACTTTTTGATCTTAAAAGTTAACTTTAGAAAACAAAATATTTGTTTTTAGGGTTTTTGACTTTATTTGACTAACATCATTAAAAAGTTGACATTCCCTTGACAGAATATTCTTTTCTTATCATCGAGATTTGAAAGTAACTTATTATCGGATTTTGATTAATTAATTAATTTCCTTTATTTGGTAAATCTAATTAAAAAGGGTTTATCAACAACAAACAAATCCTAGAGACAATTAGGACTAATTAAAATTTTAGCACCGGACTAAAATTTAAACAAACCAATTTAACTTAAAATTTATTAAGTTTAAATCAAACAAACATGGCTGATGAAATGATGAGTTCTAATAGTGGATTAAAACCCTCAAAGTTGAAGAACAAATGAGACTTCAAGCAATGGAAAATCATGTTCAGAAATTGGATATCAATTACTGAAGGTCCTTACATCCCACTGACATTAGGACCAGATTATAACATACAAAAACCAGTTAGTCTGAAAAATGTAGCTGGTGATGATCTTAAGCGGGTTAATACAGACATGAAGGCATATAGCATTTTAGCTATGACTTTGCCTTTTGAAATTTTGACACGGGTCGAAAATTTCAAAACTGCTCATGAACTATGGAAGGATCTTCACACAATGTGTGAAGGAAGTGAGGAAATTAGGGAAATCAAAAAGGAAAAACTAAGGACCCAATATGAAACCTTCCATCACATACATGGGGAGTCAATTCCTCAACAGTTGCATAGATATGTCCAACTTGTGAATGAAATGATAGTATATGGACTCAAATATGACACTGTTGAAATCAATAAGAAAATGTTGCATACATTACCTGAGAGTTGGACTCAGTCAGTGTCACTCATGAAAGCAACATTGGACTTAGAGGCCCTATCCCTTGACTCACTAGTAGCCAAGGTTGAAGCACTTGAGATGGATGAAAAATCCAGAAACAACAACCAAATCAGACATGTGGAGGCCGATAAGTTCAAAGAAACTCAACACACAGACAGTGCTTTCCTCACAAGCACTGGAGAAGATGAAGAAGAAGAATTCTTGGATTCTCATGATACATCATTCTTCTCAGCACCAGAATCATCTAGCAACAAACACAAGTCTAAGAAGACTGGAGTTCATGCTTCACATGAAGTCACACCTCAAAGCATGCATCACCCTCATAATTCTACCTCAAACAAACAGTCAAAACCTCAAACATCAAACATACACAGACTTGAAAAACCTATTGATGCTCTTACTATCATTCTACAAAGTGAAGAGCAAAAGGCAGCTTATGCAGCCTTTTCAACCAGTTTTGAAGCATTCTTAGGAGCAAGTCTGACTCCATCTCAAATCATCCAACAGGACTTGGATGAGCTTCCACCAGATATGGTAGAAGAAATGGATTTACAATGGTCCATGGCCATGATAGCATACAGGTCTAAAAGGTTTCTACAAAGAAATCGGGGATTAAACATGGACAAAAAGACAAGAATTGGTTTTGATAAAACCAAAGTTAGGTGCTACAACTGTCAGCTTTATGGGCACTATTCAAGAGAATGTCAACAGCCCAGAGTTGATAGAAATACACATCAGGCACAACACTCAAGTGGAATTCATACAAACAGACAAGTGCATCCACCAATCAGTATTGCAAATGCACCAAAAAGGATGGAGAATGTGACTGGAGCCTTTATGAGGCTGAAATTCCATCACTTTTAGATCATGCCCTTATGGCTGATATTGAAGACAAATTAACAGACATCCCAAAAGAGGTAAAAGAAAACCTCTGCAGTCAAGCATGTATTGATGAGGTAAACAGGTATAGAGAGCATGCTGACAAGCTGTCAAAGAAAGTAATTGAAACAAACATTCTTAATGAAAGTCTAAAATCAGAACAAAAGCAGTATGCTACAAAAATACTTTCATTACAATCAGACATAGACAAACTACTTTCTGAAAAATTAACATTGACAGCTCAGGTCGAGCAGCTCTCTATCTCATTAACTGAGTCAAAAACAATTCAAGCTGAAACTGAAGTTAAACTTCAAAAGTTTCAGGTGAGCAATAAGAAGTTCAAAGAACTTCTTGCTCAGCAAAGGACCTTTAAGGATCATACAGGACTTGGATATCATAAGGTAAACCCACCTTATAATGATAACTACATCCCACTTCCTGAGTCAATGACCAACATACAAGATGAGTCAATTGAATCTCAAGACAAACCAATTGAATCAAAGTCATCATCATCATCATCTCTAACAATGTTGAAAACACCATTGATTAAATTTGTAAAAAGTCAAGAGATTTCACAAATCAAAACTATATATTTTTATCAAGGTGAAAACAATGAATATGATAATGAAACTAGTGATGATGACATTGATCTATAGGAGGATGACTCAGATCAACCAGTTACTGAAGCTCATAAGACTTCAAGTGTGGCTGACACTCCAACCAACCAATCAAAACAGATTAAAGGATTTGATATCTGTGGCAGGAAAGCTTTAACCTCAAATGTCACTTCCAAACAAACTAATAAAGGGAAAGGCAAAGCCACATTTCAACCAAAACAACCATCTGTAACTTTTGAAATTCCATCAAAATCTAATTTGAAATCAAAAGTTTTCAGCAAACAAACAAAAACAGAATTGCCATACTGTGAATGGTGTGATCAATTCACACATTCAACTGAAAAATGCAGATATGGCAAGTACTGCAGGTACTGTAAGATGAATAATCACAGTATAGAAACATGTCATTTTTATAATTATTGCTCCATTTGTGAAAGAAACAATCACAGCACAGCAAAATTTTTTTTCAACAAGAGAAACAAGAAACAAAACAAACAAGCTCAGGTTGAGAAAACTACAGAAAAACAACCTGTTGCTCAAAATAAGAGCAGTAGGAGTTCCTAAACATACTCCTCATCAGAAAATTGTTGTAGATAATGATAAAACCTTTTATGACAATTTTCAACACACATCAAGGAGACATAAGTCTCAAAACAGACAAACCACTGACACTAGCTCACAAAAGAAAAGAGCACAAAGCACTTCTCCAAATAGAGCTAAATCAAACCAAAGGAAATCTAGTATGTCTAGAGCTCCAAAACCTTCAGACAATGCTGTCTTGGAAGAAATTTGTGTTGTTGGAAAAGACGGAAAACCCAAGACCATCTTGGCTTAGGTTGCTCCAACTAACTGATTTCTTTTGTTTTTCAAGGACATCTTAGAAGGACTGACAACATCTGGTATGTTGATAGTGGATGCATGGCTTCTATCCAACTGTTGTCCTTTAAGGCTTCAGTGATGTGACAATCCATCATATGACAAGCAACTGTTGATTCAACAATCCATGTTGATAGTGGATGCTCCCATCATATGACAAGCAACTGTTCCCTCCTTCGGGATTTTAAGAACAAACATGGAGGCAATGTAGCCTTTGGAGGAGATAAAACAGGTGGGAAGATAACTGGCGAAGGAACAGTAACAAACGGGTTGATTAGCTTTGAGAACGTCAACTACTGCTCCAATCTTCAGTTCAATCTTCTGAGTGTATCCCAAATCTGTGACTAGGGATATGTCACCCTATTTGACTCCAACAGCTGCTACATCCTTAAGACGGGTTTTCAGATTCCAGAAGATCATATCCTTTTGAAAACTCCTCGTCTAAACAACACATACATTGTTGATATGAATAATGTTTCAGCATCAACCCCTGAAACTTGTTTATTATCAAAAGCCACAGAAGATGTATCACGATTATGGCATAGATGATTAGGTCATTCCAATTTTAACCGAATGAAAAAACTTGTTAAAAATGATCTAGTCATAGGTCTGCCACAAAAGGAATTTTTCTGTTCAGACCACTACACAGCATGTCTGAAAGGCAAACAACATAGAGTTTCACATAAATCAAAATTGATAAACTCTAATAACACACCACTCAAATTGCTTCATATGGACCTTTTTGGCCCAACAAACATCCTAAACATAGGAAAGAAGCAATACTGTCTTGTCATAGTAGATGATTACTCCAGATTCATATGGGTTTTCTTTCTACTACACAAGACAGAAACAGCACAAATCATTACATCCTTTATCACAAAGATTGAGAATCAACTTGATCTTAAAGTCAAATCTTTAAGAAGTGATAATGGCACTAAATTTAAGAATAGAAAAAGGAATAAGTCATCAATTCAACGTAGCAAGAACTCCTCCGTAGAATGGAGTAGCTGAACGAAGGAACAACACATTTATAGAAGCAGCTAGAACCATGCTAGCTGACTCTCTATTGCCCATATCCTTTTGGGCTGAAGCCATAAACACAGCATGCTACATACAAAACAGAACACTAATCATCAAAGAACATTCCAAAATGCCTTATGAATTAGTGTTTAAATGAAAACCATACATAGGATTTCTTATGGCCTTTGGATGTTCTGTTTCAATATTAAACACCGGAGAACAATTATCCAAATTTTCTTCAAAAGAAGATGATGGATTCTTAGTTGGATATTCTGGAAGCTCAAAAGCTTACAGAGTATTCAATCCAAGGCTAAATATAGTGGAAGAAACAACAGATGTTGTTTTCAATGAACATTCTTTCACTAAGAAAGTCATTAGATCTAACTGGCTGTTTGATATTGATGTATTAACCAAATCATTTGACACAACATATTTTGATGTTACAGGTTCAAAGGAGAACAATGAGTATCCAATGGTTCCACCATCAACCATTGATGTTCCACTGACTGCTGATCCTCCAAGGAGAACCACTAACATACCATCAAGCACAACTGTGTCAACACCTCCTGATCAACTAAACACCTCAAGAGAAACATCATCAGACACTCTAGTATCTTCATCTCCTGTACCCACTCAATCACAAGATACCAACAAAACAAAACAACCTGAAGATGATGATGACTACCATTCTCTACCAGACACACATCATGAAGATGGAATCCCAGATTTCTTTCATGATTCCCCTCAAACATTCACTGAACCTCCTCAATCAGACAATCACACATCACCCAATACTCTTGCTCAACCCTCATCACATGATCAGACAATCACCAATCTTGATTCAACAATCCATGTTGATCAGATCACCACAACAAGAATTCACGAAGATCATCCCATCGAAAACATCATAGGTGATCTCAACACCAGATTGACTCGTAGTCAATCTGATACAGAAAACATTTGTTTGTATTCTTGTTTCTTATCCTTAACTGTACCCAAAAACATCAGTTGGATAGAAGCCATGCAAGAGGAACTACAGCAATTCAAGAAGCAAGAAGTTTGGAAGCTGGTAGATCTGCCTGAAGGTCAATTTGCAATTGGCACAAGGTGGCTATTCAGAAACAAAGCAGATGATAGAAGGATTATCATAAGAAATAAAGCAAGGCTTATAGCTTAAGGATATACTCAAGAGGAAGGCATTGATTATGATGATGTCTTTGCTCTTGTAGCTAGATTGGAAGCCATCCAAGTATTCCTTGCTTATGCCTCATCATAAAAGTTCACTGTCTACCAAATGGATGTCAAATGTGCATTCCTTTATGGTAAGATAGATAAAGAGGTGTATGTTGCTCAACCTTCGGGGTTTTAAGATCCAAATTTCCCTCACAGTGTATACAAGTTAGACAAAGCTCTGTATGGTCTTCACCAAGCACTTAGAAAGTGGTATGAAACTCTATCAAAGTTTCTACTACAGAATGGTTACACCAGAGGTAAAACTGATCAGACATTGTTCTTAAAAAGAAAAGAACAAGACTTGTTAGTAGTGCAAGTCTATGTGGATGACATAATTTTTGGCTCCACAAACATACAGCTTTGTAAAGAGTTTGAAACTCTTATGCAATCAAAATTCTAGATGAGCTCAATGGGAGAACTCACATTCTTCCTAGGTCTACATGTCCAACAATCAACAGATAAAATTTTCATCAATCAAAGCAAATATGTGCATCAGATCCTCAAGAAGTAGAACATGACTGATTGCAATTCAAGCCAGACACCATTTGCAACTGGATTGAAGTTTGGACCAGATCTAGAAGGAACATCAGTTGAACAGAAACTTTACAGATCTATGATAGGTTCTCTGATGTACCTAACAGCAAGCAGACCAGATATCATGTATGCAGTATGCATGTGTGCAAGATATCAAGCAGATCCCAAGGAATCACACATAAATGTTGTAAAAAGAATCTTTCGATACTTGAAAGGCAAACCAGCTCTTTGTTTGTGGTATCCTAAAGATGGAGACTTCTCATTATGTGCATACACAGACAGTGATTATAGGGGATGCAATAACAACAGGAAATCAACCAGTGGAGGCTGCTAGTTTCTTGGATCAAGATTGATCTCTTGGCAATGCAAGAACAAACAAATGTCTCTGTGTCCATAGCCGAAGCAGAATATATAGCTGCTTCTGCATGCTGTTCTCAAGTGTTATGGATTCAAAACCAAATGCTTGATTATGGCTTTAATTTTCTTAAAACACCCATACACATTGACAATTCTGTAGCCATGTTTATAACAGACAATCCTGTTCAACATTTAAAAACCAAACACATAGAGATCAGATATCACTTTCTGACAGATTGCTCAGAAAAGGGTCTTATCAAGTTGATCAAGGTCCACACAAACAACCAATTGGCTGACCTTTTTACAAAACCATTTGATTTAACATGATTTGAATTTTTGGTTCAGTCTCTTGGTATGATAAACTATGAAACAACAAATTAATATTTTCAAACCATTCGAATCAAATATACTTGATTTTGTCAAAGTCCATGATTACCATCAGCTTTCCCTTTTTCAAAATCAAGATATCATGCAAATCATTCATTTTCATAATATTGAATCACACATACATTTCAGGAGAAATGATAGTACACTAGCATAATTTTTCACTTGAGTCTTTTTCCACTAATAAAGACTGACAAATTCTTTGTTTGATATGTGGATAGGCTCAGCATGGGACACATAAAATCAGATACAACAGTGAAGAACAAAATTCTCATGACTGTGTGGTTAACAACACATCTTGGTTTATGGTGAATATTGCTCTATCCAATATAGGTTGCTTTCAAAGTAACTAAAATACACCAAGTGAAACAGATTATAAATTGTTCAATCATTCAAGTGTCTCCTTTGTTATGATAATCATAGACCTGGAGTACACCTAGGCATTCTTTGTTATGCTAAGCACAGACCTGAATGACCTAAATCATGATCCAAAAAGATTCCCAAAGAGGAACACATCCATCTAGGATGAATCATCAATAAAGTCTTTATGACTACATTCCTTGTGAATGAATCAAAAGAATCCCAAAGAGGATCAACTTCCAAAGTGAAGTGAAAAAAAAAAGAATCCCAAAGAGGATCAACCAACATGGATCAAATTAAGCATTTATACTCCTAAGTAACTAGGTTTTAAGTATTGAAAGTACTTTCTAGCATATCTTGAGGAGGGTTGTATTAATCATACAATCAGATGTGGGGTACATATATCTCATGTCAATCAATTCAAAACATGATAATCACTCACTGTTTTAAATAGATCATTAATACCATGCTTGAGTTTAAGGGGATCAATATATCTGCAATCAACATTGTACTTGTCTATGTCTATTCTCTAAATCATACAAACAACTCAGTGAGAACTATAGACTAGTATGATCTCATGGTATGTGCAAAAGATTAATGTTTAAAACATGATAAACATCCATTTTTAGTAAGATTCACTCTTCTCTTGCTAAATGATTATCAATCAAGCAAAATGGACTTTGATAATTTTCATATTAAATCATATAAATTTTTGACATTTTATAAAAGATTTTTATAAATATGCAAAAATTTAGGGGGAGAAATTGAACATGGAATTATCAAAGGCAGCAGAATTGTGCATTATTATACATTTCAAATTTTGATATTTTCAAATTTTGAAAAATAAACAAAGCCAAGTCAAGCCAACACTAACAAATAGCAGGTTGACACACAACATTTGTTTATTTTATTGCACAATATTGCTTATAAGTGATATCAAAACATCTATATATTGAATATGTTAAAATTTAATATTTTAACATACAATTTAATTCAAATTTTTTAAACAAATATTTTGATTTAAACAAAATTTAACATTCAGAATCTTCTTTTGCAAGAAAAACAAACAAATTTGCAATTTTATGTGCTTCGAAAGCAAGATATTTGCTTCGGAAGAAATGACTTCAAAACATACAAAATTTTTTAAAATTTTGACAACTGTTCACACAACAGATGAACAAATATCTCATCCGCTATAGGAACAGTACCATTCATATCATCGAAGCGTCCACAGCGCATGAACATTGTTCATCCGCTGTGAAAATCTCTCAAAAATTATTAAGTGTTCCACAGCGCATGAACATTGTTCATCCGCTGTGAACAAAGCATTCAATCCATTCAAAGTGTCCACAGCGCATGAATAAGGTTCATCCGCTGTGTATATTCATTCAAACATTCAGGTGTTCCACAACGTATGACAGTTGTTCATCCGCTATGAACATATCAAACATATGATCCAAGGATCTACAGCGCATGAACAAATGTTCATCCGCTGTGAACAATCAGTACAATGGACAAATGGTATACAGCGTATGAACAAATTGTTCATCCGCTGTGAAAACAGTTGTCATAAGTAGCATATAAGTTATGTGCACAGCGCATGAACAAATTGTTCATCCGTTGTGTGCACAGTACTTCATACAGCGCACAGTGTAAAATGCACAGCGCATGACCAATGTTCATACATCGGATGACCTAAATTTATTTTAAGTCATTTTTTCACAGCGCATGACCACTGTTCATACAGCAATCAATCATTATTAAACATGCAAACTTTCAAGACAAACAACAAACAACTATCATTTATAATAAACACACACACATATTATTAAACAAAACATTTATTAAACAAACAGAAAACAGTGGCAACATCATACTTAGGGGGAGTATTGTTGGACTCAACAGTTGTATTAAGAATTAATGCATGAAAAGTATGATGCTTGCCAAAGCATACAATCAAACAAAATGTGTTTTAACATACAAAACAATCATTTATAACACATTAACATTATTAACTTTCAAAACAATCACTAACATTTGTTTAAATTTCTTTTTCAGATTTGTAGATAAAAGAAATTTTGACAAGTGTCTGCAGCGGATGAAGAAAAAGTCCATAGCGGATGAAGATCATCAGCAGCGGATGAAAAAATCTATCTAAGTGTGTGCAGCGGATGAACATCCATCCCACAACGGATGAAGAACATAAAGCGGACAACAGATAAGCAAACACACACAACTATCCACAGCGGATGGTCAATCCATAGTGGATGAACATTCCACAGCGGACAACATACAAGCAAACACACAACTGTCCACAGCGGATGTTCAATCCATAGCGGATGAACATTCCACAGCGGATGAACAAACACTACACAGCGGATGACAAGTCTTCTCCACAGCGAATGAGATACCTTCCACAGCGGATGACTTATTCTCCACACCGGATGACTTGTATACTTAGGATTATTTATGTAATATTTGTTTACATAAGGGTAGTTCAGTAATTGTATATAGCTTTTATGTATAGGCTATAAATAGCACTCTACCCTAATCCTTTGTAAGCTTTTGAACAATCAATCAAACAATCTGTTATTATCATTCAAAACATACACACTAACACACACACACACACACTGAATTCTTTCACTTGAATCATGGGTTTTCGCACCATGTTTCTTGTTGGTTGAATATTGAGAGATATTGAAAAAGGTCCTTGGGGGAATCAACTTGTTCATGTTGAATATTGTTCTAATATGTTCATGTTCAACATGTTGTTGTAAAGTTGATTTCATCAATTAAGGCTACAAGGACCATGTTATCTGACTTAAAATATCCTATAACTTAGAGATTATTGGGTAACCTTCATGAATACCCTAATGCACATTGATAACAACAGTGCCATCTTAATCACAAACAATCCAGTTCAGCATTCAAAGATAAAACATATTGATATTAGGTATCAATTCATTAGAGATTATGTAGAAAAGAAAATCATTTAATTTATTATGGTTCATACAAATGAACAATATGCAGATCTTTTCACAAAGGCATTTTATGAAATAATGTTTAAATATCTTGTATCTGCTATTGAGATGCTGAAATTAAAATAATTAAATGATTTACAAAATGAAATCTAATAAAAATTGTTAAAAAATTGTTTTCTAGATAACAAAACTAAGTATCTATCGATTATCGCAGTTCGGCAAATAAGAGGACTTTAGCACATGTCATTTAAAATATTCTGTAGGACCCACTTCTATCTGCCAATAGGTAGTGGCGTAGTAGTTTTTGCCTTAAAAGACTGTTCCATTATCACAAAATCGTCGGATTTATAGTTATGGTGGTAAAAAATTTAAAATATCACTATTATATATTATCGTAAACTATAAATCTGTACTTCTTCCCACCATTATCATCGTCTGTCACACCCTCAATTTCGACGTGCGGGGTTTTACCGCGAGGCGTGTGAACATACCAGGATCTAAGTCATGAACGACACTATATGAACCATTCAAAACTAATCCAGAGTTTAAAATATTAAAACTGTGCGGAAGTGTTTTGTAAATATGTCAAACCCATAGTAATGAAATGTAAAATACGCAAACACACGCCAAACCATTATTTAAAACAAAAATGAATATTAAATCCCAAATGCAAAACAATGTTTGGTCTAATGCATGCTGACAAGTGAGTGCTCCTAGGCGCTGCTACTAACCTCGACCTAAGAATAGCATACCAAAAGAGTCAACACAACGGTCGGTGAGTTCAAGAGTTTGCATTTAACATAATTAGTAGCAGTTGTAAAACAAAAGAAGTGTATTGAAATAGATAGCTAGTCTATATTCATAAGTAATAACCATAGTGATTTCGTGATCGAAGCTGACTGTATTTCGTTTGTTTGCCTACCGTCACGACATACCATGTCGTGACGATGTTTGTGTTAGGAAAATATTGCCCTCGTTTGACCTCAAGTCGCACGGGTGGGGCTGTTCAGACCCAGTAGTACTACCCAAAATTTCCCGCTAGTTACCAATATTAACGATCCGAAAGTGTGAGGGCTTTCAAGGTATAACACACTATGTTACACTATACACAACTTATAATAATAAAGCGTTAGTAAACGAGTATTCTATCTCCCCCAAAAGAGAGTGTATAAAAAGTGGGGCAGGAACTCACCTGGTGCGCAACGAACAATAACAAAGAGCTAACGATGAGTGGAAAGACAACCCGTCACAGGTTACCTAGAACACGCGAGTACATAAGTACGTGTACAAAGAAAGCTTAACAACCCTAGTTGCCCAAATAAACACATTGACCCAAGGTTTTGGAAAACCAAGACTCATTTGACCTAGTTGACCCATTTGACCCATTGCTGACATGTTAATTGAAATCACGTCTGATCAAGTATAGCAATTCAGCAATCATGGTTATCATACAAGTTATTCACGTATGTCACATCGTCAATCTTAAGTTCTATCAAGATCATCATACCCATATATATTATCATACAACGCATACGAATCTCAAACAATCAACATGCTCAACACAATCATAATTACATCACAACGTTTCATAAATGGAGTTTAATCATGCACTACATGCCATGTGAAGCCACTCACGACTTCGCACCCTAAACCCTGCCAATCCTACTAAGTAGGGGCCTCAGATTCACACGCATGTATGATACTCATCATCATAATCACATATGTAATTCATACACTCAAGACATCAACATTATAATAATCAACAATCACAATTCATCATAACACATAACCTGTACACTTGCATATTTTCCAAGAAAACCTAGATTTCCTCATAGATTTATCAATTAACCAAATGACCCAATTATCATAATCTAACTGATTAGACATCATCCATGATCACTCTAGCATGCTCCTAACATCCTAATCATGATCAAATCACAAAATCACATGTTTCATATAAATAAAGTTCCCCTTTCGGGAAAGTAACATCCAAAATCTATCATTTCATCAATTTCAACCTAATTTCATTAATAACATATCCAATCTAGTTCATAGCAATCATAATCACCCATTTAACATCATCAAAACATAAATTCTCATGAAGAAAAGTTTCCAATTTTGGCAATATATGAACTAGATGACAAAACCATGGAATTCTTGCATAATCTACATAGACTAACATTCATATAACATAACTAACATCATATCATCATCAAACAATCATCAATTTCAACTAATGACAAAGCTAATGAAATCAATATTACACGTTGTCACGTTATCAAGTAAAATTCACAAATAATATTTAAATTCATGAATCACATAACCACAAACTAATAATCAACATTATTAATCAAATTATTATCTGATAATCATAGTTAATTGTTATAAGTCACCAACGTTTAACAACAACTAGTGTATGCCCACGACATGTGTATGCAAGACTTAACGGAACTAATGGAGTTTGGTAATAGAAAATTACCAGATGTCACATCGTCTACACTTATCTAAGAGCAAAAACTTTCAAAACAACTCATATCTTTAAAGCCCTATCTAAACTCAAATTCTTTCTAAATGGCCTTTCTTAACCTACAATTCCAACCAAATCACAACATAGTTGCTTTACTTGAACCCATTGGTGATTTAATCTATGATCCTGTTTTTAACTTCCTTCGCAATAGCAACTACGCTTTTGCAATTTCTGTCGATCCTATGATTTGTACTCCACATATCAAGCAATTTTGAAGTACATATTCTATTCAAAGAGAACATGGAACCGAAGTCCTAACTACGGTGGTGCAAGGAATGTCGATCACCATCTCTAGCCCAATGATTCGTCAACATCTTCAACTCAATGGTGAAAATGGTGTATCTTTTTTCTCCAAAGAAGTGGTCAGTGCCAGTTTCAAGGAGATGGGAATTTAAGGACCACTCCTAACATCCACCTTCTTTAAATCAATTGTATATCATAATTGGAGAATCATCCTTCATATCTTGCATTCTCTACTTGTAAGTATGGGCTATCCATGAACTTGTAAAACAGAAGAGTTACAATTTATCCAACTTCATTTTTTTATAATATTTGCAAAAATGGGACTGCTGCTGAAAATTTAAGTTTTTGATGCACCCCAGATTCAGTCAACTTATCTTAAATGAAGAACTAGGTAATAAACATAAAATTGGAGGAGGTATACATGCCTTATAAACTTTAAACAAAGAAACTTTCTCAAAGTTCAAGGCAACTTCTAAATCATTTTCAGGGAAGGTCACTCCCTTATTTGTACATATGCTTGAGATCACTAAACCTTAGGGTGACAGCATGGCTACACCCTCTAGTGCTGATCCCTCACCCTTCACTTCAAATCTAAAAGTGTTTAAAAAGAAATGAACCCCTGCATTGTCTACAAAGAAGATGTAGGCCCCACATTCACCTCCACTCAAGAAGGCAAGGCTAGAAACTTAGGTCCCAATTAAGCCAAAGGTGTCAGCCACACCTAAACAATGCTCAAAGAAGAAGGTTTCTCTTCCTTCTTCTAAGCAGACCCATACCATCCCCACTAGCTCTCGATTAGTGTCCCAACACTCTATTGAGAAACCAATAAGGGATACCCCTATAATTAAGAACACTCTTGAAGAAGAAGTCTCATTAGGATTGGGCACACATCCGGGGCCATTAGACTCAACCCCTCAAACTCCCATTCGCCTGTCTATTACCCAGGATGAGGATGTTCAAGCTACCATTCAGCATGACCCACTATGTTCTCCATCCCATATCTTGCAGACAATGGAGACTATTTGTATGCTCAGACATCTGACCACATCCTTAACATGACAAGATTGACCCTAGGGGTGAAAGGGTCTACATGGAAGGTTGTCTCTACTACTGATCCATCATTTAATCGGCAGGATAGAGACAAAATAACTAAGACCTCAACTACGAAAACTCACCTTGAGAATGTCTCTTTGAAGTTATCTGTTGAGGAGAGGAATCCAGGGCACCATAAAACCATATCTGGTGGTGAGGGTGTAGAGGCTAGACCTAGAACCTCATCTAGTCCTAAGGATTCCATAACTATGGATGAGGGAAGTCTACAATAGGTATAGGAATTGACGTCCCATAACCTTGAACTTGCACAAAGAGTAACTGTCTTACAAACAGAGAGTGCAAGCCTTTAAGGTTATGCTGAAAGAGCCACAGTTCTCAAATTTGAGTACTGTCTACCAAAGGCATCAGCAGATAGAGTCACTGAGGTTGAGGTTCAACTCAGGAATCTTCAAGACCAGGCTACAAAAGTTACTCCCCTAGAACATTAACTTACAACTCTTCAGCAGCCAGCAGCCAGGGCAATGGACCTTGAACACAAGGTTGAATACCTACAGGAAACAATTGTGCTTCAACAATCCATCATCCTGAGCCTCCAAGTTTTTGGGATGTGCCTTCGTCCACACACTTAGTGTCATCTGGAATCTTAAATGATGCTACAAAATAGTAGAAGATGGGCTTAAAGAAGCTGAAGTCACTCTTCTAGCTCTGGCTTATTAAATTATCAACCTTTCGTAGCCAATTCTATTTACCACAATATGGAATGAAGACTATGAGCCTCTATATGAAGTTGAAGCCAAAATAAATGAGCTTTTAGATAGATATGGCTATGATAGCTCATAAGAGAAGAAATGGAAGTAAGAATAGTTATGAGAAGAATGAACCAAAACGTTCAACTTGGGAGAAGTGGATGGCTGCAATGAGAAGATCTGGAACTTCTTCTTTGCTATCTCTTAAAAGGAAAACATCTGATGAGAAATCAACAAAGAGAGAGCTAGTGTTAGGACTAAAAGCCACTCCCAAGACATCTTCTGAAGAATAGGCTCCACTACTGATAGTGCTATCGAATACTGTGAAAGAGCTAAAGAAATCAGCTACTAATGCAACTGCTAAAACAGCCAGACAAGAGGCTTCTTCAGTAGATGAACCCTTAGTAATAATGGTTATTTGCACAAGAGTAACCCATACCATGGAATATGATATGGAAAGACATGGGATGACTCTTGAAAAAGAACCAAGCCAACTTCATAAAGAACATAAAGACACACGTGAGTCTGAACTCAAAGAAATTAGTTGAGGTGATATTTGGGCAACCAGATGTTGAAACTGAAACCCTAGTATGATCTGAGGTGAACATTGAAACAGATCGCCCAGAAGTCGCTAAGGATGTTGAGAGAGTTCAGATAACTATCGATGATCCCAAGTTAGCTAGTGAGACATCATGTGTACCCACAAAACCTTCAGCAGTCAGACCTACTACAATCTCTACCTCTGACAAACGTAAGAGACCTATGACTACTAATTTGACTATGAGTTTCAAGAAAGAAGAGTCAGATTCCTAATGACTAAAAGGATATAATTGTTCCCACAGAAGGTTGATATTGAACTTATAGAGTTACATGTTGGCAGAGCTCAAGAATCTTCTGTTAAGAAGAACGTCATTGCCCTAATTAAAAGTACAAAAGATTCTAGAGCTGCAAGAAAAATGATCAACCTTGTTGGTGAAACTAGTAGAACAAAACCAACAGCTCCATCCAAACTAAAGGCCAAGGTTGTCAAAAGAGTTCCATTTAACTCACCTAGGCTAACTGCCAATAGCACTAATGTGCTTCAAATTAAATATAAATTATATATAAATTATATAAATATTTCCTTTTTGGGTTAGTTTTTATTGAAACAATAATCAGAATTAGTTTATATTTGAATATTCAAGATTTTAAAAGATCATGAGCTAAAATAATATATATTTTTACTAAACTCGACAAGTGATTAATACCATTAATCTAAGTGACAAATTAACTTGAATTATAAAACGTCTAAAAGTAAAATTAAATTAGTGATATCTTAAAATAGGTGCCATTGTGAATTAGTATTTGAGTTTTTTTTTTATTTTGGTTCATATATTATGGTATGGATTATTTGTTGAACCATAAAAGCTCACAAGTGGAATTTAAAATGCAGGCAACGTTTAAATGAAAGATTATGAAGTCGCCAAGTCAGAAGTTTTAATTCAATTGTGAGTGAACTGGGCCTAAAGCCCAAAACGCAAAAAATTCAAGAAATGCACATGAATTGAAAAGATAGAAGAGGATAACCTAATTGTGTGTGTGTATATATATATATATATATATATATATATATATATATATATATATATATATATGTATATATATGTATATGTATATGTATATGTATATGTATATGTATATGTATATGTATATGTATATGTATATGTATATGTATATGTATGTATGTATGTATGTATATTGTAAGGTTTATACATAAAGGCTGATGCAACCAAAGCATCCAAAGAGCTCTCAGCATGCATGCATGAAGTATAAAGTTACTTCGGAAGTTTTACACCACTCAAAGGAAATAAGCTAAGTGTAAAATCTTCCGAATCCAAAGATGAAGTCTTCCGAAGCTCTAGAGACAAAGTCTTCCGAAGCCAAAGATTGATTTCTTCCGAAGACAGAGAAGACATGCTTTCTCTGATCACCTTTTGATAAAAGCTGAACACCTTTCCACTGCCACTCTAAAGACTCACCAACTTATATGAGTTGGTGAAAAGGTACATGCTTTTGTCAACTATAGATTATGATCATTGGTCTATAACTTTCTACTTTTATACCTTTTATCCTTTTTGTAATATATTAATATGTGAGATATGGCATATCATAGTCACTAGTCATAAGGCAATCTTTCTTTTGACTCTACATTGATCTTCTTGTTTAGATTAGTGTTTCCAGCTGGCCTTCAAAGTATGGACAGCTGTAGGATGTAGTATAAAGTGTCTCAAGTACTTGTATCTTAATGTTTGCTTTGTAACACTTGTAAGAACTTGAGAGCAATATACATCATTCTTGAAAACCATATTTAAGTGTTCTTGTTCTTGTTCTTTTACTTATGTTCTTTACATCACTAACCGGTTCCCTATATGATCTCTCTACCTTGTGAAACTGTTGCATTGACCACCCTTCATCGGTCCTGCAATTGGTATCAGAGCATTTCAGGCTCTTGATTGTAAGATCTCACCATCTTTGATCACTTTAGTTTCACAGAACACTTAACAACTCAAATGGCAGCTCTTGCTAAAGCTGATATCGAAACCGATACTATGACAAAGTCTCCACCGATCACCCCTGATGACTTTGATACTTGGTGCCAACGTATGGAAGGGCTCATCAAGTCTCAAGACAGTAGGATGTGGAGATCTGTTGTCGAAGGACCTCACATCCCATGCACCTCTTCAGCCACTGCTGGAGGTGGCATGATACCAAAGAAAATGACTGGCTATTCTAAAAAAGACTGGAAAAGAATAGATATAGATCAGAAGGCCATAACCGCTCTTCAAACTGCTTTTTCTAACTCCACATACAGAGGCTTTAAGAAGTGCAAAACTGCTAAGCAGCTCTGGGATGCACTAAAGCTGATGTATGAGGGGTCTGATGAAGCCAAGGAGAACAAGAAAGATATCATTAAGCAGCAGTTTGAAAACATCACCTACAAGATAGGTGAAACCATGACTCAATAATACTTCAGGTATATTGAGATTGGGGACACTCTGACTGATGTTGGAGTAAAACTTGAGAATAGAGACATAGTGAGAAAGTTTATGTTCTCTCTTCCAGACAATGGACTCACTATTGTGTAGCCATTAAGAGAACTGAGAACCTCTCTACTCTTACTCTCATAGAGCTGTATGGCATCCTTAGTGGGTACCAGATGGAGATAAACTTGCAAAATCCATCCAGCAGCTCTTCCAACAACCAGCAGAGTTCCGGCCTTCATGTGGTTGAAAGGGATAGCATAGAACCATAATATCATCTTATATGCTTCCCTAAAAACTCACAAAAGGGTCCTTTCATCACCTTACCCGAGACACCAAGGGGGATCGATATCCAAGGAAGCTTATTCCAAGAGACAAGCTCTGCACAAGCCTTTGTGTCTACTGATGAAAGTTATGGAAACTTTCTTTTTAATCTTGAAGACCTAGACTGCATCCATCCAAATGATCTGGAGTACATCGAGATGGTCAACAGATGGCTCTTCTCACTCATAGAGCCATGAACTTCTACAAGAGGAAAGGGAGAAAGTTTCCAAGCAATGTGTCCAGTGGAAAGTTTGGACTGGATAAAAGCAAAGTGAAGTGTTACACCTGTAACTAGATGGGCCACTTTGCTAGAGAGTGCAAGGCACCAAGAACAAATGGTGGCCAAGCACAACCCAAGCCAAACTACACTGATGCAACTCTAAGAACTGAGAAGCCAAGCCAACCCAAATAACATGCTGCTATTACTGTTTAAGAAGGAGGCTTTGACTGGAACTTTTAGGTGGAAGATGCTTCTCCAAACCAAGCACTGATGGCTGATCATAAAGAAGCTAAGGTATTGGAATATCTCTGTAGCCCTGAATGCATTGCTAAAGTTAACATGTATAGATCTTATAATTTAGAACTGAGATCTGATCTTAAGTCCTTGAACATCTTAAAAGCTGACTTTAAAAGAGCTGAAAATGATTATAAACTTAAAATAGAAGATTTAGAGAAATCCATTTAAACTCTTAAGCATGAGCGCATAGATTACAGGACTCGGAACAAGGACCTCATTTCCAAATTAACTGAATGCCAAGCTGAGCTTGTGATCAGCAAAGCTAAGGCAGAAAAATGTGTTCTTGAAGAAGAAACCTTTAAGAACATAATAACTTCATCCATGCATGCAAATATTTTTTATCAAAACAGGCAAGGATTGGGTTCAAGTGAGATAGCTCCTCCATACACATTGTTATCTGTAAGATCTCTAATGTGTGGAACTTGTCAAGATGAGCTTACCTCCATAGACCCCATTCAAGAAGAGGATGAAGATGAAGAGGATGTAGTGAAGGATAAACCTGAGGTGAGTGACAAGGGTTATCCTGAAAAGGGACATTATTCTCCTGGAGAGAAGAATGAATCCAGGATGACAAAATCTGCAAGAAAGAACTTGATCAGGGCGGCCAAGAGAAAATCCAAGAAAGCCCAAGAGATCAATGCCACCTTCAACTCCAAGCAAAAGCAAGTTTTCATCTCTTCTGGATTTGAAGTGGTAAAGACTAAGGACACAACCATGGACTCTAGTACTAGGAGTTCTAGTTCATGTCCAAGTCATCCTAATTCGAAAAAGAAGACTGATAAAATGTGCACCACTGCTGCACAGCTTGAACCATCTAGTTCCAAGAGCAAGCCTCATCCTAAGAAACCTGCTACATCATCTGTGAAGATGAAGAAGGAAGTAGAAAGTGATCATGCTCAGCCTCCTATTAAAAAGAAGACTCTTAGAAGTATGCAAACTGAATGCAATATGTTTGGTAGTACTTCTCATTTTGCCAAGGATTGTATCTACAATCCTAAAAGTACTATCCATATGAACAAGAAGAAAATTTCTGAGAAGAAGAAGAAGAAGAAAATAGCTTCGGAGGAAAATCTTTTCCTTTCTAAAGATCCAAAGTAAAGAAGAAAATAAGTGAAAACTTACCTTCGGAAGAAATTTTGGTCTCGGAAGAAAGGAATGCTTCCGAAGTAATAAAGTCTTCTATAGTGGATGCAAAAGCTTTCGAAGGTCCAATCCAAAACTTCCAAAGTTATCAAAACTTCCAAAGTGTTGAAGGCCAAGTCTAGTCTTCCAAGGATGGTATGGAAGATGAAGGAAGGCCATGTGACTGAAAGTTCTTCATCAACAACAACAAATGATCCTCAAAACTTGCATATAGGATCAATTACTGTTGTATTATCTTCCATTTACTTTGACAAGCCCAAGACCAATGAGGCTTGGGTTTCCAAATGTACCTAACCATCTCTTCTTTTTTATGCAGGAACAGCTAAAGACTAAAGGAAATGTATGGATCATTGACAGTGACTGTTCTAGGAACATGACAGGCAATGGCTTTTTGCTTCAAATTTTGAAAGAATTGATGGAGAGCTAGTTGCCTTTGGAGGAGAATTTGGTGGTTACATTACTGGAAGGGGCAGGGTCATAAATGGTAAGTTCAGCATTAAGAAAGTAAACTTTGTCAAGGATCTTGGGTACAATCTTCTAAGTGTATCCCAATTTTATGATCAGAGACACAACATGCTATTTACTGAGCATGAGTGCATTGTTCTCATGCCCGGGGTGGTCATTTCTAAAGAGCATATCTTGCTAAGAGCCCCAGGAAAGGGAACATGTACATGATGGATTCGCAGAAAGCATCCCCTTCAAGAGAAGTTTCTTGCTTTCTATCTAAGGCCAATAATGATGAGTCTTTCATTTGGCATAAAAGAATGCGTTATGTAAACTTTAAAAACATGAATAAACTAATTAAGAATGATTTGGTAACTGGAATGCCAAAAAAAGAGTTTACAAGTGATGATCATTGTATGGCATGCTTGAAAGGGAAGCAACACAAGGTATCTCGCAAGCCAAAGGAAATGAACTCCATCACCACACACCTACACTTATTACATATGGATCTCTTTGGCCCCACTAGTGTAATGAGTTCAAGAAGGACCTCTTACTGCTTGGTGATCACAGATGACTTCACAAGATATACTTGGGTCTTCTTCCTTAGAACTAAGGATGAGACTCCTGAAATCTTGAAGAACTTCATTCTGAAAATTGAGAATCAATGTGATCACAAGGTCAAGACCATAAGATGTGATCAAGGAACAGAATTTAAAAACCAAATCCTTGATACATTCTGTGATGAAAAAGACATTAAAAGACAATATAGTGCTCCCAGGACTCCTCAGCAAAACGGTGTTGCTGAGAGGAGAAACAAGACACTTATTGAAGTTGCAAGAACCATGTTGTCTGACTCTAAACTGCCCAACACCTTTTGGGCAGAGGCAGTCAACACTGCCTGCTATGTGCAAAATAGAGTTTTAGTAGTTAAGACTCATGGTAAGACTCCTTATGAACTGTGGCATAAAAGGAGACCTTTCATTGGTTTCCTCAGATCATTTGGATGTCCTTGTACCATCTTGAATACCAGAGATAGAATAGCCAAATTTAAAAAGAAATCAAATGATGGACACTTCATTGGATACTCTTCCTAAGCCAATGCTTATAGAGTATACAATCTCAGAACTAGAGTAGTTAAGGAGTCAGCCAATGTGACCTTCAATGAGCACACACCCAGTGTGAAAGGTTCTGGTCTTGATTGGCTATTTGATCTTGATTTAGTTACCAACTATTTTAACAAATCTTATGAGAATATTTCAGGATCTACAAGTATCTTATTAACAAGAGATTCTGATCCAAGATTTAAGCTAAGAAGACCAAGTATACAAACTACTTCAGCTCCAGTGGTAACTAGCCCTGTAGTTGGAAATCTTGTTAGCACAACCATGACAAATTCTTCAGTTGATACACCTGAGGTGCCTATAAATTCCAGCATAGAGGCATAGAACTTAGATGAAGGCATTTCCAATGTAGGAGGAGTTGGAGGTGGCGATAGTGATCAGGAGTTTCTTGATGCTGATAACCACTCCATAGAAGACAACACCAATAATATAACACACTCATTGGATCAAGTTTCACTTGATAAGTGTGTTGATGTGTTGGATGATTCTCAAGCACCAGATTTGAATTTCACAAATTTAGATTTGTCCAAACAACTTGCTGTGATTCCTCAACTAAGAATCCACAAGTCCCATCCCACCACAAACATGATTGGAAACATTGAAACTAGGGTGAGAACAAGAGGACAAACCCACGAAAAAAATGTTTGTCTTCACTCTTATTTCTTGTCCCAGATAGAACCTAAGAAGATTGAAGAGGCTTTAAAAGATGGAAGTTAGGTTGAAGTAATGCAGGAGGAGCTACTTCAATTCAAGAGACAGAAGGTTTGGAATTTATGTTCTCTTCCTCAAGGGAATACTACCATAGGTACCAAGTGGGTTTTTAGGAACAAGAAAGATGATAGAGGACTTGTCATCAAGAACAGGGCAAGACTGGTTGTTCAAGAATACACACAAGAAGAAGGGATTGAGTACACAGATGTTTTTGCTCATGTAGCAAGACTTGAAGCTGTTAGGACATTCTTGTCTTTTGCTACATACAAGGATTTCAAGGTCTACCAACTTGATGTCAAGTGTGCCTTTTTATATGGGGTGATTGATGAGAAAGTGTATGTTAAACCACCACCTGGCTTTGCAGACCCAGATCATCCTGATTATGCCTGCAAGCTTGACAAAGCTCTCTATGAGCTGCATCAGGCTCCAAGGAAGTGGTATGAGACACTATCACATTATCTCTGTCAGCATGGGTACAAGAGAGGTACTATTGATGGAACACTCTTCATTAAAGGAACATGAAATGACTTGATGTTGGTTCAAGTATATATAGATGACATTATCTTTGGGTCAACTAATCCAAAGCTCTATAAAAACTTTGAGAAGCTGATGAAGAATAGATTTGAAATGAGTGCCATTGGGGAACTTAATTTCTTTCTAGGAATTCAAGTGAAGTAGGTTGATAATGGAATCTTCAGTCAAAGTATATGCAAGACATACTTACCAGGTTTCATATGATTTAGTGCAAGGTTGTTAAGACACGCATAGCCAGAAACCACTCTTTTGGACCAGATCTTGAGGGGGAGTGTGTTGATGAGCATCTATACAGGGCTATGATTAGGTCTCTTTTATACCTCATAGCCAGCAGGCCTGATATCATGTTTGCTACATGTATTTGTGCAAAATATCAAGCCAACCCCTGGATGTCACACCTGGTTGCTATCAAGAGAATTCTCAAATATCTCAAGGGTGCTCATAAATTAGGCCTCTGGTATCCAAAGAATACTGACTTCAATCTGTATGCTTATACAGATAGTGACTATGGTGGCTACAACACGACTAGAAAGTCAACATATGGGGGATGTCAATTTCTTGGTGGAAGGATAGTCTCACGGCAATGCAAGAAACAATCCTGTGTATTTGCATCAACAGCTGAAGCTGAATACATTGTTACTGCAAGCTGCTGTGCTCAAGTGCTATGGATTTAGAATCAGATTCTAGACTATGGATTCAACTTCAAGAAGACTCCTATTCATATAGACAACAACAGTGTTATCTCTATCACAAAAAATCTAGTTCAGCACTCAAAGACAAAGCATATCAATATCAGGTATCGTTTAATTAGAGATAATTTTGAAAAGGGTTGATAAAAACTGGTCAAAGTTAACACAAATGAACAATATGCTGAATAGTTCATAAAAGCTTTTGATGAACAGAGATTTAAGTATCTTGTATCAACTATTGGGATGATTAACTTTGAGTAAATTTTCTTTAAACTAAACTCAATATTATTTTTAATAATATGTGTGTCTTAAGTTGTCTATTATAAGCTCAGTTTACTTTGGAAGGAACTTTTCAAAATGATATCCCTTAGAATGTTAAAAAATTAGGATATATTTTCCTTCGGAAGACATCAAGTTGTCTTCGGAAGAAAATTATGTCTTCAAATCAAATAACTACTTCTGAGAAGTTAACCTTCGAAAGAAATTTGACCATATCTTCTTTAGCTTATATTTGTCACTAAGTACTTATATGTATTGAAGGAATATCTTCTTCCAAAAGCAATTAAGTCTCGGAAGATTTATTCTCTTATTGAATAAGATTTTTGATATTTGATATCTTCCGAAGCAAAATCTATCTAGGAAGTAAAAATACTCTAAGTATTTTTCTTCCAAAGCAAAATTCTTAGAAAACTAAAGAATATCTTCCGAAGCCAAATTGGATTCCAATGTTTTTCTAAAACCTTCCGAAGACAAATTACCTTCGAAAGATTTAGACTTCCAAGAAAACTAACTTTTTGGGCACTTTTCTAAGGTGGGACCGACGTTCGGATTTCAAAGTTTATCCTTTTGCATTAACTTTGTCTCAAATCCATACCATATATATTAGTACAATGGTTCCCCCTCTTCACTTTCTCCTTCATCCATAAAGATTCAAACCCTAAATTCAACAACAAACTGACCTTGTTCTTACCTTCCTTCATCTCAAAGCTACTCAAAATCGCCAACCCTGATCCACGAAACCAGCCTGATTTCTACATGCAACTACACAGACAACATAATTAGGTTGCTATGTTAGTGTCTGAGAAAGATCTGGCTTCTCAAACGTTTTCTGTTTCTTGGCTCTATCTAACTACTTCACCTCCCTCACCATAAATCCTCCACTATATGAAGATCAGCTTTTGGAGTTTTAGAGGACCTGCCAAGAGGTCATCATGGATGGGGAGAAGGCATTGTCTGCCACAGTGCAGGGTAGGACAATTTTTATCACTCTAGCCACCATTCGTACTCATCTAAGGCTGGATGATGAAGAAGGGGAATTTTCCTTCCCAAAATCTACTGTGAACCAGTCGTTCAGGCAGATGGGCTATGAGGGTGATTACTCTGTAAGAACCTTCAAGAAATGGAAGGTCTCCTCCCAATGGAAGTACCTCTTCCTGTTGTCATTCACTGTCTATTAAACAAACATGGAGGTTGGGATCAAATTCATAATGACCTTTCCTACATAGTCCATGGATTGGTACAAGGGGTCAAGTTCAGGTACTCACAATTTGTCTATACTTATTTACTTGCAAACTTGGACTCCTTAGAATATTACATATTCCCAAGATAAGTCTAGTACATTCTTAACTTTGAACTGGGCTCACAGTTAAGGGGAACAGGTAATGTTCTTAAATTAGGACAGATGAATCCCGACATCTTTAAAACAATAAGAAAGCCAACAATTGGCTTCTCAGGGTAGAAATAGCCCTGGTCCCAAAAATGTTAGAGCTCATTGCTCAAGGTGACAACTTAGAAACACAAGATAATGTTAAACCCACACCTTCCACATCTTCACCACCCACATAGCCACAAATCACCATCACCTACCAAAGAAAATCCAAACAAACTTCTGCACAAGCTACTCAGGTTGTACAGGCCCCTATATTCTCACCCATGCAGGATCAGTGCTGAGGTTCCTCATGCTCAGCCTGATGAGCTCACTATACTAACACCAGCCTTAAGCCTTCACTCAGAGTCTCAAAACTCTAGTGAACAACCTTTAGAGAAAAGCTACCATCATCAGCCTCTAGACCTCAATCAACCCATACCCAACCTTTAATTCTATGATAATGAAGACATGGGATTCAGTGAGTACTATGAGTCTCTCTTCTCCACCCCTGCTCAAGGAGAGATGAGTGCTCCTGACTCACCGATGTCTAGCCCATATCATCCATCCACGACTGAGGTGGATCTCCATGAACCAGTTTAGGAGGTCTATATGGAAGAGGCTCTCACTTCTGCAAGTGATTACATCTTTAAGACCTCAACCATGGCAACCCAGCCCATTAACACTTCAACTAAAGCTGTCATGGTACAGGGGAAATCGAGTAGCCAATAACGTAGTGCTGGTGGTGAGGAAGAAGACTTTAGTCCTATTCTCTCATCCCCTAGTGATTATTCAAATGAAGATGAGGAGAGTCTAAAACTAAAGGTGCAACAACTGACTAAAACCTGCACCTATTTAGTCTCAAAGGTCAGTCACCTGGAATCTCAGGTGACTACCTTACAAAAGAGGGACAATGACCAGCAACTTGAGATCACCAATCTCAAGGGCAAGTTAGCTGAGAGACCCATCCAGAGGACTCAACCAGGCCCACAAGAACCTATGGTTATGATGGACCTAACTCTTAGCTCCCATGTGCAAGAGGGTGATGCTACCAAAAAGGGGTAGAAAGTCTTAATTACAATCATAGAACTTAGGACTTCCTCTCAGAGCATGGACATGGAGGATTCACCACCCTAACTCGCAGATGCCCATACTCAACAACCTCCTTAGGTCCACATTGATGTGGACTCACTCATTCAAAGCTTGTTTAAGGAGGGTATACCAAGGGCAATGCCAACTCCGTCTCACTTAGCTGATAATTAAATTATGGGATAGAGTTATGATGATCAAAGAAGATCTCTAGTAATCTCTAGAGGTATGATGTTGGTCAACTAGATGCTGAGGTGGACCCTAAGATTAGCTTCGAAGGGGAAACCTTAACTTAAGGCCCAACAATTGAGCCTGTGAACCTTGAGATGACAGGAACTGCTTCAGTACCCATTACCCTCAGTGAGGCACTAACTTGTGAAGGTGTCTCACAGCCTCTCTCTAGCTAGAGCCTAAGTGAAGAACCAAGCAATGAAGGCCAAAGCTCTCTCTAACCTGAGTCATACAGGCCTGTGGTTGACAAAGGTAAACGGAATATGACTCTTGAGGAGATTAAGGAGGAGAAAAGAGAGAGGAAGAGGAAGCTAAGGGGAGAGAATTCAAGTGGGTCCCCAGGCTTCATGGAAGTTGCAATTAGGGTTGCCCCCAGGCCAAACACTTAGTATGATGAGTTAAGGGCAGCCAGATTGAACTACTTGGGCACCAAAAACTACAACATTGTTGAACTCATCTTTCTTCCCTTAAAAGAGTTAAATGAACGGGCTAACACTAAGTTGTCAAAGGAGAGGAAGGAGGCAGAGGATGCAGAACTGCTCCTTAAGATCAAGGAAGAAAGGAGGAAGAAAAGACTCTACAAGTATGATCCTACCCTCTCCCCAGTTCAAGAAATCTCTAAGACAAAGACTGTGGCAACTAAGCAACAACCTCAGGTAGACAAAGAAGCAGACAGACTAAATACGATTAACTACCTGAGTGCCACAGGTCTCTATTAGGCAGCAGACCTTCTTCCCTTGCCATATGAGTACATTCAATTTGAATACCTCAGGAAGCTTGAGCAACAAGTACAAAAGGAACAAAAAACTGCTAAGAGGAAGATGAGGGAAGAAGCTGTAAAGTCCAGAGCCACTATTAGAGCTAACTTAAAGAAATATGCTGACAGATAGAAGATAGTAAGCTTTTTGAAGCTGTACGGATTCTCTGGAAGGAGGCTTGGTCCAATGTCTCTATCCACCATGGATGAGACCATTAGGGTGATCAAGCAGAAGATTAAAAAGGGTGAGCTTATTGACTTGCATTCTCCACCAAGTTATGCTACACCTGAAGTTGAGGTCAAGGTTGAACCATAAGAGACAACATAACCTGGACCAAGTGTTAGACTACAGCCAACTTCATCTTCTGATTCACAGTAGGGTCCTGATCCCTCTCCTTCTATACCTGTGAGGGAAGAGGACCCAACTGAAAAAGACACACAATAACAACCTGCTGCTAAAGGCCATTCTTCTCAGTTGAAATCTAGAAATAGGAAGAAAAGGATGGCTATTAGAAGGGACAAGAAGAAGAAAAAGTCCAAGGCATCACCTCTACACCTCAGATGGGTCAGAACATCCTGAGGGTGATAAAGAAGAGGCTGCTCATCCAACTCCCATTCAGATCAAGGAGGTCAAGATGTCTAGTTCTGGCAAGACATACTTGATCTTCCTCTGCATGATCTTTATAATAGGAGGAGATACTATGAGAGTTTGAGGGATCCTGACCAAATAGTGAAGAAAGGAATGGTCTTGATCCTGATGAGGACTGTAAATAGAGGAGTAATCTCTTTTATTTTGGTAACATCAGCCTAGGGGGAGTTTGTAAGGTTTATACTTAAAGGCTGATGCAACCAAAGCATCCAAAGAGCTCTCAGCATGCATGCATGAAGTACAAAGTAAAGTAACTTCGGAAGTTTTACACCACTCAAAGGAAATAAGCTAAGTGTAAAATCTTCTGAAACCAAATGACAAAATCTTCCAAAGCCAAAGATGAAGTCTTCCGAAGCTTCAGAGACAAAGTCTTCCGATGCCAAAGACTGATTTCTTCCAAAGACAGAGAAGACATGCTTTCTCTGATCACCTTTTGATAAAAGCTGAACAACTTTTCGCTGCCACTTTGAAGACTCACCAACTTATATTAGTTGGTGAAAAGGTCGCTTTTGTCAATTGTAGATTATGGTCATTGGTCTGTAACTTTCTACTTTTGTACCTTTTATCCTTTTTGTAATATATTAGGATGTGAGCTATGGCATGTCATAGTCACTAGTCAAAAGACAATCTGTCTTTTGACTCTACATTGATCTTGTTGTCTAGATTAGTGTTTCCAACTGGCCTTCAAAGTATGGTCGGCTGTAAGATGTAGTATAATGTGTCTCAAGTAATCTTAATGTATGCTTTGTAACACTTGTAAGAACTTGAGAGCAATATACATCATTCTTGAAAAGCATATTTGAGTGTTCTTGTTCTTGTTCTTTTAGTTGTGTTCTTTGCATCACTAACCAGTTTCCTATTTGATCTGCTAAGTGTTTCATATCTCTCCATCATGTGAAACTATTGCATTGACCACCCTTCACTGGTCCTGCATATATATAAAAGAGGGTGTGACGGCAGGAGATAGACGACGGGGAAGAGAAGAACAAAATTTAAGATTTTATTTTTTTGATTTTAACTTTAGGGTGTTGAGTAAGATTAGAGAGCAATATTAAAGTAAAGAGCAAAATCAGGGAGCAAAGATTGAAGCATTCAAGCATTGAAGATCGTTTGGTTTTGTTTCGTTTTCGATTATTTTTCTTTGTTTCATCGATTCTCTCGTTTATGTTACTAAAGTTTACAACTTTATTATTGTTTTCAATGTTTATAAACGTTATGAGCAACTAACTTTTTAATACTATCTAGGTTGGGTTGAAAGCTAATATTTTTTGACTAAATATTTGGTTTTAATTTCGTATATTTGTTTATTAATTTTACAACTTGATTATTTTCTCAATTAAATATGGATATGCATATTACTTAATGCTTAAAAATTATTTCCATCCTCGTGTGTGCTTGATCTTGATTGATTATATGACATCTAGATTAGGCTTTTCAAGTTAAAATTAATTACTTTGTGTTTTTAATTTTAAACTTTGATTAGAGATAATCTTAGGAGCATTGGATATGATTTTGATAGTATTTTCAGTGTGCTACCTTATCTAGAACCTAGGGGTGATAGATATTGCTTAAAACCTCCTACTCATTGCTTGTTAAGTTTAGATTTCGCGAGAGCTCGTTTTGCCTTTTTTCGTGATGTTAGTGTTTTAGGGTATTTAATTGGATTTAATTAGGTAGTCATTTATCTTATGATTAGAAAACATAATCTTAATGATATTATGGTAGAAAACCTAGGGGTGATCTTCCATTAGACATTTTAATAAAACTATCTTGTACTTCACATGTGTTTTTGGTTTTCTTAGGGAGTAGCAACATACCTAGTTAATCCTAGATTCGTATTTTTGGAGATAGTCATACGAGTAATTGCCTTTATGTCATTATATATTAGTTGGAGCCCTACCTAGGTAGTTATTTCACATATATAATCGTATTCAAGTTTCCAAGTTTGAATTCTTAATTTCTTTATTCCAATCGTCGTATTTAGATTAATTAATTTTAGTTAAGTTGTTTCTTTTGTTTATTAATAATTATTTAAGATAATCAAATTAATTAGGTTAGAAGTTGATAGATCTTTAGTAATAAAAGCCACCAACGTGTCTCTAGGGTTCGATATCCAGACTTACTTAAACTTTACTATATCACGACCGGCACACTTGTCGTTTGTGTGAAGTTTTTAAATTTTTAGAACTAATTTGTGAAAATCGTTTTTTCAATAAATTAATATATATATATATATATATATATATATATATATATATATATATATATATTCACACATCAAGCACTCAAAGGACAACCACTCAGCAAGCTCCACTATCCATAACTGCTGAATCCACAAAAAACAGACTCTATTCAAAAACAAAAGAAGGAAAAAGATTAAGAAAGATTTCTCCTAACAGCTTAACTCGAGTTGAAAGAATTCAACTTTGATGAGGTCATGGAATAGAGTCTTGCTAAGATAAAATCAGAGCTGATAGCTACAACTCATGCTGAAATAGAGAAATCAGCAGAGTTGGGTTAAAAGAAGATAGCTGAATCAGAGAGAAAACTATTAGAGAGAATCAGACAGTAGACCAGAAACAAGCAATAGATGAAGATGTTCCTTAAATACTATGGTTTCTCTTGTAAACAAGTAGTACCAATGAGTATACCTACTCTTGATCTGAACATTAGAGAAATCAAGGATAGAGTTGTAGCTAGTGAGCTCCCAAAGTATGAAGCAATTAGGGAGCAATGGAAAAGAGAACAAACAAGAACCAAGAAAACTCTTTAGAGGTCTTCCCATCTGCCAACTAAGCCTCCAGCATCTCCTAGCTCTAACTCCACTGCCTCTGATGACAATCAGCCAATCTCATCAGTCCTTGCCAAAAAGAAGATTGTGCTAAAAGAGTTGTAAAGACAAGGGTGATTGACCCAGAAGTGGAGGAGAAGATAGTCAAAGGAACAAAGGTTTAATGTGCTAGATATATAGCCTAAATAAATTAATTTCACAGTCAAGAGGAAAAATGGAGAAATCATGTACTATGATCATGAGAATGAAATACTGGATCTGCCCCTTGACATCTTAGATCAAATTACTCAGTACATTAGCATCTTTGGATTTAAAAATGAAGTGTCCAAAATAATACTTCAAAAGGTATTGTCCATAGTTAAAGATGAATCTGGTAAAGAGATCCTGAAGCTCCACTATTAGCAAAAAGATCCAATAGTGGAATGGCAATATGACTAGAAGAAAGACACATACTTCGTCACGAGATCAACAGCTGGAAGGATAGCTTACTAAAGAAATCAACTAGTTTGCTTCAACAAATTTGACAAAGCTGACCTAGCAAATTGAGGCTAAGGAACATAATTAATGACTCTGGGGCAAAAGAAGTAGAGAAGATGCTGATGAGTATTTACAAGTCTCATCTACAAGATTCAAGGCAGGCTTCAAAACAAAGATGAAAAATAAAGGAGTCTAAAGCTGCTGAAGCCACCTCATCTACCGATCCTTTACACAACACTCAACCATAATCATCTCCACCCTACATCCAAACCACTCAAACAACTGAGCATGTTTTTCCAGGAGTCCAACAAGCTCCTCAAACAGCTAAATCTCTAACACAAAGCAAGTCTAAATAATCAGAAGATGAAGTGGTCATCACCATATCTACCAAAAGAGTAAGACAATGCTTGGACAATCCCGAACAAACTGTTGAAGAAGAACTCTCAGAATCTAACAAAGAAGAAGACTCAAAGGGTGATGGCATAACCATTATTAACTAGGGATATGACCTAAAGGTTGAGAGATACTTCATTAAGAGAAAGAACAAGTCTAAGTCTTTCTTTCTTACTTACCTAGTTTTAAACCTTGACTCTGAATACCTATACAAGATGTTCATTTTGATTAAGGAATATGAATGCATGCCAGATAAAATCTATGGCTTATATTCTGAAGATAAAAATTAGGAACAGAGTTGAAGCGTAACAAAGTGGAGACAAAGAAGAATATGTTTTGCATGTGACTCCATTGAGTATTCATGATCCAATCAGAAATTGGAGCTACAATTCCTTAACCAACACCTTCTATCTAACCTTTGCTGGTGCCGCCAAAACAGAAGTCAAATAGTATGATCTCTTTAGAATATCTCCGCACAACATGAAGGACTTGGTTAGTCTATCTTTTGAAAACCCCTTAAAAGATAGAAAAGTATACATGTATGAGCTACTATTGATAAGGATGCTTGAAGGATGCAGAAAAAGTTTTGGTAGCATCATCCTAGGGGGAATTTGTAAATCTTTAAAGAGAATAAAGCTATCAAAAACTCAAGGATTCAGCACTGGTTGTCAACCACCGAATTTTGTCAAGTGTTGAACCACTACCATTTAGCACTGAAAGTAATAAAGTGTTGATTAACATGCTATCATCTCTCAAATGGTTAAGCTGCTAATCACTTGTGACATTATACAAAACTGTCTGTAGCAAATTACATTGGCAGCTGCTGTGTTCTGCATTTTGGAGACAACATAGCACTGAAGCCGCAAACTTCTGATGTGCCGATTGCCAGTCTATTTTGTACATACCTTTTTGTAAAACATGAATAGATGTAAATTTATTTGTTCTTTGTGTTTACCATTCATACTATAAATACCTCTCACTTGTATAATTTTGAGGTTAGCTAAGTTAGCCTACTTGTTTATCTGCTAATTGTAACAATTTATACTTAGAAAAGATTAATCAAGTGTATACTTTGAAAGAACTTCTTGTGTCTTTATTATTACTCAAAGTATATGTGTTTGTTAAGTAAGACAGTTGACTTAGATTCTGCATTTCTACTCTGCCGATCAAACATAAAAGTCTTGTTAAGTCATTAACCTGATCCAACAGTATATATGACAATTTGGTTAGATGCTTTTTTTGCTAGAAATGTATGTACTAACCCTATTATAGTTATGCTTTTCAATGGTTTATGACTTTAAGAGTTGTTAGATGTATGATGGGTAATTAGTTGGTAAGTATGAATGGTATAATGAATGCTATACCTGATGTGAATTAAATAATACTAATTGTGTGTTTCTACAACTATTGTTGACTAAAGGGCTGTTTGGCAGCATCTAAACCAGTCTCTTAATGGTTCAGATGTCTGAATAGTTCAGCACTTAATGGTTCAGACTGTTTGTCTCGCGTGCAAATGTCTGAATGATTCGGACATTTGCCTCTGAATGGTTAAGCATTATACTAGTGCTGAATGGTTAAGAGGTCTAATGCTGAATGGTTAAGACCTCTTATCTGAATTAATCAGATATTTGCCTTTAAATAGTTATGGTTCAACACTTAATGGTTCAGACCTCTTATTGGTTCAACACTTAATCATTCAAAAACTACCAAATAGCCCCTAACATTTAATTACATTGGTTATATGTTGGGACGAAAAATAGGTATGAAGTATCAGATTTTGTTTTTGTATAAAGGGACAAAAACAATGAAATATTAGATTTTTTTGACGTATCTGTATAACACAGCCATAAAATGTTATAACCACAAACATCCATGAGTCATCTAAAACCGCTATGAGATCGTTGAGCAAAAGCGGCTATAACATTATCAAATTTAATTTTGCTATTATATTTTACAGATGTTATATACCAAAAACAGCAATGTAATATACACTGGTTTAGGAACTACTATATATTACATGCCATATTTGATAATTATTTTGTACTAGTGAAAGATCAAAAATGAAGAAAAGATCGCAAGAAAGGGAAGAAGTTGAGACACTACGCAAAAAAATGCAATAAATATTAATAATTTGTCACTCTTGTATCTATCATAACATACTATTGTGTTGCATTAAAGTGGTAGTTTGTCAACATTAAATCTTGGTTTTTGTAAGGGGCATTACTAACAAGTGTTAGTTATTTGGGAAAGAGGTGATCATTACCTTAAAAAATTAGTCTTTGTTAAGTTAAAAGTACAAGGTGGCAACTTCCTTTGTTAGTGAGTCCAAGGTGATAACTTCATTTGTTAAATGAGAGGTAGAAAGTATCACTTTCTTTGTATAGTGAGAACAAGTTGATCACTTCCTTGTTTATGATCACTTCCTTTGAACAAGTTGATTATTTCATTTGTAGCCTAGTTGATATCTTTACAATTGAGAGAGACGTTTTACTGGAGCAAACTCTCGATTGACGATCGGGAAGAGGACATAGAGTGAATCTATTAACATCCATTTGAACATCCATAAATTGGTTGTGTATCTTATTCCTTAAACTCTTTACACACTTGCTTATTTATTTTTAGCTTACAAGAAGTGTTCTTTCGCGTAGAAGTTTTTAAAAGGAGAAATATATAAATAAAAAAAAACTAATCAACCCCTCTACTTTCCTACACATTCCTTCATCATATTTCAATGTATCGAAGTAATAATCTTTCATTAGAGCCTCTTGAGCATTTTCACGATCATTTGGTTCGCATTTTTTTTAATTGTGTTGTATCTTCAGCTTCATGTAACTATGACAATAAAATTCAAGCCGTGTAAAATCAGATGACTCGGAGTTAGATGTTTACTGTTAAAGAATAACATTATGCGTCAACGTGTTCTGTAGTAGGACAGAAGAGTAGAAGAACAATAGAAGAAGCTATATATATAATTTATTTTTTTTCAAAAGAGAGGTTAATTATTTGTAGTGTATGAAGCGGGGTTATTTTTTAAGGGTTATTTTTTAAGGGTTATTTTTGTAATGTGCAACGGCTCGTAAACGGGAATATTACTTTCGTACAAATTCCATCTTACGGCTTGGAAAGAAGGTTTGTGGCGTTGTTCCGTAGTCGCCAATTGAACCGTGGCATAACTACACAATGTTTTCTATTTTTGTTACTAGTAAAAAAAACCCTTATAATGGTTTTACAAAAAAAAGAGGAAAATAATGAAAGGATCAAAATGTCCCTGCAAGAGATAGATAAAGAGACGCATTTAACTGCGCATTTTAACGGCGTCAGTCACAGGGATGCAAATAAGGAAAAAATTAAAAGAATAAGAAGCGATTCAAGACTTTGAAACTCTAAAGATGCAAACAGTTAAATTGAATAAATGTCAGAGATGCAAACAATAATTTACTCAATAAAATATAAATAAGACTCAGTAACCTAATATAGTAATATTTAAAGGTCATGATGTGAAATTAATAATACATAATTTCCACATTAGTATGATTAAAGAGTTGATCTCAAAAATAAATAATATATGACCTAGTCATTGCCGTCTTAGAAATATATGACCGTGACGTAGTTAGATTAAAGACTTTATGACCCTTAAACATTGAGATAACTTAGTCTCATAAAACCCCTTTAAAAGCAAACCCATGATTAAGCTTCAAGAACCTACAAAATCTTCAACTTTTGTACCAACTAAGCTTCCATAATAATCATGGTGTCATCTACAACCCACTTGATCACTTACTTCCTTCTGTTCTCAATCCCTTTTGCTGTCTCACTTACCTTCAATTTGACAAATATCGGTCCACGGAATCAAAATGGGCGCATAGAAATACAAGGTAACGGAGCTAACATCAGTGATGGTGAAATTCACTTGACCCGGCCGAATGTGAGTAATCAAGTCGGACGAGCGACGTACTTCAGACCACTTCATCTTTGGGATAGCCGATCTGGTGAGCGAGCAAGCTTCACCACCAGTTTCACATTTGTAGTTTATTCATACGAGCGCCAATATTTCGGTGATGGTTTAACATTCTTTCTAGCTCAGAATAATACTGAGATATATGGTGGTGGATCCATGGGGCTGCCGGTCAACATAACAACGGTTAACACCACTAACCGATTTGTTGCTGTGGAGTTTGATACTTTCTGGAACAAAATTTGGGATCCATTAACTCCAGGAAATATCTCCATAGACAACCATGTGGGTATCAGCGTAAGCTCTCTTCGTTCTGTTGCGTATCAGAAATGGTTTAGCAATGTACCTCAAGGTAAAGTGTGTCAAGCTTGGATCACGTACGATTCAAATGCTAACAATCTTAGTGTTTCTTTCACTGGTTTTCAAAATGATACATCTTTCCGTCAAGATGGTCTTCATTACACCGTTGATCTCAGCCAACTGTTGCCTGAATGGGTTATCTTCGGGTTTTCAGCATCAACGGGAGATCTAAACCAGAATAATGACGTGAGATCTTGGGCATTCGATAGTTCGAATTTACCAGGCGATGAGGATGATGAGGAGCCACAAATCCCGAGCCCTGATCCAGTGAATAAAAAAAAGAGAAAGGTGAATTTGGTTGTGGGTTTAGTAGTCGGGATACCGGTTACTATTATTCTTCTACTAGTGCTTGGAATTGTTTTGTGGTGGATGAAGAAGAAGAACAGGAAAGAAGAAACACAAGAAGCTGGTGATTTGAACAATGAATATCCAATGGGCGCGGGACCAAAAAGATTCACTTACCGCGAGTTAGCCCAAGCAACAAATGATTTTGAAGAGGATATGAAGCTCGGGGAGGGAGGTTTTGGTGGCGTTTACAGAGGTTTTTTGGAAGATTCGAATACATACGTTGCAGTTAAAAGGGTATCAAAGAGTTCAAAACAAGGGATCAATGAATATGCATCAGAAGTAACGATCATTAGCCGATTGAGGCATAGAAATCTGGTGAAGCTTATGGGTTGGTGTCATGAGAAAGGGAATCTCCTACTTGTTTACCAGTATATGGAAAATGGAAGCTTAGATTCTCATCTCTTTAAGGAAAAAAGCTTGTTGACGTGGGACGCAAGGTACAAAATTGTTCACGGTCTAGCTTCTGCTTTATTGTATCTACATGAAGAATGGGAGCAATGCGTTCTGCATAGAGATATTAAATCTAGTAACGTGATGTTGGATTCGAATTTCAACGCAAAGCTTGGTGATTTTGGGTTAGCTAAGATGGTTGACCATGAGAAAGCCTCACAAACAACAAAGTTGGCCGGTACCATGGGTTACATGGCTCCTGAATGTGTGGTGACCGGCAAGGCAACCAAAGAGTCAGATGTTTTTAGTTTTGGAGTTGTCATGTTGGAAATAGCGTGTGGGAGAAAACCCATCGATTATAAGGCTCAAGAAAATCAAGTATGGTTGCTAGAATGGATTTGGGAACTCCATGGGGCCGATACTCTTTTGGAAGCGGTGGATCCGCGGCTAGGGTCAGAATTTAATGAAGAAGAAATAAAGCATTTGATGATTATTGGGTTATGGTGTGTGCACCCGGATTCTAAAGTTCGCCCATCTATGAGGCAGGTGATTCAAGTATTAAACTCTGAAGCATCCTTGCCTATACTCCCAGCAAACATGGTTGTTTCTTCTTATTGGAGACCTTCCATTGTCGAAAACCATTCACCTTGCATAGTCTCTAACAGGGATTCCTCAAACCGCTCGTTACTTATTGGTCGCTAAATAAGCATAGTGACACTCTCAGACGTGGGGCTTTCAACTTGTACCTTTTAATGAGTGTTCTTAGGAGTTAATAAACCCTCCTAGTTTTCTATGAAGTGCTGATTAAGTTTATTGTATCTAGAAAGTATGTAAAGTGTTAACTACTTTTAAAATATATATATTTTATTGTATTCCAGTTGGTATGCACATTGTCATAAAACATTGATGCTCCAAAGTGTAGTAAATTAATTCTTGGAGTCGCCGACGTCATTTTGCTCTAGCAGCATCTGATGTTTATTATGTCAAAATTAGTGTGAATTGAAGTCTCACAAAGTGGAAAGTTGTTCCCTTTGCAAGGGAAGTCTATTTTTGTGAGGTTTGGCAAAATCATGCAAAGCAAAATTGATAGCCTATAGTTCAAGAACTACCGCAAAGGTAGCCTAGAGGTGAGTTAGAAGTCCTCAAAGAGTAGGAAGTTCGGACCCTGGGATTGCTGTTAAAAAACATAAGTCCAACAACAAATACATGAATTAAAAACATTCAAGAAACATACGTTTATTTCACTAAAAACAAATTAAATGAAAATGTGAAATTTTCTTGAAACTGCTAACGCTATAACTAGGGGGTCAAGATAATAGATTCACGTTCGCCAACTGAAATCCGGGCTCCAAATGATCACGTTCGTCAATACCTTTCTTTTCGGTTTTTATGAGCCTCGTAATTTCAAATGTAGCTTAAGTCGTGCCTTTGTTATGCGCGTTCAGCCTCTATGACCAACTTGTCTAGGTATGAATCTGTCAACACCTGGATCAGTTTTCATTTAGTACTAGTATCTTCCGAATTTAAAAAATACCCTCAACTCTGAAACAACATGTTAAATAGTGACCCGGAAACATATTCCTGTGATTGCATTATGACAATTAAGCTAGTATTGGTATGATACTATCTTTATAACGTGTGTACCCAGGGCAATAATATTTAGAGTTTAATAAAAGTAAGGGTGTTACATATAATTCCATGAGCTCAACTGGATTAGCAAAAAAATCAAATGTCAGGTCCAATCTATAAATTATTATATAAAAAAGACTTTAGTGAACAACATAATCTCCAGGTATTAAAGTTTTCAAAAGGTGTATTTTATAAATCTTCGTTATTTAACGTTTTAAGTGGATATTAGATTTTTATATTCATTCTACGTATTTCTAAATGCTGTGATTTTAAATATTAATATGTTAATGAAGATGATGGGAAAGGTTGAAAATGAAGGAAATATATCCATCTTTATACTGCTTGAAGTGACATTAATCATACTAATTTCCACAGTACTATGATTGAAAATGTTAAGCTCAAAGGTCCAAAACAAACTTACGTGGAAAATATTTGACTTGGCCCTATACACATAAAATACTGGCCAGGTCTCACAACTGAAAAAATAATAAACTATCGAAATTTTTAACTGATCAGTGACGGTCATTGATGACATAGAGTTAGAGACTTTGTTTATTACTTGAAGTATTTGAGTAGGTTTATAATTCTTTAGTTTTTATAACTTGTCCAGCTGAGTTATCTAGTATAAATGGTAGGGTTGAGTCCGTTGCATTGTCATTCCTCGAAGTTCATATTAATAAAAGAGTCGCACTAGATCATGCAACCATTCTTGTTCTGTTTGGTATTCAGCTGCAGCTGCAGGTCATCCACACCCGTGCTTTGTGTTTATCAGTGGCGGACCTATGAATTTCGTTAATGAGGGTCGGATACTTTGGGTTTGGTTGCATATTGCTAAAAATTAAACTATTTTCGTTTGATTTAGTTTGGATCGGTTTGCTTCGGGCCGTGCTAGGTCACATAATAAATATATGTGTCACAAATGCATGTCATGGTTTTAGCAAATTTAAAAAATATATTTTTTATAGAATTACTAATTTTCACATTAAATGATAATTATTATTTTATGTCTAATAATACAAAATAAAATACACAGATAAGAAAATAATACATGTTATAAAACACTAACAAATATTATTTCATACAATATTTCAAAACTAATGTTCCACCGCCCCCGAGAAATTCATCATATCGAAACAGGCACATAAAACTTTGCTAAAAAAGGTACAACGTACGCAAGATTAACGCTTGAACAAGGAATGTAAAGCCATATAATAGAAAATAAAGAATTGAACTATAGTTGTCAATAACGAGAACAGTTCTTGCTATAACATGCTATGTAGCGTATAGGTCACATGTCCCTATTTAATTTCATCGTATGTTCTCAAAACTAGTTAACTTTTGTTATTCCATTTTGGTTTAAACATCTAATACATGTATTATCAGGTCGAGCACCAAATTGAGGAATATAATGTGACATGTTATCTCACTAATGGTATGCATCCTTCATGGGCTGCCTTTACCAAGTTAATAATTTCACCATAGTTTCAGAAAGTTCACATTACATAAAGAAGTCTTCAGAAAACATGATAAACATGCATTAGGAGTTCTACAAGCTCATTTTGCATTTCTTAGACACCAATGTCTTGTTTGGAGCATGGATATAATGGGAAAAAATAATGTTTGCATGTATCGTCATCATAATATGATTGTTGTCGATGAACGAGACACATACCTTATGAAATATCCGAAAATACACGTATATATAGTTTTTTTATATAGATCTTAATATTAAGAAACAATTGAATAAATGAATATACATAAATTTATATACTTAACGGCATGTGTATGTATATTTTGTAGATAATATTAATAATGATAAAACAATATTTAAATAATGAAAATCAACAAAGAAAACAAAAGTTAAAAATATGTATACTTGTGGATCAAGTTGACGTTTGACCATCATATTATTTAATTGAAGTTTCCTTTTCATCTCTTTAACTAAAATGCCTACAAGACATCCATAACCAGAAACCTTTTAACTTTTTTTTTTCTCTTATGTCAAACAATACTCACCCTAAAAGAAACAATGAAATTACTTCATAGAACAAACATTTGTAACCACACTTTTGAACCGTTAACTCTCTGGCTCTAAAAATCAACACTTGTTCACCCCCATCCCCACAACCCCCTAACGTCTCTCTCTGTGTTACTCTTCCCGGTTTGGGAATTCCGGCCATTTTTCACCATCTCCGGCCAACCTTCTTTCAACCCCCAAACACCAAAACCAAACCCATCTCATTTCGGTTCCACCCACTGCCACCTCCCCTAACCACCGGAGCACCGCAATACTCTCGCGGATGTTGCAAATATCTTTCTGGCGACCGCAAATGCATACTAGAACCGCTGTCAAATTTCTTTATGAGTAACAACCTTTCTCCAACCATCGGAGCTACCAACGATACCCCTGTCGACCATTGCAGACTCCCCGACGACTCATGTTTCTAGAGCACTCCAGCTAACGATAAGGTAAACCAAAATGAAACCCCCTCTCATGATTAGGCACGTTCATTGTTAATCTATTTTGTTTAACTGGCGAGTGTCCCGTTTCATGTTTCCGGCGACCGATTGTTATCCAATTGAAGGGGATGACTAAGGTCAAAATAATAATAATATTAATTATTTTTAACTAATAACAAACTCCACTAACTTGAAGGAGGTTCAATGGTTAAAAACATTTACGATAAACCGAACGTATGAATTCAAACGGTACATTGTTCCTAATTTACTTTTAGTCTATTTATTTTTCTACATATGTATATGCCTTCTTTTATATATTTAGCATCTAGGTTCATGAGTGTCATATTATACATTTACACATTTTCATTTTCATTTTAACCAAACAATATATGTAATATGTATTATTACTGATGGAAATATTTAATAGTATTTTTTTAGTATATTGGTGGGAATACTCATAACTTATAAAACATCCAAATCTTTATAGTAAAAAAAATTAAAAAAAATAAAAAATAACTCGTACGAAAAAAAAATATTAAAAGATGATTTTATTTACTATTATTATTATTATTATTTTTTTTTTTATTTTTTTTTTTTATTTGAGAGACCTGTATACTTGGATTTTATACTTTCTCAAACTCATACAGAATCCAACAAATTTTGTTTCAAGAAAATTATGATAAATAAGAGTGAACAGTTTTGGTCAAGAGGCAATCATATTAAGCATAGTTCATATAAAACGTTACTAAAACGTCAATTAATAAAAAAATATGATATAATATAATGTAGTTATGTAGCTTACATGAAAATACACTTGGTTAAAAACGCAATCTGTAACTATATTCATCTAACTTGAAAACTTTTTTTAAGCCAAATGGATTACAAAGTTAAAGTTTAAAGACTTATGTCGCTGAACTAGTACGTAATGGCATACAGAAAGTTAGAATTATAAATCTTATACGATATGATTATATGAATTACTTGTAGGCTATCACAACTTACCCCGTAAAGAAACGAATCTGACATCATTGTGAAACATCAGTTAAGGTACGGATTCTTACCCCACCATTTGTCGTTATGTAGTTCGTTGATTCTTGAAACCCCTTTGATTTTCACATTTCGTTGAAATTCCTGATCGTCTTTGGCTCTAAATCTGTTACATTGAATTAAGCATTACGTTACATGCGATTGAAATTTATTGAATTGAACTCATTATCGCATGTTCCTATGTTACAACATGATTATGTATTCGTTTGATGCTTAGAGAGAACATATTTGAGATATATCATTTCAGCACTATTTCAGTTTATTATATTCTGTTACCCGAGCATGTCCCTACTTGTGGGGGTGACCACAAGCATGTCATTGCGGCATCGATGACATGGCTCCAACCGTGATGGTGAGCAGAGATCACGGCGTCTCCTTCAGTACCTGTGAGGTACATTGGCCACATTATGTTGAGGAGGTGTATGGACTGGTACTAGGATATATGCATATGATTATGGTGAATGGTTGTTGTGTATGCCCATACTCCATTCACGTTCGGTACATAGGGTCTGCAGCTCTATGTGCATGTCTGTTCTGACATAAGTTATTCGGCTCAGTGGGTACATCCACATGATACGATTTACTTTATTGACTTGTCTTACTTTGCATCGTATCATTTTATGTTACTTTATCTCTAAATGTTATTGTAGTTATTATCATTGTTATTTGTACCTTTATCTGTACTGGGCATTCGGCTCATTTCGTAAATATTTGTTTCAGCAGGTTCACAGGTTACTCCGGACGGGGTGTGAGGAGAGATAAATTGAGCACTAGGATTTTTGAGTGGAGAAAGCTAGCCATTTTTATAGCATATGCTTGTCATCTAGTTTTGGCTGATTAAATAATATGTAATGAATATTTTACCCTAGGGCTTAAAGACATTGTTTTAATGATGTACTCCTAACGTTTCAATTATGGAATTATGTCTTATCTTTTGATTACTATGATAGTGACACGTCAGCCCTATTTGGGTTGGGGTGTTACAATTATGGTATTAGAGCTAAGGCCCTTTCCTGTAGAAAACTTAAACATTAATAATTAAGACATATGAGGATTGGGTAGACATTTGTGTTAGGGTTCCATCTAATTCTATTAGTATTCTCTATTATTCTTATATGCTAATCTTTGTGTCCGTTTCTTTTAGATGCCTCCACTTCGTCAACCCCGTAGGAATGTTCGTAGGGCAAACCGATTGCACGCCGACACTGCTTCAAACGAGACACCCGTTGATCCGAACATGGTCTCTACTATTAACCAAGTATTCGCCGGAATGTTACCTAACCTTGTTGCCCAAACTGTGGAGGCAGTTCTTCACCAAACTCGTTCTGAAGGTCGTGATAACTCTAATCGGGAAAACCCAATTGATGAGAACAACCCAGATAACTCTACTGAGGGCATTCATGTATGGATCCAAAAGGTTCCAAAAGCAAAAACCAAGGTCATTCAGTCATGCAACTACGAGAAACTAGATAGCCCATGTTGAGAAGATCTTTGAAGTGTTGGGTGTTGTGGATGAGTATATGGTCAGATTAGCCACGTACAAATTGGAGGATGATGCACAAACTTGGTGGGAAGGACTTATGCAAATCAGAGGAGGGAAAGCCTATGCAGTTACTCTTTCGTGGCCTGATTTTCGTACTATCTGTTATGATAAGTTTTTCTCTACAGCCGACAGAGAAGCCTACATCAGAGAATATGCCGTTATCCAACAGGAAAATGATGAACCAGGGTCAGAGTTCATTACTCGATTTGCAAGGTTGGCTAATATTGTGGGGGAAGCAGCCGGGTCTGCAGCAGTTCAAGCAGAAAAGTGTAAATGGGCAGTGTGTGATTGAATCCGAAAGTCGATCATGTATATGAAGTTTAAGGATCTTACAGAGGTGGCTGATGCAATCAAGACATTTGAATTTGATAGAAAAGAATTCTTATCTCGAAAAGGGGACAACAACAAAAGGGATAGAAACGGACACCGAATTCAGCCAATAGGCCAGTCATCCAACGCTGCTAATCATTCAAAGGATCGTAGAGTTCAAGCAAGTCGTAACAATGGAAATCAGATTCGACCATGGCATCCTAAAACCCAAAACCAGATTCAACCATTTGAAGGTGCTATTAGAGCACAAACACTAAATCAACATGGTAACCCGAACCAGACTTTGATTCTGCCATGTAACACTTGTGGGAAGCGACATCGATGCATTTGTCATCGAGCTATGGGAAATTGTTTCCGGTGTGGTCAAGCGGGGCATATGATCAGAGATTGTCCGAAATAAGAGAACAAGAGGAACACTGGTGGGTCCAATGCACAGGCTAACACCGGAGGAAGAGTTTTTGCACTTACTGCTACTAAAGCGGCTAGTACACCAGGTACTGTAACTGGAACCCTTCAAATTGGTGAACATGATATTTATGTGCTATTTGATACAGGGGCAACGCACTCTATTGTTTCTCATTTGTTTACTAGATATCTTATGATTGATCCGTCACCGTTAGATCATACTCTATCGATTTCTACTCCTATGGGAAGCTCGCTTATTATCACTCACGTATATAAAGATTGTCCTATTCGTTTTGACTCGATCGTGCGTAATGCGGATCTTTTGCCCAAGTATATGGGTGACTTTGATATTATTCTCGGGATGGATTGGTTGACGCGACATCATGTTACTATTGATTGCCATTCTCGACGAGTTATCTTTGGTGATCTTCATCATCCTGAATTTGTCTATCAGGGAATTCAGCCTCATAAATCTCTTAAGATTATTTCAGCACTCAAAGCTCAAAAGTTGATATCGCATGGTTGTGTTGGATTCTTAGCATCTATCTTGGATACCTCGGTTAGTGAAGATATCATCGATGACCATCCTATTGTTCATGAGTATCCTGATGTATTTCCGGACGAATTACCAGGACTACCGCCCGATCGTGAAGTAGAGTTCTCTATCGATTTAATTCCTGGCGCCGAGCCTATCTCTAAAGCACCATATGGCATGGTACCATTGGAACTGAAAGAATTGAAAGAACAGCTTCAGGATTTATTGGAGCTTGGATTTATTAGGCCAAGCGTCTCACCTTGGGGCGCACCGGTCTTATTTGTAAAGAAGAAGGATAGTAGTATGCGGTTGTGTATTGAGTATCAAGAGTTAAATAAGATTACCATTCGAAACCTTTATCCTCTACCCCGTATTGATGATCTTTTTGACCAGCTTCAAGGTGCCAAATTCTTCTCAAAAATAGACCTAAGGTCTGGTTATCATCAGTTGAAGATTAGAGAGATGGATGTGCCTAAGTCCGCCTTTCGCACTTGTTACGGCCATTATGAGTTCCTGGTCATGCCTTTTGGCCTAACTAATGCACCCGCTGTATTCATGGATTTGATGAATCGAGTATTTCATGAATTCTTGGATAAATTTGTTATTGTTTTTATTGATGATATTCTAGTGTATTCTAGAAGCAAGGTAGAACACGAGGAACACTTGCGTAAAGTGCTTGAGACGTTACGACAAAAGAAGTTGTATGCCAAATTTTTGAAATGTGAATTTTGGCTCAGCCAAGTAGCATTCTTGGGTCACATTGTGTCAGCAGAAGGAATTAAAATGGATCTAGCTAAGACTGAGGCCAATACTAAGTGGCCTAGACCTACCTCAGCCACAGAGGTCCGAAGTTTTTTGGGTTTGGCAGGCTATTATCGAAGATTTGTGGAAGGTTTTTCTATTATTGCCTTACCCCTCACACAACTATTGAGGAAAGGGGTGAAGTATTCTTGGAATGAAGAGTGAGAAAAGAGTTTTGAAGAACTAAAGAAAAGACTTGTATCTGCCCCGATACTCACTCTCCCATTTGGTTCTGGTGGCTTTCAGATTTATAGTGATGCCTCGAAGAAAGGGCTAGGTTGTGTGCTAATGCAACATGGGAAAGTCATAGCCTACGCCTCCCGTCAATTGAAGCCTTATGAAGTTAATTATCCAACCCATGACTTGGAGTTAGCAGCAGTGGTCTTTGCATTGAAGATTTGGCGACACTATCTATATGGCGAGACTTGTGATATTTTTACTGATCATAAAAGCCTCAAGTATATATTTATATAGAAAGAACTAAATATGAGGCAAAGGAGATGGTTAGAACTTTTGAAAGATTATGATGCTAATATTCAGTACCACCCAGGGAAAGCGAATGTGGTGGCCGACGCTTTGAGTAGAAAGAATTTTGTAGTTGTATCTTGCTTTCAAATTCATCCGCATATTATTTCACACCTTGATAAGATGGGCATTGTATTCAAGTTGGTAAATCGAATGGGTACCTAGCTTGAATGAAAATCGAGCCTAACCTCATCTCACGGATTAAAGAAGCACAACAACATGATGGTGAGTTGTGGGCAATAACAGAGAATATTCAGTTAGGGAAGCAGTCAGATATTCGTATGGATAAGCATGGAGTAATTTGGTGTGGGAAAAGATTATGTGTACCTGATGATTCCACCCTTCGTGAGTCATTACTAGCCGAGGTACATAGCTCGCCTTTTTCTATCCACCTAGGATCAACAAAGATGTATCGTGACTTGCGTCAAAACTTTTGGTGGAATGGCATGAAGAAAGATGTTGCAAGATATGTAAGTCGATGCCTCATGTGCCAGCAAGTGAAGATTGAGCACCAACGGGCCAGCGGACTCTTGCAACCGTTGGATATTCCCTTGTAGAAATGGGATGAAATATCAATGGATTTTGTTATAGGCTTTCCCAAGACATTTAAGAAAAATGATGCTATATGGGTTGTTGTTGATAGATTATCCAAGTCAGCTCATTTTCTACCAATTCAACAAGGATTTTCAGTTAGCAAGTTATCAGAGGTGTTTCTTCAAGAGATTATTCGACTCCAAGGCACTCCTTCCTCGATTGTTTCAGACAGAGATCCGCGTCTCACTCTCGATTTTAGAAGGGCTTTCAAGCAGCTTGGGGTACACGATTGAAGTTTAGTACTGCTTTTCATCCACAGACAGACGGGCAATCAGAATGTACGATTCAAACTCTTGAAGATATGCTTCGTGCATGCACACTCAAGTGGACAGGAAACTGGGATGAGTATTTATCCCTTGTCGAGTTCGCCTACAATAATAGTTGGCGAGCTAGTATCAACATGGCTCCTTTTGAACTCTTGTATGGTCGGAAGTGTAGAGCACCAATATGTTGGGAAGAAGTTGGGAAAAAGCTCATTGAGGGGCCCGAGTTAGTCCAAATTACAAATGAAAAGGTTGCCGTCGCACAAGAGAAATTAAAAGAAGCACAAAGTAGACAAAAGAGTTATGCAGTTCAACATCGCCGATCATTAGAATTCAAAGTTGGAGATCACATGTTTTTGAAAGTCTCACCATGTCGTGGCATTCGCAGATTCGGGATCAAAGGAAAGCTTAGTCCACGTTTCATTGGACCTTTTGAGATTCCTGAGAGAGTTGGAGAAGTTTCTTATCGTCTAGCATTACCGCCCCAACTTTCTCACGTTCATAACGTCTTTCACGTATCCTTTCTAAGAGGATATAATTATCATCTGCTTCATGTCATCAATTACCCGTTGCATACGATCCAAGAAGACTTATCTTATGAGGAAGAACCAGAAACTATATTGGATCGACAAGAAAGAATCATGAGAAAAAAAGTAATTCCGTTCGTCAAAGTCCTATGGAAGAACCACTCTAAGAGAGAAGCTACTTGGGAAACAGAAGAATCCATTCATGCGTCTTTCCCTAATCTATTAGAAAACTAGGTTTTTATTTATCATGTAACTACGAACCTGGTTTTTTTTTACGTATGTTATGTGATATTCGACTCTGTTTTCTTCGTGAATTCGATTATCATTCATGTATTAGCCTATTAATTTCGAGGACGAAATTTTCTTTTAGGGGGTTATAGTTGAAATATCCGAAATACACGTATACATAATTTTTTGTATAGATCTTAATAATAAGAAACAATTGAATAAATGAATATACATAAATTTATATACTTAACGTCATGTGTATTTATATTTTGTAGATAATATTAATAATGATAAAACAATATTTAAATAATAAAAATCAACAAAGAAAACAAAAGTTAAAAATATGTATACTTGTGGATCAAGTTGACGTTTGACCATCATATTATTTAATTGAAGTTTCCTTTTCATCTCTTTAACCAAAATGCCTGCAAGACATCCATAACCAGAAACCTTTAACTTTTTTTTTTCTCTTATGTCAAACAATACTCACCCTAAAAGAAACAATGAAATGACTTCATAGAACAAACATTGGTAACCATACTTTTGAACCGTTAACTCTCTGGCTCTAAAAATCAACACTTGTTCACCCCCATCCCCACAACCCCCTAACGTCTCTCTCTGTGTTACTCTTCCCGGTTTGGCACCAATCGTGACGGTGGCATGGCATGTCCCTACTTGTGGGGGTGACCACAAGCATGCCATTGCGGCATCGATGACATGGCACCAACCGTGACGGTGAGCAGAGATCACGGCGTCTCCTTCAGTACTTGCGAGGTACATTGGCCACATTATGTTGAGGAGGCGTATGGACTGGTACTAGAATATATGTATATGATTATGGTGAATGGTTGTTGTGTATGCCCACACTCCATTCACGTTCGGTACATAGGGTCTGCAGCTCTATGTGCATGTCTGTTCTGACATAAGTTATTCGGCTCAATGGGTACATCCACATGATACGATTTACTTTATTGACTTGTCTTACTTTGCATCGTATCATTTTATGTTACTTTATCTCTCAATGTTATTGCAGTTATTATCATTGTTACTTGTGCCTTTATCTGTACTAGGCATTCGGCTCATTCCTTAAATATTTGTTTCAGCAGGTTCACAGGTTACTCCGGACGGGATGTGAGGAGAGATAAATTGAGTACTAGGATTTTTGAGTGGAGAAAGCTAGCTATTTTTATAGCATATGCTAGTCATCTAGTTTTGGCTGATTAAATAATATGTAATGAATATTTTACCCTAACGCTTAAAGACGTTGTTTTAATGATGTACTCCTAACGTTTCAATTATGGAATTATGTCTTATCTTTTGATTACTATGATGGTGACACGTCAGCCCTAATCGGGTTGGGGTGTTACACCTTAACTATTATTATCTATTTGAATTTGTAAATGGCTTACATATAAACCGACAACAAAAAAGCTCTATTGAAGATGACGAAGAACCTTTTCTATTCTCTATTCAACGAACTGTAGACCTATTAAGTTATATGACTAATAGGGCACAACTTCATAATAAAAAACCTCACAACTCTATAAACAACGATCTCATTGAGCATATAATCACAAAATTTAGCATTGATGGATAATCATGTAATTGTTATGTTCTAGTATTGTAATTTTTTATTTTCATGCTATGATTGTAACACGAGTATTATTTTATTTCGTTTGATGAATGTGAAATATTTTTTTTTCCAATTTATTAATATATTTGTATATATAAATATATATATAACTTAAAATTTTGATATAATTTTTTAAATTTTTATATTAAAATTTAAATGACTAAACATTAATTATATGTAATTTTTATGTAATAAAGTTGGTTTTGTTTGGTTGCTTATGAGATGATTTCTACTCGATCATGTATGTGTTTTATATTTTGTTCATAATTATTATTGTAAGGCAAATAAAGTATACATATTTAAAGATTACACCATTGATCAAATTGTTAGGATGATTAAGTAAGAGTTTGAATTAATAGAGTTTGGAGTGAAATTATAATATTTGTTTTGTTTGTGTGATCTAGATACTGTTAATTTAAATACAACCTCCGATCCGCGTATCATTTATATATCTTAATAAATGAACGGCATTTTTTGACGTATGATGGAGCAAAATTTACTATAAAAAGTCGTATGAAATGTTATACAAAAAAATAAAATATAAATGAGACTCGGTAAAGAAATAAAGTGATGATGTTTCTTGATTAGACGTCATGACTTCAAATCAATATATAATTTCCATAGAAGTATTATTAAAGAGGTGGTCTCAAAAGTCCAATGCAACCAACGTAAAAATTCTGAAGTAAGCTCACGTAAAAATATATGACCTGGTCTTTGCCATCTTAGACTTTATGAATGTTCTTAGAAAGAAACGTTTAGTTAAGACAGTCCCACAAAGCCCCTTTAGAAAACCCATGATTGATAGTTTTGTTAAGCATATACCATTCGATTTAGTATCGTAATCGAAGTCAAAAGTCGGTCCCTGTTGCATTAGGAAACCTGCATCAGATTTGAAATCAGAAAACTCACAACAACAATCAACCATAGTCGGTCTTATCAATTTGCAAGACTCTCACCGAATTCAAGAACGTCATTGTGATCATCGATTATACAAAATCATCAATATTGAGAATTCCCGATCGAAAGAAAGAAGAAAAGAGGAAAAGAAGAAATTTTTATGTGGCAGAGAATTATAAACGAAAACGTAATACCGTTGCCTCCAATGGAGTTGATTTTGTGGTTGATTTGTAAAGCACGTTTAGTAAATTTTTAGCATAAAAAATCTGGATTTATATTTTTATTAAAAATATTTAGTTAAAAAATAATTACGTATGTGTTATAGATTTAACATATGGGTTCCTGAAAATTGTAGCAAAAGCATCGCTAAAATAACAAAAGTTTGTAGCAAATGCGTCTTTTTAAAAAATACATAATTTGACATTGCGAAGCTAATGTGTCTACTTTAAAATACGTATTTTATGTATACACAATAATAACATTGGTAGAAAATGCGTCGTTTTTTAAAATACGTATTTTGACATTGCGTAGCAAATGCGTCATTGTAGCAAAAGCATCGCTAAAATAACAAAAGTTTGTAGCAAATGCGTCGTTTTAAAAAAATACGTATTTTGACATGGCAAAGCTAATGTGTATATTTTAAAATACGTATTTTATGTAAATAACATTGGTAGAAAATGCGTCGTTTTTTAAAATACGTATTTTGACATTGCGTAGCTAATGCGTCGTTGTTTTAAAAGACGTATTTTGACATTGCGTAGCTAATGCGTCGTTGTTTTAAAAGACGTATTTTGACATTGCGTAGCTAATGCGTCGTTGTTTTGAAATAAGTATGTTGACATTGCGTAGCTAATGCGTCATATTTTAAAAGACGTATTTTGATATTGCGTAGCCAATGTGTCTTTTTAAAATACGTATTTCATAATAATAATAATATTGCGTAGCAAATGCGTTGCAATACATATTTAGTTCGGAATGATTAAATTAAGGAAATTAGCATCTTCCTACATCCTTTTTTTGTCACAAATATTTCGTATATTGCGTCGCAAGTGCGTCGTAAACTATTTGCCACGGGTATTTTTCCGACAGACTATTTTTGTCGCAAATGCGTAGCAAATGCTATTTTCTTACGCATTTGCGACGGAAAAATAGGTAGCAAATTCATTTTTTTCTAGTAGTGATCAAACCATTGCCTCCAAGGGAGTTGATTTTGACACATCAGCAGTTTGTTACAATGAATTCACGTAGCGATGTATACATGAGGAGATACGGAGCCAGAGATTAGTGTTTGTTGAAATGTATTCTCTTTCCCATCCCCTTTGAATTCTCTGATTTCATAGTTTCTCATCTCCTTCTTTTGGATCCAAATTCAATAAATCACTATCAATTGCTACCAATTGGTGTTGGATTATTCTTATTAATAGCATTTAAGACATTTGGTGCTTTAAGTTTTTCCATCCTTCACAATGGCTGATGGTACTTGTCTTAAGGGTCTTGATGATGGGTTGCGAGCCTTGCAGGATTCTCATGCAAGACTCCCACTCTCAATTGCATCTGGATCAAAAAGAGCTTAAAGCAGAGGTGAGTATGATCTCGACACACTGGAAGCCCAGAAGAAGATTATGAATAAATTGCTTACTCAGATCAAGTAAGGGCAATGAGGGCAGAACTGTCGCTTCCGGTAGTGGCATTTCTATACTTGGCCGCAATAAACTAACTCCGGTCAATTTGGCTTGTTTCACCGGTTCTCGTCCAGAGCATTAGGTCGCTCAGGCAGATTGGTATTTCTCTTTCTATTCTATGCCCAAGTCCGATCAGTTAACTATTGCATTCTTTTACTTAGATGATGATGTCGCGTGTTGTTTGGTTGGTTGAGTCAAAACAACCAATGTACCTATTGGAAGGAATTTGTAAAGTCCTTATCACGATAGATTCCACATATTGTTGTACTTGATAATCAAATTAAGATGGATGTGTGCTAGTGTGATATCAACAAACATTAAACAAGTTGTGTTTGACTTCAGTCACTCATCTTCATGAATTATCTGATCCTCGAGTATCTTTCACTTTAGTCTTCCACCTCAGCTATAACCTCCTCCTAATGTATTGCTTCATAAAGGATATCACGTCTGAATCAAGATAAACCTGGTTTATCTTGATTACTTACAACTTAATATGTATTAGGCATATGACAAAGAGATCCAACTTCCATTTTAGATTTCCGAAGAACTCGATTCTTCAATCCGATGACAAGATCCTGTGATGACAAACTAGATCATTTAAAGTAATCTTCCCCCTAAGTAAGATGTAATAAGCCCATATTTTTAGAGTAAGAATACCAGACAATCTTGATTCTTCACTTAATTAACCTGTTCGATCATTGTCCCCATCCGTAAGATAAGATAATCCCACATTGTCAAGTTTCAATTCATGAACAACCTGAATCCAATGTTGTAGATATAGAATCTTGAACTTGATCAAACAACACAAAAATCCCTATTTAAGTACCAAACTTCAAATCATCTAGCATCTTCCAGATATATAGACAGAAACACTTGTTTTAAAACCTTCAAATACTAACAAGTTTATGAATCCAGATCATGTTTTCGCATTTTGCAAAGTTTTTGCAAAAATTGAAATCAGTCATAGTTTTTGTATAGATGACGAAGTTTTTGCATGAGAAAATTTTCACAAATTACGGTTACCGCTATTAAGATTTTGCATGAAAATTTTCTCATGAAAAAGTTTTCTCATGAAAAGTTTTCTCATGAAAAATTTTTCTCATGAAAAAGTTCACTCGTGGAAAAGTTCTCTCATGAAAAGTTCTCGCATGGAAGTTCTCGCATGAAAATTATCGTATGGAAGTTCTCGCATAAAAGTTCTCGCATGGAAAAGTTTTCTCATGAAAAGTTCTCTCATGTAAAAGTTTTCGGAAAATACGGTTATATTTGTAAAGTTTGTTGGGAACGGTCTGCCCAAGACACATATTGAATTGATGTGGCTAGTACGTTATGATCCAAGTCGGGTCATACCCAATAACAAGCTAGACAAACACCTACAATATTTGTTTTATGATATGATCATGTAAATAAATATTGATACTTGTAGTATTTAGAAATTGGGTTTCTAAATATTTACCCTAGTGTTATGAATAAATTATATGGATAATTTATTCTAAAGAGAGAATACTTTGTATTGTTATTCAAATGGTTGAACAAACAATACAAGTGTTTTGTCCGCATTTCTTTTGTTCATCCGCATTTTCTAATGCGGATGTGTTACTGAGGAAATGCGGATGAATGTTCCTCATCCGCATTTACTAATGCGGATGTGCATTTGGGGAAATGCTGAAGGAATTACTTCATCCGCATTTACTAATGCGGATAAGCATTTAAGGAAATGCTGATGAAACTGATCATTCGCATTTACAAATGCGGATGAGCATTTATGAAAATGCTGGAGTTACTTATCCGCATTTACAAATGTGGATGTACATTTGGGAAATGCGGATGAAGTTTCTTCTTCCGTATTTACAAATGCAGTTAGAGTTTGTTCATCCGCATTTACTAATGCGGATGAATATTAGAGAAATGCGGATGGGTTAAAGGGATAGGTCCCGCCCACTTTTCTCTCACTCTGAAATTCAATTTCATAGGACGTGCAATATATGATTGCATTCAACCACTCTCTCTGATAACTTACAACACACACAAAGATGTAATCGGTGCTACTGTAGCTTTTCTCTGATCGGTCGAGGAAAACCAAGAACAGAAACCGATTCAAGTAAAGAAAATCCTAGCAACCTGGTGTATTGTTGGAAGCTTGGGGTAGACAAGCTTGAGGTTTCCTGCTTTGGAAGCTGCCAATCAAAGATCTTCTTCCTCTGTTCCATTCGAGAGGTAGATTTCTAAACACCCTATGGTTGTTTGTAAGCATAGTTTTTCATATAACGATCCATTACGGGTTTTAACAGATATATAAATTGGTTTATATATATTAACTGTAACAAGTTTTTCATACCAATTCCGCTGCATTTTCATTTTATAGGGATAAAATGACTCTGATAAACTTTTGAAAACCCAACAGTGGTATCAGAGCCGGTTATATGGATACATGCTTCATCTGGACTGAATTCTCTGTTTTTTGCTGTTATTTACCAACAGACCGAAAATTCAGGTCTATCTTTCCCCTGTTTTTCCAGATTCTACTTTACATGCATATTGTAATCTTGAAAAATTTAATCATTTGGATGATTTAAGTTGTTTGGACAAGAATCATGATATTCAGTTTGTTTATACAATAATCGAAAATCTGTGATTCAAGGGGAAAACTCTAGGATTTTGCTTACATATTTGGATATGTATCTTGATGTTCATAACCTAGCCGAGACCTTGTGTTTAGTTGTGTTGTTATTTGTATTTGATTATTCAAAGGGTTGTAATAATTAATTGTATTTGTACTTCCTATTGGCTTTGTAATTTATTTATTTTCATTTGGTATGTAAAATAAATAGATTAGTTGCATTTCACTTTTACTAGAAAATGTATATAGGATATATAATTTTGTAAAAGAAGATGCAACAAGAATGTTTTTCGGTTTGGGCCAATTTTGTGCGCAAAGGGCTTCATGGCTCTTAATGGGATTTAAGCCCAATAACCGAAAACATATTTTGAAGGCCCAAAGGGGTTTGGTACAGATTTTAAGTCTATTTGGAAGCTCAAATCGAATGGGAGAATCACAACACAAAGTGGACACTTGAAGCATTTGGATGCGGGATCAAGTGGGAGTTCACCGACACAAGTGTTACCCTTAGGAAGGCCTTAATAACTCACTTGTTTCGGTCAACAAGTGATGTTAAATTAGTTGGCTATGGTTATGAACTTGTTGTTGTATGTGTTGCTTATATGGTTGATTTAATTTATTGTTCATGTGATATTTGGATATGCACTATTAAACAATTTCAAATCAACAACAAGCTGCAAACGGTTTTTTTGGAAATATTAACATGGGTAATAAAATGGTTTTATTAAAGGTTAATGTTTTGCAATAAAATCTGGTTTTATTAAAAGAACCTTTGAAATTGGTTTCACCTGTGTACCACGCATTTGAATGCATGCAAATGTAAGGTACAAAATGTTTTCATAACTAGAATTAATGGAAACAAAATCCCTTTTAAACAAGTTTAACACCATCCTTTTATACAACACTCGAATCACTTGGGAACTATTTGTGGGATAAAGGTCACCTAACTACATTTAGGGAACTGGTGTGTTTGAGGTGGGCTTAACATATTTGTGGGATAATGGTCACCTAACCACCTGTATGTGTAAACTCACACGTGTGTGTAAGTAGGATGACTTGGATTGGAAACCATGTGAATAGGGACACTTAAGCATGGCGTACAATGGCGTTGATGGGATTAAACATGCCGACTAAACATAAAGATGTTTAACCGATCCCATAAACTAGAAGTTGCAAAGGGTTGCAATTGTCAAAAGTTGACTACCTTGTTAATTTAAATAATAGGATAAAGGTTACCTAACCATTATTTGAATATAACGTTGGATTCTAGATTTTAATTATTAATTGTTTATGAGACATGAAAGGGTATTAATAGTTAAAATGTTATTTTATAAATACTAAAATTGAACTTTGTTTATATTGTAGTAATGGCTGCTAATAATAACAATGCTACCTCCCCGACCGTCCATAACCTATCACTGAGAACTATTCTTGAAAAGGATCATCTAAACCATAATAATTTCATGGATTGGTTTCGAAACTTGAGGATTGTTCTCAAGCAGGAAAAGAAATCATACATGTTGGACGATCCTATTCCCGATGAACCCAACATTGATGATGTTGATGCCTACAAGGATTGGGTTAAGCACACTGAGGATTCTATGCAAGTTTCATGCCTCATGTTGGGAACCATGATTCCCAAGCTTCAAAAGGATTTTGAACATCACGGGGCATACGACATGATTACCTAGCTGAAGGAAATGTTCCTTCAACAAGCGAGGGTAGAGCGCTTCGAAACGGTTCGAGCACTTCATGTATGTAGAATGGAAGAAACCCAATCTGTATCATCTTATGTGATGAAGATGAAAAGCCACATTGATCGGCTCGAAAGGCTAAATTGTCCCGTCTCAAAAGAGTTGGCGATGGATTTGATCCTCAATGGTCTAACCAAGAAGTTTGAGACTTTTATCATGAATTATAACATGAATGGATGGGACAAGAGCATTGGGGAACTTCATGCAATGCTCAAAACAGCTGAGGCAGGGATGGGTAAAAGGGTTTTACCAGTTCTCACAATCAATGAGGGTGGCAACAAGAAAATGCATCACCCCGAACCCAAGGCAAATGTTGCTAATGGCAAGGGGTACATCAAAGGAAAGGGTAAGGGAAAGAGTAAAGCGGGACCACCAAAACCGAGGCTTAAGAAGCCAAAGGTTACTAAGAGCGATCCATGCTTTGAGTGTGGTGAGATAGGACATTGGAAGAGGAATTGTCTAATCTATCTCAAGGAGTTAAGAAACAAGAGGGATGCTGGGCAGACCTCAGGTACAACTTTCATGATCCATATTGAACTTAATGTTATTTCTTCAAACACATGGGTCTTAGATACCGGATGTGGAACTCATATTTGCAATTTGTTGCAGGGGTTCAAAAGAAATAAGCATTTTAAGAAGGGGGATACTAGTCTCTATATGGGCAACGAAGCAAAGGTTGATGTCGAAGCCCAAGGAGACTATATCTTGAAGCTTCCAAGTGGTTTGGAAGTCATTTTGAAGAATGTTTTGTATGCTCCTAGTTTGACTAGGAACATAATTTATGTTTCCTTCTAAAATAATTTGGTTATGTATTAAAGTTTGTAAATGATGGTATTTGTGTATTTATGGATGATATGTTTTATTTTAAGGCTATGCCTTTTAATGGTATTTATGAATTGGTTCATGATGACTCATCCTTTAATAACTCGTTATACCAGTCTAGCACCAAGAAACTTAAAATGGGTTTAAGTGAATTATATCTTTGGCATTGTCGTCTTGGTCACATAAACAAGAATCATATTCAAACACTTCAAAAGAATGGTCTTTTGGAAGCAAATGAAGAGGGTTCATTTGATAAGTGTGAATCTTGTTTACAAGGAAAGATGACCAAGGAACCCTTTAGTGGTACTAACCAAAGGGCAAAAGACTTATTAGGAATCATACATTCGGATGTATGTGGTCCTTTTAAAACAATGACAAGGAATGGTGAAAGATATTTCATTACCTTTATCGACGATTATAGTCGTTATGGTTATGCCTACTTGTTGAGGCACAAAGATGAAGCTTTTGAAATGTTCAAAATCTTCAAGAATGAAGTAAAAAATCAACTTAACAAAACCATTAAAGTTCTTCATTCGGATAGAGGAGGTGAATACCTTAGTGATGCTTTTCAAGATCATCTTAGGAGTTGTGGGATTGTCTCACAGCTTGCTCCACCCGGAACACCACAGCATAATGGTGTGTCTGAGAGGAGAAACAGAACCCTATTGGATATGGTTTGATCTATGATGGCTAGAAGCACACTACCTCTGTCATTTTGGGGTTTCGCATTACTCTTCGCTGTCCGTATTCTGAATATGACCCCAACCAAGAAAGTGGATAAAAAAAGGGTGGAGACTGATACAGAACCCTAGCTCACTGGCTGCGCCTTCTTTGAAAGAGAAAGGCTTTTGAAATATGGCATGGAAGGGTTCCATCGTTATCATATTTAAAGGTATGGGGTTGTGAAGCTTATGTTAAGCAAAACACCCCAAACAAGTTAGAAAGCCAATCCACTAAGTGTATCTTTGTAGGATATCCCAAAGACTCGATGGGATATTACTTCTACAATCCAACAGAGCAAAAGGTATCTATTGCTCGAAAGGCTAAGTTCTTGGAAACTAAATTCCTTATGGAAGGAACTACCGATAGAACAGTGGAACTTGATGAGGATCGAGAACTACATGCCGATACACGTTTGGTTGATACTAGCAATCAACAAGAGGTTGTTGATAATGATCAAGTGGTTGATCAATACACACAAAACGTTCGCAGATCTGGTAGAACTAGCTATCCACCCGAAAGATATGTATTTTTTATGAATGGATGCTATGTAGTTGACTCGGATAAACCAACTATGTACCATGATGCAATGTCTAATTCGGATTGTGACAAGTGGCTTGAAGCCATGAATGTAGATGCAATCCATGTATGACAACCAAGTGTGGGAATTGGTTGTGCCACCGCTTAACTCCAAACCGGTTGGATGTAAGTGGGTTTTTAAGAAGAAAACTGATATGCATGGAAACTTGGATACTTATAAAGCAAGACTTGTAGCAAAAGGTTTCACTCAAACTCAAGGGGTTGATTATGATGAAACCTTCTCGCCCGTGGCAATGCTAAAGTCAATTAGGATATTATTTTCCATAGCTGCATATTATGACTGAGATTTGGCAAATGGATGTCAAAACTGCATTCCTTAATGGACATCTCGAAGAGAATGTATATATGGTTCAGCCTGAAGGTTTTGTCGATCCACAATATCCTAATAAAGTATGCAAGTTAAAGAAATCAATCTATGGATTGAAACACGGATCAAGAAGTTGGAATCAACATTTTGATGAAGAGATCAAAAGGTTTGGATTCATCAAGAACGCTGATGAAGCTTGTGTGTATAAGAAAGCTAGTGGGAGCATTATCACATTCTTAGTATTGTATGTTGATGATATATTACTGTTTGGAAATGACATTCCAACCATGGAAGGTGTTAAAACCTGGCTTGGAAGTTGTTTTTCCATCAAAGATCTTGGTGAAGCCACCTATATTTTGGGTATAAAGATCTATAGGGATAGATCAAGGCGGTTAATAGGTTTAAACCAAAGTGCATACATTGATAAAATCTTGAAAAGGTTCAAGATGGAGAACTCTAAGAAAGGTTTGGTACCTATTAAAAGAGGGACAATATTGAGTGCATCTCAATGTCCAAGCTCAAAGGATGAGCAAGAAAGGATGAAGGAAATCCTATATGCATCTGCTATAGGATCCATCATGTATGCGATGATATGCACTAGACCGGACGTGTCATGCGCTTTGAGCATGACAAGCAGATATCAGCAGAATCCAGGAAATAGCCATTGGATGGCTGTTAAGAGTATATTAAAACCTTAGGAGGACTAAGGATATGTTTCTAATATACGGATCTAGTGAAGAGGAACTCGTTGTAAAGGGTTACATGGATGCGAGTTTCCAAACTGATCGAGATGATTCTCGATCACAATCGGGGTATGTCTTTATTATGAATGAAGGGGCAGTGTCCTGGAAGAGTTCATAGCATGATGTGGTAGCATTGTCCACTACAGAATCAAAATACATCGCCGCTTCATTGGCAACACAGGAAGCTGTATGGTTGAAGAAATTCATTACCGATCTAGGGGTTGTCTCTACCATTCAAGATCCCCTAGAGATCTTTTGTGACAACGAGGGTGCGATTGCTCAAATCAAAGAACCCCGTGCACATCAAAAGACAAGGCACATTGAGCGGAGATTCAACTACATAAGGGATGAAGTTGAAAAAGGAAAGATATGTATTCGCAAAGTTCACACCGATCAAAATATTGCGGATCCACTCACGAAGCTCCTTGAAAGGCCAAAGCATGAGAGTCATACTTGTGCCTTAGGACTTCGATATTCTAGTGATTGGATTTGATCTATTTTGTATTTAAATATCAGAACAATTATTATTTTGACACACACACATATATATATATATATATATATATATATATATATATATATATATATATATATATATATGATTATGATACTATGAGTTATGTTCCATTTTAGCATGTTTAAATCCATGAATATGTTTATTATTCTAAATGTTCGTAGTCGGTCATATTTGTGGGAACAAATATGAAGTAAGACTATTATGAACTTGGATTGGTGGATATTCATGAGGTACGAATATAGAGCAAGAGGTTGCTACCAAGGTTCATAAATATTTGTGGGATACAAATATTGGACAGGCCCGCTCTCAAATTTTACTGCATGGAATTATGTAATTGATCATAAGTAAATTTGAGTAAAGGCGAATATCGTTGTATCCTCCGACCTGAGATACATATTGGGTTTCGATATTCACCAAATATTATACTTTGATCTAGTTCTTCGTTGTTCTAAAATAATGGACGGTACATAAGGCTAGTTTCAGGTGTGATACAAGGTGATTGTGAGAAGCGTATGTAGTCAAGATGGTATTTGTTCCTCTTATTCATTGAGAGTATGATGTCTAAGGCCTAATTAAGTTAAATCAATAGAGAATGATCATTCTGTGTCTCTGGATTTAACATGACATCTGTAACAAAAGGATAAATGATAGATTCACCTAAATCATTTCAAGTAAGGGAATTGAGGAAGATGATGTTATTGAATGGCACTTTGTCATGCGTATTAGGGGTAGTAAACCATTGTTAGGCGGTATTTACTGCTTGCATCAATTCTGTATGTATCTTATGCAAGTGGGAGATTGTTGGGAACGGTCTGCCCAAGACACATATTGAATTGATGTGGCTAGTACGTTATGATCCAAGTCGGGTCATACCCAATAACAAGCTAGACAAACACTTACAATATTTATTTTATGATATGATCATGTAAATAAATATTGACACTTGTAGTTTTTAGAAATTGGGTTTCTAAATATTTGCACTAGTGTTATGAATAAATTATATGGATAATTTATTCTAAAGAGATAATACTTTGTATTGTTATTCAAATGGTTAAACAAACAATACAAGTGTTTTGTCCGCATTTCTTTTGTTCATCCACATTTTCTAATGTAGATGTGTTACTGAGGAAATGCGAATGAATGTTCCTCATCCGTATTTACCAATGCGGATGTGCATTTGGGGAAATGCTGAAGGAATTACTTCATCCGCATTTACTAATGCGGATAAGCATTTAAGGAAATGCTGATGTAACTGATCATTCGCATTTACAAATGCGGATGAGCATTTATGGAAATGCTGGAGTTACTTATCCGTATTTACAAATGCGGATGTACATTTGGGAAATGAGGATGAAGTTCCTTCTTTCGCATTTACAAATGCGGTTAGAGTTTGTTCATCCGCATTTACTAATGAGGATGAATATTAGAGAAACACGGATGGGTTAAAGGGATGGGTCCCGCCCACTTTTCTCTCACTCTGAAATTCAGTTTCATAGGACATGCAATATATGATTGCATTCAACCACTCTCTCTGATAACTTACAACACACACAAAGGTGCAATCGGTGCTACTATAGCTTTTCTCTTGATCGGTCGAGGAAAACCAAGAACAGAAACCGATTCAAGTAAAGAAAATCCTAGCAACCTGGTGTATTGTTGGAAGCTTGGGGTAGACAAGCTTGAGGTTTCTTGCTTTGGAAGCTGCCGATCAAAGATCTTCTTCCTCTGTCCCATTCGAGAGGTAGATTTCTAAACACCCTATAGTTGTTTGTAAGCATGGATTTTCATATAACGATCTATTATGGGTTTTAACAGATATATAAATTGGTTTATATATATTAACTTTAATAAGTTTTTCATACCAATTCTGCTGCGTTTTCATTTTATAGGGATAAAATGACTCTGATAAACTTGTGAAAACCCAACAAAGTTCTCGCACAATGCAGTTACTCCTGTGAAAACCTCAACCAAAATCGACTTTTATGAGTTTGAATCACTGCAACGGTCTCAAATCTTCGTTTTCCACCAAAAGTCAAAGATACCAAGCGTGATAATGTTACAAAGCCGATTACACATGTGTTCACCCTTGGTTTAACCTTCTTCTCATTCGAAAGCAGACCAAACTCGATCTAAACCTTTAGATATTCAACCTCCATGTTTAAGGTCTTAAACGGATGATCGCAGAATGAAAATCCATGTATTAAGAGCAACACCTTGCTCTGATACCAAATGTAAAGTCCTCATCATGATCGATTCCATATATTGTTACACTTGATAATCAAATTAAGACGGATGTGTGCTTGTGTGATATTAACGAGGTGAGCTCCCCTCGGGTGGCCTATCACATAACTCTCTGCTTTCTCACCCTCAAATCACTTTAAAGGCTAGGTCCTTATCCTTCATCTTGGAGTTCTCGTGTGACAACTCAAATTTTTCACGCGATGAGATCTTTATCCTTCATCTTGGAGTTCTCACATCCTTGTATTTCTTGTATGATTTGAGTTTTTTCTTTTCATATTATATTATAATCTTTTAAGGCTAGGTCCTTATAGAATTTACAGCCGCATTGGTTCAATGTTTCACGGCTAAAGAGCTAGAATCACCGGAAGGACTTTTGACAAAACTCAATCTTCCTCCGTTGTTGATTATCAAAATCAATTCATGGATTTATCCAACAAATACATGGTATTACCCACTCCCTTTCTGATTAGTTGTTTTATTTTTAGACTAAGAGCCAACATTAAATGATCGATGATTATCCATCGACGGTAACGTTGGAAGATGCAATGGAGATAATCCAGAGGCATGGAAACCATCCATATTAATTTGGAACGAGGATTGGGCCAGGTTTCCAATTGGGTGCTTCTAAACCTATTCTCTCAACTCCCAAATCTCCTATTCAGCCTACCACCCATCCCCCACTATCTGTTTCTCCTAAATTTTACCCCACCTTCATTGATTTCTGACGCCTTACACCCATATAGATGGCCCTTAAGCACGCGTAAGGTCTTTTCTATCATTGTGAAGAAAAATATCCATTGTACCATGGGTGTAAATAAGTTTCCCAACTCCTTATGTATAGATGATGTTGGGTTCAACAATTGAATAAACTGAAGCTTACCAAATGATAATTAGAGCCAACTGAAGATCTCATTGTACGAGTTTAGAGACCAAGTTGATAAACAAGAGAAAACAAATACAAGACAAAGTCAACATCAAGACAAAAAGAAAAGTCAAATTAGGTCATGATGTAACAATAGTATAAATAGACCCACTTGTGTATTTTTGCAAGTGTGGTTCTTATGTGTGTGTTTCTTATGGTGTGAACCACCACCCAAGGAGAATTCCTCCTTTGGGTGTGTTTGATTCCATGATCCATCTATGATTCTCATTGTAGTTTGTTCATTAACATCAATGAAATCATAACATTAATATTATCGTTCTCTTTGTTCTTTGATTCACACATACAAACCCATCTTAATTTTGATTTCTAGATCTGAACATGATGAATCCTAAGATCCAAGCTCAATGAATCTGAAATTTTGATTTAGCAAAATGGTATCAGAGTTGTTAGTTGCTGGATTCATCTATTTTTCAGATCTGATTTCATCTTTAATGATGTCAAGAACAAGGAAGAAACAACAAAAATTAAGAACAAGGTCTCTGTTCATCGAAACCAGATCTGTTCATCAAGAAAATCAAGAAGAAATCAAAACATCTAGTCAATATGGTACAATATGAAGCTGATAAATCATTCCACAGATTATCAGTTCAAAATGTAATGCAAATGAACCGGATTCAAATCAGATACAAGAAGAAAATGAGTTCGAACATGTCGTTCATAGAAGATAATCAGCAATTCTATCGGCTCACAAGATTAGATCAATCTACTTGCTTTCGAAGATGATTCATGAATTATTCTCGCATTAACTCGAATGTGTTAAATGATTTAGATCGAAGCTCAGATTGATACATTCAGATCGAAGAATAACAAGTTCAACACAACTGGTACTCGCATTTGTTTAAGTATGAAATGCTGATGACCGTGTATACAAATGTGGATGTATCAACTTACATTGTATACTAATGCGGATCTTTATCATACAAATGTGGATGATCACCATACAAATATGGATGCTCATTCAAACAAATCCTGATGATCTATTCTTACAAGTTAACAAATGCAGATGTTATTCTAGAAATACGGATGCTTGGTACACTAATGCGGATGTTTACCATACAAATACGGATGATCACCAAACAAATACGGATGATCACCATACAAATGCCGATGGTAACTATTCAAATGCAGTTGTTTGCATACAAATGCAGATGTTGTGCAAACAAATGCTGATGCTTTGCATACAAATACGTATGCCTGGCATACAAATTTAGATGCCTTAGTGTAACAAGTGCGGATGAGTTACTCACCTAATGCGGATGAGCTAACTTCAAATGCAATTCATCCAACAACAAAAGATAATGAACAGATGATGAACACTTGACAACAACAAACAAGAACAAGACATTATCATGAATGCGGATGATTGCAACCAACTGGCACGTCCATTTTGAGCATTCAAAACAAAAGAAGAAATCAACTTTGGTCACGTAATTATTGATTTATTCAGGGATTTGTACAACTGTCAGATACTCCTTCTGAAGTACTTGGATTCATCTTCTGTGATGACTTTCTGCACCCGTGACTATCTACTGAGCAGAACAGTTAGAAGACTTTAATTAAGGGAAATGACAGTCAACTAAAGAGTGGCAATTATCAAGTTATTTTAGAGATTCAAAGAGTGGAAGTGTTTTCAAGATTGATTTATGTTCTTGATGTTGTTTATTGAAGTTCAAAGTCTCATCATATGCCTAATACATTCAAATCCTTTGAGTGTGATATGAATAATAATCCAAAAGTGATACGACCCATATCCAATACGCTAAGTATTCTCAAAGAGATTCTATCCTATGTCAAAAATATATTAGGAGAAGCTTAATCTGAGGGGGAGAACTACAGTGAACTGTGTCAGAACATCAGTGGATCAAGAAGACATGTGAAAGAGAAGATCTTCAAAGTTAGAGTTTGGCAAGCATCAATTTAGGGGGAGTATTGTTGGGTTCAACAATTGAATAAAATGAAGCTTACCAAATGATAATCAAAGCCAACTGAAGATCTCATTGTACAAGTTTAGAGACCAAGTTGATAAACAGAAGAAAACAAATACAAGACAAAGTCAACAAGACAAAGTCAACATCAAGACAAAAAGAAAAGTCAAATTAGGACATGATATAACAATAGTATAAATAGACCCACTTGTGCATTTTTGCAAGTGTGGTTCTTGTGTGTGTGTTTCTTATGGTGTGAACCACCACCTAAGGAGAATTCCTCCTTTGGATGAGTTTGATTCCATCATCCATCTATGATTCTTATTGTAATTTGTTCATCAACATCAATGAAATCATAACATTAATATTATCCTTTTCTTTGTTCTTTGATTCACACACACACACACACCCATCTTAATTTTTATTTCCAGATCTAAACATGATGAATCCTAAGATCCAAGCTCAATGAATCTAAAATTTTGATTCAGGAGATAATGATCCGGCGACAGATGTGGGATCTAGTGAAACTCAAGTTGAGGTAGTGTGAGGTTTAATTTTGGCTGATCAAGTGCTACTAGATGAGGTGAAAATACACTTGTTTGTCTCTAATAACAATTTGTTTAGTGGTTGTACTGCTTCTACCCTTCGTTTTACCGAATTTGTCAAGGGTAAATCGGTTTAGGTTTTATTATACTTTGGAAGTACCCAATGTTTTATGCAGATCCGTATGGCTTCGTATCTAAACTTGTCAATCAAAGCTAGTACTTCTTTTTCATTTGTCTTTGGTAGTGGCAAGCGTCTTCCCTATTCCAACTTGGCTAAACAAGTTCCCTTGGTCATTTAGAAATACGTAATCATTATTGCTTTCTATGTCTTACCCTTACAAGGGTGGAATATGGTCATTGGGGGGGCTTTGACACTTCGCCTGATTGTTATCGATTATGCTTCGGGATGTTTTGAGTTTGGTTATAATGGTGGTTGGGTGGTCTAGCAGGGGGATAAATTCCTAGCCAATCAACCTATTTATCTTTATCTAATCCGTCGTTCTAGGATCCAAGTGTCTGGCCTGCTGATTTACAACCCCTTTTAGCTAACTTTACTACAGTGTTTTGTCTCTTTTGGGTCTACCCCCAGCTTGTTCTTGGATCATGGTATTACCCTTCTTCCCTACTATACTTACGTTGTAGTCCTTACCAATCAGCATCCCCATTGTTTAAAAACAGGAAATTGAAAATTGGTGTTTGAGATATGTAAGGAATACACTTAAAGGCTAAGGCAACCAAAGAACAATCAAAGCGCTCTCAGCATGCATATATGAAGTACTAGGAAAGTACTTTGGAAGATTTGATATAACCCAGTGAATTATACTAAGTATCAAATCTTCCAAAGCCAAAAGACCAATTCTTCCGAAACCAAAGATGAAGTTTTCCGAAGCTTCAAAGACAAAATCTTCCGAAGCCAAGACTGATTTCTTCTGAATGCAGAGAAGGCATGTCTTCTCTGACTTGCTTTTGAAAAAAGCTGAATCACCTTTCCGCAGCCATTTCTGAAGACTTACCAACCAGCATGGTTTGGTGAAAAGTCCATACTTTTGTCAACTGTAGATTAAGGTATTGAGTCTGTAACTTTCTAACTATGTACTTTTATCCTTTTTGTAATATATTAAGATATGAGCTATGACATGTCATAGTCACTAGTCAAAAAGAGAAATCTGCATTTTTGACTCTAAATTGATTTTGTTGTCTAGATTAGTGTTTCCGGCTGGCCTTCAAAGTATGGCCGGCTGTAGGATGTACTATAAAGTATTTCAAGTACTTGTATCTTTTGAAGGAGCTTGGTAACACTTGTAAGAACTTTAGATCAATATACAACTTATCTTGTTCTTGTTCTTGACTTGTGTTCTTTGTTTCATCATAAAATCGGTTCCCTATTTGATCTGTTATGTGTTCAAACACTCTCCAAACATTGTGAAACTATTGCATTGACCACCCTTCAACGGTCCTGTAATTTTGAGATACTATGCCAAGGCATTAGTCGCCTAGGTACCAATCCCTTCTCCTTTCCATTGTTATTAGTTCGAAAAAAAAGGGACATGACAATTTTGTGTTGACTACTGAGCTCTTAGTGCACTAACCATTTGTGACTGCCTTCCTATTCCATCCATTTATGAATTGTTCGTTGAACTTTATGGTGCTATTTTTTTCTCTAAACTTGACCTACTTGGTGGTTACCAACAAATTCAACTCAAGGAAGCCGATATACTCAAATTATCCTTTGCACCCATGATGGGCATTAAAAATTCTGGGTAATGCCTTTTGGGCTTACAAATGCTCCATCCATTTTCTAGCAACTCATAAATGATATATTTCATTTCTTTTTTAATAAGTTGTCCTCGTTTTCTTCGTTGACATACTTATATATAGCTCCACTTGGACTTCTCACTTCTTTCATGTTCGCACTTTTCTCCAAACACTTCCAGATAATAAATTGATGGCCAGTCGTTTGAAATGTTTCTTTAGTCGAACCATGGTGGCTTACTTAGGTCATTTCATATCTAGTGATGGGGTGGTGGTTGACCTGACAAAAAGTGATAGTATTCAAAGATAGCCACACCATCTACTATTAAAGATGTTAGCAGCCTTTTGGGACTCGCCGGTTATTATCGGTGTTTTGTCTAGAATTACGCCATTCTAGTTGTTTGACTAATTTGTTGAAAAAGTACTATTTTGTATGGACACCTCAAGCGTCCCAAGCTATCACTACTCTTTAACAACTTTTGAGTTCCACTCACATTCTTTAACTTCGTGACTTTACTAATACTTTTACGATTGAAACGGATGCTTCCGGTACCAAATTCAGTTCTATTCAATCCCAAGATAAACATCCACCCGCTTTTTAGCCAAAAATTCAGTTTTCATATGTAGCTGGATTCAACATATTAGTCAGAGATGTTTTCTATAACCCATGCCATTTCTAAATGGTGCCAATACTTACTCTGGTGACGATTTGTTGTGTTTAGCGACCAACAGTCATTACGTAACCTTTGTGAACAGGTAATGCAACCTCCCGATCGACATAAATGACTGGGTAAGTTACTTTGGTATGATTGTGATCAGTGGCGGATTTAAAAGGCAAGTTCAGGAGTAACGTAAAAAAAATTTTACTGTACATTTACGTAAATAAAAGAAAAAGCACGATAACAAAGAAAGTTAAAGAAATACCTAATACATCTTAGAACTCTCCTCTTTGGTTTTTCATAACTTGAAAACGAGGCATTACATCCTCATTCGTTGCTTCATCAAACATTTCCCTTTCAACCGCACATACTAGAGCATTGTTCAAATATTCCTCCCTATTTGATTCTTTAAATCCGTCTTGATAAGCTTCAGTTTAGAAATCAATCTTTCAATGGAGTTGTCAATTTATTATTTTTTTTTGCATTCTTTAATGTGTACTTACCAATCTCCTGGGTTATTCTCACTAACCAACTTTAAGTTGAAAGAAAACAGCCCTCGAATGAGATTTTCTTCGATTTATCATGACCTTAATATGGTAAAGTATTTTCTAGGCAGAATCTAGCACTAATAATAGATCTTAATAATCTTTACCGATTTGCAACCTTTTCTTGTTTGCTTATTGCATTTAACTTCACATCAATGGATTGCTTTTGTTTCAAAAGATCGACACAATATTGCATCGCCTTATTTAAAATATTAAAAATTGAACATTATAAATCCTAAATTCCTAATTTCATAATCTAATAGAGTAAAAAACTAAAAATTGTTACCTTGAGGCGATGAAGGCGACAGCCGTCACGTGGGTGGCGGGCGGGCAGCAGGTGGGCGATGACAGCCCGCAGGTGAGCCCGTGAGGTGATAAAGGATTGAAAGTTGTTGCTGGGCGCTGCTGCTATTGCTTGATCTTGTATTTTTTTATTTTTATGTTTTATATTGTTTTAGGCGTATTATTATATTGGGTTGGGTAGTGGGTAATAGGTAATTGGTATTTTGGGTTTTAATATTATTAGATAACGGGTAATAAGATTTCATGTTTTTATAGAATGTATTATTTTTTAAAAACTAATAGGTTTTTTTTATAAAATTTAAAACTTTTTATGAAGTGTTAAGTTTAAATTTAGGGGTAACATAATTTTTTCTCAAGGGTAACGTAAAGCCGTAACTTTTTTTTATGTAAAACCGTAAAAGTAATATTTTTATACGTAATAAGTTGAGGGGTAGCGGAGGCTAACGCTTAACATTATATATGTCCGCCCATGATTATGATATCGTTTATCACCCGGGTAATCATAACAGTGCCGCTTATGCGGTGTCTCGAGTTTATATATTTTAACTATTTGTAGTTTCGAGTGAAGAATAACTTTCCTACCCGACTTACGCCTTGCTATCCAAACTATCCCAGAGTTACTTCACATTTTCTAGACTCTTATTTAAGATCCCACTCAATTTTCAGATTACACTTTTAACGATAACCTTTTGATTTTTCTGGCCAGGCATGCGTAAGGATGTGCAACAATTAAGTTGTTATTCATTGCCAAATTTGCAAGCAAAAGATATCTTCTAGCCATTACCAATTCCCAACTTGGTTTTTAAAAGCATTGCCTAGGACTTTATAATGGGACTTCCTAATTTTTTTTGGCAAAACGGTTATCATGGTGATGGTCGATCGACTACCTAAATATGGCCACTTCATCGGCTTACCTACTTCTTTCACTAGTTCCACCGTGGCTGAGGTATTTATTAATAAAATTATTAGGCTTCATGGGATTCCTGTTAATATTTTCACGGATAGAGATCCTCGTTTTATGCCTGAAATTTGGGTCGTGACAATGTGGTTGAGGAGTAATGTTGTAAGTAAAATGGGTCAATCTAATTCAATTATGGATCCTAATACATCAACCACATATCAGCCCCAATAGAAATGAGAAGAAGCTCGCACATCAGGAAGATTTCTTCAAAATTAAGGGAGTAGATTTTGACACATCAGTAGTTTGTTACAACGAATTCTGGCAGCAATGATAAACGGACACGTCAGGAGACTGTGGGCATGAGATTTGTGATTGGTGAATTGTATTCTCTTTCCCATCCCCTATGAATTCCTTGTTTCTCGTCTCCTTCTTTTGGATCCAAATTCAATAAAAACTTTATCAATTGTTGTTAATTAGTGTTGGATTGTTCTTATTAATAGCATTTCACACCATGATAGTTGCTAATCAAAATTTGGTGTTTCAATCGAAATAGTCATATTGTTTAACAAACATATAACATGGGATAAACCTATGATTACCGGTATGAAAGACTCCTTTTGGATTAAAACAATATAAAATAGAGTCACATGTTGATTAGTCATGGTGTAGGAGAAGTTAAGATTTTCATAAATGGCAAGTTTGGGATCATTCTTAATGTTAAGTACGTTCCAAACCTCAAGAAAAACGTTTTTCTTTTTTGCTAGGAACAGTTGATTTTATATAAAGCAAACGTTCAAGAATGAAACCATTTTCTTTGAAAACATTGATCAAATGTAAAATCAATCGAAACATGAAGTATTATGAAGAATTGGATGCCTAAACTAGTTATGAAAATCAGAGGGCAAAGTTAGAAGCATATCTTGAGGGTTATTATGATCAGAAGGAAATGAAGTAATCGATCATTATTCCTTAATGAGAACACGGGTGATAATGAGGATATAAAAGCATCTACCAAGGATTCTTTTGAAATACTCTTAGATATCTTACACATTTCTAAGTTTGTGAGAAAAATACAAACATACTTTAAGGAATGACTTCGAGAAATTGGTTAGATGGTTTTTCAATAGATAGTTAGAGAAACCAAGTAACAAAACCTTCCCATCCAAGTAGGCCCGTTCAAAAAGCTCGCAATTAACAGTTGGGTTGAAAATAACTCGTCAAATCGGCTCACTGACATTACACAAATTGTATCAATACAATTATATTCCCAAAAATATGGATGCCAGACTTGAATTATCCCGGTAGCTTCCATGTCCATGCCTGCACCTCCTCAGCTTCGCAATTACCTGCCAACTATTATACATACAAAAGTCAGCGACTCTAAATAAGTTCTAGTTTTATAATAAAAATACTTTACTTTACGTAAAACATTTCCTTTACTTTCATATGTGAGCATACATCATACATACATCTTGATAATAATCGTTTATTATCTTTCATTATCGTTCATCTATTTGTTTTCGTACTTTCATTCATTAACATCTTTCACTTTCATCTGGATCCTATCATATGCTAAACCCCAAATATTGTGCACGAAGCTGGTACTGTGCCGAGATTTATAAATAAACCCCCAAACATTGTGCATGAACCCCAAACATTATGCTTGAAGCTGGCTACGGTACCAGGGTAAAGCGACAAGGATCCCGTATCGTTTTGGTCAATCTCAAGGATTGGACCCCTGAAGTGCATTCTCATGGGCTAGCTAAGCCGTACTTCAGTTGAGCTAACGACAACATGGTCGTGCACCTCCATTCATTTTGCTTGCAAGACTTTCATTCGTTCATTACGTTCCACTTTTCATCTTTGTTATCTTTCACTTTCATTACATAATAGTTTATGTACATATACATAACATACCACGTAAAGTCATATCGTAAAGCATATCGTTTTGAAAACCGTTTAAACGTGAAAAGATAACATAGCACATAAACAACAGGTCATGCGAAAACTTCATCTCGCACGAGAACATCCCTTTCGCGCGAGAACCTACCACAGCCAAACCCTGCACATCAATTTAGTCATAGTCGAGCAAAAACTACAGGTCGCGCGAGAACTTACTGATCGCGCGAGAACATATTTATCACTCGAGAACTTACCAAATTCAAATTTCGTACCCTACCGTCTAACTTTCCACGCGAAAACTTACAGTACCCCACCTAAACATAACTTATCGCGTCTAAGGCTGTCCTAACATGCTTAACACCATAAATAACATCATCACAAGCATAAACAAGCATTTTAGTATGCATAATAGCCCTAAAACATAAAAACTTGCATAAAAAGGGGCTAGAAACTCACCTCTTAAAGTTCTAGCACCAACACGACCTTCCCGAGAGCTTTTGCCAAACAAAACTACATGTCCACATGTTACATTCACCAATAATCCATTCTTAGTACATAACAAGAGTTACTACACGAGTTACATACCTTAAACACTTCGATTCTTCACTTTCTCTCTCTACTTAGCCGCTTTGTCTCTCTACCAGCAGTACTTTTCACGTGAATATGGGGTCAAACTGGCGTTCTCAGCTATTTATACCCAGCTCAAGTTTTCGCTCAGGGTTCTCGCGCGAGAACTTTTTTTCGCGTGAGAACTTTTTCTGTCCTTCTTCCCTTGAGATTTTCGAGGCGTTACATCCGGAATCCCGGATCCTATGAAGACTTTAATTTCAGGATTCTCGGGGTCCAAGGATACTTCTTTCACACCCTGCTCCATGGATTCCATAGGATCCCTTGGAGGTTTCATTAATTGCTATAAAGCTCTTGGCTTTAAGGCGAATTTCATTGAGGAAGTGTAACAATCCTTAGCATCTTGTTTATCACTGTCGATCTTTACTACCCCCCAAGGCGTTGGTAACTTCACACACTGGTGGTAGGTGGAAGGAACAGCTTTCATTTCATGGATCTAGGGCCTGCCAAGAATCAGATTGCAACAAGAAAGGTTATCAATAACATAAAACTTTTGGATAGAATTTACTCCCTCAATATATATGGGTAGCTTGATGTCCCCTAATGTATTCTTCATCTCTCCAATGAATCCTACTAAGACTGAGGATCCTAGGATGATTTCAGATTCAGGAATGTTCGTCTTTTTGAGGACATCATGTTGAATTATGTTCACGGAGCTTCCTCCATCTACAAGGATCCTACGAACATAATGGTTAGCGATAAATAATGTAATAACCAGACTATCGTGATGAGGATCCTGGATGCAGCTCCTATCATTTTCATCGAAAGCAATGATCTTCTGTTCTTCATGGTGGAAGTCTATATAGGTCTTTTTCCATTCTCTAGCTTACTCTCTTTAGCATTTCACTTAGCTGCTAAATAAGAAGTGCCACAGATATTTGACCCTCCTAAAATAAAGTTGATTATTTGAGCATCGGGAGGAAGTGGAGCAGCCCTTTCTAGAACCTTCTCAGGATCTTGGGTCCTTGACTTTTTTCTGACCAATAGATCTTTGAAGTGTCCCTTGCTGAGGAGATAGCCTATCTCTTTTCTCAATGCAATGCATTCATCGATCACATGGCCAAAATCTTCATGGTAAGCACAACATTTTGATTTATCCTTGTATCGGGTTGCTTTTTCATTCTTTTTAGGCCATCTTACTCTTTCACCTAGATCCTGTATTGAAAGTAACAAACCAGCAACCTAAACAAAAAACGGTATTCAGATATCTTAGGATATTCTTCCTCATCCTCAGCGTACTCGACTGCATGGACATTTTGATTGTCAGGCCTTGAATATGGCTTTGATTTTTTGAACGAGGATCCTTGTCTCTTCTTACAGTAATCCTGTTTAGAAGAACCACTGAGTCGATCCTGGATCCTTTTGTCATCTTCAAGCCTGATGAATCTTAAATCCCTTGTCCTAACTTCATCAAGGTTCCTGCATGGGGTCATAACAAGGTCATCATAAAATGGTGAATCTTTTTGCAAACCCATTTTGAAGGCTTCCACGGCTCTTGCCACATCTAGGTTTTGGAACTTCCAAAGCTTCTCTTCCGAACTTGGATACATAATCCCTAAGGGAATCAGCATGAACTTGTACGACTCTATATAAATCACTGGTTTGTCGTTCAAATGTTCTACTACAAGAAAACTGATGTTAAATAGATTGGCCAAATGTGAGAAAGAAGTAATAGAGTAAGGAGGCAAACTCAGTAGCCATTTGCGTGCAAATCCTGTAAGCGTGGATCCAGAACCTTTGCTTAAGCAGGCCTCTTTGAGCCTATCTGGAATAGGGTTAGTCTTTATCCTTTCTTTATATTTAGCCACATGCTCTTCTGGATTGGTAGAACCATCATACAATTTCATGTTGGGAGTTTGAAAATGCTTTGGGATCTCCACATCATATATGGGAGGAGCAAACCTTGACACCTTATGACTACCAACTGGTATCTCAGGTATAGGTCTAACTACACTAGGAACACTGGATATCATATCCTTGAGCTTCTGCAATTCTCTGGCCATAGCCGGAGTAATACCTACATCTTGCATTGAGTATTGATTAGTACCCATAGATATGTTATTGAATTTGTTACCTCTCTGATGGAAGGACTCCATCCTGCAATAGTATCCAGAAGTTGGAATTTGAGCAGTGATAGTCGGTCCAGTCATAGTATCAGTCTGCATAGGAATGAAGTCATCATCATGTGCTTCAGACGTCTTAGACCATGGGATGCCTGAGGATTATTGATCCTTATATAAAGATGATCCAATAGGATTATGCATAGAGGATTCTAGATTCTGGGATGAGGATCCTGGATTCTGCATCGAGGGTCCTGGATGAGCGAAGGATCCTTGAGGAAAGTAAGATGAGACTGGCAGAGTCTGGGTTGAGGATCCATGTTGAGACATCCCAACTGATCCTTGCTGAAACACTGAGGTTGGAGGACGACTTGAGGATCCTGAGACCTGTTGAGATTCAGATATTGGAGTAGAGAAATCAAGTAGCTTTTTCTTAAGAGGACTTGGTTCCTTTGCTGGCCTTTTTGCTTTCTTGATCTCCTCGATCTCATGAAGGATCCTTTGGTTGGTCTTGTTTTGCTGATCCACATTGCTCTTCATCTGCGAACACAAAACAGAAATATCATTGTTAGTATTTGTTACCGTAGAGGTAGTAGCAGCGGAATTCTTGGATCTTTGATAAACAACATTCTGCTTCTTTTGAGTTAGATCCATGGATTTCCCCGATCCAATAGGCGGTGGAGGAATTGGCATTGATGAAGATGCTGGCATGGCCAATGAAACAGATTTTGGTTAAGAAACCATTGAGAAAGCAAATAGGGAATGAAAGGTGATGAATATAAGAGGAAATGAATTATGGATAAAGCACCTTTCGCCCCACGATGGGCGCCAAATTGTTTTGGTCAAAAATTGACAATAACCAAAGTAGTTAATGTGAGGTTAGATGCTTTAAGATTAATGAAGATAATAAATGAAAAATCACAAGAACACAAGGATTGGTTACGAGGAAAAAAGCCCTTGATCTCTAGGAGATCGCCGACATAAAAACCCCGAGTGGTGACAAATGTTCACCACTAGCTATAATAATGAAAAAGAAGATTACAACTCGAGAACTATGGCAATGTTTATGATAATTGTGTGTGATTGCAGAGAATGAGAGTAAGAGAGATGAACGAGTGCGTATGAATATGTGTATGTGATTGCCATAGCCTTATTTTATGTTAAACAAGAATAACTAAAATTCCTATTTCTAAGAGATTTTCTCTGAATGTCCACTTGCCGAGTAATCAGCTAATTATGGTAGTCCACATTCAAAATAAAGTTGAAATATTCCTCTACACGTTACCTGCAATTAATTAACAAAAAATAATCAAGAGAACAATTGTTAGTTATAAAAATGTACCCTCGGGATCCTTAACCCTTCCGAGACCAAGGATATCCTATCCAGGCAGCCAGGATACTCCGTCTTTATTAAGAAAATATCCACACTTAACAGGTATGTACTGGTAGAAGGCAAACAAACAAACATAGTCAGCTTCGATCGCGAAATCACTATCACTATTACTTATGAAATTAGACTAGCTATCTATTGCTATACACTTGCTTATGTTTTACGAATGTTATTATGATTAATTACAAACTCTTGAACTCACCAACTATTCTGTTGACACTTTAGTATGTTCTTCCAAGGTTATTATTAACAGCTGCATATAGGAGCACTCATGAGAACGTTTATCTCTTACATTGGGCTTAGATATTTACTCTTAAATATGTGGTTTGGGCATGTGTTTTGTGCATTTACATTTAAATATTTTGGGATTGGAATATTTACTAAACGCTTCCACAATGTTTTAAAATTTCAAACTCTGAGGTTTAATTTAAAGTTTCATATAAATTCAATCGGAGTAACTAATGACTTAGATCCTGTTTTGTTCATACGCCACACGGTAAATCCCCGCATGTGAATTTTGAGGGTGTCACATGATAAATAGATCGAACATGACTGTTTCTTTACATGAGCAGCAGGGAAGTTCAGGTTCGAAACGCTTATAAAAATTGTAACACCCCGAATTTTATTAAAATGGAAACAAAAAGAAAAGTATCTAGAAAGAAAAGAATATGGACACAAGTAGAAGGGGGAAAAGTGTAAAAAGTACAAAAATCCATTATTTTAATATAAATGGGAGTATGGCCGCTCACTTAATGCAAACCTGCTTTTTGCTCTCGGCTGAAGAAGAAAAGAGAAGAAGAACTCTCAGTTTTTTTTGAGAGAAAAAGGAAGAAGAAGCTGCAAAAGGTAAGTCTCTTAAGTATATGTTCGGTTTTAACCGAATTCACAAGTTTTGACCGAAGTTCTTGATGTTTTAGTGCTTGTGTTCGGGAATTTTGGGTTGAATTTGCCGGTGGAAGTGTCTAGTTCGAAGATTTGCTTCAAGGTGAGTTTCTAGAACCCCTCTTTTACTGATTTTTAACTTCTTGGGGCTATTATGCATAACGAATAAATGTTTTAAAGAGTTAACCGAATGTTTCTGCATTTTGTTCGAATGATGTTCTATGATTTAAGTTTTGATGTTGTTTTGGTGGTTAGAATTGTTGTTAGTATGTTTTAAGGGGCTTAGTATTTTAGATCTGTGTTTAGGGAGTGTTAGAAAGGTTTTGGGTGTTTATGGCAGTTTGGAAATTTTTAGAAAGTTCCCATGCGCCCAACTTATCTCATGCGCCTAACTGTCCTCATGCGCCCAAGGTCATGCGCCTAAATAGTAGCCATGCGCCCAGAAGGTTGTCCAGGCGGCCAAGTGTTGGCCATGCGCCTGAATAGTAGTTCATGCGCCCAGAATAAGGGTTGATGCGCCTAAGTGTTGGGCATGCGCCTAAATAGTTCCCATGCGCCCAGAGTTGCTCATGCACCTAAGTGTTGATGTGCCTAAGCAGGGTTCATGTGCCTGTATAGTAGAAATGCACCTGAGCAGGGCTCATGCGCCTGCATAGTTGTAATGCGCCTGCATAGTTGTAATGCGCCCAGATTGTTTTACTTAGAGAATTTTATGCTCATGCGCCTGGAATGTTCAAATGTGCTTCATTTTAACCTTAGGGTTTTCTAAGGGTTTTAAGAGGGAGATGTTTGAGATAGGTCCCGTTGTGATGTGATGGTTTACGCTTGATGTATGCATGATGATGTGATGAGGTTTGTGTGTGTGTGTGTGATGTGTTATCTTTCTTCGTTAACGGTTTTCAAAATGTATATATTATATTATATTATACGTTATGTTTGATGCTATGACTTTACGTGGTATGATGTATGAATATGAATACGTAAAGTATTATGTAACGAAGTGAAAGATAATGACAATGAAAAGTGGAAAGTAATGAAAGAATGAAAGTCTTGCAAGCAAATTGAATGGAGGTGCACGTCCATGTTGTCGTTAGCTCAACTATGTGCGGTTTAGCTAACCTGAAGGATGCACACAGGGAGTCTAATAATGACTCATATGGGGGTCTAATCCTTGTGGTTGACCCGAATGATGTCGTGATGCTTGCCCTGGTACTGTGTCGGTCTTCGAACATGAGTCGGGGGCTTGTTTACAGGCCCCGACACAGTATCAGCTTTGGGGCATGAGTTGGGGGTGTTGCAAATAGAGACAAGATCCTTGTCGCGTACCCTGGTACTGTGTCGGTCTTCGGACATGAGTTGGGGCTTTGTTTACAGGCCCCGGCATAGTATCAGTCTTTGGACATGAGTCGGGGGTATTGCATGAGACGGGATCTGATTAATGGTAAAAGATGTAATGAACGAACGAATGAACGATGACGAAGATAATAAATATTATCAATGTGTACGTATAATGTGTGATTGCGTACGATTGTGAAGGTTATGATTTGACGAAATTAAAGTATTTTATTTACAAAACTAGAACTCACTCAGCGTTGCTGACTTTTTGTATGCATGATAGTTGGCAGGTATATTGTTGATGCTGAGGAGTTACAGGCATGGATGCATAAGCTATTGAGAACGTTTTGAGGATGGCATCCATATTTTGACATGTTATTGTATTTTAAAATGTAGAAAAATGACGTAATGTACTGAACTGACATGTTTTTAGTTAGTAATGAAAGTTTTTAAATTCCGCTGCAAAAGTAATATATGTTTTTGAAATGTTTTTATGCAATGATGGTCCAGCTGTAAGTGTCCCAGGAACGGGGTCTTATAAGTTGGTATCAGAGCTAAAGTTTAAGAGAATTGGGTAAATATTTTCAAAAAAAAAAACCTAAACTTAAACTGAGAATGGGACGAAAGAAAAGGGATGCCAGTCCTAGTAGCTACGTGCCTGCAGGTAAAAGTTTTATGTAAGGGTTTTATGTAAGTTAAATGTTAACCGGTACTATGTGCGCATGTTATGTGGCTTGTGTGCTTTTGTGTAGATTTAGATAGTGATGTAGTCAGGATAGGAAATGCTTGGCAAATGAAGAGTAAAGTAAGTGGCTAATCACAACTGGCCACTGTGATTAGGGACTTACTATACTTGACATAACTCGAGCTATTACCTTGATTGACCGTGTTGGTGTTTGAATCTTGTAGTGTTCTAGATGGCTGGTGGTAGGCTTTCTGAGGTTTCCCGAGGTGGAGTGCGTGGTGGACGTGGTGTTAGGCCGCGTGTCGTAAGGAGCAGGGCCAAGACTACTGAGATGGCTCCTGAAGAGCCAGAGCTTCGTCACCAGGATGGTGAAGATGAGAGTGCCAACCTGAGGGCCTCAATGAAGGAGGCAGTGGTTGAGGAGGTTCATCAGGTCATACAGACAATTTGCTGTCTGTAGTGACTGAAGTTAATCGTGCTATGAAGGATGACGAGAAGAAGGAGAAGGAGGAGAGGAGGAGAACCACATGACAAGGAGGTGAAGCTGGACATTCTGGGGATATGGAGCAACCCAATGCTGACATGGTTGTCTCCAGTGATGATGAGGAGGAGGAGGAAGCTGTGTCGGAGACTGTGAAGGGATGCAGCGATGGAGCATTCCAAAGGTGTAGGCCCCCTATGTTTGATGGAAATGGGGGTGCTGTTGTTGCATAACATTGGGTGAGGGAGATGGAGGCGGTACTTGACATTAGCGAGTGCCATGAGGATCAAAAGGTGAAGTTTGCTACCCACTCATTTGTGGACTCGGCCTTGTGCTGGTGGGGGGTACCAGGGCAGTCAGGAGTATGAGGTGGAAGGAGCTGAAGAGGTTGGAAATTGAAGAGTTTTTCCCTCATAGAAAGCTTGACAAGGTCGAGAGGGAGTTCCTGCAGCTAGAGGCGGGAACAATGACTCACCAGGAGTACACCACAAAGTTCAACGAGATGGCAAGGCTGGTGCCAGATCAGGTGACGCCTGTGTCACTAAAGATCAAAAGGTATATTCAAGGTCTGCCAGCAGATATCCGCAGACATCTGATCGCTGCCCGGCCATGTAAGTTTAGGTTGGTGGTTGACCTAGCGGGGAGGCTGTATGACAAGCGAGAGGCGGTGGCTACAATGGATGAAGAGGAGGAGCGAGGTTATGATAAGAGTGGGAACGGAAGGCGGGATAATGATGATGATGAATTTGTTGCTGGAGGTAAGACGATGAGGTTCGATGATCGGATGAGGATAACTGAGAGGGAAGAGGTATGCAAGAAGTGTGGTAGAGGCCATGTGGGGGAGTGTAGGTGGGGATTGAACGTCTGTATCCAGTGTGGGAAGGAGGGCCACAGGGCGAGGGATTTCCACATGGCTAAATGTTATGACTATGGCGAGACTGGACTCATGAGCAGAGACTGTAAGAAGTCGAGGGCAGGAAGCGCTGGTGCGAGGAAGGAGAACAAAGGATAAAGGTCAGAGCATCTGCCCTGACCGGGATGAGGCTTAAGCGGGCTTCGATATGACGTCAGGTACATTTCTGGAAATTTAAATTTGTGCATTTATGCTTTGATTGTGGTGCTAGTAGTAGTTTCATTCCTGCTGCCTTTTGTGGTAAGTTGCACACTAGGAGTAGAATGATCGATGAGCCCTTTGATGTAGAAATTTCTACTGGTAAGTCCACTAGGATACTTGATGCCCATGAGGATTGCGCGATAGAATTGAGAGAGCGTGTGTCTCCTGATTGACTGTTCAGGACGAACTTAGGTGGATAGGCGTACACCTTCGGATGAATTGGCTAGTAGCCTATGAGACAAAACACCGAGTGTCGCAGGAAGATGGTTTAATCTACCACGCCCGACAAGAGTTCGGTGCCGACCTACGGCGATGGAGTAATGATGAAGGCCTCGTCGTGGAGAGGGGGATCATCCGATTCAGAGAAACAAGGAAAGCTAATAACGAGTTATATAGTGCCATTCTGAATTGTTGCTCAGGTAAGAGAAGTGGCATGTTGACTGGAGCTACCCTACGTGTTAAGTGGAAGTCATCCGACGTTCCATGTATCTCGTCTAAGAAAGTGCTCAATCGATGAGGATATGATCGTGCCACTAGAGAATACTGAGATGGACAAAGGATTCTACTACGAGAAGCAACTGGTGGCCGTTTATGATAGAAAGAAGAGAAGGGCTAAGGAGAATTGTGGTTCCACTTGTGCGAGTACAGTGGAGCCCAGAAGGGGACTAAGCCCACGTATAAGATCAAGGACGAGGTGATACAGCATAACCCGTAACTGTTCGAGAAGCGACAGGTTTCAGGGAAGAAACCTATATAAGGGGGGTGGAGTTGTAACACCCCAAATTTTATTAAAAAGGAAACAAAAAGAAAAGTATCTAGAAAGAAAAGAATATGGACACAAGTAGAAGGGGGAAAAGTGTAAAAAGTACAAAAATCCATTATTTTAATATAAACGGGAGTACGGCCGCCCACTTAAAGCAAACCTGCTTTTTGCTCTTGGCTGAAGAAGAAAAGAGAAGAAGAACTCTCGGTTTTTTGAAAGAAAAAGGAAGAAGAAGCTGCAAAAGGTAAGTCTCTTAAGTATGTGTTTGGTTTTAACTGAAATCACAAGCTTTGACCGAAGTTCTTGATGTTTTAGTGCTTATGTTTGGGAATTTGGGGTTGAATTTGCCGGTGGAAGTGTCTAGTTCGAATATTTGCTTCAAGGTGAGTTTCTAGAACCCATCTTTTACTGATTTTCAACTTCTTAGGGCTATTATGCATACCGAATAAACGTTTTAAAGAGTTAACCGAATGTTTCTGCATTTTGTTCGAATGATGTTCTGTGATTTAAGTTTTGATGTTGTTTTGGTGGTTAGAATTGTTGTTAGTATGTTTTAAGGGCCTTAGTATGTTAGATCTGTGTTTGGGGAGTGTTAGAAAGGTTTCGGGTGTTTATGGCAGTTTAGAAATTTTCAGAAAGTTCCCATGCACCCAACTTATCTCATGCGCCTAAATAGTAGCCATGCGCCCAGAAGGTTGTCCAGGCGGCCAAGTGTTGGCCATGCGCCTGAACAGTAGTTCATGCTCCCAGAATAATGGTTGATGCGCCTAAGTGTTGGTAATACGCCTAAATAGTGCCCATGCGCCCAGAGTTGCTCATGCGCCTAAGTGTTGATGCGCCTAAGTAGGGCTCATGCGCCTGTATAATGGAAATGCGCCAGAGCAGGGCTCATACGCCTGCATAGTTGTAATGCGCCCAGACTGTTTTACTTAGGGAATTTTATGCTCATGCGCCTGAAATGTTCAAATATGCTTCATTTTGGACTTAGGGTTTTCTAAGGGTTTTAAGAGGGAGATGTTTGAGATAGGTCCTGTTGTGATGTGATGGTTTATGCTTGATGTATGCATGATGATGTGATGAGGTTTGTGTGTGTGTGTGTGATGTGTTATCTTTCTTCGTTAACGGTTTTCAAAACGTATGTATTATGTTATATTATATGTATGATGTTATGACTTTACGTGGTATGATGTATGAATGTGCATACGTAAAGTATTATGTAACGAAATGAAAGATAACGATAATGAAAAGTGGAAAGTAATGATAGAATAAAAGTCTTGCAAGCAAATTGAATGGAGGTGCACGACCATGTTATCGTTAGCTCAACTGTGTGCGGTTTAGCTAACCCGAAGGATGCACACAGGGAGTCTAATAATGACTCGTATGGGGGTCTAATCCTTGAGGTTGACCCGAATGATGTCGTGATGCTCGCCCCGGTACTGTGTCGGTCTTCGGACATGAGTTGGGGGTTTGTTTACAGGCCCCGGCACAGTATCAGCTTTGGGGCATGAGTCGGGGGTGTTGCAAACAGAGACGGGATCCTTGTCGTGTACCCCGGTACTGTGTCAGTCTTCGGACATGTGTCGGGGGTTTGTTTACAGGCCCTGGCACAGTATCAGTCTTCGGACATGAGTCGGGGGTATTGCATGAGACATGATCTGATTAAAGGTAAAGGATGTAATGAACGAACGAATGAACAATGATGAAGATAATAAATATTATCAATGTGTATGTATAATGCGTGATTGCATACGATTGTGAAGGTTATGATTTGACGAAAGTAAAGCATTTTATTTACAAAACTAGAACTCATTCAGCGTCACTGACTTTTTGTATGCATGATAGTTGGCAGGTATACCGTTGATGCTGAGGAGTTGCAGGCATGGATGCATAAGCTATTGGGAGCGTTTTGAGGATGGCATCCATATTTTGACATGTTATTGTATTTTAAAATGTAAACAAATGACGTAATGTACTGAACTGACATGTTTTTAATTACTAATGAAAGTTTTCAAATTCCGCTACAAAAGCAATATATGTTTTTGAAATGTTTTTATGCAATGACGGTCTAGCTGTAAGTGTCCTGGGAACGGGGCCTTACAAAAATTTTGAGATGAGCAACAAGCAACATGTAATCGAAGAAGTAGCGAAAGGAATTTAAGCTCAAGCCTTTGAAAAAGAGAGAGAGGAAGAGACGAAGAAAATGAGGACGAAAGAAATAAAAAGTAAGTAAGTAGGAAAGAATGAATGAGGAAAAATGTATGGAAGAAAGAAAGAAAGAATGAAAGAAGAAAGGAAATAAGAAAGAAAAAATCAAGGAAAAAGATGCAATAAAGAAAAAGAGATACAAAGAGAAGGAAAGCATGTTAAGCAAGCAAGAAAGCTAGAAGATTAAAAAAATAATATGGCATAGGGAAAAGAGCAAGAGAAACACAGTCAGTTTGAAAATTAAGAGGGAATGTTGGATTTAATCATGAAACAAGTTAGTTAGAAGGATGAAGAGGTAAATTAAAATAAAGCTAAGCGTTCAATTTGAATTAGGGAAAGATTTTGGTAAAATTCGACAACTACATTCTAGAGGTGTTTAGGAGATATTTAAGTCTTCTATTACTTGTTTAAGTTAAGTTTGTTTATTTTTATTGAGATGACAGTTTAAGTTAGTATTTGATTTGGATTAGAGTTAATTTTTATATTTTTGTAGCTGTGTAAGTCATAGAAAGTAGGAGTATGAGTCATATTATGATTTGATTTTATTTATTTTTATATAAGGGTGTTTGGTTGATGTTTTTAGAGATGTAGATTTCTGATTTATATTAAAAAAGAGTTGAAAGTCAGTTTGTTCAAAATCTCTTGTTCATCATTTAGTTAATCTTATTTTTGTAAATGATCTGGGCCAATAATTGCCTAGCAGGCTGTTGATTGAGTTTGAAGGCAACAATAATAACATTTTGAACATATCAAACTCAAGCAACATGTGATCAAGTGGTTGTTCTTGGTTTTCTAGATAAACAAATTGAACATGTTTGGTTTTGTATGTGGGTAGCAAGGAAGTTTAGGTTTGAAAAGCTTATCAAAATTTGGAGGTGAGCAGGCAAGAAACAAGTAATTGAAGAAGCAACGAAAGCAAGTTGGGTTCAAGCCTTGAAAGAGCAAGAGAGGAACAAAGTGAGAAAGAAAGAAATCAAAATTAAATAAACAGGTAATAAATAAAAAAGAAGGAAAAAGTAAGGAAGAAAGGAAGAAAGAAGATAGAAAAAAAAAGTAAAGAACAAAGAATGAGGCATAGGGAAAGGAGAAAAAGTAGCACAACGAGTTTCTAGATTAAGAGGGAATGTTGGACTTAATCCTAAAATGAGTTATTTAGAAGGATGAAGGGGTACGTTGAAATAAACTTGAAAGTTCCATATGAATTGAGGCAAGATTTTTGTAGATTTTGATAGCTGTAAATCTAGAGGTCTTTAAGAGATATTTAAGCCATCTATTAGTTGTTTAAGTTAAGTATGTTTTATGTTTATTCAGATAATAGTTTCAGTTAGTATTTGATTAGGATTCGGATTCTTCTTTTCTATGTTTAAGTAGTTGTGTAAGCCATAGAAAGTAGGAGTATGAGTGATAGTATGATATGATTTTATTTAGTATTAATAGGGTTGTTTGGTTGATGCTTTTAGAGATGTAGATTTATGATTTATATTAATAAAAGAGTAAAACTTCAGTTTGTTAAAAATCCCTTGTTCAACTACTAGTTTTTCTTATTTTTATGTGTGATCTGGGCCAACAATTGGTATTAAATTCTACCTGGTTGTTGATTGAGTTTGAAGGTCACAACAACCACATTTCAAAGATAGTAAAATATTGATAATTTTTATTGATGTGGTGTGCATTGCATTATGGCCACGTGTGGAAATCTGGCTCTTAGTCATTAGCCATGTGTCATAACCTGACTCTTCTTCATCTCATACATATAATTGAACTACAATTTTCTTATTCAAGTCATTATGAACCACATCCATTTGAGGATACAGCCCTCATCCTTGCCTACCTGCAATGCGGCCCGTGTCGCTTTATTGATGCAGCCTGCATCAGCCTTAATCTGAAATTTTATTTTCATTTATTTTTTAGAAAATTTGAGGTTATTACATCCTCTCCACCTTAATAAAAATTTCACCATCAAGATTTACTAGAACAGTTATGGGCATTTATTCTTCTTTTTAGATTCTAATTCCCATATATATTCAGGTCAACACCGTGTACTCTATTCATTTTTTCCTTTAATTCAAGTTGATATGCTACCGATACAACTCTTTTCATTATTTTGAAGGGTCCAACAAAATACGAACTCAGTTTCCCTTTCATTCAAAATCTTACTACATCTTTCCATGGTGATACTTTAAGCAATACCCTATCACCGATATTAAATTCCAACAGTTCACGTCTTCGGTCTGCATAGTTCTTCCAATGACTTTGCGCTATCTTTAATTGTTCTCTTATTTGTGAAACTTTATGAGTCATTTATTGGACTATATTAGGCCCAGACATTTGACTTTCTCCAACTTTAGACTAGCATAAAGGTGTTAGAAATTTTCTGCCATGCAGGACTTCAAATGGTAAAGCTTGAATACTTGTATGATATCTATTGTCATAAGAGAAATCCAGTGGAAATTGGTCATCCTATGAACTTATAAAAGCTATTAGGCATGCCCGTATCATATCTTTCAACATCTGAATTGTTCATTTGCTTTTCCAATCTGTTTGAGGATGATAGGCAGTGCTAAGGTTCAATCAAGTTCCTAATGCTTTTTGGAGCTTTTCTAGAATCGAGCATAAAACAATGTATCTAATCCAATATATAGTGGCTCACCATGTAATGTTACAATCTCGTTCATGTGTAACTGTGCTAGCTTATCTATGCTATATTTTTTTTCATAGGAAGGAAATTAGCAGACTTAGTAAGTATATCAATATAACCCAAATAGTATCAATCTCATGACTTTTTCAAGGAAGTTTAGTAATGAAGTGCATAGTTATCATTTCTCATTTCCATATGGGTAACTCTAGTTTTAGCATACATGAAGGTCTTTAGTGTTCTGCCTTAAGTTGAGAGCATACAAGACATTTTACTAAATAGAAAGCAATGCTTTTTTTTCATACCTATCCAACAATAGTTAGGATTAAGGTCTTTGTACATTTTGTCACTTCCCGGTGCATTGTGTACTTGTAATTTATGAGATTCTTCTAATATTCTTTCTCAAAGATTATCAATAATTGGCACCCAAATTCTTTTGTTCTATCTATATAATTTTTCTTCCCCTTTAACTAATTGATCATCACCCCTTTCATTACTTCTTTATTTTTTATTTCTTGTAAACCTATTTCTTGAGCATGAATACTTTTTGACTCTTAGATTATCTTTGTGCTTAAGGGATCAGTTGTCACATTAGGTTTTTCATCATGATAACAAAATTCACAATCATAATCACTCAGGATTTCCTTCCATCTTCTCTGTGTAATGTTAAGATCTTTCTGTTCAAAGATATATTTAAAACTTGTATGGTCAATATAAACTGTGAACTTAACTCCATAGATATTGTGCCTTCATAACTTTTGATAAAATATAATGGCACCTAACTCTAAACCATGAGTTGCCTATTTCTTCTCATGTGCATTTAATTGAGGAGACTCATAAGCAATAACTTTATTTCTTTGAATTAACACACATCCCAAACCGATATGTGACGCGTCACAATAAAAAAGTCCTAAGTACCATTTGGTAAAGTTAATATAGGTTTACTAGTCAACTTTTCCTTCAAAGTCTTAAAAGCTTCACCTTTTCTTGATCCCCATTCGCACTTCATAGATTTAAGGGTCAACGATGTGAGAGGAACAACAATTTAAGAGAAATTTTGAATAAACTAACAATAATATCCTACTAAACAAGAAAACTTTGTACATTATATGGAGATTTTGAAATTTCCCATTTGGAGATAGCTTCAATCTTTGAAGGATCTATTTGAATACCATTTTCATTTATGACATGCCTAGGAAATTGTACTTCTCTAAGCTAAAATTCTTATTTTGATAATTTACCATACAACTTTTCATTTTTTAATAATTAAATAATAATTCTAAGAGGATATGATGTTCATCTTGATTCTTAGAATATATGGGAATATTATCAATTAACACAAATAAATAACTTATCCAGATATGTTCTATAAGTAATATTCATCATATCCATAAAAATTATAGGGACATTAGTGAGTCCAAAATGAATAATAGTGAACTCATAATGTTTGTTCCTGGTTCTAAAAGTAGTGTTAGGAATATCTTCTTTTTAAATATTGAGTTGATGGTAACCAGATTGAAAAACTAACACACTCCTTGAAGTTGATCAAATAAATCATTTATTCTTAGAAGTGGATACCGATTCTTAGAGGTTACTTTGTTCAACTCTTGGTTAATGCACATATGCATAGATCTATCTAATTTGTAACAAAAATAATTGGAGCCCCCAAGGTGAAGAACTAGGCCATATGAATCCTTTTTATAAAAATTTATCAAGTTTTTGCTTCAACTTTTCAACTTTGTCAGTGCTGATCTATATGGATCTCTAGCTATAAGTGTTATACCAATTACTAGATTAATTCTAAATTAAACATCACGATTAGGTGGGATTCTAGGTAATGCATCCGGAAAGACATCAACAAATTCTGCTAGAATAGGTGCATCTTCGATTTTCATTTTCCACTTATCATTCGATATAAAAATAAGATATGCCAAGCATCCATTCCTTAGATATTTATTTAAATTTTTTATTAAGATGGTTCCAACATGTTTAATTTGCTTATCACCTTTAATGATTATCTTTTCTTTGTTCGGTGCATAGAGTTCAATTGTTTTCTGATTACATAAAATACGGGCTTGGATTAAGGCTAACCAATCCATATCTAATACAATGTTGAAACCAGGGAAGTTTATTCATAAAAGTTTCACAGGAATAGCGTGTAAGGCCCCGTTCCCGGGACGCTTACAGCTGGACCGTCATCGCATAAAATATTCAAAATAAACATTTCTTTTGCAGCAGAATTTAAAAACTTTCATTTATAATTAAAACATATCATTACATTACATAAATCATTTACATATATGATTACAACATCATATCAAAATGTGGATGCCAGACTCAAAAAGTTCCCAATAGCATATGCATCCATGCCTACAACTCCTCAGCATCAACAAAATATCTGCCAACTATCACGCATACAAAAAGTCAGCGACGCTGAGTGAGTTCTAGTTTTATAAATAAAATATTTTACTTTCGTTAAAACATAACCTTCGTAATCGTATGCGATCACACATCATACGTACACATTGATAATATTATTATTATCTTCATCACTGTTCAATTCGTATATTTCGTACTTTTATCATTATCTTTCACTTCAATCTGGATCCTGTCTCATGCAATACGCCCGACTCATGTCCGAAGACCGATACTGTGCCGGGGCATGTAAGCAAACCCCCGCGTCATGTCCTAAGACTGACACAGTACCGGGGTACGCGACAAGGACCCCGTCTCTGTTTGCAACACCGCCGACTCATGTCCGAAGATGGGTGCTGTGCCGGGGTCTGTAAACAAACCCCGGCGTCATGTCTGAAGACCGACACAGCACCGGGGCAAGAATCAAGACATCACTCGGGTCAATCTCTTGGATTAAACCCCTTACGAGTCTGTTGTGAAACATAGTCACTCACCTCAACCTAGCATACAAGTCTTTTGTGACAACATAGTCACTCACCTCAACCTTGGCTAACGAGTCTTTTGTGACAACACAGTCACTCACCTCAGTCTTGATTGCAAGACTATTATTACATTCCACTTTTCATTATTATTGTGTTTCACTTCGTTATATAATACTTTACGATCATCAAACATCAAACCACGTAAAGCCATACATCATACATAACGTATAATAAAACATAATACATACGTTTTGAAAACCATTTAATGAAGAAAGACAACACACCACACACACAACATAAACCATAACACAACATCATGCATAATCCTTATGCCCCCACATCCCAACGGGAACTATCTCAAACATCACCTCTTAAAGCCCCTAAGAAAGCTCTAAGTCTAAAACTAGGCACAACATAACATTCTGGGCGCATCAGCAGAAAATTCTAAATATAAAAGCTCCTGGGCGCATGGGAACTATTTGGGTGCATGAGCCCTGTTCAGGCGTTCCAACACTTGGCCACAGAAACAATTCTGGGCACATGAGCACTATTTGGGTGCACCACCTGTACTTAGGCATTTGGGCACATTTCTTGGCGTATGACACTATTTGGGCGCACCACCTGGACGCATGAGGACCCTTGGGCGCATGAGCAACACTTAGGCTCATGGCCACCTTTTTGGGCGCATGAAGGGTACTGTTTGGGTGCTTGGGATCTTTCTAAAGTGTCTAAACTGCCAAAAATCATCTGAAAGGCATTCTAATACTACCCAAGCACAGATCTAGCATACTAAGGGCATCTAAACATTCTAGCAACAATTCTAACCACTAAACCACAACCAAACACACAACCACAACAGATACGGTTAAACAACAACAAGCATAACATTCAGTTAACTTTCAAAAACATTTACCCGGTATGCATAACAGCCGCTAAAGCTTTAAAATCTATAAAAGAGGGGTCTAGAAACTCACCTGAAGCAGATCTTCAAACTAGGTACTTCCACCTGTGATTTCAGCTTCAAATTCTCGAGAACAACTTCTAAAACATCAAGAACTTTGGTTTAGGACTTAAAACCCAACTGAAACCAAACTCGTGTTCAGGAGAACTCACCTTAGCAGCTTTTTCTTCCTCTTTCTCCAAAAACCCGCAAGCTTTCACCCTTTTTCTGCTTTGGCCGATGGCCAAAAGCAGATCTCTGCTTTCAAAGAGGTGGTCATACCTCTTATATTATTAAAATAATAGAGTTTGTCGCTTTTGCAGTTTTCCCCCTTCAACTTGTGCCCAATATCTTTTCTTTCTAGATACTTCCTTTTTTGTTTTCTTTTAAATAAAATTTTAGGGTGTTACAAGTCCACCCCCCTTATATAGGTTTCGTGTTGCCTCTCGAACAGTTACGGGTAACGCTGTCTCACCTCTTCCTTGACCTTACATGTAGGCTTAGTCCCCTTCTGGGCTCCATTGTACTCGCACAGGTGGAACCATCCTTTGACTTATCCCTTCTTTCATTTCTATCAGAAATGACCCTCAGTTGCTCCACGTAGTTGAATCCTTCATCCATCTCGGTATTCTCAAGTGGCACGATCACATCCTCATCGATTGAGCACTTTCTTAGACGAGACACGTGAAATGTCGGATAACTTCACTTAACACGTCGAGCCAGTTGACATGCCACTTCTCTTACCTGAGCAACAATTCAGATTAGTCCTTTACACCTCAGTATTAGCTTCCCTTGCTTTCTAAATCAAGTGATCTCCTTTCCCAAGACAAGACCTTCATTGTTACTCCACCGCCATAGATCGGCACCGAACTCCTTTCGGGCGTGATTGCTCAAACCTCCTTCTTGCAACACTCGGGTGTTTACCTCATAGGCTTCTAGCCAATCCTTCAGAAGGTGCACGTCTATCCATCCATGTCTGTCCTGAACAGTCTAGCAGGAAACACACGCTCTCTCAATTCTATCACGCAATCTTCTAGGACATCCAGTAACCTAGTAGACTTACCAATAGCAGTTTCTACATCGAAGGACGCATTGATCTTCCTACTCCTAACATGCAACTTATCACAGAAGGCAGCAGGAATGAAACCACTACTAGCACCACAAATCAAGCACAAGGAACAAATTTAAATTTACTAGAAATGTACCTGACATCACGTCTAAACCTGCTCTGGCCTCCTTCTGGTCGTAGCGAATGCTCTGACCTTCATCCTATGCCATCCTTCCTTGCACCGGAGCTCTGTGCTCTCGACTTCTTGTAGTTTCTGCTCATATGTCCAGTCTCTCCGCAGTCGTAACATCTAGCCATGTGACAATCCCTCGCCCTATGGCCCTCTCTTCCACACTGGAAACAGACGCTTGATCCCCATCTGCACTCCCTCGCGTGCCCTCTACCACACTTCTTACATACCTCTTCCCTCTCAGTCATCCTCTTCTGATCATCGAACCTCATCGTCTTACCTCCAGCCATAAATTCACCATCATCATTATCCCGCCTTCCACTCCTCCTCCTCATCCATCATCGCCATTGCCTCTCGCTCGTCATACAGCCTCCCCGCCAAGTCAACCACTGACCTAAACGTCCTTGGCTGGGTAGCGATCAGATGTCTACGGATATCTGCTAGCAGACCTTGAATATACCTTTTGATCTTTCATGACACAGGCGTCACCTGATCTGGCACCAGCCTTTCCATCTTATTGAACTTTGTGGTGTACTGTTGGTGAGTCATCATTCCCGCCTCTAGCTGCAGGAACTCCCTCTCAACTTTGTCAAGCTCTCTATGAGGGCAAAACTCCTTGATTACCAACCTCTTCAGCTCCTTCCACCTCATCCTCTCGATTTCCCTGGTGCCCTCAGCCTGAACAATATTGTCCCACCAGTACAAGGCTGATTCCACAAATGAGTGGGTAGCAAACTTCACCTTCTAATCCTCGCGACACTCGCTAATCTCAAGTACCGCTTCCATTTCTCTCACCCAACATTGTGCAGCAGCTGCACTCCCATTTCCATCAAACGTAGGGGGCCTACACCTTTGGAATGCTCCATAGCTGCATCCCTTCGCAGTGTCCTGCACAGCTTCCTCATCCTCCTTATCATCACTGGAGACAACCATGTCAGTCTCAGGTTGCTCCCTCCCCCTTCGACCTCCTTCCTCGCCTCCTCGTCTAGAGGTCTTTCTTTTCTTACTCTTTTTCTTCTCATCCTCCTTCATAGCTCTAATGACCTCGGTCACTACAGTCGGCAGAATCGTCTGCATGACCTGTTGGACTTCCTCTGCTACTGCCTCTTTCTTTGAGGCTCTCTGATTGGCACTCCCTTCCTTACCCTCCTGGTGACGAAGCACTGGCTCATCAGGAGCCGTCTCAGCGGTCTTAGCTCTGCTCCTCGTGACACGCGGTCTAACATCACGTCCACCATGACCTTCACAACGCGAAGCCTCAGAAGACCTACTGCTAGCCATCTAGAACACTACAAGATTCAAACACTAACACAGTCAATCAAGGTAATAGCTCAAGATATGTCAAGTATAGTAAGTCCCTAATCATAGTGGCCAGTTGTGTTTTGCCACTTACTTTACTCTTCATTTCCCAAGCATTTCCTATCCTGACTAAATCAGTATCTAAATCTACACAAAAGCACACAAGCCACATAACATGTGCATATAATACCGGTAAACATTAAGTTACATAAAACCCTTTTACATAAAACTTTTACATAAAACTTTTACATAAAACTTTTACCTAAAACATTTAGTTGCAGGCATATAGCTACTAGGGCTAGCATCCCTTTCCTTTCATCCCATTCTCAGTTTAAGATTAGGTTTTTGAAAACATTTACCCAATTCCCTTAAACTTTAGCTCTGATACCAACTTGTAAGGCCCCGTTCTCGGGACGCTTACAGCTGGACCGTCATCGCATAAAATATTCAAAATAAACATTTCTTTTGTAGCGGAATTTAAAAACTTTCATTTATAATTAAAACATATCATTACATTATATAAATTGTTTACATATATGATTACAACATCATATCAAAATGTGGATGCCAGACTCAAAACGTTCCCAGTAGCGTATGCATCCATGCCTGCAACTCCTCAGCATCAACAAAATACCTGCCAACTATCATGCAGACAAAAAGTCAGCGACGCTGAGTGAGTTCTAGTTTTATAAATAAAATACTTTACTTTCGTTAAAACATAACCTTCCTAATCGTATGCGATCACACATCATACGTACACATTGATAATATTATTATTATCTTCATCACTGTTCAATTCGTACATTTCGTACTTTTATCATTCTTTTTCACTTCAATCTGGATCCTGTCTTATGCAATACCCCCGACTCATGTTCGAAGACCGATACTATGCCGGGGACTATAAACAAACCCCCGTGTCATGTCCGAAGACTGACATAGTATCGTGGTACGCGACAAGGACCCTGTCTCTGTTTGCAACACCCCCGACTCATGTCCGAAGACGGGTACTGTGCCGGGGTCTGTAAACAAACCCCCGCGTCATGTTCGAAGACCGACACAGCACCGGGGCAAGCATCAAGATATCACTCGGGTCAATCTCTTGGATTAAACCCCTTAAAAGTCTGTTGTGACACACAGTCACTCACTTCAGCCTGGCACACAAGTCTTTTGTGACAACATAGTCACTCACCTCAACCTTGGCTAACGAGTCTTTTGTGACAACACAGTCACTCACCTCAGTCTTGCTTGCAAGACTATTATTATGTTCCACATTTCATTATTATTGTCTTTCACTTCGTTATATAATACTTTACGATCATCAAACATCAAACCACGTAAAGCCATACATCATACATAACGTATAATAAAACATAATACATACGTTTTGAAAACCTTTTAACGAAGAAAGACAACACACCACACACACAACATAAACCACAACACAACATCATGCATAAGCCGCCACATCCCAACGGGACCTATCTCAAACATCACCTCTTAAAGCCCCTAAGAAAGCCCTAAGTCTAAAACTAGGCACAACATAACATTCTGGGTGCATCAGCAGAAAATTCTAAGTATAAAAGCTCCTGGGCGCATGAGCCCTGTTCAGGCGTTCCAGCACTATTTTGGCACACCACCTGTACTTAGGCATTTGGGCACATTTCCTGGGTGCATGACACTATTTGGGCGCACCACCTGGATGCATGAGGACCCTTGGGCGCATGAGCAACACTTAGGCTCATGGGGTCTTTTTGAAGTGTCTAATCTGCCAAAAATCATCCAAAAGGCATTCTAACACTACCCAAGCACAAATCTAGCATACTAAGGGCATCTAAACATTCTAGCAACAATTCTAACCACTAAACCACAACTAAACACACAACCACAACAGATACGGTCGAACAACAACAAGCATAACATTCGGTTAACTTTCAAAAATGTTTACCCGGTATGCATACAGCCCCTAAAGCTTTAAAATCTGAAAAAGAGGGGTCTAGAAACTCACCTGAAGCAGATCTTCAAACCAGGTACTTCCACCTGCGATTTCAGCTTCAAATTCCCGAGAACAACTTCTAAAACATCAAGAACTTCGGTTTAGGACTTAAAACCCAACTGAAACCGAACTCGTGTTCAGGAGAACTCACCTTAGCAGCTTCTTCTTCCTTTTTCTCCAAAAACCCGCAAGCTTTCACCCTTTTTCTACTTTGGCCGAAGGCCAAAAGCAGATCTCTGCTTTTAAAGAGGTGGCCATACCTCTTATATTATTAAAATAATAGAGTTTGTGCACTTTTGCACTTTGCCCCCTTCAACTTGTGCCCAATATCTTTTCTTTTTAGATACTTCCTTTTTTGTTTTCTTTTAAAAAAAATTTCGGGGTGTTACATAGCGTGACTAGCTAGAATGATTCTACCATTATCTAATGATTTTATGATTGTAACAATATCACCGTTCATTGTTTTAACTTCATATGGTTTGTCTAATCTTGCTGAAGGCTCATTCAATAGTTTACATAATAGAAATCTATGAAACTTTAATTTTGTCACATCCTCAAATTCCACGTGCGGGGTTTTACTACGAGGCGTGTGAACATACCAGGATCTAAGTTATTAGTTACTCAAATTGACACTGTATGAAAACATTAAAAACTAAACTAGAGTTTAAAACTTTAAAACTGTGCGGAAGCATTTTGTAAATACGTCAAACCCAAAGTAATGAAATGTAAAATGCACAAACAAGCGCCAAACCATTAATTAAAACAAAATGTATATTAAATCCAAAATGCAAAACAATGTTTGTTCCAATGCATGCTGACACGTGAGTGCTCCTAGGCACTGCTGCTAAACTCGACCTAAGAATAGCATACTAAAAGAGTCAACACAACGGTTGGTGAGTTCAAGAGTTTGCGTTTAACATAATCAGTAGCAGTTGTAAAACATAAGGAGTGCATTGAAATAGATAGCTGGTCTATATTCATATGTAATAACTATAGTGATTTCGCGATCGAAGCTGACTGAGTTTTGATTGTTTGCCTCCCGTCACGACATATCAGGTCATGATGATGTTTGTGTTAGGACAATATTGCACCCGTTTGACCTCGAGTTGCATGGGTGGGGCTTGTCAGACCTACTAGCACTACCCAAAATTTCCCGCTATTTACCATTATTAACGATTCGAAAGTGTGAGGGCTTTCAAGGTATAACACACTATGTTACATTATACCCAAAAAGAGAGTGTTTAAAAGTGGGGCATGAACTCACTTTGTGCGCCAACAAATAGAATAATGCAAATCTATGGTGCATCAAAGGTTACCTAGAACACGAGAGTACATAAGTATGTGTAACCAGAAAGTTTAACAACCCAAAGTTCTCAATAAACACGTTGACCCAAGGGTTTTGGAAAACAAAGACTCATTGGATCTAGTTGACCCATTTGACCCGTTGGTGACATGTTAATTGAAATCTTGTTTGATCAAGTATGGCAACTCATTACACATGATTATCATACAAGTTATTCATGTATGCCAAATCATCAATCTTAAGTTCTATCAAGATCATCATACCAACATAGATTATCATACAACACATATGAATCTACATCAACCACCATGCTCAACACAAATATAATTACATCACAACTAATAGATCATACATTGAGTTTAATCATTCACTACATGCCATGTGAAGCCACTGACGACTTCACACCCTAAACCCTACCAATCCTACTAAGTAGGGGCCTCAGATTCGCACACGTGTATGACAATCATTATCACATTACTCAACAAGATTCATACCAACTAACATACCCAACAATGATTTATTATAATTCCAAACATGGTTTCATGATCTCTTAATATTACCAGCATCATGTAGCATTCCATAAGAACCTAAATTTCCCAAGTAATGCATCAAGCGTCCATACAACTCAATTAACACATTCCACCACATTAGACATCATCAACAAGCATTCTAACATGATCCTAACATCATGAACATGTCTAATTCATAATATCCAACGATCTTCATGAATAAAGTTTCCCTTTCGGGAAAGTGGCACCCAAAATCAATCTAACATCCAATTCATTTACAAATTCATCAACTTTATACCTAATCAAGTTCATAACAATCATCTAAACATGACAAACATCATCCATTCATCATAATTCCCAAATATCTTACATAAAAGTTTCTACTTATAGCAAGGTATAAACAACACATCAATTCCATGAATTTGTAGCATAATCCACCTAAACTAACATCAATGCAGTACAACTTACGTCATTCTATCATCAAACAACATCGATTTCGAGTTTAATCATGTTAATTGAACTAGGGTTCTTCATGAATCCAAAACTATGAAAAAATAATTCAAAACCTAACCTTTAATCGCGTAGAAACCAAGAATTATGCTTGCTAAAACCTTGAAATGTTCAATTGATGCCAAAATCGACTTGTTCTAGGTGTTCAAGCTTGAATTCGCAAAGAATGGGGTGTGTGTGGGTGGTTCAAGGCCGCAAAAGGGATGGGGACTAGGGTTGGGATTTTTTTTAAACTTAACTTAATTAGAATTTACCATTTAAACCCTCTTTAATCACCTTTTGCAAAAGTTAATCTTTTTAGCACTTTTTAACAATTTTAACCACAAAATACAAGCATTATTAATCAACAAAAATAACCATATATATATATATATATATATATATATATATATATATATATATATATATATATATATATATATTCAACTAACTACAAAACACATAAAATAAATATAACACGTTGTCACGTTATCAGGTAAAATTCACAAATAATATTTAAAATTTATGAATCGCATAACCATAAATTAATAATCAATATTATTAATTAAATTATTACTTGTTTCACAAGGTAAATTATCATTAAGTCATCAACATCCAATGACAACTTGTGTGTGCTCACGACACGTGTATGCAAGACCTAATGGAAGTAAAGAGTTTGGTAACGGAAAATTACTGGATGTCACACTATCCCCATGTTGAAAGAATTTTCATCCCAAAAATTGTGTTACATGGTTGGGTTACATCACTGGTCTACTGCATTGACACAAGGAAATCGGGTGAGTTTCAGGTGAGTTGTCACATCATCCCCATGTTGAAAGAAATTTTGTCCCGAAATTTAATCATTACCTTCATCAGTTGTCATCGCTGTTTCAAACAAATGAGGATACTTGGGCTTCATCTGATCCTCACATTCCCACGTGAACTTCGGTCCACGTTTAGAGTTCCAGCGAACATTTACAATAGGGATCTTGCTCTGCTTCAAGGTCTTGACCTCTCGGTCCATCACCTCAACTGGTTCTTTGACGAACCGTAATTGTTCATCTACTTGTACTACCTCGAGAGGTACGACCAACGTCTCATCAGATAAGCACTTCTTCAAATTTGAGACGTGAAAAACATCATGAATTCCACTCAACAAGTCAGGTAGCCCTAATCGGTACGCCACTGGGCTGATTCTTTCCAAAATCTCGAACAGTCCAACGTATCGCGGATTAAGCTTACCTCTTTTGCCAAATCGGATCACAACTTTCCATGGTGAGACCTTCAACAAAACTTTGTCTCCAATCTGAAACTCTAATGGTCTCCTTCGCTTATCAGCCTAGCTCTTTTTTTGGTCTCGTGCTACAGCCATACGAATTTGTATCTGTACAATCTTCTCGGTAGTTTCATGCACCAATTTGGGGCCAGTCAATTGACTATCACCAACTTCTACCTAACAAACTGGTGATCTACACTTTTGCCATACAATGCCTCAAATGGTGCCGCTTTAATACCGGTATGATAGCTATTATTGTAAGAAAATTCCACCAAAGATAGATGGACTTCCCAATTGTTTCCAAAATCTATCACACAGGCTCGCAACATGTCTTCTAGAGTTTGAATAGTGCGCTCGCTCTGTCCGTCAGTCTGAGGATGGTAAGCAGTACTCATGTCTAAGTGTGTACCTAAATATTTATGCAATGATTGCTAGAAATGGGAGGTAAAATGAGCGTCGCGATCCGAAATGATCGAAATAGGTACACCGTGTCTAGATACTTCTTCCTTCAGGTAGATCCGGGTTAGCTTATCCATTTTGCCTGTTCCTTTGATTGCCAGGAATTGAGCAAACTTAGTTAATCGATCCACAATCACCCATATCATGTCACAATTGCAAGGAGTCCTGGGTAATTTGGTAATAAAGTCCATGGAAATCTACTCCCACTTCCACCAAAGGAATCTCAGGCTGTTGCAGTAATCCAGACAGCTTCTGATACTCAACTTTCACCTTAGAGCAGGTTAAACACTTGCTCACATAGGTAGCTATGTGTCACGGAGTGATTTATTCGACTCTCGTGCGGCACTTAGAATCCTTCTAAGTTCAGCCTTTGTGACCCAAACGAAGTAACAATTCAAGTTACGATGCGGAAGCGTTTGCAAGCTCGTAATACAAATGACTTTGTATTGCTTACAAGGTAGTTAACAAGTGTGCTTTACAAGTGCTTTACACTAGACTTGTATGGATTTTGGGTGCTTACAAATGAGAGTGATCATCCATATTTATACTACTCTTATGGATCTAGATCATTCTTGATCTAGATCCTTCTATGTCAAGATATTTACATAATGTGTTCTAGATCTTTCTATCAAAATATCCAGCTATCTAGATCTTTTTAAGGTCATTCAAGAATGATCTAGATCCTTCAACTTTGTATTTCTTGATCCAAATTTATTTGGGTTGTTCTGGGGTCTTCTGAACAGCCCTAGACGCCTCTAAATGTTTACGGAAACTTCCGGAATCCGAGATACATGACCTGATTTTAGGCAGGTCGTGACATTCTCCCCCACCTAAACCCACGACATCCTCGTCGTGTTTCTTGGGTTCCCCCGGCTGGTTCTTGCGAGTTGCAATACGGATAACATTTTCCCTTTGTGGCTGGTGCTTGACTCCAGCATTACAGTGTGCACTTGATCGCCCTTGACGATGTACAAGGTGTTCAGAAAAGTTACTGGAACGGCTTTTGCTTTTCTGAAAAAGTCCATCCCAAGCACGATCTTGTAATCGCCCAATGGTGCTATCGAGAAATCGAGCTTACCTTGCCATGTCCCGATCTTAGTCTTGATAGCCCATGACATTCCTTCGATCGGTTTTGTGTCACCATTGGCATTTTTAAGAAATCCATCACGTGTGGAGATTCTTACACCAAGTCTTTTAGCTTCTTCACGTGTGATAAAGTTATGACTTGCTCCGGTATCGACCAGTACCTTTGCAAGTCGTCCATTCACTTCTATGTTCACAAACCGAAGTCCTTTTGTCTCCATGTTCGTGATGTTGCCCTGTCTCTCTGTGGGCCGCGACTTAGCCAACTTTAACGGCTTCCCTTCATGTGCCGTTAACGTGTTTAGAACTTGTAGTTGCATTGCCCCGAGATGAACCTCCTTGTCTTCGTGGGATGCATCATCATTCCTCACCACCATGGCTTGTAAACTTTGTTTCTTCGGGCAATCCCGAGCATTATGCGGTCCGTCGCATATGAAGCAAAATTTTGGAGTGCGCTTTTCGTTGTCGTATCGGGGTGGTTTCCTTGGTTCCACCCTCCGATCATAATTGGGCTTAACTCCCCTGCCTTTCTCCTCATCACATTCCTCATTCATGGGCCTATATGGTCGTTTTTCTTTAAGATCGATCAAGCTTTCAGCTATTGCAATTGCTGAAGCAAGATCTTGAACATTTCTTCGCTCTAGTTCTATCTTGGCCCATGATTGCAAACCATCGAGGAAGTAGAAGAGGGAGTCTTTATCCGATAAGTCCGAGATCTCAAGGACAAGTGTTGTAAACTCTTTGACATAGTCCTTGATGGTCTCAGTTTGTTTGAGCTTACGAAGTCGACTTCTCGCTTCGTGTTTAGCATTTACCGGATAAAATTGTCGTTTTGAGTTCTTGAACAAATTCAGTCCAAGTTTTGATTGTACACGTACCTTGTTCGATATCCATGCTTCGACGTCTCCACCATAACGCTGCCGTATCTTTCAAATACATCGTTGCTGTCTTTATCTTGGTGGCGTCATCGAAGAGTTGTACCCCTCCTAGGTACTGCTCCATTTCCCAGATAAAGTTATCAACCGCTCGAGCTTCTCGTTTGCCCATAAATGGTGATGGTTTGGGAATTTCAACTCTTGGTGTCAGGTTCACAACGTTCCCTCCTGTTGTGATCATGGCTTTGTTGCAATCGTTTATTTTGGCTTTCATGCCAAGTAGGCTGCAATGCATGTCATTAGATAGATCATCCATCTCTTTTCGTAACTTAGTCGTAGCGTCTCCAATTGCATCTTTGATCATCAGTTTTACTTCATCTCGAAGTAATTCCATAGCAGCCTTGAGTCCTTCTCGGAGCTCATTAAAGTCTTCTTCTAATACGTCCAATCATTGGAGACAAATGTCGACCTGAGATCCTGTTTCGACAAGGCCTGCCTCCAGGTCATTAACTCGTTTTTCCAAGGTACGATCCTTGGACATACCTCGTTCCTTCTTTGACCCCTTTTGGGATTCATCTCGACCTCGTTTATCTTCAACAGCTGCATTTGTGCTAGTTTCGGTTGCCATCCCAAATGAACCGACCTGGCTCTGATACCACTTGTCACGGAGTGATTTATTCAACTCTCGTGCGGCACTTAGAATCCTTCTAAGTTCAGCCTTTGTGACCCAAACGAAGTAACAATTCAAGTTACGATGCGGAAGCGTTTGCAAGCTCGTAATACAAATGACTTTGTATTGCTTACAAGGTAGTTAACAAGTGTGCTTTACAAGTGCTTTACACTAGACTTGTATGGATTTTGGGTGCTTACAAATGAGAGTGATCAGCCCTATTTATACTACTCATATGGATCTAGATCATTCTTGATCTAGATCCTTCTATGTCAAGATATTTACATAATGTGTTCTAGATCTTTCTATCAAAATATCCAGCTATCTAGATCTTTTTAAGGTCATTCAAGAATGATCTAGATCCTTCAACTTTGTATTTCTTGATCCAAATTTATTTGGGTTGTTCTGGGGTCTTCTGAACAGCCCTAGACGCCTCTAAATGTTTACAGAAACTTCCGAAATCCGAGATACATGACCTGATTTTAGGCAGGTCGTGACATATGTCTGCCTTCATATTAGGCCACCAATAGTGCGCCTTCAAGTCATGATACATCTTGTAAAAACCAAGATGTATAGAGTACTTAGACTTTTGTGCCTCACTCATAACCAAGTCTCTTAGATTTCCATAAGAAGGTACCCAAGGTCTATCCATGAAGTAACGAATTTCATCAGCTTTCACCTCAAATTGTTTGTCCATCCCACGTAATGATTCGGATTCAACATTTTTTGCTTTCAAAGCTTCTGTCTGAGCTTCCTTGATTTGTTCAGGTAAGTGAGTGCTAATAGTAAGCTGTAAAGCTCGCACTCGTCGGGGTTTAGCAGTTTCCTTTCTGCTTAAGGCGTCAGCAACCACATTTGCCTTTCCTGGGTGGTATTTAATAACACAATCATAATCATTTAAAAATTCTACCCAACATCGCTGCCTCATATTCAGTTCTTTTTCCTCAAAGATATGTTGAAGACTCTTGTGATCGGTGTAAATAGTGCATTTGGTACCATACAAGTAATGTCTCCAGATCTTCAAGGCCAAAACCACTGCACCCAGTTCCAAATCATGGGTGGTGTAGTTCTTCTCGTGCACCTTCAGTTGTATCGAGGCATAGGCTATGACCTTATCACGTTGCATCAAGACACAATCAAGTCCTTGGATAGAAGCATCACAGTAAACCATGAAGTCATCACTTCCTTCTGGTGATGCTAATATCGCGCGCTACAAAGCTTCTGTTTCAACAACTGGAAGGCTGTTTCTTGACTCTCGCCCCATTTAAACGTGGTACCTTTATGTATCAAAGCAGTGAGAGGTTGAGTGATTTTTTAAAATCCCTCAATGAGCCGTTGATAGTATCCTGCCAGTCCCAAAAATTGTTGTATCTCACTAGGCGTTTTGGAAACTAACCAATTCTTTATTGCCTTAACTTTTGCGGGATCTACATGGATTCCCTTTTTATTAACAATATGACCCAGAAATTGCACCTCTCTTATCCAGACGTCACACTTAGAAAATTTAGCATACAATTGTTCCCTTTTCAATAGTTCTAAGATTAAACATAAATGCTCCTCGTGTTCCTCTTTGGTCTTAGAATAGATCAATATATCATCGATGAACACGATAACAAACTGGTTGAGGTAGGGTTTGCACACTCAGTTCATGAGGTCCATGAATACTGCAGGTGCATTACTCAACCCAAATGGCATGACCAAGAATTCATAATGACCTTAACGAGTTCTGAATGCTGTCTTCAAGATGTCTTCCTCTCGAACTCTCAATTGATGATAACCGGACCTCAAATCAATCTTGGAATAATAACTGGATCCCTGAAGTTGATCGAACAGGTCATCAATACGAGGTAGAGGATACCGATTCTTGACCGTGAATTTGTTTAACTCTCTGTAATCAATACACGTCCTAAATGTGCCATCTTTTTTCTTAACAAAAAGAACATGGGCTCCCCAAGGCGATGAGCTTGGTCGGATAAATCCTTTATCCAACAGCTCTTGAAGCTATGCTAATAACTCCTGCAGCTCGTTAGGTGCCAATCGATACGGTGCTCTCGCAATTGGAGCTGCTCTAGGAGTCAACAAGATCTGGAATTCCAATTGACGATGAGCTGCTCCGGGAGTCAACTCGATCTGGAAAATCACAGACTACCAGAATGTCTTCAACTTTCTTCACTTCCTGCTGTTTATCCGTCACCAGGGCCAATATGGTCAAACAACCTTTGCGTGACAATTTCTGCGCTTTCATATATGGTATGATGCCTATCACTGCACCACTACTCTCACCCTTGACCGAAAAAATTTCTCCACCAATCGGGATACGTATAATCTTCTCACGACATATGACTTCCGCTTGCTTCTCGGAAAGCCAATCCATTCCAACGACTACATCAAAACTCCCAAGTGTAACCGAAATAAGATCAATGTCGAAAGTGTGTCCGGCCAGTTCTATCTTACAACCCTTAAGGATGTGTGTAACGTGAATTTGCTTACCGTCACCTAATTCTACAGTATACTGGGATTCCAAGGTAGAAATCATATCATTTAAAAGACTACTAAACTTAGTAGAAATAAAGCTCTTATTGGCTCTAGTATCAAATATTACAGTAGCATATTGACAATTAACAGGTAATTTACCAGTAACAGTAGTAGGATCATTTAGAGACTCACATGAACTAATGACAAAGGCTCTCCCCTTGGCTCGACCATTGTTACTACCATTGTTATCACCATTACCAGGGTTGTTATTGTTTTTTCCATTTCTCCCAGCACCATTGCCATTCTTCCTTAATTGAGGGCAGTTCCTCTTGTAATGCCTTTCCTTCCCGCATTCGAAGCAACCCTTAGGTGTTACTTGTGGTTGTTATGGCTTTTTCATCAACTCGCCACGGCAGTCCTTTGCTACGTGCCCTAGTTTCCCACATCTCTGACACTTGAAGTTATCACATCTGCCGGTGTGATGGTAGTTGCGTCGATTACATTTAGGGTACTTCCCCACGTATCCTCCTTGTCTTGGTGCTGATGAAGATCCCTGGTTGAAACTCCGATTGTTATCAAATTTCTTTTGCTGTAGCTGCTAAGGTTGACTGTTTGATGAGGAACCTTTATTACTAGTGTTTTCCCACGTGCGCTTGTTATCAGGTACGCTAGCCACCGCGCCCCGTTTGGGTAGCTTTCCTTGTTCAACCGCCTGGTCGGCCAGCCTGTGGGCTAACCGAATAACCTGTTGTATGGTGGTAGGGTTAGAGGCTATCACCATACTCTGGATTTTAGAAACTAAACCACGTAAATACAGCTCGATCCTCTTGTGCATCTCGGTCACCATCCCCGGGCACAAGGTTTCCAACTCATGAGATCTCGTAGTGTAGGACTCAATCTCGAATCCCTCCATCTTAACTGCTAGAACTCAGCCTCCAACTTCTAGACTTCATTCGGTTCTTCCTCCAGATATCCTTCTGGCTCCTACACAGGTACTTCCTTGGGTTCTGCGGCAATATGCATCGCGGCGAACTGGGCTTCCAAGTCACCAAGTCTTACCCCATAGTCGTGGATAGTGTCATCCCTAGCATCCGAGCGGTGAATCGCCTAAGCCATACTATCAGTTAAGGAGCACTGATAGTCATAACACTTCGATTGAAGCTCCTTCACTTCTGTCCGCCATCATCTTAGTCTTACGTAGCTCACATCATAGAGCGCTGACCACCTCATTAAACTCATTAGTGCATCGTTTCTTTGTGTCTAAAGCAGCAACTAAAGCCGCAATCACCTGCTGGCTAGAATGTTGTATCGAATGAAGGACAGGTGCAGGTAACTCAAAAGTAGACCTAGTCCTCGGTCTAGTAGGCGGGGGTTTAGGAATACGCTCCCTATAAAGCATACGGTTTACATTGTTAGGATAGTAACTCCAATCCCACGAAGCATCGTGTTCAGGTAGTGCAAATGGTTGATCCCATTCTATCTCCTCGGGTACAGGAGGAGGAGGAGGTGATTCAGAACGTGCAAGCCTCTTACCTAAAGCCAGTGAAGATAATGCCATGCTACAGTGCACATGATGTGTATGCCAATGAGTATATAGTAATGGGTAAGTAAGCAATAACTAACAAATTGTGCAATTATAGACTAGTGTGTATGCAACCTAGTTCCCTATAACCAATGGTTCTGATACAAATCTGTCACACCCTCAAATTCCGCATGCGGGGTTTTACCGCGAGGCATGTGAACATACCAGGATCTAAGTCATTAGTTACTCAAAATGACACTATTTGAAAACATTTAAAACTAAACCAGAGTTTAAAACTTTAAAACTGTGCGGAAGCGTTTTGTAAATACGTCAAACCCAAAGTAATGAAATGTAAAATGCGTAAACACGCGCCAAACCATTATTTAAAACAAAATGTATATTAAATCCCAAATGTAAAACAAAGTTTATCCCAATGCATGCTGACACGTGAGTGCTCCTAGGCGCTGCTGCTAACCTCGAGCTGAGAATAGCATACTAAAAGAGTCAACACAATGGTTTGTGAGGTCAAGAGTTTACGTTTAACATAATCAGTAATAGTTGTAAAACATAAGGAGTGTATTGAAATAGATAGCTGGTCTATATTCATAAGTAATAACCACAGTGATTTCGCGATTTAGCTGACTATGTTTCGTTTGTTTGCCTCCCGTCATGACATACCAGGTCGTGACGATGTTTGTGTTAGGACAATATGGCACCCGTTTGACCTCGAGTCACATGGGTGGGGCTTGTCAGACCCAGTAGTACTACCCAATATTTCCCGCTAGTTACTATTATTAACGATCCGAAATTGTGAGGGCTTTCAAGGTATAACACACTATGTTACACTATACACAACTTACAATAATAAAGCGTTAGTACAAGAGTATTCTATCTCCCCAAAAAAGAGAGTGTTTAAAAGTGGGGCATGAACTCACTTGGTGCGCCAACAAATAGAATAATGCAAAGTTATGGTGAATGGAAAGACAACCCGTCAAAGGTTACCTAGAACACCAGAGTACAAAAGTACATGTAACCAGAAAGTTTAACAACCCAAAGCGCTTAATAAACATGTTGACCCAAGGGTTTTGGAAAACAAAGACTCATTTGATCTAGTTGACCCATTTGACCTGTTGGTGACATGTTAATTGAAATCTTGTTTGATCAAGTATGGCAACTCGTTACACATGATTATCATACAAGTTATTCATGTATGCCACATCATCAATCTTAAGTTCTATCAAGATCATCATACCAACATAGATTATCATACAAAACATACGAATCTACATCAACCACCATACTCAACACACATATAATTACATCACAACTAATAGATCATACATTGATTTTAATCATGCACTACATGCCATGTGAAACCACTGACGAATTCACACCCTAAACCCTACCAATCCTACTAAGTAGGGGCCTCAAATTCGCACACGTGTATGACAATCATTATCACATTACACAACAAGATTCATACCAACTAACATACCCAACAATGATTTATTAAAATCCAAACATGGCTTCATGATCTCTTAATATTCCCAGCATCATGTAGCATTCCATAAAAACCTAAATTTCCCAAGTAATGCATCAAGCATCCATACAACTCAATTAACACGTTCTACCATATTAGACCTCATCAACAAGCATTCTAACATGATCCTAACATCATGAACATGTCTAATTCATAATATCCAACGATCTTCATGAAAAAAGTTTCCTTTTCGGGAAAGTGGCACCCAAAATCAATCTAACATCCAATTCATTCACAAATTCATCAACTTTATACCTAATCAAGTTCATAACAATCATCTAAACATGACAAACATCATCCATTCATCATAATTCGCAAATCTCATACATAAAAGTTTCTATTTATAGCAAGGTATGAACAACACATCAATTCCGTGAATTTGTTGCATAATCCACGTAAACTATCATCAATGCAATACAACTTACATCATGCTGTCATCAAACAACATTGATTTCGAGTTTAATCATGTTAATTGAACTAGGGTTCTTCATGAATCCAAAACTATGAAAAAATAATTCAAAACCTAATCTTTAATCGCTTAGAAACCAAGAATTATGCTTGCTAAAACCTTGAAATGTTCAATTGATGCCAAAATCGACTTGTTCTTGGTGTTCAAGCTTGAATTCACAAATAATGGGGTGTGTGTGGGTGGTTCACGGCCGCAAAAGGGGTGGGGGCTAGGTTTGGGATTTTTTTTAAACTTAACTTAATTAGAATTTACCATTTAAACCCTCTTTAATCACCTTTTGTAAAAGTTAATCTTTTTAGCACATTTTAACAAATTTAACCACAAAATACAAGCATTATTAATCAACAATAATAACCATGTGTATATTTTCAACTAACTACAAAACACATGAAATAAATATAACACATTGTCATTTTAACAGGTAAAATTCACAAAGAATATTTAAAGTTTATAAATCGCATAACCACAAATTAATAATCAACATTATTAATAAATTATTAGTTGTTTCATAAGGTTAATTATCATTAAGTCACCAACGTCCAACGACAACTTGTGTGTGCTCACGACACGTGTATGCAAGACCTAATGGAAGTAACGGAGTTTGGTAACGGAAAATTACCGGATGTCACAAATTTGAACTAGAATCAAACAAAACCTTAGCATAGACATTATTAACAAGATGTATACCACTGATAATATCTAGTGTCTCCACAACATCTTTTGCAGTCATCTCAAAGGCATTTGCCGTGTTCTTTACTCCTTGTCAGCTTTAGTTCACGATCCTGTGGTATTTCCTATCTTGTTAATCTTTAGACACTCAGAATGATAGTGCCCTTTTCCATGCAATTAAAACATGTAATAGCCTTCTTTCATTTACAATTCTTTGTTGAATGTCTTGAGACTTTACCATTGTTATAGTACATATTCATCTTGAATTTTCCCACATGCCTCCTTCCACACGTTTTACATTAAAGCTTCATTGGTGATTTCCCTTCTTGTTGAATTCCTTGTTAAACCTCCTCACTTCATTTCTCAGATTTTGATCTTCCTTTTTCTTTTTGTTCACTTCTCAGGTTCTAACCATCCTATCTATTAGCAACCTGACTAACTTAACTGCAGACTTAATTGTTTATGGTATAACTGCTTTCACCATGTCTTTGATTTCACTTACCAGTCCAGATGTATTAACTGATCATGTTTGATTCACGAGTTACTGAATGTGGTACCAAGCAAGCATATTGAAATAATTTTAAAGTATAACTTTTATGGTATGTACCTATCATGGTATGTTCAAATTACTTATTGGTAATCTTTTCTTTCTCATTTATTGGATATAACTTCTCTACTAACAGGTCACAAAATTATTCCCAACTCATGGCATAGGCCCTCTGTCGACCATTTGCTTGAATTATGGAGTTTCACTATTCTAAAGCTTTATCTTTGAATGAATTTGAAGCAAACAAGACCATATATGATTTTGCACACTTACTTATAGCTAATAAAACTTCTATCTTCTCTACCCAATGAATAGCTTTTATAGGTCCTTTGTTCCTAAAAAAATTCTGTAGGTTTAAAGGCTTCAAATGTTTGATATCAACATCCTTCCTCCTATTCCTCGTCCATCTTCTTCCTTAGTGTTTCTTTCTTATAATTAGCACCATTAGAACTATGATGTTCTTCTTCCCCATTTCCTATTGTTTTGGTGTTTTTATTTTGGCTTGTAGATTCTTTGCTTTTCATAGTTGAAATTATTATTGGGATTTCTTCTTTGATTCCTTCAGTAATCATTCTTTGGATTTCAACTCTTTGTGGTGTTTGATTATCATTTTCATTTGTAGTTTTTTGTTTCCCTCGAGTTTATATTAATTGCTAACTTTTATTATTCTATTACATTTTAGATAAAGAAATAAGGAAAATATTTTGATATTTAACGCAATATATTATACATTCTCTTTTATTCTCAACATATATTACATTACATATTAAGATTACATATATTACAATCTTATTCTTCTACATCGTGTTGTCCTAATCTTCCATAAGCTTTTCACCCCCTTTTGATATTTCTGCACCCCGCTCCCCATGACATGATATTTATTCCTATTTGTTTGACTTACTTCCTTGTAACTTGTTTCTCCCTTTACTTACTTCATATTTTCCTTTGAGTTCATCATTTCCCTGGCAAGACTGGTCCAAATGTTCAATCATTGATTAGGGATAGTGGTGTGGGTATCCATACTATGATGCCATTTTCCTAATACCTATTATAATATCATGGTATATGCAAGGATTCATATAAGGCCCTGTTCCCGGGAAGTCACACAGTTGGTCATTCATAGAACAATACATAATAGAATATGTTGATATATGAAAACACAGTAGCAAAATACTTTAAATAATCAAGTTAAAAACATTAAGATTGTATTTCAAGATAAAAACATCATTTTTGCATAAACAAGGATGCCAGTCTTTAATTGCCAAGTAACTTCATTCTCGTGCCATCCTCAACAACATCATTACCTGCCAACGAATATGCATACAAAGTCAGCGTTGCTGAGTGAGTTCTAGTTTTATAATAATATAGAAAATATACATTTCTTTTGGAAACTTCTTTTGGTGAACACATATCCATCATACATAATAGTCAAATTGACTGAAGACATTTCTTTAACATGTTCATTATCTTTCATTCTTTCATACATATTGTCTTTCATTAGCTGGGATTGCACAAGGTAAGACACTACATCATATGGTTGGCAACAAATATCAAACCCCTGCTAGTACAACATAGAAGTGGTAGCTAACCCCTGACAGTTGACCCATAAGGCACGAAGCCAGCTCATGAATAAAGGTCCATTCATTTCATTGGTCAATCTCAAGGATAGGACCCTAGTGTGCATCCTACTGACTGAATCAGCCGCACATCAGTTGAACATAACATAGTTGTGTTACTCAAATCATTTTGCCTACAAGGCTTTTCATCATCATAAGGGCCCAGGGTAATATTCATTAGGTTTCACTATCATTCTTTCATTCATTTATGTTCTACTTTAATCATAAGTAATACTTATATGGTATCCTGCATCATTATCATCACATACCATGGAAAATTAAATATTATTCATGTGGTAATACCCCTAATTATAGCATTCAAACAACCATATACTAGCATTTAAACATAAGTGCTATTAGAGCACAACACTAATTATCATTTGTATTTCTTTAACTGAAATTACAGCTAAATGTAATTTGCACAAGTGTTGGCAGCGCATGAACAATGTTCATAGTGGATGAACAAGTACACAACGGATGCATAATAATCCACAGTGAACGACCAACTTCACAGCGGAAGACAAACTTCCACAGCGGACGTCATATAAAACATAAGTGTCCACAACAGACAGCCAATGAGCGGACAACTTTAAAACACAAGGGTCCACAGCTGACAACATTTAAAATATAAGAGTCCATAGCAAAGACTAATGTCCACAATGGACAATACTAAAACATAAAGTGTCCACAACGGACGACCAACATCCACAGCGGACGACTCTGAAACCCAAGTGTCCACAACGGACACTACTTAGACACAGGGTTATTATTATGCAATTTCTAATTACATAAAAGTACTTTCATATTTGTACATAGCTTAATCCATCAGATTCATAAGTAGAACATATAATGCATCAAACATCATCATAGAAGTCATTAAACATACCTTTTAAAAAAAATGTCGCCTTTATCATAGAGAACATAGATTTACCAAAGACGCATCATTTTTAATATGCATACCAACCCCATAAAGGTAGAAAACATGTAAAACAGGGGATCTAAAACTCACCTTAATAAGCTGTCACACCCTTAAAAATCCACCTGTAGGGTTTTACTACGAGACGCGTGACAAACCAGGATCTCAGACACAGTCATATCAAACAACACTGTATGTGTTTTGAAATAAGAGTTTGACCTTAAATAAGAGTTAAACACAGCTTTTAATGTAATCAATGCAGAAGCGTAATCGTTTGGAAATTCATGAGTAATAAATGCGCAAAACATGATGCCCAATGAAAACTAGTAAATGTAGCACTACTACAAAATATACCTTTAATGACACGCAATGCTTGTCATAAAAGGTTATAGAAGACACGCAAAAGCGTGTCAAGGAAACCTCTATCATAAATAAAGATGGCATGCATTTGTGTGTCATCTTGTTATGACACACATTCTTGACACACGTTTCTGTCATAAATAAAAATGACACGGATTTGTGAGTCGTAAATGCGTGTCATTGTTATAAATATGTTACACGTGATCATTTTAAACCTGTAGTTACCCATTTGCATGCATGTCATAGCTGTTTATAACATAATACAAAATAAACAACATATATTCCAAGACAACATTGTTCCATATAATATTCATAACACATAAGTAACATTTCAAAGTTAAAACCATTCCATTCTAAGTTTGATACAAAATGTCAACAGAAAATAAAGTTTCTACAAAAGATGATCATCCTTCACGGTTTCATTGATATCAGCATCTATGTAATCATCTTTCCTTCCCCCAACCTAAAAATTAGGAAAAAATAAAACCCTATTAAATTGTAGTTTAGCAAATTCATTCAAATATGATTATGCTTACATTTAAATTTCCAACTCCTTTCATCAATCATAAGAATAAATTTTAAAGTTCATGGGATGCAATATATAGAGTTTAGATATACTTATGCTACTTGAGGGCTTGATAAATTCTTAGTATCTAAAAACTTAACAGAAAAGATAAGTCATACCTAAAGTCATAATCTGTTACTTGAAATTTCCATAATCACAACCAGATCTAAATTTAGCCTATTTATTAGTTTGGTGATCCTTTAAGGTGCTAATGCAATTAGGATTACATGGCTTATAATCTATCAGTCAAATGACCCTAGAACATAACATCAAACACCAAGGGAATTTTGCTAAAGTAATAAGCAAGGACGCTATACTTACATTGTTATTGACTAGTACTTCAATTTCTTCATCAATTATCTCTTTCATGAACCTCAACATATAGTAGCCACATTCAATACTTTCGGGCTGACACAGACACTACACAGTTGCATAATAAATGATCCTTCTAACTTTGATCCAGATAATGAAATTAAAGCTTCAATTTCAGTAAAGAATTAAATGCTCACCTTAACGTTGACCCAGTTGAGTTCATTGTTTTAAAAAACGCTCGAGGCGTACGCCTCGAGGCGAAACGGGCGAAAATCGAGTTTGAGGCGGCGCCTCATAGGGTATTACAGACACGTACGCCTCGGCACATGAGGCGGATTGTGAATCGGTGAGGCGGTTCGAAAGGGGTGAGGCGTACGTATGGGCGGGAAATTAAAATTTGTAAATTAAACCACAGAAGCATCATCACACCTAAAATAAAACCCTAATCGCACACCCCACACCCCATCGCGACTTTCAGAGGTTCTGAGGGAACATCCGACACCCCCAGCGCACCCCCAATCGCACCCCCCAGCGCACCAGGCATCGGCACCCGACACCCCCATTGCACCCCACATCGACACATCGACCCCATCGCACAGCGAACACTTGGTTTTCTGATTTTATTTTGATTTTCTTCTGATTTTCGCGACTTTCAGAGGTTCTACACTTCTACTTTCTGATTTTCTGATATTCTTGATGTTAGTTTTCTATATTTGATTCAAGAGTTGTTTTGTTGATTTGGGAATTGGGAATGGTTTGTGAATCAGTGAATGATTTGTGAACAGTGAATGGTTTGTGAATAGTGAATGGTTGATGTTTGTGGTTTGTGAATGGTTTGTGAAATTGGTTGATGTTTGTGGTTTGTGAATGGTTTGTGAAATTGGTTGATGTTTGTGATTTGTGAATGATTTGTGAATGGTTGATGTTTGTGGTTTGTGAATGGTTGATGTTTGTGCTTTTTATCATGTTTAAGGTTTATTATTTTAAACACTAGATTTATGAATTGTGAATGGAGCAAAAGTAATTTGATTTGAATGTAATTAGTGTGTTATGTGTATGGGTTTAAGGTTTATATACTAAATTTATGAATTGTGTGTGAATGTAGCAAAATGGATTTGATTGTGAATGTTTATACACTTGAGTCTCATGTTACTTTAGAATTAAATATAATCTTGTATGAATTATGATTTTGATTTTAAAAGATTGAAGATTGTATCAGTATGCTACTTTAGAATTAGTGTGTATGGGTTTAAACTTTATGGTTTATATACTAGATTTTGAATTGTCAAATATACACTATACTAGATTCTCATGTTGAACATTTGTTTTTTTATGTACATAGTTTTCTTATGATGGCTAGTAAAGGTGCAAGGAAAGATCTGGCTTGGAAGTACGGGGACGAATTTGAGGTACCTCCGCAAGGTGGCAAAAAGGGTTACAAGTACCTAAAGTGCAAGTTTTGTAGTAAAGTTATTAGAGGAGGAGTGAAAAGAATGAAGGAACATCTTGCTGGCACACATAAAGATGTCATGCCTTGTGCCAATGTGCCCTCTGAAGTAAAAGATGAAATAAAGCAATATTTGAAGCAGTTTCAGGATGCAAAGTTTGCTGCCCAACAGAACTTTGAAGAAGGATCACCCCCGACCGAAAATATGACACCAGCGAGTGCAAAAGAGCTTCGAAATAGAGTTTGTTTGGATATTGGAAGATTTTTTTTTGAGAATGGAATACCGTTTAACGTAGCATCTAGCCCATCGTTTACTAGTATGCTACGTTCAGTTGGGAACTTCGGCCATGGATTGAAGCCCCCTACCATGCATGAGTTAAGGACTTGGATCCTTAAGGAAGAGGTTAACACGACCACTACAATGGTGGAGGACATAAAAGCTACATGAAAGACCACCAGGGTTTCTTTGTTATCAGATGGTTGGTCAGACATGAGAAATAGAAGTTTGATTAATTTTTTGGTCAACAATCAATATGGTACTGTTTTTTTGAGAACGGTTGATGCATCAGATTGTATAAAAAAATGCTGAAAAAATTTTCAAGTTGCTTGATGATGTTGTTGAAGAGATCGGTGAAGATATTGTAGTTCAAGTGGTGACCGACAATGCTAGTGCATACAAAGCTGCTGGAGCGTTGTTAATGGAGAAGAGAAAAAGCTTGTATTGGACCCCGTGTGCTGGACCCCGTGTGCTGCTCATTGCATTGATTTGATGCTTGAAGATATCGGTGATTTGATGCAACATAAAAGTGCTTTGCTTAAAGCAAAAAAAGTTAGCAATTTTATCTATAACCATCAGTGGGTGTTGAGTTTAGCCCGAAAGATTCTAAAGAAAGATCTTCTTCGACCAGCTACCACAAGATTCGCCACGGCATTTTTGACTATACAAAGTATTTATGAATCGAAAGAAGCTTTACAACAAATGTTTGTTTCAACCGAATGGGGGACATGTGCTTGGGCTAAAAAAGCTGATGGAAAAGAGGTTAAAAAAATAATCATGGATGAGAGAAGTTTTTGGCCTAGTGTGGTTTATTCCATTAAAACCACAATACCACTTGTTGAAGTTTTGAGAATTGTTGATGGGGAGCAGACACCAGCCATGGGATTTATTTATGGAGCGATGGATAGTTATAAAGAAAAAATAGCAAAAAACTTGGATAACAAACTCTCTTCTTATAAAGAGATATGGGACATCATTGATAAAAGATGGGAGTTCCAAATACATCGTGATTTACATGCGGCTGCCTACTACTTAAATCCACAATATCGATGGAGTCCCAATGTTTCTGAGCATCCGGAGATTAAGCGAGGATTATATGATGTTATGGATAGACTCATTAAAGATACTAGTGTTTATTTGAAGATTGAAGATCAACTAATTGCGTATAAAGAAAAAAGGGGATTGTTTAGATATAGAGGTTCTTTGGCGACATATCAGACACGTCCACCGGGTAAATTATTTGTTGATATTTTTTATTATAGTTTATATTTTATATAAATTAAATTATTCGCTAATTTTTTTATAAACATATATAGTTAAAATGGTGGGGCGAATATGGAGACGAGACTCCCAAACTCAAGGCTTTTGCAATAAAAGTTTTGGGTCTTACATGTTCCGCTTCGGCTTGTGAACGTAATTGGAGTACTTTTAATCAAGTCCATACAAAGAGACGAAACCGGTTGACAACCGAAAGAATGAACAACTTGGTCTACATTATGTACAATAAAAAGCTGAGGCAGAAATTCTTGAAGAAGACTACTTTAAAAGAAGAAGATGATCCGTTAATTGTTGAAGATGTGTTGTCTGATGATGAGTGGTTAGCTGACCCAATTGATGCCGATGAAGATGAAATTGGAGGTGGCGATGCAGGTGTGTACAGAGGTGGCGGAGCATGGGGGGAGGAAAGTAGCGGTGCAGGTGGAAGTTCATCATCTAGGAAAAGAAAAAGCGTTCAAATAAATTTGATTGACGAGGATAAGGATGATGATGGTGAAACAAATTAGGTAGAAGAAGATGCTTGTAAGGATGACGAGTTAGAAAGTGATGCGTTTTATATTGTTTGAAGTTGAATTAGATTACAAACTTTTAATGTGTGCTTAATTTCGTATCTATTTTATGTTTTAGACTTTGTTATACGTCATGGGTGATGACTTTTAAATTTGATAATGAATTTGCTTAGGAATATGCTTTGTTTGATGTTTTAGTATTTTATTTTTATAAGATATATAATTTTCCTATTTATTTATTATTTCCGCCTCGGGTGTACGCCTCGTTTCGCCTCGAGGCTTACGCCTCGTGAGGCGTGGGGAAAACGCCTCGAGGCTCGGGGAAAACGCCTCGAGGCTCGTTTCCGTTCTTTTAAACCTTGGTTGAGTTTAAACCTTTTGTTAGATCCAATTGTGTATTGTATAAGTGCATTGCCCTACAAAAAAATTAAAAAATATATAATAAACCAATTTGAGCAGCATACATCTGTCCTATAAATATTCAAAAAATATATCATAAACCAAGTAAAATATATATATTTTTTGGTAAAAAAACATTACCCAGTAAAATCTCACTCATAGTATAAGCTATTAATAAGGTCCAGAAGAGCGAAATAAGAATGGAGCATTCCTCTATAAGAGAGGCTACTTCAAGTAGGACCCTTGGCCCAAAAAAGAAACTGAAAGTCGATTGTTGTTTCGGGTAATTTTGGTAGTTGGTTGCTAGAATCAGGAATGTCAAACCTATGACCAGAAACCATTTAGGTTATAACAAGTTACGTACCTCATGAATGATTATACAAGGCATCTTTATCTTTTACCCATTATCTGTACAAAATCTGCCATGTCAATCCTTTTGACAAGAAATCGTTCGGTAAATATAAACCTTTTCAATATGGGTGTTTTGAGGAAGAAAGTTCAAATTTTCACAACTTCCTTAAACTTTCACAACCCGATACAACATGATGTGAACCCAAATCTCTCTCCCCTCCAAATACAATACATTCAAATACATAGTTCTATTAAGGATACATTTACATCTTCTACAATGGGTCAGATGGAAAACCACCAATAATACTGTTTGACCAATGATCCTTAACTCAACTGGTTAAGGTGAGGTACCTGTAAATATTAAGAGGTCATGGGTTCAAGTCTTACCCTAAACAAAATTCTCAGAGTTTGAGCCAGTAGGTTTTGTTAGCAATGGGTTTTCTCGGCAGGTTTGCACATTTACCGTTAAAAAAAAACCCAATTCTGTTAGGTCTTTACATGTCATAGCAAGGGTGCCTAGGCCCATTTCCTCAATGTTATGTAATACCTGTAATTGCATTTCATGTTAGTTTGAAATGAAATTAAAAAAAAAAATTGAATTAAATATGAATAATTGAACATCATGCTTCAAGACCGTAAGGTTTAGGAAGATGGAATGAATTGTTGTTTTCTGGTAAATTTATAACTTGAAATCCTTCAATGAGACTACCAATTGATTGATTTGGGTTGTGTTTATCTCTAACCGGTTTATTGTCTAAAATAAAATGAATTCTTTTAAAAAAACAATTAGTTGAAAGGAAAGTTGTCAAAAGTAATCCAAAGTGTACCCTCAATGAATAAAGCCTCCTTAAAACTTTTATTAATAATATGAGTCTTAACTGAAAGCATTATAATAACCATGTTTGAGTTTTTGACACACTTATGTACTTATGAACAAGGTTAACTAATTCAGATTAAAAAGCCTGAAGCTATTGACTCGTTACACAATATTCCATTTTCCACTTACATGTAATTACAGCAAAACAATAATTAGTACTTAAGATAACATATTTGCTATCATAGTGTGTGCATGTGTGTATCATGTATGCATGATGATGCAGAACAAACTATTTTAACCACAACTACTCAATAAATCCATCATGCTTAGTACGTGAAAAAATATATTTACCAAAATGCAGATATTATGTTAATGAAATATGAACAATTAGACACCAGATATAAAAATGAACAATATATGCAGTTGTAGAGTTTATATTTCCCACGTGCTTTATTTGAATTATTAGTTAGTTAACGTTTGTTAAGTTAGTTAGTTGATAGATTTCTCTCTTTGACATTTTGTAAATATAGAGGTGTTATGTAATTCAGTTCTAATCAATAAAATCTTCTCTGATTACATGGTATCACAACTTTTTCAATCCCTGATTCAATTTCAATCTCTGATTCAATTTTCATCGATTCATTGATTTCATCTTCATCTTCATCTTGTTTTCATTCTCAACAATCAACTTTCTTTTCATCATGACTGAATCAAACAATTCTTCTACAAGCAATTCTACAGGTAATGTCCTTGATTCCTCTAATCCTTTGTACCTTCTCATCCTTCAGATCATCCTGGAATGATTCTGGTATCAAAATCGTTTGATGGAACTGATTTTGGAGCTTGGAAAAGAGCGATGATTATTGCACTTTCAGCTAAGAACAAATCAGGTTTCATCAACAATGAAATATCACAATCGACTACTGATTCTACTCCATCTGCTCTTTGGCAACGATGCAACGACATGGTAATCTTTTGGATCCTTAGCACTCTTTCAAGAGAAATTAGTGCTAGTGTGTTATATGCTTGAATGGCACAACAATTTTGGGATGAGCTTTATACTCGTTATGGTCAAGCTAATGGGGCAAAATTATACCAATTACAGAAAATCTTTGTGAAATTCATCAAGGTAACAATGATATTGCTACCTATTTCACCTAAGTAAAATCAATTTGGGATGAACTTAATGCCCTAAATCAAATTCTTTCTTGTTCCTGTGGTATTGCTCCTCTTATTGCTAAGAGAGAGGAAGATCAACGATTGGTACAGTTCCTCATGGGTCTCAACCCTAGTTATGATACTATAAGAAGTAATATACTCATGATGCAGCCTCTTCCTTCGATTAATAATGCTTATGCGCTCTTGATTCAAGATGAAAAACAAAGAGAAATACATTCTACATCTCATTTTGGTAGTGAATCTGCTTCAATGAATGTAAATTCCAATTTTCATTCAAACTCTCCATCAAATAGATTTGATAACAAGAAGAATGTGATTTGTTCTAATTGCAAGGAAACTGGTCACACATCCAAGAAATGCTATCGACTTATTTGTTTTCCTAAGGATTTTATGTTTACTAAAGGGAAACGGTTTACAAACCTGGCAACTGAGGGTCAAAAATCTGATACTACTGAAGTAGTCGATCACACTGGCACTGGTGCAACTACATTCAGTTCTGGTCTCACATCAGAACAGTATAATGATATCATGAAGTTGTTGCAGTTCACTAAAGTTCATCAGGACACCTCTGTTAGTCTTGCCACTGCTGCTCATAATGCCACTACTTCGATTAATCCTGATACATTCAAAGGTATTATGTCTTGCTCTTCTTCTTTTGGTTCCTCAAAACTCATATCTCAATAGATCATTAATACTAGAGCCAATGATCATATGGGTCATAATGAAAAATTGTTTTCACAAATTTCGCCACTTAAACATCCAATTTCCATTTCTCTTCCTAATGGAAACACACTTTATGCCTACAGATCTGGAACAGTTAATCTCACCCAAGATCTCTCGTTATCTCATGTGCTTTTTGTTCGCACTTTCCATAATAATCTTCTTTGTGTTTCAAAATTATTGCATCGATACAAATGGGATTGTTTGTTTTTCTAATACCTCATGTATCTTGCATGCCCCTTCACTGAAGAGGCCACAAGTGCTTGGTGATTTGATCAAAGGATTATACCTTCTGAATTCTAGTCATATGTTTTCAAAGTCTATTGTTAATTCGAATAAATTTTGTAGTTCTGTTGTAAGTACAAACACTTGGCACTATCGTCTTGGGCATATGCCTTTTTACCAATTAAAACAATTGAATTTTGTTTCACATCAGCATTCTGATTCCATTTCTTATTGTGATGTTTGTCCCAAAGCAAGACAACATAAGTTGCCTTTTCCTGTGAGTGCTAAATCCACTTCTAAGAGTTTTGATCTTATACATGTGGATGTTTGGAGTCCTTTATAATGCTTCTACTTATAATGGATTCAAATATTTTCTTACTCTTGTGGATGATTTTAGCAGAACCACATGGACCCATTTACTTTCTACTAAAAGTAATGCCTTCCCTGTTCTTCAAGGATTTATTGAAATGGTTGCAACTCAATTTGGTACTATTATTAAATGTATTCGGTCTGATAATGATTTTGAGTTGGGTTCAGGTTCGACTCAGAATGCTTACTTATCAAGTAAGGGAATTTTACATCAACCAATGGTGTTACAGTCCCTTAACAAAATGGGATTGTTGAAAGCAAGCACAAGCACTTACTTGAAACCGCTCAAGCTTTGTTGTTTCAATCTAAACTCCCTATTAAGTTCTGGGGTGATTATGTTCTTACTGCCACATACTTAATCAATAGGTTTCCTACTCAAATTCATGGGAAAACTCCTATTGAGGTTTTCACTGGTGTCCCACCTACATATGATCATTTGCGATCATATGGTTGTCTGGCTTATGCTTCTACACTTAGTCATGGTCGTGATAAATTTCAACCTCGAGCTCAACCTTGTATTTTTCTTGGTTATCCTCTTGGCAAGAAGGGATACAAACTTTACAATCTTCATACACATCATATTTTTATCTTCCATGATGTTGTTTTTTTTTTCAATCCGTATTCCCATCAATTGCCCCCTCTACCACTTCTTCTATTTGCCCTCCTATCGACATTTTTTTGTGATGATTTTCCTCCCTCATCTTCACCTTCTCCTTCTCCAGCTTCCCCTCCAAATTCAGCTTCACACCCTTATTCTTTTCTTAATAATGATCCTATTCCTCTTAGACGTTCATCTAGACCCACGGTCTAGCCTCATTACTTACAAGATTATGTTTGTAATCATTCTTTTTCTACAAATGCGCATCATGGTTCTCATTTTTGTTTTCACACAATCACCAATACTGCTGCACCACAATTGTTTGTTGTACTGCTTCTCTGAAGTGTTCTAGTCAGACTCTTTTACAGAACATGGCCTCATTTCATGAGCCTTCTTCTTACAAAGAGGCTGCCTCACTTCCCGAATGGCGGCATGCTATGAATGCTGAATTTGCAGCTCTTGAGGCCAATCATACATGGGACATTGTTGATCTTCCAGCTAACTAGAAGGCCATCAAATGTAAATGGGTTTATAAGGTCAAGTATAAAACTGATGGCTCTGTTGAAAGGTGCAAGGCTCGGTTAGTTGTTCGTAGTGATACTCAACAATCTGGTATAGATTACACCGAAACTTTCTCTCCTGTGATCAAGATGACTACTATTCATAGTCTTGTTGCTATTGCTACTAAACATCATTGGCCTCTTTTTTAATTGAATGTCAATAATGCCTTTTTGCATGGTGATTTGGATGAAGACATTTATATGTTACCTCCACCGGGCATGGTCCTCTCTCCTAACAAGGTTCTTAAGTTACAAAAATCTTTATATGGCCTCAAACAGGCTTCTCGTCAATGGTATGGAAAGCTGTCTATGGCCCTTAAATCAAGAGGTTTTATTGGCTCTCAAAATGATCATTCTTTGTTTTCTAAGTCCATGGGTACATCGTTTGTTCATGTTGCGGTTTATGTTGATGACCTTTTTATTACCGGGAATGATCAAGCTGAAATAAAAGCCTTAAAGATTTTATTCATTTTACTTTCAAAATTAGAGACCTTGGCGAGCTCAATTATTTTTTAGGAATGGAAGTTTTGCGAACCTCCAATGGTGTTCTTCTTTGTCAACGTAAATTTGCATCCGATTTGTTGACCGAATTTGATGCTGCTGATCTTCCTCCTACATGTTGTCCTTTACCTCCTCATTTGCAATTAAAGTATGGTGAAGGTTCTAAACTTGACGATCCTTTGCTATATAGGTGGCTTGTGAGAAAGCTCAATTATCTCACTCACACACATCAGGATCTTGCATTTGTAGTTCAATTTCTTAGTCAATTTATGCAAGATCCACGCTTACCTCATTGGGAGGCTGCTTCTCATACTCTTGCTTATGTCAAAGGCACTTTATCTCAACGGTTATTTTTTAGCAATAATCCTACTTATGATTTACAAGCATATTATGACTCAGATTGGGCTTCTTGTCCCAACACTCGGAAATCTGTGAGTGGCTATTATATTGCTCTTGGTGGTTCTCCAATTGCTTGGAAGTCTAAGAAACAACACACTATTTCCTTAAGCTCAGCTGAGGCTGAATACAGATTTCTTCACCGGGTGACTGTTGAACTCGCTTGGCTCACCCGCTTGTTGACTGAACTTCATGTTCCTAACATAACACCTGTTCCTGTCAAACATGATAGCCAAGCTGCTATTCACATTGCCAAGAATCTGGTATTTCATGAACGCACCAAGCATATTGAGACTGATTGTCGTTTTGTTAGCGAAAAGCTTCATGAGGGGTTGATTTCTCTTCGTCACACTCGGACTAGTGACCAAATAGCTGATCTGTTTACCAAGAGTTGTCAATAAAATCTTCTCTGATTACAGCAGCTGATTAATGTTGAAACTTAAATAAGACACCATATGCATTAAAACTTACCACTAGTCACTAGACGCTTCAAATTATGACATTGACTAATAATTTTAATAAGGTCTAAACTTTGTGTAGTTCCATAGCTCAAATTTAAAGAAGTAAGCTGAGAACACATAGAATAAACAACTAAAAATTAAGTTGGAACCACGTCTAAAACCCCGAAAAGCTTTTTAGTTTCCTGCAGCCTGAAAAAGCATATGTTAGACTTGAATACGCATCTAACCGGACTTAAACTGAGTAGGCACCCATACCAAAATCAACAATATGTGGGGCTTGATGTGGAAGCAGAGATAGTTTCTCAAGGGGTAAAGTGTTGTTTAATCGAAGTTTCTAGATTGGGTGACCTAGAAACCAACTGTTCAAGGGCTGAGACACTAACTTCAGTAATCAAACAAGCTATGTTAAGACATTCTAGTGAGGTAAATGAATCAGGGAAATGAATCAGCCAATGCTCACTACTATAACTACTAATTCTTAAATCAAGTTGCACATTTTTTAGGTATGCAAATGCAAAACATTATTAGTACCTGACCAATTGAGACAGAGACCATTTTTTAGGTATTCAAATGCAGATCTGCCAATCTATTGTTGCTGTTGATGTTGGTTTTCAAAAATGTCGATTGTTGCTGCTGATGTTAGGTAGGGGTTCGTTGTTAGGGGTTCGATGGTAGGGTAGGGGTCGATGTTGGGGTTCGATTGTGTAGGTGGTGGCTGATGTTAGGGAGGAATCGATGCTGCGATGTGGCTTCGATTGTGAAAGTGGTGGTTGATGTTAGGGTGCCGGTGGTGGCTGATGGAATCAGAACAGCGATCGATGGCTTCAGAATGGTAGTGATGGTTGAAGAGCTAGGGATTTCGTAAGTTCACACCTTTAAATCTTCAAGATGGTAATGCACACGAGGGTTAAAAAAAACAGAAAACGACGGAGATGGATGACAAAGTGTGTGTGCGGGATTGTTTATTAAAATAACTTTTGATTTTTGAAATAGATAAAAAATAAAAAATATTTTTTTAAAAATCATCAAAATCAGAATTTGTGACTTTTAATAACTTTTGGAGGTGTATTTTTGACTTTTCATCCATTTCAAAAGCCAAAAGTTGTTTTAATAAGCAATCTCAAACAGCACCAAACACTTGTTCTAAACCATACTCATTTTTTTTATGACAATAAAACAATGACACACGAAAATGCGTGTTATCATTCATTCAGATGACAGTTTATTTATGATACATACTTTTGCATGTCATTAAATCAACGTGTGTCATAATTCGCGTGTCATTAAAGGTATATTTTCTAGTAGTTTGTAAATGACCTGCTTTCAAATAATAAAGATGACGCGAGCCTCAGATGTGCAACCCTAGCCATAATCGTGCCAGCAACCTGAGAAGGCATGCTAAAGTATGTCAACACAAGCTTAGTGAGTTCACAGGTGTAAATCACTAAATATGTTTGCAGGATCGTTAAAGGGGTTAATGCAACAGTTTCACAAGGTTGGAGAGAACAAACAACACTTAACAGATCAAATAGGGAACTGACAAATAAAACAATGAACAAGAGTAAAGAACACAAGCAGAACACAAGTAATTGGTTTTCAAGAATGATGTATATTCCTCTCAAGTGTTTTACAATTGTTACAAGGCTTAGTCCTAAGAACCGGTTACTTGAGACACTTTATACTACATCCTACAGTCAGTCATACTTTGAAGGCCAGCTGAAACACTAATCTAGACAACAAGATCAATGTTAAGTCAAAAGAAAGATTCCCTTTTGACTAGTGACTATGACATGCCATAGCTCACATTCTTATCTATTACAAAAAGGATAAAAGTACAAAGTAGAAAGTTACAGACTCTAAGACCATAAACTACAATTGACAAAAGTATGGAGATATCACCAACTTGTATAAGTTGACGACTCATCAGAGGTGATAGCGAAAAATGATTTTGCGTTTATCAGAAGCATGTTAGAGAAATCATGTCTTCTCTGTTTTCGAAAGAAATCAGTCTCTTTGCATCGAAAGACTTTGTCTTGAAGCTTCAAAAGACTTCATCTTTGGCTTCGAAAGAAATGGTGTTTGGCTTCAGAAGATTTTGACACTTAGAGAATTTCTTAGTGCTTTTGTCAAATCTTCCGAATTAACTTCCTTTGTACTTCAGTATGCATGTTGAGAGAACTTTGGTTTGGATCAGCCTCTAAGTTAACTCTTACAAACTCACCCTAGGTTGATGCTACCAAAACATAAGGATGACTTCGAGTCTTGATCTTCATTGGTTGATACTCCTCATCAGAATTGTGACAGTCATCATCAGTTGGTCCGGATTTCTAAGCTCTCAAAGTACCTCCTCATGTCAAAGAGATCATGTAGAGGAAGGTCAAGCATATTTTGCCAGAAGTATATGTCTTGACCCCCTATATGTCTTGACCCCCTTGATCTCTTATGACATACCATATGTCTGGGTTTGTAGAGAAAGCCTAGGACATGATGGGTCTCTCAATAATAAGAGGCTCTACTTGTAGTGGAGTTGGTTGAGCCGCCTTTTTTTGTTCATCCTTAGGATGTTTTGACTCATCCTAAGGTGCAGAGGTGGATGCCTTGGATTTCTTCTTCTTGTCCCTTCTTAAAGCCATCCTCTTCCTCTTTCTGTATTTCAATTGAGAAGGTTGGTCTTGAGTACCAGATGCTCTTTCTTTATCTTTCTTAGTTGGGTCCTTTCCCTTCATATGTTTAGAAGGAAAAGGTTCAGGACCCTATTATGGGTAAGAAGATAAAGCTGGCTATGATTCAGCACTAGGCCCAGGTTGTGTTGTCTCATAAGGTTCAACCTTGAACTTAGCTTCAGGAAGCCTGACTTGGTGGAGAATGCAAGTCTAGTCGCTCACCCTTCTTAATCTTCTGCTTGCTAATGTGCTCATCCATTATGGATAGAGACATTGGACCAAGTCTCCTTCCGAAGAACCTATATTGCTTCAAGAAGCTCACCATCTTCAATCTGTCAGCAGACTTCTTCTAATTGGCTGGTGGCTCTTGACTTAGCAGCCTCTTCCCTTATCTTCCTCTTAGCAGCTTTCTTTTCTTTTAGCACTTCTTGGTCTAGCTGCTTAAGGTATTCAAACTCAATATACTCATATGATAAGGGAAGTAGGGTTGTTGGTTGATAGAGACCTGTGGCACTCAGGTAGGTTATCATCTTTTGTCTATCTTGTTCCCTGCGTACCTAAGTTTCTTGTTCAACTACCACAATCTCTACTTCAGGACTTTCTTAAACTGGAAAGAGGACAAAGGCTTTGTACAATCTTTTTCTTTTTCTTTCTTCCTTAATATTGAGGAGCAATTCTGCAGCTTCAGCCTCCTTCCTCTCTTTTGACACTTTAGTGTCAGCCACGTCATTCAACTCATCTAAGGGAAGAGAGTTTATTTCATCAATGTTGTAATTCCTAAGCCCCAGATAATTCAATCTGGCTGCCCTTAACTCATCCTCCTGAGTGTTTGGCCTAGGGGCAACCCTGATTGCTGCTTGCATAAGCTGGGGTCTCTCTTGTTCTTTCTCCCCTTTTCTTCTTCTTTCTCTCCCTCTTTTTCTCCTTAATCTCCTCAGAGGTGAGAATCTTCTTCCCTTTGTCAATCACTTGCCTGTGTGACTTAGGGTGGAGAGAGCTTTGGCCTTCTTCACTTGGTGAACTTGAGCTTTGGCCAAGGTGAGGCTGTGAGACACCTTCACCAGTTGGTGTCTCACTAAGGGTACTGGGTGCTAAAGCAGTTTCAGTCTTAAGGTTCACAGGTTCTACTTCTTGGTCTTCAACTGAGTTTTCCTCTTTGAAGCTAATCTTGGGTGTGCCTTAATATCCAATTAACCAATAATTTTCCTGCTAGCCTCTATCTTTATAGCTTTGATCTTCTCTTAAACTCTTCAAGCACCCTTAGCTGGATCCTCTCAGTCAACCTATCAGCTTGCCTATTGTGACTTGGGTTGGCAAGTGGCAGGTCAACTAGAGGAAAACTCTCATAGTATCTTAGGGTCTGAAAATTGAACACTTCTTGTTGACCCTGAGATCTAGAGAGTACGAGGGCTCTTCTATCACTGTCATACGTCCATCCTACTATTGGGTTGTCAGCAAGGTAGGATGGGGTAGACATAGCCCTTGTTATTCCCTTCTCAAATAAGCTTTGAATCAAGGGATCCATATTAATGTGGGCCTAAGGAGGTTGTTAAGTGTATGAACCTCTGAGGTTATGAGGCTGATGCAACCAAAGGATACCAAAACAACCAAGTCTTCCAACATGCACTAAGGAACAAAGAAGAACTAGCTTCGGAAGTTTTACACACTCAAGAAAAATGCTAAGTGTAAAATCTTCCGAAGCCAATGTTCAGAAGAAACTACTGAGGAAACTTTACACTAAGTGTCAAGTCTTCCAAAGCCAAAGACTCAACTCTTCCAAAGGTTAAAGATGAAGTCTTCCGAAGTTCTCAAGACAAAGTCTTCTGAAGCTGAATAAAGATAAGACTGATTACTTTAGAAGAAAGAGAAAAGACACTTTTTCTGTCAACTTTATCATAAAGCAACCTCCTGTCCACTGCATGCTCTGGTGGTTCACCAACTATCATAAGTTGGTGAAACCTCCATGCTTTATGATAAAGTAGATAAGGTCTTTGTCTGCAAGTTTTTGTATTTGTTTCCTGTTTGGCTTTTTGTAATAGGGCTTTTTGTATTTGTCTGCAACTTTATGATAAAGTAGATAAGGTCTTTGTCTGCAAGTTTTTGTATTTGTTTCCTGTTTGGCTTTTTGTAATAGGAAAGTCAGTGAGCTATGGCTTGTCATAGTCACTAGTCAAAAGGCAATCTGCCTTTTGACTTTAGGCTGATCTTGTTGTCTAGATTAGTCACATCCAACTATCTTTTTGCATATTGACGGTTGTAGGTTTAGTATAAAAAGTCAAAGGTTCTTGTATTTCAAATATCAGTGCAAACACCTGTAATAGAACCTAAGAAGCAATATACTACTTCCTTGAAAATTATTTCTTGTGTTCTTGCTCTTACTTTACTTGTGTTGTGCATTGTATCATCTGTTTAAAGTTCTAAGTTCCCCATTTGAATTGTTAAGTGATCCTAAAGATCCTTTTAAGTGTGTTAACTAAGTGCAAAGTCCCTTTTTAATGGTCTTGCATTAAGTACGGATAACTGCAAGTGAGAATGGTAAGGCCTCAATGTCCATACTCTAGGCAGTGCTCTCAGGTTTTATGATTGTAGCTAAGACTTTCTCCCCCTTTTTGGTAGCATCACCTACTTGCATAGGTGAGCTAGAGGTTAGGTCCACCTAATCCACAGGTTCTTATGAACCTGATTGAACACGCCTGGCAGGCCTCTCAGCTAGCTTGCCCTTGAGTTCAGTGATCTCAAGTTGCTGATTAAGAACCTACCTTTGTAAGGTAGCTGCCTGAGATTCCAGGTGCCTAACCTTTAAAACCAAGTAGGTGCATGTTTTTGATAGTTTTTTCACCCTTAGTTGCATACTCCCCTCATATTTATCAGAAGATTCAAGAGGGGATGAGAGAACACAACTGAAGTCATCTCCCTCACCGGAAAATGTTGGTTCTTGGGCTCTGGATTTCCTCTGCTCCATCACAGCTTCAAGAAAACTGTAAAGGGGCTAGGTTGCCATGGTTGAGGTCTTAATGATGTAGTCACTTTCTAAAGTGAGAACCTCTTCCATATGCACCTCCTAAACATGTTCAGGAAAGTCCACCTCAATTAGGCGTGATATGGGTGTATCAGGAGCACTCATCTCTCCTTGAGTAGGGGAGGAGAAAAGAGACTCATGGTACTCGGTGAATCCCATATCTTCATCATCATAGAATTTGAGGTTAGGGATTGGTTGGTTTACGTCTAGAGGTTAGGGATCGTAACTGTCCCCTGAAGGTTGATCACTTGAGTTTTGAGACTCAGAGTTAAGGCTTGCAGCTTGGGGAATGAACTCATCAGACAGAGCATGAGGAATCTCAGCACTGATTAACGAAGTGATGTGAGTGGTTTGCTCCTCAGGAGAAGTGGGAGCTCTTGGTTCCACTTCCACATGCATGAGTGAGTATATGGCAACCCTGCTCAACCTGAATAGACTAGTAGGAGTTTGCTTGGATTTTTTGTGGCAGGTGATGGTTATTTGAGGTTGTGTGGGTGGTGAAGATGTAGAAGGTGTGGGTTCAACATTGGCTGGTTCTTCCAAGTTGTCAACTTGAGTAGGGAGCTCTAACATTTTTTATACCAGGGCTGTTTCTACCCCTTAGAAACCAATAGTGGTTTTTCTCATGATTTTGAAGATGCCAGGCTTCATCTGTCCCAATTTAAGAGTGTTACCTGTTCCCCTTGACTGTGAGCCCAGTTCACAGTTAAGAATGTGCTGGACATATCTAGGGAACATAAAGTACTCTAAGGAGTCCAAGTTGGCAAGCAAGTTTGTGTAAACAAACTAAGAGTACTTGAACTTAACCCCTTGAACCATCCCATGGATTATATAGGATAAGTCCTTAGGAATTTGATCCCATCTTCCATGTTTGTTTGATAAAGAGTGGATTATAATATGGAGGAGGTACTTCCATTGGTAAGAGACCTTACCCTTCTTGAAGGTCCTCATAGTGAAGTCTCCTTCATAGCCCATCTACGTGAATGATTCATTGACAACTTCTTTGGGGAAGGGAAGCTCGCCTTCTTCATCATTCAGCCTGAGATGAGTGTTGATGGTGGCTAGGGTGATGAAAACTGTCTTCCCTTGGACTGATACAGACAGTGCCTTCTCACCGTCCAAGATGACCTCTTGGCAGGTCCTCCAAAACTCATGCAGTTGTTCTTCATATTGTGGAGGGTCTATAGTGAGTGCGGTGAGGTAGGATGATTGAGTTAGAAAGCGGCAAACGTTTGATAAACCAAGATCTTTCTCGGACGAAAACAAAGCAACCTGGTTGTGTTGCCTGTGTAAGTGCATGGAGAAATCTGGCTGGTTTTGGGGTTCAGGGTTGGCCATTTGAGAAACCTTTAGCAAGAAGAAAGCTAAGAACAATAAGGGTTTGTGGGTGAATTTAGGGTTAGAAGTTTGAAGAAGAAAGAGGGGGGACCGTTATAAGGCTATATATGGTTGGATGTGAGACAAAGTTAATGCTAAAGGATAACTTTGAAATCTGAATGTCGCTCCCACCTCTAGAAATGTGCCCAAAAAGGTAGTTATCTTGGAAGTAGAAAATCTTCTGAAGGTAATTTTTCTTTGGATGTTTTGAGAAAACTTCTGAAGCCAATTTGACTTCGTAAGATATTCCTTAGATTGAGAAGAATTGCTTCGAAAGAAAAAAATACTTAGAGTAATTTTGCTTTCGAGACATTTGGTTTCAAAAGATATTAAACTTCAAAAGTTTTATTCAAATGATAAATAAAGCTTCCGAGACTTAATTGCTTTCGGAAGAAAATTGTCCTTCAAAACATATAAGTACTTAGAAGCATATTTAAGCTTCGGAAGATATTTCAGAGTTCTTGCAAAGTTAACATTCTTAGTACGTAGTTATTAGTTTTTTAAGACATAAGTTTCTTCCGAAGTCAATTTAATGTCTTCCAAAAGAAAATATATCTTTAATTCTTAAAACCCTAAGGAATATCATTTGGAAAAATTTTCTTCCAAGATAAATAGGGCTTATATGAGTGATGATTTAGACAAAATTTTGAGACACACATATTTGAAAAATAATCTTGAAATTGATTTAAGAAAGTCTAATCAAAGTTAATCATCCTAATAGCTGATACAAGATATTTAAATCTCTATTAATCAAAAGCTTTTGTGAACAGATCAACATATTGTTCATTTGTGTTAACTTTGACCAGTTTTATCAATCCTTTTTCAAAATGATCTCTTATCAAATGATACTTGATGTTGATGTGCTTTGTCTTTGAGTGTTGCACTAAATTCTCTATGATAGAGATAGCACTGTTGTTGTCTATATGGATAGGTGTCTTCTTAAAGTTGAATCCATAGTCTAGCATCTGATTCTGAATCCAAAGCACTTGAGCACATCAGCTTGCAGCAACAATGTATTCAGCTTCAGCAGTTGATGTAGACACACAGGATTGTTTCTTGAATTTCCATGAGACTATCCTTCCATCAAGGAATTGACATGCCCCTAATGTAGACTTTACAGTCATGTTGCAGCCACCATAGTCACTATCTATATATGCATACAGATTGAAGTCAGAATTCTCTAGATACCAAAGTCCTAGATTAGGAACTCCTTTAAGGTATCTAAGAATCCTATTGACAACAACCAGGTGTGACATCTTGGGTTTGGCTTGATATCTTCCACATATGCATGTGGCATGTTGGCTGTGAGGTACATATGAGACCTAATCATAGCTCTGTAAAGATGTTCAACAACACACTTCCCCTCTAGCTATGGGAGTCTTAGCAACCTTGCACTCAGTCAGGTGAAATCTAGTTAGTATAACTTGCACATACTTTGAATGGTTTATGAAGATACCATTGTCAACCTACTTCGCTAGAATTCCTAGAAAGAAATTAAGTTCCCCCATGGCACTTATTTCAAATCTATTTTTCATCAGCTTCTCAAACTCTTTGTAGAGCCTTTGATTAGTTGACCTAAAGATGATGTCATATACATAAACTTGAACCATCATCAAGTCATTGCCTGTTCCTTTGATGAAGAGTGTGCTGTAAATAGTACCTCTCTTGTAACCATGTTGGACTAGGTACTTTGAAAGTGTCTCATACCCCTTCCTTGGAGCTTGATGCAGCCCATAAAGAGCTTTGTCAAGCTTGTAGATATAATAAACATGATCTGGGTCTACAAAACCAGGTGGTTGCTTGACATACACTTCTTTATCTATCACGCTATATAAATATGCACACTTGGCATCAAGTTGGTAGACCTTGAAATCCTTGGATGCAGCAAAACAAGGGAATATCCTAACAGCTTCAAGTCTTGCCATAAGAGCAAAAACATCTTTGTAGTAAATCCCTTCTTCTTGAGTGTACCCTTGAATAACTAGTCTTGCCTTGTTCTTGATAACAAGTCCTCTATCATCCTTCTTATTCCTAAAAACCCACTTGGTACCTATTGGTTCCAAACCTTTTTCTTATGAATCAAAACAACTCCTCCTGCAATGCTTCAACCCAGCTTCCATCTTTCAAAGCCTTATCAACTTTCTTTGGCTTAATCTGGGACAATAAGCAAGAGTGTAGACAAACATTTTTATCATGGGTTTCTCCTCTTGTTCTCACCCTTGTCTCAACATATCCAATGATGTTTATGGTGGGATGGGACTTGTGGTTTCTCAGTTAAGGAATCACAACAAGTTAGTTTTACAGATCTAAATAAGTGAAGTTTAGATCTGGTGATTGAGTATCACCCACCACATCAGCACACTTATCAAGTGTAACTTGATCCAATGAGTGTGTGACATCATTGATGTTGTCTTCAGTGAGTGTGCTCATTGAAGGTCATATTGGCCGACTCCTCAACTACTTTAGTTTTAAGATTGTATACTCTATAAGCCTTAGCTTGGGAAGTGTATCTAATGAAGTGTCCATCATCAGATTTCTTAGCAAATTTGGCTAAATGATCTTTGGTATTCAAGATGGTGAATGGACATCCAAATGATCTGTGGAAACTAATGAAAGGTCTCATTTTATGCCACAGTTCGTAAGGAGTCTTACCATGATTTTTGACTACTAAAACTCTATTCTGCACAACTAGAGTGGTTACAATATGATTACCCTTTAAAACATCCAGATTATTCTTATCAATGTGTGTTAGTGATTGCTTAGTCTCTAATCTTAGCTTCAAAGTAGCATTCACATACACTATGCCCAATATCCTCAACATATGTATAAAATAAGAACAATCACCTTTGCACAAGACATCTTCAATTGCAGCGAATGACTTTGTCTTCAAAAATGATACACACAATGGATGTAAAAGCTTAATCGCTACTGGATCAAATAATATTATGTCTACTGCCTCTTTCCCTTCTAACGTTCTCTCCAACACCACTTTAAAGTGATTTTCATCATAAAACCATCTACTGGTTGGATGGTTATACTGATTTCCGTCAATCTTTTTCATGATAAGCTTGAGGTCTGTTGGTCTAAGAGGATATCCTACACTGTTTAGAAGCTTACTATAAAGGTGTTCTCTCTTTTTTTCACCTTGTTGTTTTTGTTTATTAGCTAATTTCTATTCTCTCCTTAGCTTGGCTATATAGAGTTTGTATTTTCTGTCTACTTTTAACTTGAGTTCATGATGTTATTTGTTCATGTATAATCTCATGATGTGATAGAAATCAGCACCCCTTGGATTGTTAGTTTGGTTCACCATCCTTATCTGCATTAGATCTAATCTATCTTCACAAAAAAGTGATCCCAGTTGGGATATGAATGATAAGTACTGGACAAGGCCAGAGACTCTTTTGATCAACACTGCATCCCACACCTCGTCATACTTCCAGGTAACAATCTTTCTTTCATCAGCTGATGCTGTAAGTGTTGATTCTATCAAAAAGCTTTACAAAGTTGGTGTTTGTATTGATCATCTCCCTCACTTCGTTCCCTTCAGGCCATAGGCTGTGTCGCATAAACTATCTAGGCTCTTCTATAGGGTGAAGCTCTGGAGGAGCTTGATGATAGGTGGATAAAGAAGTTGCTGGGTGAGGTCTAATGATATGAGGCTTTAAGGCATTAGTGAGCATGTTCTTGTAAATACCTCGAGCAAGCTTTTTCATTTGAGATAATGACCTACCAGCATAAGACCTGTATGGCATCCTTGTGTGACTCAACCAGCTTTTCACATGGGAGTATGTCATCTTGTCACTTTGAGGATCCTTTGGTAAGTTCTTCTAGAATTCCTATTGGTCTTTGATCTCTTTATATCTCCTGTATGTTTGCTCATTTTCATTATTCATGACTTCTTGAAAGTCTTTGAGCAGATCTATTATCTTAGACAGGTTAAGATGAATGAATGAATCATAAAGGAAGCCTCTAGTTGCAAGCTCAATACCTATAAGGGTTTTTGGATTATCAGCCAGCAAATCCTGAATGTTCTCAGTCCCTTCTTGAGCTTTATCTTCTTCTTCAGAATTAGTAAGAATGATGATTGGTTCTTGAGGTTTATCAAGTGTTTGATCAATTTCTCCTTCTTCCAAGTTCACAAACTCTACTTCTTGTTGCTTGAACTCATCTTCATCTATAGGTTCTGCTTTTACTTTTAACAGGTTCAATGGTGGTGAGTCAGGTTCATCTTGGTTTGTTTAGATGATGATGATGCTTGATGCTTAGATGGTTTTATCTGCTCCTTTAAAGACTCAGGAAATTAAGCTCTTTTTGTTGCTAAGATTGAGTATCAGGAGTTTGAGAATGTTTTATTATGATGGGAGAGTAATGAATGTTCTTAAATGGATTGGTTTCACTAAACAACTAATCCATTGAGTATGTTTCTTCAGGAACAATGATTGATTACTCTGTGTACTTTTCCTTAGTGTTGTTTCATCAACAGGTGATAATGGTTGATCAAAGAACTCTTCATTCAAATCTTGTTCCTGATCATCTGAATGCTCTTCCTCATTCAGTCTCTGTTGATCCACATCTTCCAACTCTCTATTTAATCTCTTAATTTCTTTAGTTTGTTCAGAGATTATTCTTTTCAAATCATCAATCTCATTATCCTTGGCATCGGATTGTTCAGTCAAATAAGCTATATCCAGCTTTGCACTGCTCAAGTCTTGATCTTTTACTTTAGCTTTAGCTGTTGATTGTTCAAGTTGTTGTTCAAGAAATTGAACAATCAACTTCTAGGCTATCTAATCAGCCACTAGCTTCTCCATTTCTTCATCTTTTGCTTTAAGCTTATCTTTCAACTTCTTTGCCCTATTGTTTCATTTTTCAATGAGCTTATTGTACTCAGTGAATAGAAATACTTTGGAGTACTCAATCTCTTCTTCAGTAGGCATTTCACTTGCTTGTTCTTTAATTTTTGTTTGCTCAACATGAACACTCTATTCTTCTTGCTCTGTTTCATGCATAGAGGATGTTCCTACTTCCTTATTGAGATGCATGTTCACCCATAGTAACATCTATATCTCGTAATAGAGATAAGAGTGTTTGTTGGTCAGATAGATGAGGGCTGTGTGGTGGAGAAGGAATGTGCTGATCAAAATGGAACTACTCTTCTTATTGAGCTTCTTCTGGATTGGGTTCTGGTTCCGGCATGATAGGCACTTCTTGGTATATGATAGGAACTGGTTGGATGATTAGATCTAGATGAATCATATTTTGTACCATGACCTGAAACCCTTAGAAAAACCTCTAGAACAGGATGATCATGATTGATCATGTGAGATGGAACAACAACTTCCTCACCATGATAATGACTTGACTTGATTCTGTTAAAACATGTTCATTGAAATGAACTGGCTCAAAAACAGCCCCCTCACTTGGAATGTTAGGCAAAAGATCATCAATAATCATCTGAAGAAATCTTGTATTCATCTTGAATTTGTTCCTCACTTCAGTTAAGTTGTAGATCATTTCGTTGAGAACTTGTGCTGAAAAATTGAATGGTCTTCTAGCTATAATGCTTGCAATAGCAGAAGAGCTCCTTAATAAAGTAGCATCCCATCCAGTCTTTCGATAAGTCATAGTATCTGATATGTGTGCATGAGGAATCTAAACTGGGCTCACATGTATGATTTCTATATTTGCTTCCTGTCAATGGTACCAGTGTAAGCAATTTGCCTAAATACATAGAGAACATAGTTCTCATCAAACTCAATATGCCCTTCAACATCTTCATCTCCCAACTAAAGTACTCTTCTGATCACCTCTTCAGAAATGGTGATCTGCTGATCATATATAGTGGAAATCACAACTTGTTGATCTTGCATTTGCTCCAGATGAGCATTAGTCCAAAACTGGACAATATGATCTTTTATAATCTCTAGCCTAGCAGTCATTGCATGCATCAACCTTGTTTGTCATATGGCTTGGATCATATCTCTGTAATTCTCAGCCTTAGGAGAGTCTGGGTTGAGATATGCACACCATAATGTGATCTCTGACAAACATAAGGTTTGCCATATTTGCAAATAAGAAGAATGTGTGTTAGTACTTGAGTGATTGAAATGAATGATGTTGATCTGCTAAAACGTTGATTATGTGTTCATTGGTGATCTGAAATGTTATATGATGATAAATCATGTTTGTTAAGCATATGGCTATGCCAAATTGTTTGTTTGTTGACATTTTTCATATTGAACAGTTTGACTTTGAATAGATTGATCAAAAGTCAATTTAGGTCAATTTTACACTTGCAAATCTCACGGATTTGATGTTTTTTCGATCAAAATTCATTTTGATCATGTTTGATTCATAACAAAGAGTTAATTTGTTCAAAAAATTCAATGATTATATCTCATAACAATTTAATCAATGATTTTCAGTTGACTTTTAAAGTCAAACTTGTTCATTTAATGCGCATTGAATGTGTGCATTGAATGTTGTTGTGTTTAATGCCAAATCAACTGTTACAATGTGTTTGTTAATGAATTTTGAACATGTTTGATAAACTATATCATATTCAAGGTATTTTCAACATTTTGAAGGATCAAGCAGTTGATTTTGAATGATTTTTGACATGATCATGTTGACTGTTCATCAGACCAATGAACACTTAACAAAATTCCTCAAATAAACAAACCTAATACCTACGACAATGATTATTTAACATGTATTCAATGTTTGATTTCACTTATAACACTGAATGATTTCATTTTTGGTTTCGGTCCATTGTTTAACTATGGTTTAATAATGCTTGAATCAAAATCGATCAACAGGTTGTTTTAATGATTGTTTGATGATTATAAACTTGTTATTATATCTATTCAATTGAAAATTAGTGATGAAATCAAATAGATATTGGTATGAATGATCAATATAGATACTGAACACCCAAATTCCTTAAGAAATCCAATAAAAGGTTTTCTTTTAAACATTAATTCATATGGAGTTTTAGTGTGTTCTTTGATAATTAGTGTTCTGTTTTGTATGTAGTAAGCTGTTGTGTTTGCTTCTGCCCAAAAGAATATGGGCAATATAGAGTCTGCTAGCGTAGATCTAACAGGTTCTATTAATGTTATGTTTCTCCGTTCAGCAACTCCATTCTATTGAGAAGTCCTTGCCATACTGAATTGTTGACTTATTCTTTTCTCTGCACAAAAAGAAGAAATAATGTCACTCTTAATTTCAGTACCAATATCACTTCTTAAAGTTTTGACTTTAAGATCTAATTGATTTTCAATTTTAGTGATAAATGATTTGATAATTTCTACTGTTTCTGACTTGTGCAATAGAAAGAAAACCCAGGTGAATCCGGAGTTATCAACTACTATCACAAGGCAGTATTGCTTCTTGCCTATGCTCAGTATGTTTGTAGGGCCAGAAAGGTCCATTTGAAGCAATTTAAGTGGTGTGTGATTAGAGTTTACCAAATTAGACATATGTGCTCTATGTTGTTTGCCTTTCAGACATGCAGTGTAGTGGTCTAACAGAAAAATTCTTTTTGGGTTAGACCTATTACTAGGTCACCTTTAACCAATTGATTCATTATGTTAAAGTTAGAGTGTCCTAGTCGTCTATGCTATAGTTTGGAAACATCTTCTGATTCTTTTGATAATAAACAAGTTTGAAGGGTTGATGTTGAAACTGTATTCATATCAACAATGTATGTGTTGTTTTGATGGGTAGTTTTCAAAAAGATACGGTTTTCTAGAATTTGAAAACCCGTCTTGAGGATGTAGCAATTGTTGGAGTCGAAGAGGGTGGCATATCCTTTGTCACAGATTTGGGATACAATTAGATGATTAAACTAGAGGTTAGAGCACTGGTTGTCATTCTCAAAGCTAATCAACCCATTTGACCAGTTACCTTTCCACTTGTCTTATCACCTTTAAATGCTATGTTTCCTCTTTGTTTGCTTTTGAAATCCCAAAGGATGGATCAGTTGCCAGTCCATATGGCGGGAACACCCACTGTGCAATCCAAGCCAAGATGGTCTTGGGTTTTCCGTCTTTTCCTAGTACACAAATTTCCTCTAATGATGCATTGTCAGCTGGCTTAGGAATTCTAGGTACACTAGACTTCCTTTGTATGTTTTTAGCTACGTCAAGAGAAGTGCTTTGAGCTCTCCTCCTTTGAGTGCTAAGGTCTGGTTGTTGTCTGTTTTGAGACATATGTCTCATGTTTGTTTGTTTAAAGTTGTCATAAAATGTTTTGTGTAAGGAATACACTTAAAGGCTGATGCAACCAAAGAACAACCAAAGAACTCTCAGCATGCACATGTGAAGTAGAAGGAAGTTATTTGGGAAGATTTGATATAACTCAGTGAATTATGCTAAGTATGAAATTTTATGAAGCAAAAAGACCAATTCTTCCTAAGCCAATGATGAAGTCTTCTGAAGCTTCAAAGGAAAAGTCTTTTGAAGCCAAAGACTGATTTCTTTCGAAGATAGAGAAGACATGCTTTTTTTAGAATCACCTTTTAACAAAAGCTGAACCACTTTCCGCTGCCACTTCTGATGACTCACCAACTTATATGAGTTGGTGAAAAGTCCATGCTTTTATCAACTGTAGATTAAGGTCTCTTGTCTGTAACTTTCTAACTATGTACTTTTATCCTTTTTGTAATATATTAGGATGTGAGCTATAGCATGTCATAGTCACTAGTCAAAAGGCAATCTGCCTTTTGACTCTACGTTGATCTTGTTATCTAGATTAGTGTGTCCAGCTGGCTTTCAAAGTATGGCTGGCTATAGAATGTAGTATAAAGTATCTCAAGTACTTGTATTTGGATTTAAGTTTTGTAACACTTGTAAGAACTTGAGAGCAATATACATCATTTTTAAAAAACTATATTTGAGTGTTCTTGTTATTGTTCTTCTTACTTGTGTTCATTGTTTCATCATCTAAGCCGATTCCCCATTTGATTAGCTAAGTGTTCCAAGTCACTCCACCTTATGAAACTGTTGTATTGACCACCCTTCAATGGTCCTGCCATTGGTAGCAGAGCATTTTAGGCTCTTGATTGTAAGATCTCACCATCTTAAATCTCTTCAGTTTCTCAAAACACTTATCAACTCAAATGGAAGCTATCTCTAAGGCTAATATGGAAATCAATACCTTGACAAAGTCTCCACTAATCACTCTTGATGACATTGATACTTGGTGCCAACGAATGGAAGGGTTCATCAAGTCTCAAGACAGCAGGATGTGGAGATCTGTTGTTGAAGGACGTCACATCCCAAGTACCTCTTCATCTAGTGCTAGAGATGGGATGATACCATAGGAAATGGATAACTACTCTAAAGAAGACCAGAAGAAAATAAATATAGATCAGACAGCCATGACCGCTCTTCAAACTGCTCTTTCAAACTCAATATATAGAGGCTTCAAGAAGTGCAAGACCACTAAATAGCTCTGGGATGCACTAAAGGTCATGTATGAGGGGTCTAATGAAGCCAAGGAGAACAAGAAAGATATTATGAAGCAGCAGTTTGAGAACTTCACCTACAAGGCAGGTGAAACCATGACTCAACAATATTTCAGGTATGTTGAGATTATGGATACTCTAATATACGTTGGAGTCAAGCTTGAGAATAGGGACATAGTGAGGAAGTTCATGTTCTCTCTTCCCAGATAATGGACTGACTACTGTGTGGCCATTAAGAGAACTAAGAACCTCTCCACTCTTGTTTTCATAGAGCTGTATGGTATCCTTAGTAGTTACTCGATGGAGATGAACTTACAAAATCCATCAAGCAGCTCTTCCAACGATCAGCAGAGTTCAACCTTTTATGTGGTTGAAAGGGATAGCAGAGAACCACATCATCATCTTATCTACTTCTAGATAACTCACAAAAAGGGTCCTTTCATCGCCTTCCCTGAGACAGCAAGGGAGAGCTACATCCAAGGAAGCCCATTCCAAGAGACAAGCTCTGCTCAAGCCTTTGTGTCTGCTGATGAAAGTTATGGAAACCTTCTCTTAACTCTTGAAGACTTGGACTGCATCTATCCAGATGATCTGGAGTACATGGAGATAGTTCAACAAATGGCTCTCCTTACTCATAGAGCCAAGAAGTTCTACAAGAGAAAAGGAAGAAAGTTTCCAAGCAATGTGGCCAGTGGAAAGTTTGGCCTGGATAAAAGCAAGGTGAATTGTTAAAAATGTAACCAAATAGGATACTTCAAACCAAGAACTGATGGCTGATCATGAAGAAGCCAAGGTATTAGAACATCTTTGTACTCCTGAATACATTACAAAAGTTAATATGTACAGGTCCTACAACTTGGAAGTGAGATCTGATCTTCAGTCCTTAAACATTTTAAAAGCTAATTTTAAAAGAGCAGAAAATGATTTTAAACTTAAAATTGAAGATTTAGAGAAAACCATTTCTACTCTTAAGCATAAGCATACAAACTACAGGACTCAAATCAAAGATCTCATAACCAAGTTAAATGAATGCCAGGCTGAGCTTGTGATCAGCAAAGCCAAGGCAGAAAAATATGTCCTTGAAGAGGAAACCTTCAAGAATATAGTATCCTCATCCTTGCATGCAAGAGTTTGTTACCAAAACAGGAAGGGACTAGGGTCAAGTGAGATAGCTCTTCCACAAGCACTCCTATCTGTTAGATCTCCAAGGTGTGGAACTTCTCAAGATGAGCTACCTCCTATTGATCCTATCCAAGAGAAGGATGAAGGTGTAGAGGAGATAGTGAAGGATGAACCCGAGGTGAGTGACAAGGGTTATCCTAAGAAGGGATACTATTCTCCTGGAGAGAAGAAAGAACCAAGGATGACCGATTTTTGCAAGGAAGAACTTGATCAGGGTAGCTAAAAGAAAGTCCAAGAAAGCCCAAGAGATCAAAGCCACTTTCAACTCCAATCAAAAGCAAGTTTTCATTTCCACTAGATTTGAAGTGGTAAAGACTGAAGACTCAACAATGGACTCTAGTACTAGGAGTTCTAGTTCATGTCTAAATCATACTGGTCAAGAGAAAAAGGCTGATAAAATATGCACCACTGCTGCACAGCCTGAGCCATCCAATTACAAGAGCAAACCTCATCCCAATAAGCCTGATGCATCATCTAAAGAGATGAAGAAGGAAGTGGAAACTGATCAAGCTTAGCCTCCCACATAAAGGAATACTCTCAAAAGCATGCCAACTGAATGCATCATATGTGGTAGTACTTCTCACTTTGCTAAGGATTGCATCTACAATCCCCAAAGTACTATCCATATGATCAAGAAGAAAACTTTTGAGAAGAAGAAGAAGATAGCTTCGGGAGGAAAATATTTTCCTTTTAAAAGCTTCAAAGTGAAGAAGAAGATAAGTGAAAACTTACCTTCAGAAGAAAATTTGGTCATGGAAGAAAGGAATGCTTCCGAAGCACTAAAGTCTACTGTAGTGGAGGCAAACACTTCCGAAGGTTCATTCTCCAAAACTTCCAAAGTCATCAAAACTTCAAAAGTATTGAAGGCCAAGTCTAGTTTTCCAAAGATGGTGTGGAGGATGAAGAAAGGCCATGTGACTGAAAGTTCTTCATCAATAACAGAAAATGATCCTTAGAACTTGCATATAGGATCAATTACTGTTGCATTATTTTCAGTGCACTTTGACAAGCCCAAGACCAATAAGTCTTGGGTTTCCAAATGTAACTAAGCATCTCTTTATGTATAGGAACAACTAAAGACCAAAGGGAATGTATGGATCATTGACAGTGGCTATTCCAGAAACATGACAGGCAATGGCTCTTTGCTTCAAAACTTTGTGACAATTAATGGAGGGCCAGTTGCTTTTGGAGGAGAATCAGGTGGTTACATTACTAGAAAGGGCAGGGTCACAAATGGTAAGCTCAGCATTAAGAAGGTAAATTTTGTTGAGCAGTTTAGATACAATCTCTTGAGTGTATCCTAATTTTGTGATTAGAGACACCACATGCTCTTTACTGAGCATGAGTGCATTGTTTTCAAGCCAAGGGTGGTCATTCCTCAAGAGCATATCCTTCTCAAAGCCACTAGGAAAGAGAACATGTACAAGATGGATTTTCAGGAAACATCCCCTTCAGGAGAAGTTTCTTGCTTTCTATCTAAAGCTAATAGTGATTAGTCTTTTCTCTGGCATAAAAGAATATGCCATGTAAACTTTAAGAACATGAATAAAATAATTAAGAATGATTTGGTAACTGAAATGCCAAAGAAAGAGTTTACAAGTGATGACTGTTGTGTTGCATGCCTAAAAGGGAAGCAACACAAAATGTCTCACAAGCCAAAAGAAAATGAAATCCATCATTATCCCCTACACTTATTACATATGGATAATGAGTCTAGGAAGGACCTTATATTGTTTGGTGATCACAGATGACTTCATAAGATATACTTGGGTCTTCTTCCTTAGAACTAAGGATGAGACTCTTGAGATCTTAAATAATTTTATTCTGAAAATTGAGAATTAATGTGATCAAAAGGTCAAGATCATAAGATGTCACCATGGAACTGAATTCAAAAACCAAATCCTTGATGCATTTTGTGATGAAAATGGTATTACAAGACAATATAGTTCTCCCAGGTCTCCTCAGCAAAACGGTGTTGCTAAGGGGAGAAACATGACTCTTATTGAAGCTGCAATATCCATGTTATCTGATTCTAAACTGCCTAACACCTTCTGGGTGGAGGCATTCAATAATGTCTGCTATGTGCAGAATAGATTTTTAGTAGTCAAGACTCATGGTAAGACTTCTTACGAACTGCGGCATAAAAGGAGACCTTTCATTGGTGTCCTTAGATCATTTGGATGTCCTTACGCCATCTTGAATTCCAAGGATCAAATAGCCAAATTTGCTGAGAATTCAAATGATGGACATTTTATTGGATACTGTTCCCAAGCTAAGACTTATTGAGTATACAATCTCAGAGCTAGTAGTTAAGGAGTCAGCCAATGTTACCTTCAATGAGCACACACCTAGTATGAAAGGTTCTGGTGCTAATTGGATGTTTGATCTTGATTTAGTTACCAACTATTTTAACAAATCTGGTGAAGAAGTTTTAGGATCTACAGGTACCTTATCAACAGGAGATTTTGATCCATGATTTGAACTGAGAAGACAGTGTTCAACCTGCAGTTAGAAATCCTGTCAGCATAACTATGACAAATTCTTTAGCTGATATACTGAGGTGCCTATAAATTCTAGCACAGAGGCACAAAACTCAAATAAAGGAATTTCCAATGTAGGAGGAGATAGAGGTGGTGATAGTGATAAAAAATTTCTTGATGCTGATAACCACTCCATAGAAGATAACATCAATGATATAACACACTCATTGGATCAAGTTTCTCTTGATAAGTGTGTTGAAATGGTGGATGATAGTGAAGCACCAGATCTGAATTTCACTAATTTAGATCTATCCAACCAACTTGTTGTGATTACTCAACTGAGAATCCACAAGTCACACCCCACCACAAATATCATTAGAGATGTTGAGACTAGGGTGAGAACAAGAGGACAAACCCATGACAAAAATGTTTGTCTTCTCTCTTGTTTCTTGTCCCGATTAAGCCTAAGAAGATTGATGAGGCTTTAAAGGATGGAAGTTGGGTTGAAGAAATGTAGGAGGAGCTGCTTCAATTCAAGAGGCAAAAGGATTGGAATCTATGTCCTCTTCCTCAAAGGAAGACTACCATAGGTACCAAGTGGGTATTCAGGAACAAGAAAGATGATAGAGGACTTGTCATCAAGAACAAGGCTAGACTGATTTCTCAAGGGTATAAACAAGAAGAAGGGATTAACTACATAGATGTTTTTGCTCCTGTAGCAAGACTTGAAGCTGTTAGGATATTCCTGGCTTTTGCTGCATCCAAGGATTTCAAGGTCTACCAACTTGATGCCAAGTGTGCTTTTTTATATGGGGTGATTGATGAGAAGGTGTATGTCAAACAACCACCTGGCTTTGCAAACCCTGACAATTTTGATTATGTCTGCAAGCTTGACAAAGCTCTCTATGGGCTGTACTAGGCTCCACGGAAGTGGTATGAGATAGTATCACAGTATATCTATCAACATGGGTACAAGAGGGGTATTATTGATGGAACACTCTTCATCAAAGGAATAGGAAATGACTTGATGCTGGTTCAAGTTTATGTAGATGACATAATTTTTGGGTCAACTAATCCAAAGCTCTGCAAAAACTTTGAAAAGCTGATGAAGAATTTAAAATGAGTGCTATGGGGGAACTCAATTTCTTTCTAGGAATTCAAGTGAAGCAGGTTGGCAATGGAATCTTCATAAACCAGTCAAAGTATGTGCAAGACATACTTACCAGATTTCATATGACTGTGTGCAAGGTTGCTAAGACACCCATAGCTAGAAACCAATATCTAGGACCAGATCTTAAAGGGGAGTATGTTGACGAACATATATACAGGGCTATGATTGGGTCTCTTATGTACCTCACTGCTAGCAGGCCTGATATCATGTTTGTTACATGTATTTGTTCAAGATATCAAGTCAACTCCAAGATGTCACACCCGGTTGCTGTCAAGAGAATTCTCAAATATCTTAAAGGTGCTCCTAAACTTGGCCTTTGGTATCCAAATAATTTTGACTTCAATCTGTATGCCTATACAGATAATGACTATGGTGGCTGTAATATGCCTGCCAAATCTACATCTGGAGATATCAATTTCTTGGTTGAAGGATAGTCTCATAGAAATGCAAGAAACAATCCTGTGTGTCTACATCAACTGCTGAAGCGGAATACATTGCTGCTGCAAGCTGCTGTGCTCAAGTACAACAATAATGCTATCTCTATTACAGAGAATCAAGTACAACACTCAAAGACAAAGCACATCAACATCAAGTATCATTTGATTAGAGATAATTTTTAAAAACCAATGATAAAACAAGTCAAAGTTAACATAAATGAATAATATGTTGATATGTTCCCAAAAGCTTTTGATGAGCAAAACTTTAAATATCTTGTATCAGCTATTGGGATGATTAACTTTGAGTAGATTTTTCTTAAACTAAACTCAATTTTTTTTTTATAATATGTGTGTCTTAAGTTGTCTATATCATGACCATATAAACACAATTTACTTTGGAAGAAACTTTTTAAAACTAATATGTCTCGGAAGTTTTGTTATCTCTTTGAATAAAATTTTTGATATTTGATATCTTCCGAAGCAAAATTTATTGAGGATGTAAAAATACTCTAAGTATTTTTCTTCCGAAGCAAATTTCGTGAAAAACTAAGGAATATCATCTGAAGCCAAATTGGCTTCAGAAGTTTTCTCAAAACTTTTGAAGACAAATTACCTTCGGAAGATTTTAGACTTCTAAGAAAAGTATCTTTTTGGGCACATTTACAGAGGTGGGACTGACATCCAGATTTCAAAGTTTATCCAATTAAATTAACTTTGTCTCAAATCCTTACCATATATATATATATACATTCATACAACGGTTCCCCCTCTTTCACTTTCTCCTTCATCTGCAAAATTCAAACCCTAAATCCACCCATAAACTGACTTTGTTCTTACCTTTCTTCACTTCAAAGCTACTCAAAATGGCCAACCCTGATCCCCGAAACCAGCCAGATTTTTTCATGCAGTTACACAGGCAGCACAATCAAGTTGCCCTATTTTCATTTGAGAATGATCCTGGTTTCTCAGATATTTACCGCTTCTTATCTCTATCCAACTACCTCATCGCCTTCATAATAGACTTTTAGAGTTCTGGAGGACCTGCCAAGAGGTCATCTTCATCGGTGGGATGGCATTATCTGCCACAGTGCAGGGGAGGACAATATTCATCACTCTAGCCACCATCAACTCTCATCTAAGGCTGAATGATGAAGAAGGTGATTTTTCCTTCCCCAAATCTACTGTGAACAACTTATTTTGGTAGATGGGCTATGAAGGGTAACGTCTCATCCCAATAGAAGTACATCCTCCATGTGGTCATCCATTCTTTGTCTAACAAACGTGGAGGTTGGGACCAAATTCCTGAGGACCTTTCCTACATAGTTCATGGGATGGTACAAGGGGACAAGTTTAGGTACTCTCAATTTGTTTATACAAACTAACTTGCAAACATGGACTCAGAATACTATATGCTCCCTGGATATGTGCAATACATTCTTAACTGTGAACTGGGCTCACAGTTAAAGGGAACAGGTAATATTCTTAAACAAGGACAAATGAAGCCTGACATCTTTAAGAAAATTAGAAAGCCTGTTATTGGCTTCTCAGGGGTAGAAACAGCCCTGGTCCCAAAAATGTTAGAGCTTATTTCTCAAGGTGACAACTTGGCATCACCAGCCAATGTTGAACCCATGCCTTCTATATCTGCACCGCCCACACAGCCATAAATCACCATCACCTACCAAAGAAAATCCAAGCAAACCCCTACTCAATCTACTTAGGTTGAGTAGGTCCCCCAATCACCTACCATGTTGGAAGAAGTGGACACTGGAGCTCCCACTTCTTCTGTAGAGCAGTCCTTTCCCATCATTTCTTTGATCAGTGCTGAGGTTCCTCATGCTCAGCCTGATGAGCTCACAAAACTAGCCGTAAGCCTTCACTCAGAGTCTCAAAACTCTAGTGATCAATCTTTTAGGGAAAGTTACCATACCTAGCCGCTTGATCTCAACAACTAATCCCAAACCTTGAATTCTATGATTATGAAGATATAGGTTTTAGTGAGTACCATGAGTCTCTCTTCTCCACCCCTACTCAAGGAGAGATGAATGCTCTTGAATCACCTATATATAGTGCTAAATCAATATTTCAGATTCATTGAGCTTGGATCTTAGGATTCATCACGTTTAGATCTAGAAATCAAAATTAAGATGGGTGTATGTGTGTGAATCAAAGAACAAAGAGATGGATAATAATAATGTTATGATTTCATTGATGTTGATAAACAAGTTACAATGAGAATCATAGATGGCTGGTGAAATCAAACCCACCCAAAGGAGAGGATTTCTCCTTGGGTGGTGATTTACACCATGAGAAACACACACAAAAGAACCACACTTGCAAAAATGCACTAGTGGGTCTATTTATATTATTATTACAACATGATCTAATTTGACTTTCTAATTGTCTTGATGTTGACTTTGTCATGTTGAATTGTCTTATATTGTTGTTTTTTTGTGATCAACTTGGTCTCTGAACTTGTACAATGAGATCTTCAGTTGGCTGTGATTATGATTTGGTAAGCTTCAGTTTATTCCATTGTTGAACCCCAACATACAGCCCACATTATCCACCCATAACTGAGGTGGAGATTCTTGAACCTATTCAGGAGGCCCATATGGAAGAGGCTTTCACTTTTGCATGTGATTACATTATTAAGACCTCAACCATGGCAACCTAGCCCATTGACACTTCTTTTGAAGCTGTCAGCGTGCAGGGGAAATCCAGCAGCCAAGAAACACAAGCTGGTGATAAGGAAGAAGAAATTGGTCCTACTCTCTCATCCCCCATGATTCTTCTAATGAAGATGAGGGGAGTTCGCAACTAAAGGTGCATAAACTGTGTAAACTTTGCACCTATTTAGTTTCCAAGGTTAGTCACCTAGAATCTCAGGTGACTAGCTTACAAAGAAGGGTCAATGATCAGCAACTTGAGATCACCGATCTTAAGGGAAAGTTAGCTGAGAGACCCATTCAGAGGACTCAACCAGGCCCATAAGAACCTGTGGATGTGGTGGACCTAACCCCTAGCTCCCTTGTGCAAGAGGGTGATGCTACTAAAAAGGGGGAGAAAGTCCTACCTGCAATCACAGAACCTGGGAGTTCCTCTTAGAGTATGGACATGGAGGACTCACCACCCTCAGTTGCAGTTGTCCATACTCAACAACCTCCACAGGTCCAAATTGATGTGGACTCGCATTCAAAGCTTGTTTGAGGAGGGTATACCAAGGGCTATCCGTACTCCATCTCACCTCGCTGAGAACCCAATTGCGGGATGGAGGTATGATGATAAAAAGAGAGCCTTGGTAATCTCTAGGTCTCAGGGACAAGAAGAGATCTTTAACTTTTACAACCTGAGATACTATAAGAGCACCTATCTATTTGACCTCCCACTTGCCAACCCAAGTCAAAACATGCAAGCTGCAAGGTTAGCTGATAGGATTCAACAAAAGGTGCTTAAAGAGTTCAAGCTGAGAACCAGATTATATAAACAAAGGCTAGCAGGCAAGACTGTTGGTCAACTGGATGCTGAGGTGGACCCTAAGATTAGCTTCGAAGGGGAAGCCTTGGCTGAAGGCCCAACAATTGAGCCTGTGAACCTTGAGACAGGAACTGCTTTAGCACCCATTACCCTCAATGAGGCACCAACTGATAAAGGTATCTCACGGCCTCTTTCTAGCCAGAGCTCAAGTGCAACATCTAAAAATGAAGGCCAAAGCTCTCTCCACCCTTAGTCAGATAAGCCTGTGAGTGACAAAGGGAAGACGAAAATGACCTATGAGGAGATTGATGAGGAGAAGAGAGAGAGGAAGAAGAAGGCAAAGGGAGAGTGTTCAAGTAGGACCTCTGGCTTAGTGGAAGCTGGAATCAGGGCTGCCTCCAGGACAAGCACTCAAGATGATAAGATAAGGGTAGCCAGATTGAACTATTTAGGGTCCACGAACTACAATATTGATGAACTCATCTCTCTCCCATTGGATGAATTAAATGAATAGGATGACACGAAAGTGTCAAAAGAGAGCAAGGAAGCTGAGGATGCAGAACTACTACTTAAGTTCAAGGAAGAAAGGAGAAGAAAAAGAATCTACAAAGCTTGCACCCTCTCCCCCGTTCAGGAAAGTCCTGAGGCAGAGACTGTGGCTACTGAGCAACAAACTCAGGTAGGTAGGGAACAAGACAAGCAACACATGATAACCTACCTGACTGCCACAAGTCTTTATCAGGTAGCAAACATTCTTCCCTTACCATATGAATAAATTGAATTTGAATACCTCAAGTAGCTTGTGCAACAAGTGAAAAAAGCCGCGAAGAGGAAGATGAGGGAAAAGGCTACAAAGTCAAGAGCCACCATAAGAGCAAATCTAAAGAAATCTACTAACAGACAAAAGATGGTGAGCATCTGTAACACCTAGAAAATCTAAAAAAATAAAGAGGAAAGAAAAGAAAGGAAAAGTAAGGGAGCAAACGGGGATTTATTTCAAAAAGCAAGGGTTAAAAGTGTACAAGAGCTAAACTGGCCCATAATAGGGTTTAAAAGAAGATATGGCCACCCATACTTACTCTCCCATATACTCAAAGTACGACTTTAGAGAGAAAAAGGACTCCCACCGGTTCTAGTAGGAGAAAGTAGAAGAAATCTTCAAAAAGGTAAGATTTAATCGTGTTTCTTCTTGGTTTCTGTCGGGTTCAAACTTCTGGACCGATTTCTATGTGTTTCTATGTGTTTAGTTGCTTCATTACGTGTGTTTAGGTGCTAGAACTCCAAGTTGCTCTTGGGTTTGTGGTGTTTTACTTGACGGCAGTTTAAGGTGAGTTCTAGATTCCCTCTTTACATGTTTTCCACTTATTTGGGGTTGATATGTATATTAAACTCGTGTTTCATAAGCCAAACTATGTTTTTCCATGAAAAATATGATTGTTTTCGAAAGACGCATATTTTAAAAGATTTCTATGATGTTGAATGGTTGTTTATTTTGTTTTAAGTGTGTAACTGATAGATCTATGCTAAGAATACGCTTAATATGATGTATGGGACTAGAAACTGCATAAGTTGGATCGTAGGTGCTGGACTTATTGTCCGCTGTGGACCTTGGTCGTCCGCTCTGGACTTGGGTCATCCGCTCTGAACACTTAGGTTTATTCTGTAATATTGGGGATAGAAATTAAGGGACAGGTACTTATATTTTAGTGGAAGTTAGCTTATGTTTTCAAACCTTCCGAAGCTTAGAAATCTTTCGAACTTAGAAATCTTCCGAAGCTTAGAAATCTTCCGAAGCTTAGAAATCTTCTGAAGCTTCAAATCTTCCGAAACTTAGATTTCTTCCAAAAGTTATTTCTTCCGAAGCTTATTTCTTCCGAAGCTTATTTCTTCCGAAGCTTATTTCTTCCGAAGCTTATTTCTTCCGAAGGTTATTTCTTCTAAAGCTTAGTTCCTTCCGAAGCTTATTTCTTCCGAAGCTTGTTTTCTTCCAAAGCTTTTGTTTGCCTTCAGAAGTATTAGTTTTAGTGTTGTTTTGCTAGTCGATAGTAAGCATAAGTTCAGGGGCTTAGTTGCATGTTTGATTCTTTTTTTATGTGCTGCTATTTAGAATATTAATATTTCATGTTATGTATTATGATGTGAATTTACGTGGCATGATATGTATACGTACGTAAAGTATTATGTAATGAAAGTGAAAGATAACGACAATAAAAAGTGGAACGTAATGAATGAATGAAAGTCTTGCAAGCAAATTAAATATAGGTTAACAACTCATTGAGGGGTTATTAGCTCAACTGTGTGTAGTATGCACACAGGGGGGGGGGTCAATCTTCGTGACTGATCAAGATGTGCGAAAATGGGATCCTTGTCGCTTGACCCCAAGATGATATTTGCTTCGTGCATAATAATGGGACATATCATATGACAGGATCTAGATAAAAGTGAAAGATGTTAATGAAAGAAAGTACGAAAACGAATGATTAAGAACGATGATGAAAGATAATAATGATATTATCTAGAGGTATGTATGATGCAAGATCACGTATGAAAGTAAAGGAAATGTTCTAACGAAAGTAAAGTATTTTATTATATAAACTAGAACTCACTTAGCAACGCCAAATTTTTATATGCATATCAGTTGGCAGGCAATTGTTGATGCTGAGGAGGTGCGGGCATGGATGCATAAGCTACTGGGGACGATCCGAGTCTAGTATTCTAGATTTTGAGACAATGCTTGTAAATGTCAAGTTTTTGTGATACAACTATAAGAACAATGTTTTGTCATGTATTTACAATTTATGTATGAAAAGTTTAAATTCCGCTACAAATGTCATGTTTTTGAATGTTTTACGCTATAAATGACCAACTGTGAGTGTTCCCGGGATCGGGGCCTTACAAGTTGGTATCAGAGCAAAAGTTTAAGAGAATTAGGTAAATTATTTTCAAAACCTAAACTTAAACTAAAAATGGGACCAAATGGATGGGATGCCAGTCCTAGTAGCTACATACCTGCAGGTGAAGTTTTTATATAAACATTTTTGTACGTTAATGGAAAAAGGAATTATATGCGCGTGTTATGTGATTTATGTGCTTTTAGTAGATTTGGATACTGATGTAGTCAGGATAGGAAATGCTTGGAAAATGAAGAGTAAAGTAAGTGGCTAATCACAATTGGCCACTATAATTGGGGACTTACTATACTTGACATAATTCATGTTATTACACTGAATGACTGTGTTGGTGTTTGAATCTTATAGTGCATAGAGATGGCTGTTGGTAGATCTTCAAAGGCTTCATGAGGTGGAGGTTGTGGTGGACGTGGTGCTGGGCCACGTGTCACGAGGAACAGGGCTAAGAGTGCTCAAAATACCATGCTTGAGTTTAAGTGGATCAATATATCTGCAATCAACATTGAACTTGTCTATGTCTATTCTAAATATCATACAAACACCTCAGTGAGAACTATAGACTAGTATGATCTCATGGTATGTGCAAAAGATTCATGTGTAAAACATGATAAACATTCAATTTTAGTACGATACTATCTTCTCTTGCTAAATGATTAACAAACAAGCAAATTGGACTTTGATAATTTCCATATTAAAGCATATAAATTTTTGTCATTTTATAACAGGTTTTTATAAATATGCAAAAAATTTAGGGGAAGAAATTGAACATGAAATTATCAAAGGAAGCAGAATTATGTATTTTCATACATTTCAAATTTTGATATTGTCAAATTTTAAAAAAATAAACAAAGCCAAGTCAAGCCAACACTAACAAACAGCAGGTTGACACATACATATTTGTTTATTGTATTGCACAATATTGCTTATGAGTGATATCAAAACATCCATATATTGAATATGTTAAAATTCAATATTTTAACATACATTTTAAATCAAATTTTAAACAAACATTTTGATTTAAACAAGATTTATCAAACAAAATCTTCTTTTGGAAGAAAAACAAACAAATTTGCTTCGGAAGAAAATCGGAAGCAAAGTCATTAAATATTTGCTTCGAAAGAAAGATTTCAAAACATACAAAATTTTTAATTTTTTTTTAAATTTTGACAACTGTTCACACAACGGATGAACAAATATTACATCCGCTATAGGTACAATACCACACAAAACATTACAAGTGTTCCACAGCGTATGAACATTGTTCATCCGCTGTGAACATCTCTATTCAAGTGTTCCACAGCGCATGAACGTTGTCCATCCGCTGTGAACAAAGCATTCCATTCATTCAAGTGTCCATAGCGCATGAACTTTGTTCATCCGCTGTGAACATATCAAACATTTGATCAAAGGATCCACAGTGCATGAACAAATGTTCATCCGCTGTGAACAATCAGTACAACGGACCAAGGGTTTACAGCGTATGAACAAAATTGTTCATCCGCAGTGACTACAGTTCTCATACGCATTGTATAAACTATGTGCATAGCGCATGAACAAATTGTTCATCCGCTGTGTGCACAGTACAACATACTGCGCACAGTGTAAAATGCACAGCGCATGAACACTGTTCACACAGCGGATGACCTAAATTTAATTTTAAGTCATTTTTGCACAGCGCATGAACACTGTTCATACAGCGGATGGTTTGCGCATGAACACTGTATTCACAGCGGATAGTTAATTGTCCGCTGTGTATTTAAACCACACTTACGGATTTCTTTCTTTTTACCATAAGAGAGAGATAACATTTAAAATTTCAAACATTTAAAAAAAACCCCGTAAACTCTAGTTACCCTGTTCGATTAAACATTAAAAAAAACACACTGATTCAACATCCGTTTGATAATCAAAAAGGTATAACAACATGATTAACACACTGAATCATTCATAAAAACATCATCCAAATTGTTTTTGATTCATACATTGTTTGACTCTGTCGAACTAAGAACATTCAATCGACAATATGAAAGTTGATGTTAATAGTCAAATTAATCACTAAAATGATGTTATTAGGACTTAATTGAATGTAGTTAGGCTGATTATTTGGTGAAATTTGATTAAGTGTTCATGATGAACATGAACATACATGGTGTTCACGCCAAAATCATACAAAAGTACTGTTTGATCTTTGAAAATGTTGAAAAGTTTTTTAATAAGTGTTAAAACTTGGTAAACATCTTCAACAGACTCTAACAAACATACAAAAACAGTTGTTCAATCATGCAAAACAAATTGTCAGTTGACTTTAAATAGTTAAACTGTCATTGTGCTCAAAAACACATCTAACATGCATTTCAATCACACATTAAGTGGTTATCATACATAATTATTCATTTCACAAACATTCAAAGGACACTTAATCAATTTTTCATCATTTCAAACATACATATATTTATTACATATCACTAACACTTATCTTGTTTTATGCAGGTATGGCAAACTTGGTGTTTGTCAGAGATCATAACATATGTGCATATCCGAATACTGACTCTCCTAAGTTAGAGAACTACAGAGATATGATCCAAGCTATCAGGCAAACAAGACTGGTGCATGCTATGACAACAAGGCCAGATATTTATGAGGATCACATTGTCTAATTTTGGACAAATGCACATCTGGGAGAAATTGATGATCAACAAGTAGTTATATCTACTGTGCATGAACAACAGATCATCATTTCTGAAGAAGTTATAAGAAGAGTGCTACAATTGGGAGAAGTTGATGCTGATGGCCCAGTAGAGTTTGATGAACACTATGTTTTACTTGTGTTCAGGCAGATTGGCTATACAGGCACTATTGAGAGAAAGCAAATCAAGAAGTCATATATGTGTGCACAATTTAGATTCTTGATGCATATATACCAAAAGACTATGACCAATAGGAAGACTGGCTGGGATGCCACATCTCTGAGAGCCTCATATGCTATAGCAAGTATTATAGCAAGAAGACCTTTCAATTTTGCTGCACAAGCGCTGAATGGGCTAGTGTACAACATCACTGAGGTGAGGAACATATTCCTAATGTTTCCCAGATTCATCCAAATGATTATAGATGATCTCCTTCCAAACATTCCAAGACAAGGCACCATATTCCATCCTGTGCACTTTAATGAGCATGTCTTTAACAGGATAAAATCTAGCATTTACCAAGGGAATGAAGTGCCTGTACCTCCACACATAATTGATCATGACATCCCTGTTCCTGAGGTATTTCTGAGGATTCCAGGACTGGATGAGCCTTTAATGCTTTATCAACATGCCATCCAACAAGCACCCATCATACAACCACCACCAATCATTCAACCAGAACAGCTAATCCAACCAGAACACCCAATTCTACCAGAACAACCCATTAGCCCACAACAACCAGTCCCACAAGAACAACCCATTGAGGAGGAATTCCAACATGCTAAAAACATACAGTTAGATCTCCATTTCCCTTCACCTTATCACAACTCAACTTTATCTGATCAACAAACTTTGTCATCTCTTTTGAGAGATATAGATATAGCCCTTGAAGAATAATATGATGAACATGAGGATGTTAGTACATCATCTCATGAGCACATAAAAGAACAGACAGTCACTATTGATGAAGCTGAAACAAGTAGTGAAAATCTCACTGAAGATGATATTGAGCATTCCAAAGTCTTTCTCTTTATAGAATATAACAAGCTGATTGAAAGATCAAACAACAGAGCTAAGAGACTAAGAGAAAAGATTAAAGTGAAAGATAAAGAAATAGAGAAGTTGGAGTCTGATCATAAAGCTCAAAAGTTGATTGTTAAGTTTGTTGAAAAACAACTTGAACAGACCAAAGGTGAATTGAAAGCTAAAGACAATGAGCTTAACTTAGCCAAAGCTGAGATTGAATACTTGGCTAAACAATCACAATCAAGGGAAATGAAGTAGATTAATTGAAGAGGATTATAGAGGCTCAAAATGAAGAAATAAAGAGATTAAACAGAGAGCTGGAACAGACTGACACTCAACTAAATAAGGAAGAACATTTGGTAGATCTTGAACAAGATATGAGTGATTTTGAAATGGCTGAAGAAGAAGAGATAAGTCAACAGAAAGAAGAACAACCAGAACTGGCACTGATCATTACTGAAGAGTCATACTCTATGGATCCGTTGTTCAGTGAAGCCAACCCCTTTGAAAACATCCATTATTTACCTATCTTGAGACAACACTTTCACAGTCCAGATCCACAAGCTCAAGAAACCAGCATAGTTCCTTATAATCCTCTCTCTAGCAAGCAAAAGGAACTAATCATACAGTATGCTGAGACTGCCTCTGCTCAACCTAAACAAGCAGCAGCAAAAGCTTTATCATCATCATCACCACAAGTAAAAACTTATGAGAGAAAGAGGAAGAGAACTTACTTGGGTTCTTCATTAAAAGGCAAGATAGTAGAAGAGTCTGAAGTACAAAAATCACCTCCATTTAAGATGCTCAAGGTGAAGCAAGAACAACCTGAGTATGCTGATCCAATCTAATTGGAAGAAGGTAAGATTGCCTAGAGTTCTGAATCAAAGCAAGTCATTATTTTATAAGACTCTGAGGAAGAACAAGAAGAAAGTGATTCTGAAGATCCTCTTCCAAACATACAACACCAATTCCTTGATGATCCAGAGACTCTTATGGGAATAGAGTTGGTCTCTAAAGGTTTCCCTTTTGATGCTTTCATGCAACTGAATCTTTCTGAAGTAAAGGATTTGCTCAAGGACTTTCAGGAAGTAATGAAGAATGAAACTGAGCAAACCTACAGAAGGTACAAAGAGATCAAAGATCAGCAGGAGTTGCAGAAAAACCTGCCAAAGGATCCACAAATAGAAAAGATGACTTATCAATAAGTGAAGAGTTGGTTAAGTCACACTTGGATTCCTTATAGATCATATGCAGGGAGGTCACTATCCCAGATGAAAGATATGGCCAGGGAGATTTATAAGAACATGCTCTCAAATGCCCTGAAGCCACAAGTGTTTAGACCTCATCCTACAGCATCACTCTCAACATATCATCAAGCTCCACCTGAGCTACATCCTATAGAAGAACCAAGAGAATTTATGCCACACAGGCTATAGCCTGAAGGTAATGAAGTAAGAGAAATGATTAATGAGAAGACAAATTTTGTTAAATTATATGACAGAATAACTCTTACTGCGGGTGCAAATGAAAGAAAGATTGTGGCCTGGAAGTATGATGAAGTATGGGATGCTGTTTTAGAGAAAAAAGTATCTGGATTTGTCTAATACTTATTCTATATATCCTAATTAGGCTCCTTGTCCTATGTAGACAGACTTGACCTTCTCCAACTAAGAATGGTCAATCATACAAACAATACAAGAGGAGCAGACTACTTTCATATTCTAAGAACCTACATGCATAAACACCATAATGAATTAAAGGCCAAAGCAGACAACGAGGATAAACTCCACATTAAGAGATTGAGGAGAGAGCAAAGAGCAGCTGGGAAGGGTAAACAACAACAGACAGAACAAAGAGATCAACTAGACCCTGAGCTGCTAGAAAGAGTAGGTTATCCTCTAAGACCTTCTGAGCTGAAGTTGATAATGAAGAAGATTGAAGGCAACCAATACACACATCCAATCACCAGATGGTATTACGACAAAAACTATTTTGAGGTGGTGTTGGGAAGGAAACTTGAAGGAAAAATAGCTGAGGACATAAGATTGTTTGACCCTGTAGAGATCAAACTTCTTCACCCATCTTATGTCTTTTTCTTGAAAACAAAAACTTTTCCAGCCATACAAGATGTACTTTGCAAGGGAGACTGCTGTTATTTCTTTCATATGCTGAGGATTCTTGGCACAGTCTATGTCAATACAGCCTTGAAGCAGAGGCTAGAGACTAAACAACAGCCACTCACCCACATTAAAGGAATTACAGGAATGAGAATCTCTAAGAACAATAACTTAGAGATACTCAAGGGAAAGCATGTTGTCACCACTTTGGTGAGCAACATTGATGTTCAAAGTCTTGATCAGTCCACTCTGGAGCAGCTAGTTCACCTAATAATAGAAATAAAGTATGAATATCAAAGGAGTGCAGTTGACTAGTTCACTGAACATATAGTCAACTGTAGGAATGCCTTCAAGATCACAGCTCTTAAAGATCAGGTGAAAGAAGCTGAAGCTGACCAAGCCATAGAGCAAGACATTAAAGATACTCTTAAGGCTATAGAAGAAGCCCAAAAGAAGACTAATGAAGCAGGACCATCTCATTCCTAAGGTTTCTAAACACACAACTGGGGAAACAAACAAACAAACATATCCTTCTTTATTATTATGCATTCATACATACATGTGCCCTTATGCACATGATATCGTACAATCATTCATACATGTGGTTTTATATACATGGTATCATACAATAATACATACATGTGTTGTTGATACAAACACATGAGATTCATGCAAACATACATAATATGTGTTAATAAACACATGGATTCATACAATCATTCATATTTGTTTTATTATGCTAACACTTGAAATCATTCAATCAAACAATGATTTCAAACATGTGTTTTGTGTAAACACATGTAATCAATCAAATATACACAATAACAATCAATCATACAAGTAAATAATCAAACAATCAATCATACATAACATACAATCAAAACATGCGTAACATTCATGACAAACAAACAAACAAACAAAACAATTATTCATAACAAAACACATAAACACACATTAATGACAAACAAAACATTAATCTAGCAAACATAAAATGTTGGCAACATCATACTTAGGGGGAGTATTGTTGGACTCAACAATTGCATTATGAATTAATGCATAAAAAGTATGATGCTTGCCACATCAAGCATAACAAACATAATGTGTTTTAACACACTAAACAATTATTTAGTAACACATTAACATCATTAACATTCATAACAATCACTAATATTTGTTTAAATTTCTTTTTCAGGTTTGTACACAAAAGGAAATTTTGACAAGTGTTCGCAGCGGATGAAGAAAGTCTCACAGCGGATGAAGATCATCAGCACCAGATGAAGATTTGCTTCCAAGTATGTGCAGCGGATGAACAACCATCCCACAGCAGATGAAGAACTCACAGCGGACAAGATTCCACAGCGGATGTTCATCCACAGTGGATGAACATCCACATCGGATGAACAAACAAGATGCATAGCGGATGACAAGCTTCTCCACAGCGGATGAGATATAATCCACAGCGGATGACTTACTCTCCATAGCGGATAGCTTAGACACTTAAGATTATGTTTATGTAATTTTCATTTACTTAAGGGTAGTTTAGTAATTTTATATAGCTTTTGTGTATAGGCTATAAATAGAATGCTACCCTAATCCTTTGTAAGCTTTTGAACGAAATCAATACAAACAAGCAGTTAATTTTCATTGTGTTCTTGCACACACACCATACATATACAAACACACACATACACTGATTTCATACTCTATCATTATGGGTTTTCGCACCATAATGTTAGTGTGTTGAAGTTGAGAGATATTGAAAAGATCCTTAGGGGAATTAACCTTTTATTCATGTTCATCATGAGTTTAAGCTGATTTCATCATTCAGTACGATCCCAAGGGTAATTTCCATGGTTGTGGCAGTGAAGTGTATGAGGCGTGGATGTGGTGCCTATTTGCTTATGTGAAGGATGTGGATGCATCAGTACCATGATTGTGTGATGTACCGGTTGTGTGTGAGTTCCCAGACATGTTCCCAGAAGATCTATCAGTTGTGCCACCTAACCGTGAGGTTGAGTTCCAGACCAATCTGATACCTGGTGCCCAACCTATTGCTAAGGCACTGTATCATCTAGCTCCCTCTGAAATGAAGGAATTGATGACTCAGCTGCAAGATTTGCTGGATAAGGGGTTCATACGACCGAGTATCTCTCCATGGGGTGCTCCGGTCTTATTTGTAAAGAAGAAGGATGGTAGTATGAGGATGTGCATCGACAACTGAGAGCTAAACAAGTTGACGGTCAAGAATCGGTATCCGTTACCGAGGATTGATGACTTGTTTGATCAGCTCCAGGGTGCGAGTTGGTTTTCAACGATAGACCTCTGATATGGTTACCATCTACTAAAGGTGAAGGAGCAAGATATTCCCAAGATGGCTTTTTGTACGCGTTATGGACACTACAAGTTTCTCGTTATGTCGTTTGGCTTAACCAACGCACCGACTGCTTTTATGGATCTGATGAATTGGTTGTGTCAGCCTATGCTAGATAAATCACTGATTGTGTTTATCGATGATATTTTGATTTATTCAAAGAATGAAGAAGAACATGCCAGTCATATTCGGGAAGTGCTGGATACGCTACGAAGGGAGAAGCTGTATGCCAAGTTCTCCAAATTCGCATTCTGGCTGCGCGAGGTTTAGTTTTTGGGTCATGTAGTCAACCCAAAAGGGATCATGGTAAACCCAACAAAGGTTGAGGCAGTGATGCAATGGAAGTCTCCAAAGACGCCATCTGAGATTCGTAGTTTCTTGGGTTTGGTGGTCTACTACAGGAGATTCATCCAAGACTTCTCTGCAGGATCGGTGTTGGTCTCTCAACATAAGGTTTTGTCTCATGAGCACACTAAGTCTCACTAGGTTGATGAGGCAGAATCTCTAACTAAGTTGATGATAACATAATAAATTAATAACACAAGAATGGGTTTCAAGATACATGTATATATTACTGCTCAACTTAGTATCACAAGACTCTTACAAGCATAGTTTCTTAAGTTACAATGAGAAACTATATATACTACTATCTACAACCGGTTATACTTGGAAAACCAGCTGGAATTTTCTGCTAGACAAATACTACATTGTTGGAAGTAAAGTATCTAAGATAAAATAATATCCTAGATTACGTAGTCATGACAGCTCCATGACTTACCTTTTGTCACCAACTAAGTATGGTAACTGTACTAACTGATAAAGGTGAATAGTGGATTAAAGTATGGTCAACTACATGGGCATGGGAAAGCGCCATGCAGTGTATCAGAGTTGTCAGCGGATGACAGACAGCCCATACTTATGTCCACTGGTTCCTAGTTGATTCTTCTAAAGGCAAAATGGCTTTGGAAGAATAACTTCTTTCGAGGTCATTTATACTTCGGAAGAATCAACTTCTTCTGAGTCTTCTGTAAGCCTTTATGACTTTATTCTTCGGAAGACTTTGTGTTGGATCTTCTAAGTGTGAATGCTTCGGAAGGAGAACTATTTGGTCTCGGATGCTTTGGTTCTACCTTCGGAAGTTCTTCATATACTTCGGAAGGAAAACTACTTAGTCTCAGAAGACTTAGTTTTCCTTCGAAAGTTCTTCATATACTTCGGAAGGAAAACTACTTTGTCTCGAAAGTCTTAGATTTCCTTCGAAAATTCTTCATACTTAAGCTTCGAAAGATCTTCAACTTGTCTTCGGAAGAGCAGCTTTGTCTTAGGAAGACTTCTTCAATTGTACTTCAAAATACTCTAAGTGTTATTTTGGTTGCACCAGCCTCATATGATCCAACAAACTCCCCTTCGGCTGACGCTACCAAAACTTCACTTCCTTCTGCTCCTTAAGGTCTTTAACACCAAGGAAAGAAGATATTTTTTTGTCTCCTTGTTCTTCCCTGATGTGGTGGTGAGGAGCTTGTACAAGTCATTCGTAGATAATGGATAAAGTCTGTTGTTCTGAATGACATACACCCTTTGCTGCGTCCCTTTGAAGAGAGTTAGTTGATGGGAATTGTAGTCATATTCCCATCTAACTATAGGATCAGAAGTTTAGCCTTCAACCATCTGAAGGAATGTTTTTCCATTTGTAGTTGTGCCTTCTTCCTCATCCTTTGCTCTCTTTTTCAACTTTTCTTCAGTCTTGGCTCTCTTTGTAAGCTCAGCCAGATGAAGACTGCATAGATGATTTCTGATATGAGCAACAACCTGAGAGTTGGTAGGATTGGAGAATTGTTTCTCTGCTAACTTATCAATGTCAAATCTGCTAGAGTGTAACAGAGATGAAGTATCAACCCTGTTTACTTCACCATTCTCTCTTTCCACAGCAAAGCTGTATGAAGGTTCATCAAACCTCCACTAGACTATTTGTTTTCTAGGATTGAGGGGTTTGGATGAAAGCGTGTCCCCCTTCCTAGTATCTAGCAGAGTCACCAGTCTCCTTTTTAACTTCTTCTCTTTTTCTGCTAGAACATCTGAATTGGCTGCAAGAAGTTAGAGAGCTTGGTCTAGTGTTCCCCTACGTAGATTAAGGAATGCATCTCTTGTGAGGGAACTAGAAGAGCCATCAATACATTTCAACTTAATTATCTCTTCCTCATAAGAGATGCCGCTCAGTGTTGTGCAGTTGATGAGCTTCTTCTTGATCTTCTTGAACTCTTCTAAGGTTAGGGGCTTAGATGTTTTAAAAGATGGTTTGGTTAAAGAATGGGTTTTGGGTTGTGTTTTGGGTTTTAGGATAGTAGTGGAGGTGGTTGTTGGGAAGCAGTGGGTGAGGATGTAGGTAAGGCCGATGGTATGGGTTTAGGGGTGTGAGGCTTAGTGGTTGGTTCAGTTTTGATGGGGAAGGGAAAAGGTGTGGGTGTAGGTTGTGCTGGTTTGGGTGTTGGTGTTGGTTTGGGTGCCGTCTTCTGAACACTTGATGTTTGAATCACCTCCTGCCTTCTTCCTAAGTGAATGTCAGCCTTGATGTTGCTGACATGTCGCTGTAGGGTCTTCAGTGACATGGGACCCACTTGCTTGCTGGAGAAGCCAAAGGCTTTGAGATAAGTTTTCATTCATTCCTTATCTCCCTCCTTCTTGGCAGCAGCAAGTTATGCCTCTTTCTCCTTCTTCTTCTTCTTCTCCCTTAGCTTCTCCCTAGCATCCTTCTTCCTTTCTTTGTTGATCTAATCTTGTTATTTATGGAAAAGAAACAAGATTGTATCATAATTTTGAGGTGCCAGCTCCTCTTTAGAATAGCCTCTAGAGTAGAGAAAGGCTATCCTCTCCATCCTTTCCCTTTTCAAAGCCTCCTCCTTCCTTTTCCTCTTCTCATTCTCTTCGGCCAACCTTGCTTCTTCCTCTCTTTCCTTTTACAGCATGCCTTTAGTATCTTCACAAGCTCATCAAGTGGGCGTAGAAGTATTTCTTCATTGGCTACTCCCAGGCTGATGAGCCTATCAATGACCTGCACTCTCCTTTTGTTGTTGATACTTTCTTGGGCGGCTGCTGCTACTTTACTACTTACAGCCAACAGCTTCCCAGTATCAACTCTTCATTTCTTCTTAAAGCTCTTCAGTAGTGAGCTTCCTCTTCCCCTTAGGATCAGAGGAAGATTATGCCTTTGGAGACTCAGGTTTAGAGGATTCAGGTTGGGGAGAGGGGATTTGAACTTGTAGTATTTGGGAGAGAGGGGTTGTAAGAAAGTCCTCACTGTTTACCTCAGAGGCTAGGTCAAGAATGGCCTCTGTGATGAACAGATCATTAGACGAGGAAGACAGTTCAATTATTCCTTCTATAGCTTGGATTTTTACTTCGGAAGTAATTGGAACTGCACTACCTGTCCCTTCTAAATTGGTTGATGGGCCATGAGTCTGTATATCCCCTTTGAAGTTAATCTCAGATTCAATAGAGACCTTAGGTTGACCAACTTCCTTTTCCGATGTAGGTGGTGCACTCAGCCTTTGAAGCTCCTCAGCTCTAAAGTAGGCAACGGCTACATCAGGGGAAGGTTGTTTAATGGATGAGCTTATCAGAAATGTGGTTAAAAACTTGTTGAGGTCTATAAGCATCTTTGGATCCAATTGAATAGTAATGGGAGCTGTTTGAGGGAAGATGGTTGCAGGGTGTTGCTGTGTAGGGTAAAAAGATGATATGGCACAAGGGAAGTTGTTGTGATGGCAAGGTAGGGTTCCTCATGTCTTTGTTTCTAAACATTCTCCCCCTTTTTGGTAGCATCATCTTGAAAAGTAGATGAGCTAGAGGAAGAACTTAAAGAAACCTGAGTATGTACATGCCTAACAGACTTCTCAATCTGTGTCTCAGCTAGTTGAGCCTTGAGATTTTCAATCTCAAGTAGTTGAGTGGTAGACGTGTCCTCTAAAGTCTTAACCTTTAATTAAATGTTTACCACATTAGAAAGCAGGTCTCTGATAATGAGTTTTAGGCTACCCTCATCTTCTTTTGAAGAATCATTAGGCGATGAGATAACATACCTAGTATGTTCATCATCACCACCAGTAATGGTTTCTTGGCGCCCTGGATACCCTTGCGTGCTGATGTCTCTTTCAGAGTCATCAAGGGGCAAGGTTGCCGTAGACTCAGTCCCAGTCATGTTACCACTATCCTAAGAGGTTAGTGAAACAATCTCAGTAGTGGCAGCTAAGCCTTTATGAGTCACCTCCACACCAGTTTGACTCACCTCAGTTAGGTATAGCTGATGTGGGCTAGACATTAGAGGTTCCCTGGGGTTTAGTTGATCTTAAGAGTGGTGTGGTAGATCATTATCATGGTCTAGATGATACATAATATCCTCATCAGGTAGGGTTGATAGGTCAATGAGGGATTGGGAAGTTAAATCTAATGACCCGGGACCTTGGTCAGCACCTAAGGGTTCTTCTGCGAGAGCAGATGACCCAATGATGTTGGTGTCCCTTTTTGGCTGCTTTGGGGAGTGTTAAGACTCACCTTGAGGGCTAAAGGCTTGGGTTATGGGCTCGTCAGCTTGAGATCGAGGAGACTCAATGCTAACATTGAGGTCAATAGTGGAGGATAGTTAGACATTAGGCTGAGTGGGAGCCCTGAGTTCCACTCAAGCCTTTTTGGTTTGAATAGAGGGGACCAGATCAATTAGAGTAGATTGATCAGGGGTTCATTTGGGGTGCTTGTGTAGGTGATCTTGATTGGGTGGGAAGAAGTGATTGGAATTTGAGTGGTGGTGTTTGGTGTGGGTTCATCACCTGCTGGGCTTGCAGTGATGTCACTAGGAGCCGTTGGGTCGCGCATACCCGGAGGAAGATCAGTGAATCCTCCAGAGAAGTTGGTGGACACCTTCTTCAAAGTTCTGAAGATGTCAGGCCGCATGTGACGAACTAGTAGAATGTCTGCACATTGTAATCTATCCTGGTCCAGCTCACAGTTGATTTTGTGCTGAATGAACCGGGGATACATGTAGAATGTATTGCGGGTGAGATTGCCTCTTAAGTTTTTCAACATAAATCTTGTGTAGTTAAAGCGTAGGCATTTTACCATCCCATGGACTAGGCAGCCCAACTCATATGGGATTTGATCCCATTCCCCGGACTTGTTGGATAGGCAGTGCAGGACGATGTGCAGCAAAATCTTCCAATTGTAGGAGAAGTTAAATTTATAGACTATAGACTTACGAATATTGCCACCATATCCCATTTGAGTGTAAATGTCTTCCAACTCAGATTTGGGGAAGTTAGTAGGGGCACCCTCATCATGAAGCTCCAGATGCTCCCTGATGGTTGATTCAGCAATGGTGATCTCCTACCCGCAAATCCTCGATCTGATGACCCTTTCATCATTTAGTGTTTCACGTCGACCATTAGCCCATAATTCAGCCATGTGGTTAGAGTAGATGGTGGGGTTAACAATGAGGGCAGTGAAGTATGCCAATTGGGATAGAAATTCAATAATAGGGGCAAAGTCGGCATCCTTTGAAGACTCAAGGATAGCGACTTGATTATGTTAAGGATTTAGGGCCATTGTTAAGAGGTATAGTTGGATTGAAGGAATTTAAGAGTAAGTGAAGAAGATATTGGTAATTTGGGGCTTTTGCTGTGGTGAAGAAAGTAAAGAAAGAGAGACGGAAATTTTAAATGGGGGGTTAAAAGAAAAAATCAAACCGATAAGGTGAAAAGATTGTTTAGGTTTCGAAACCATTTAAAATATTCTAACAATCATCAATAAAATCTTACTTTACAGAGTGGGGCCTAAAGATTTCTATTACATAGTACAGGTTTTCGTCTAAAGGTAAACTTGCTTCTGAGAGAAAACACTTGTGTTTCTCAGTATTGTCTTCAGAAGCCATTTTTACTTCCGAAAGCAAACAATGTCCTAATGACAAGTTTGCTTCCGAGAGTACAGTCTTCTTTCGAGAACAGAAGTTAGTAAGCTTTGAAAGTAGATTTAATCTATGATAAATTGTTCTTTCGAGGCTAAAAACTCTTCGAAAGATAATATTTATGCAGAGGAATTTTTCCTTTGGTAGATGGATAAAGATCTCTTCCGAGGGTAAATTTCTCTTCGGAAGTATTTACACTTAGATTTTTGAAGAAAGCCTTTTTGTAACAGGGCTTAGATTGTATTTAGACAACATAGACAAGACATATTTAAATAGGTTTTTCAAAAGAAAAGAACTAGTCAATGTTAATCATCCCAATAGCTGTAATTAAATAATTAAATCTTTGTTCATAAAAGGCTTTGGTGAACAAGTCATCATATTGTTCATTTGAATTTATTTTGAGTAGCTTTATTAGATTTTTCTCATGAATATCTCTAATGACATGATACCTGATGTCGATATTCTTTGTCTTAGAGTGCTTGAACAGATTTTCTGTGATAGAAATGACACTCTTGTTGTCTATGTGAAAAGGAGTCTCCATGAAGTTGAAATCATAGTCTAGCATCTGATTCTGAATCCATAGTTGTTGAGCATAGCAGCTTGTAGCAGCAATGTATTCAGCTTTAACAGTTGATGTAGAGACACATGATTGCTTCTTGCATTGCCAGGAGATAATCCTTCCACCAAGAAATTAACATCCTCCGGATGTGGATTTCTTGTTGATGTTGCAGCCACTATAATCACTTTCAGTGTACCCATAGAGATTGAAGTCCTTATTCTTAGGATACCAGAGACCCAGTTTGGGAGCTCCTTTAAGGTATCTAAGAATTCTCTTAGCAGCAATTAGGTGAGACACCTTGGGAGCAGCCCGATACACCTTGGGAGCAACCCGATATCTTGCACAGATGTAGGTTGCAAACATGATATCAGGTCTACTTACAGTGAGATACATCAGAGATCCAATAATCGCCCTGTACTGATGCTGATCAGTATTCTCCCCCATGGAATTAGGACAAAAATTGTGATTTTTGTGATCGGTGTCTTAGCTGGCTTACAATCTTTCATCTCAAATCTCTCTAAGATGTCCTTGACATACTTGGATTGATTGATGAAGAACCCTTCTTCCATCTGCTTCACTTGAATTCCAAGGAAGAAATCCATCCTTCCCATTGAACTCATCTCAAATTTCTTCCAAATGATGCTTTCAAAGTCTTTGCACATTTGGTCATTTGAGGAACCAAATATGATGTCATCAACATAGACTTGAACAAGTAGCATGTCCTTCTGAGACTTCTTTACAAACAATGTCTTGTCTATGGTGCCTTTGGTGTAGCCATTCTTAAGAAGAAACTGAGACAGGGTCTCATACCATAGCCTAGGTGCTTGATGCAACCCATAAAGAGCTTTATCTAGTTTACACACATAGTTAGGGTGCTGTGGGTCTTCAAATCCAGGTGGTTGGCACACATAGACTTCTCAATCGATATTCCCATACAAAAATGCACATTTGACATCAAGTTGATAGACAGTGAAGTTCTTTGATGCTGCAAAAGCAAGGAAGATTCTCACAACCTCAAGTCTTACAACAGGTGCAAATTCATTAGTGTAATCTATGCCTTCCTCCTATGTGTATCCTTGAATAACAAGTATTGCCTTGTTCTTGATGATCAAACCTCTATCATCTCTTTTATTTCTGAACACCCACTTGGTGCCAATGGGGACTTGGCCAGGAGGCAATTGACACAAGTTCCATACCTTTTGCCTCTTGATTTGAAGCAACTCCTCTTGCATAGCTTCAATCCAATTGTTGTCCTTGAAGGCTTCTTCTACCTTCTTTGGTTCTATTTGAGAGAGAAAGCATGAGTTCAAGCAGACATTCCCATTATGGGTCTGACTTCTTGTTCTCACACCTTCTGAGACATCCTTAATGATCTTTTCAGCTGGGTGAGTGTTATGTATCCTATGCTTGGGAATCACATCTAGTTGCATAGATAGATCCAGGATTGAGAAGTTTTGCTTAGGATTTCAAAAACCATGACCAGCTGATGTTTCACACTCATTCAATGAGGACTGATTGAATGAATGTGTGACAGCATCAATGATATTCTACTAAGAAGCAGTATCAACAGTTGTGTGTTCCTTCAGATTACTGTCTTCATCAGCTTGATGTTGAATGCTGGAGTTGTCAGCTGATGAGTTTTGAGGCTCAGTTGGCTGACAAGTTGTTGAAGCTCCATTATTTCATAAGATGTTTAAGCTTTCAGGACATCCAGTAGTGGGAGCTTGTTCTTTAATTCCTCTTGGAGAACTGGAAATAGGTCTGGGTAACTCAAACATTTGATCTTCATAGAGGTCACTTTGAGTTCCTGTTCCAGCTGAAACATTCTCACAAGATGGTTTAGAATAGTTTGGAAACAATTCTAGATTGAAGATATGATCAGGGCCATTCCCTCTAACACAAGGAGTGTGCTCATTAACAACAATGTTGGATGATTCCTCGAATTGTTGATTTGTAATATTGTACTCTGTATAAGCAATAGAGGTTGAGGAATATCCAACAAAGATAGCATCATCCAACTTTTCTGAAAATTTTGCTAAATTGTCTTTTGTGTTAAGTATGGTACACCTGCTGCCAAAGGACCTAAGTGTAAGGCCCCGTTCCCGAGACCCTTACAGTCGGTCAATCATCGCATAAAATATTTAAAACACATAATTTGCAGTGAAATTAAAACTTTTCATTCATGATTAAATTTGTGTCAATACATCAAATCATTCACGTACATCTCAAAATTTTGTTTATACAATAACCATTCCCAAAAATATCGATGCCAGACTTAAATCATTCCCGATAGCTTATGCATCCATGCCTGCACCTCCTCAGCATCAAACGGTCACCTGCCAACTATTATGCATACAAAAAGTCAGCGACGCTGAGTGAGTTCTAGTTTTATAAATAAAATACTTCATTTATATAAACATATCCTTTACATCCCTTGTCATCACACAGCATACGTACATTCAAAAAATAGTTAATTATTATCTTCATCATCGTTCATCATCATTCGTTACTTCGTTCATCGTTATATTGATTCTGTCTCATGCAATACCCCCGCGTCATGCTTTAAAAAGCTGATACTGTGCCGGGGTTTATAAATAAACACCCACGTCATGCCGAAGCTGACACAGTACCGGGGTACGCGACAAGAATCCCATCACATCATGGCCAATCTCAAGGACTAGACCCCTGTACGCATCATCAAGGTTTAGCTAAACTGCACACAGTTGGGGCATACAACTACCTCATGAGTCGTAAACCTCCCTCATTTTGCTTGCAAGACTTTACATTCGTTCATTATGTTCGTCATAACTCACCTTCGTTATCTTTCACTTCATTACATAATACTTTACTTACAATACGTACATAGCAAGTAAAGCCACATCATAAAACGTATAGTTTTAAAAGTCGTTTAACGTGAAAAGATAACACATCAGACAAAACAGCATCACAAGCGAAAACTTAACATACATCAGTAGCATCTCGCGCGAGAACTACCTCATCGCGAGAGAACAAACCTATCGCGCGAGAACTTACAAATTGCGCGAGAACTACCAGTCGTGCGAAAACATGCATATCGCATGAAAACTACACCTTTCACGCGAAAACTTCCCAGAGTTCAAAATCTTAACGTACATCAAAACTGCTCGCTCGAAAACTGTAGAGTTTTCCTTCCCAGTCACAACTTATAACGTCTAAGGCTGTTCTAACACGCTAACATCTTAAACATCATCAAACCAAGCATAGACAAGTATTTTAAAACGTTCTAGTATGCATAATAGCCCAAAACATAAAACTTGCGTAAAAAGGGGATTAGAAACTCACCTCTTGAAGTTCTAGAACAAACGCAACCTTCCCGAAGCCTTTGCCGAGCGAAAACTACATAACCATGTGTTATATTCATCAATAATCCATTCTTATTACATAACATGAGTTACTACACAAGCTACAAACCTTAAACACTTGGATTCTTTTGTCTATCCTTCGCTGCCTTCATAAAGGCCTTGATCTTTTCCAACTTTTCAGTCTTAGCCTTGATCACCTCAATGCTCCCCAACTCCTTCTACCTGATGTCACCCCAACATACAGGTGTTCTATACTTTCTATCGTATAGCATCTCATATGGAGGCATACCAATGCTGGCATTATAGATGTTGTTATATGAGAACTCGGCTAACGGTAAGTGTTTATCCAAACATCCTCCGAAATCGATCATGCATGCCCGTAGCATATCTTCCAGTGTCTGAATCGTCCTCTCCAACTGACCATCTGTCTGAGGATGGTACGTCTTACTGATATGTAGCCTCGTCCCCATCGCGTCGTGGAATCTCTTCCAAAACTTAGATGTAAATCGAGTGTCATGCTCTGACACTATAGACACCGGTACACCATGACGAGTCACAATCTCCTTAATGAACAGATCTGCCAACCTCTCAGATGAATACATCTCACGGATTGGCAAGAAATGAGCACTCTTCGTCAGATGGTCTACTGTCACCCATATGGCACCCTACCCTCATGCCGTACGTGGCAACTTCATAATGAAGTCCATGGTGACGTGCTCCCATTTCCACTCGGGTATATCTAAAGGTTGGATCTTCCCGTATGGCTTCTGATGCTCCGCCTTCACTTGCAGGCAAGTAAGGCACTTACTTACGTACTTCGTTACGTCGCGCTTCATTCCCGGCCACCAGTAATCTTTCTTCATATCCTAATACATCTTCGTGGCACCGGGGTGAATCGAGTATCGAGTCTTATAGGCCTCATCCGTGATCTTTCCCCATAGATCCCCATAACGAGGAATCCACATCCGCCCAAATCGGGTTCTAACACCGAGAGTGTTTTCACCCAACTCCGCGACTAGGCCGTTCATCCTTTCAGAGTTGATTTGACCCTCATTCAACGCCTCGTCCTAAAATTCCTTGACCTGCTTCATCATGTTAGAGGTCATTACCAACTGATAAGCCTTTACCCGAATCGGCTTGGGTCTCTTTTTTCGGCTAAGGGTATCCACCACTACGTTGGCCTTGCTCGGATGGTAGTGGATCTCACAATCATAATCCTTGATTAGCTCTAACCACCTTCTTTGCCTCATATTGAGATCCTTTTGCTCGAAGAAGTACTTCAAGCTTTTATGGTCAGTGAAGATAGTGCACTTCGTCTCGTACAAGTAGTGCCTCCAAATCTTCAATGCAAAGACCACAACCGCCACCTCCAAATCATGAGTAGGGTAGTTAGCCTCATGGATTTTCAACTATCAGGACACATAGGCTATAACCCTCCCCCGTTGCATTAACACGCAACCCAATCCGGAATAAGAAGCATCTGAATAGACCACCAGATTTTCGCTCCCTTTGGGTAACATCAAGACAGGAGGTTGAGTCAATCTTGTCTTTAACTCCTCAAAAGCATTCTCCTCTTCTACTCCCCATATAAACTTCGCATCCTTACGGGTCAACTTAGTCAATGGTGAAGCTATCTTGGAGAAGTCTTGGATAAATCTTCTGTAATAGCCTGCCAAACCCAAGAAACTACGAATATCGGATGGCGTCTTTGGAGACTTCCATTGCATCACCGTCTCAACTTTTGCCGGGTCCACCATGATCCCTTCTAGGTTGACCACATGACGCAGAAACTGAACCTCGCGCAACCAGAAAGTGCACTTGGAGAACATAGCGTACAGCTTCTTTCTTTTAAGTGTCTCCAATACCTCACGAATGTGACCTGCATGTTCCTCTTCGCTCTTCGAGTAAATCAGGATATCATCAATGAACATAATCACTGATTTATCCAACATTGGCCAACACATCCTATTCATCAAATCCATGAAAGCAGCTGGCGCGTTGGTTAAACCAAAGGACATAACAAGAAACTCGTAGTGTCCATAACATGTACGAAAAGCTGTTTTAGGTATATCCTGCTCCTTCACCTTCAACTGATGGTAACCAGATCGGAGATCTATCCTCGAGAACCAACTAGCACCTTGGAGTTGATCAAATAAGTCATCAATCCTCGGTAACGAATATCGGTTCTTCATGGTCAACTTGTTCAGCTCACGGTAGTCGATGCACATCCTCATCCTACCGTCCTTCTTCTTCACAAACAAGACCGGAGCACTCCATGGAGAGATACTCAGTCGAATGAATCCCTTATCCAACAGCTCTTGTAGCTGATTCATCAACTCTTTCATCTCAGAGGGAGCTAGACAATACGGTGCCTTAGCAACAGGTTGGGCACCAGGCATCAGGTCAATCTGGAACTCGATCTCACGGTCGGGTGGCACACCAGATAAGTCTTCCGGAAATACATCGGGGAAGTCGCACACTACCGGCACATCCGAAAATCATGGTACCGATGCCTCCACATCATTCACATAGGCTAGATAGGCACCACATCCACACCTCATACACTTCTCAGCCACAACCATCCAAATCACCTTAAGAACCGTAGTAACCCTATCACCATAGATCGTCACTGAACTCCCATCCGACACAGTCAATCGAATGATCTTCTTGCGACACACAATATTTTCCTCATAGGCTGCAAACCAATCCATCCCTAGGACTACATCGAATCCGCCTAAGGGCATCATGAATAATTTAGCAGAGAACCTATGGCCTTCTAATTCTATGTCAAAATGATCTACCACATCAGAAATCTTGGTAGACTTACCAATAGCAGTTTCTACATTGAAGGGATCAATCTTTCTACTCCTAACAGGCAACTTAGCACAGAAGGCAGCAGAAATAAAACTCTTACTAGCACTAGAATCAAATATTACAGAGGCACAAGTCCAGTTAACTAGGAATGTACCTGACACAACATCGAGGTCCACTCTAGCCTCCTCTCGAGTCATAGTGAATGCCCTGGCCTTCGCCTTGTGCCCCTTCTTCTTAATTCCCTTCCTTGCCCTAGAGTTCTTGGCCCTCGGCTTCTTGCAATCCCAGCTCATATGGCCCCCTTCACCATAGTTGTAACACTTCGCCATACGACAATCCCTTGCCATGTGGCCCTCCTTCCCACATTGAAAGTAGAGATTCGATCCCACTTGCATTCCCTCGCATGCTCCTTCCCACATTTCCTGCATGCCTTCTCTCCGCCTGTTAACATCCTCCAGTCATCCGCCCTCACCTTCTTACCACCAACCACGAAACCACCACCGTTGTTTCGTTTCCCATTCCCGCTCTTACACTGCCCCACTTCCTCTTCACATCAAACACCACCGTCGTCTCCCGCTCATCATACAGTCTACCTACCAGATCGACCACCGACCTGAACGTACCTGGCCGGGCGGCAATCAGATGTCTGTGGATATCCGCCGGCAGACCCTGGATGTACCTCTTGATCTTTCATGACACATGCGTCACCTGATCCAACACTAACCTCGCCAACTTGTTAAACTTCATTGTGTACTATTGGTGCATCATAGTGCCCGCCTCTAACTGCAGGAACTCTCTCTCGACCTTATCGAGCTCCTTATAAGGACAAAACTCCTCGATCACCAACTTCTTCAGCTCACTCCACCTCATCCTCCCGGTTACCCTACTACCCTCGGTCTGGACAATATTGTCCCACCAGCATAAGGCCGAATCCACAAACGAGTAGGTAGCTAACTTTTCCTTCTCATCCTCTCAACACTCGCTAATATCAAGTATCACCTCCATCTCTCTCACCCATCGGTGAGAAGCAGTAGCATTCCTATTCCCGTTAAAAATCGGGGGCTTGCATCTTTGGAATGCCCCATAGTTGCACCCCTTTGCAGTTTCCTGCGCCGCCTCCTCCTCCTCATCATCACTGGAGACAACCATCTCAGTATCCGATTGCTCCCTTGCCCCTGAACCTCCTTCTTAGCCCCCTCTCCTAGCAGCTCTCCTCCTCTCCTCCTTTTCCTTCTTTTCATCCTCCCTCACAGCACTAAAATAACCTCAGTCACTACAGATGGCAGAATCGTCTGCATGATCTGATGAACCTCCTCAATCACCGCCCTCATGGTGATTAATCTTGGGATCTGCAGATGCCATCTTGGCAGTTCTAGCCTTATTCCTCGTGGCACGTGTTCCAGCACCACGTCAACCACGCACTCCACCTCGGGAAGCCTTCGAAGATCTACCACCAGCCATCTAAGCGCTATAAGATTCAAACACCAACACGATCATTCAAGGTAATAGCTTAGATTATGTCAAGTATAGTAAGTCCCTAATTACAGTGGCCAGTTGTGATTAGCCACTTACTTTACTCTTCCTTCTCCAAGCATTCCCTATCCTGACTACATCGGTATCCAAATCTACTAGGGGCACATACACCACATAACACATGCACATAATTCCTTTCTATTATCTTACATAAAACATTTACATAAAACCTTTACCTGCAGGCATCTAGCTACTAGGACTGGCATCCCTTCCCTTTCATGTCCCATTCTCAGTTTAAGTCTTAGGTTTTTGAAAATATTTTGCCCAATTCTCTTAAATTTTGGCTCGGATACCAACTTGTAATCCCCGTTCCTGAGACGCTTACAGTCGGTCAATCATCGCATAAAAATATTTAAAACACATCATTTGCAGTGGAATTAAAACTTTTCATTCATGATTAAAATAGTGTCAATACATCAAATCATTCACGTACATCTCAAAATTTTGTTAATACAATAATCATTCCCAAAAATGTGAATGCCAGACATAAATCAATCTCGGTAGCTTATGCATCCATGCCTGCACCTCCTCAGCATCAAACGATCACCTGCCAACTATTATGCATACAAAAAGTCAGCAACGCTGAGTGAGTTCTAGTTTTATAAATAAAATACTTCATTTATATAAACATATCCTTTACATCCCTTGTCATCATACAACATACGTATATTTAGACAGTAGTTCATTATTATCTTCATCATCGTTCATCATCATTCGTTAATTCGTTCATCATTATATAGATTCTGTCTCATACAATACCCCTGCGTCATGCTTTAAAATGCTGATACTGTGCCAGGGTTTATAAATAAACCCCCATGTCATGCCAAAGCTGACACAGTACCGGGGTACGCGACAAGAATCCCATCACATCATGGCCAATCTCAAGGATTAGAACCCTGTGCGCATCATAAAAGGTTTAGCGAAACCGCACACAGCTGGGGCATACAACTACCTCATGAGTCATGAACCTCCCTCATTTTGCTTGCAAGACTTTTCATTCATTCATTATATTCATCATGACTCACCTTTGTTATCTTTCACTTCCTTACATAATACTTTACTTACAATACATACATAGCAAGTAAAGCCACATCATAAAATGTATAGTTTTAAAAATCATTTAACGTGAAAAGATAACGAAGCACACAAAATAGTATCACAAGCAAAAACTTAACATACATCAGCAGCATCTCGCGCGAGAACTACTTCATCGCGCAAGAACCAACCCATCGCGTGAGAACTTACAAATCGCGCGAGAACTACCTGTCGCACGAAAACATGCATATTTCGTGAAAACTACACCTTTCGCATGAAAACTTCCTAGAGTTCAAAATATTAATGTACATCAAAACTGCTCGCGTGAAAACTATAGGGTTTTCCCGTCCAATCACAACTTAGTGCATCTAAGGCTGTTCTAACATGCTAACATCTTAAACATCATCAAACCAAGCATAGACAAGCATTTTAAAATGTTCTAGTATGCATAATAGCCCCAAAACATAAAACTTGCATAAAAAGGGGATTAGAAACTCATCTCTTGAAGTTCTAGCACAAACGCAACCTTCCCGAAGCCTTTGCCGAGCGAAAACTACATAACCATGTGTTATATTCATCAAGAATCCATTCTTAGTCATAACATGAGTTACTACACGAGTTACATACCTTAAACACTTAGATTCTTCACTTTCTCTCTCTACGTTGCCGATTTCTCTCTCTAACAGCTAAACATTTCGCGTGAAATGGAGTCAGACCGGGTGATATAAGCTATTTATACCCAGCTGAGCTTTTCGCATGAACTTCTTGCACGAGAACTTCCTTTCGTGCGAGAACTTCTCTTGCCTTCTTTTTCTTCAAAATTTTTGGGCGTTACACTAAGAAAGCCAATGAACGGTGACCTCTTGTTCCATAACTCATAAGGGGTCTTTCCATAGGGCTTAACAATAAAAACCCTGTTTTGCACATAGCATGCAGTGCTGACTGCTTCTGCACAAAAAGTTAGTGGCAGCTTTGAATCAGCTAACATAGTTCTTGTAGGCTCAATAAGTGTCCTGTTCCTCCTCTCAACAACACCATTCTATTGAGGAGTTCAAAGAGCATTGTATTGTCTGGTAATCGCTTTTGATTTACAGAATGAGTCAAGAACTTGATTCTTAAACTCATTCCCTTGATCACTTCTAATGATTATTACCTTGTGATCCTTTTGATTTTCAATTCTAAGAATAAAAGATTTGAAAATTTCAGCCTTTTCATCTTTAGTTCTTAAAAAGAATACCCATGAATATCTTGTAAAATCATCAACAATCACAAGTCAATATGATTTCCTTCCGATGCGCATTATACTTGTGGGGCCAAAAAGATCATGAGCAATAAGTGTAATGGAGTAGTGATGGAGTTAACCTCTTTGGATATGTGAGAAACCTTATGTTGCTTTCCTTTCAGGCAAGCAACACAGTTATCTTTACAGAAAAACTGCTTTTTAGGCACACCATGTACCAAATTATTTTTAACCAGCTTATTCATGGTTTTAAAATTAACATGGCACATTCTTTTATGACAAAGAGTTGACTCATCACTATTAGCTTTGGAAAGAAAGCATGATACTTCACCCAGTGGGTAAGCATCATTCATATCAAGCTTGTACATATTCTCTTTCTTGGGAGATCCAAGAAGCACCAATTCCTGAGGAATTGTCATCCCGGGTTTCATGTTCTGTGAAAAGCATTTGGTGCTTTTGATCACAGAATTGAGAAACACTCAAGAGATTCTATTCAAGCTGTTTGACAAAGTTTACTTTGTCAATGTTTAACTTACCATTGGATACACTACCTCTACCAGAAATGTATCCTCCGGCTTCACCTCCAAACTGAATAGGACCTCCATCAAAATGTTCAAATTGTTGAAGGAGAGATCTGTTCCCTGTCACGTGCCTGGAGCATCCACTGTCCATAATCCAGACATTTCCATTCTTGTCATATGGATGTTTCTACACATAAGGTGAAATGATTAGTTATTATTGGAAACCCAAGCCTTGTTGGTCTTGGGTTTTTCTAATGTAGATGATATAACTAAACCAAATTGTATACATCTGGGCTCAATTATAGTTTGTGAAGAAGAGGTTTGGGCTGTGGCATCTTTTCTGGTTTTCCATTCCATCCTATGGTTGACCAATGTTGATGAGCCTGAGGAGGCTTGTGCTGCATGACTTGCTTCCGAGGCTTCTTTCTTTTCGAAAGAAGTTTTCACCACCTTCTCTTCCGAAGTAGTTTTCTTCTTGGAAGGTTTCAAAGGATTCCTTTTGTTCCTTTGTTTGTTCTTTAGTTTGTCTTCCGAAGCTATTTTCCTTTCAGAAGAATCAGTTTCTTCCGAAAGCAACTTGGCTTCAGAAACAAGCTTTCCTTTCCTTGACACTTGGACCATATGGGAAGGTCCAAATGTGAAACCATCCTTGACTCCTTCTCTCTTAAATTTGGTTGCATAATGTGTGCTTGCTGGATTGCAGTAGCAGTCTTTAGCCATGTGGTTATGTAGACCACAGATTATGCACTTAATGTTATTCTTGGTGGGACTTGTGGGCTGTTGTTTCTTGCACTTCTTCTCTTCTTCAATAGTCTTTCCTTTTAATTTCTGATCCTTCAGGTGGATAGGAGTGCTGGTACTACACTCCTTTCCAAAATCAGAACATCCAACAACTAGGTAGTGGGTCAGCAGTTGGAACCTCTTGCTCATCAATACCACATCTTGGTTGTCTAATAGACACAAGAGAGTGTGGTGGAGTAATTTCATTAGATCCTATCCTACTTTTGTTTTGATAGCATACCTTGGAGTGGGAGGATAATGCTATAATGGTGTTGAAGTTATGCTCTTGAACAACATACTTCTTTGCCTTAGCCTCAGCTATGACTAGCTGGGCTTGAGCTTCCATCAACTTGGATATTAGATCTTTTATTTGAGTCCTATAGTTGGTATGTTCATGTTTTAAAGAGGACACAGTTTTCTCTAACTCTTCTATTTTAAGTTTATAGTAAGATTCTACTCTCTTAAAATCAGATTTTAGGATATTTAAAGACTCAATATTAGATCTAATTTCCATGTTGTAGTCTTGATACAATTTAACCTTAGCAATACAGGCTGCGGTACAGAGATGTTCATATACCTTGCTGTCTTCAGCTCTAGCCATGAGAGCTTGAGCAGGAGTAACATCTTGCACCATAAAGCTCCTGTCAACCTCTTGAGCAACAGATATAGTTTGTAGCTTGAGCAAAATGTCAGGAAGCTTAAGCTGCTCCAGGATTAGATCTTGGGGCTTTACATTCCCTAGTAAAGTGACCAAGCTGGTTACAGTTATAGCATTTTACCTTGCTCTTATCAAACCTAAATTTGCTATTAGTTAGGTTTTGAGGAAACTGCCTTCTGGTTCTTTTAAAGAACTTCTTTGCTCTGTAGGTTAAAAGAGCCATTTGCTGGACAATGTCCATATATTCAATATCATCTGGGATGAAACACTCTAGATCATCAAAACAGTATTGAAAATCTCCAGAGTGCTCACTCCCTAAAATAAAAGCACAACTATCCTGGAAGGAAGTGTGTTGAGCCTATTGAGACTGGGTGTCTCAGGGAAAGTGATGTATGGCCCAAAAGATGATGATGGCTATTAGGGGTAGTTTAGGTATAACTGAGGCTGGGGAGTTCTTGATCCTTCAACAACATGTAGAGCATTGTTGAATGTAGGATTTGAGGGTCTATTCATATGGTGTCTCTTCTGAGTCTCCATCTCCATACGGTATCCATCAAGGATTCCATACAGTTCAGTCATAGTGGGAGTGTTGAAATTTTCAGTTCTCTTGATTGAAACATAGTAAAAAGTCCACTTAAGAGGAGGTGAACTCATGAAATTTCTGACTATGTCTCTTCTCTCATGAACAACTCCCATAGTCTGAAGAGAGGTGATCAAGTCCATATACCTGAAGTATTGTTAGCTCAAGGTCTCACCAATAACATAAGTGAAGTTCTCAAACTTCTGCTTCAACATATCTTTCTTGTTCTCCTTTGATTCAGTAGAACCAGAGTACATCAGCTTCAAAGCATCAAATAGTTCTTTGGTAGTCTCGTATTGCTTCAAGCCTACCATTATGGAGTTTGGTATAGCAGTAAGCAACATGGTCATGACTTTGCATTCGATGTCCATCTTTTTGAAGTCTTCATCAAAGTAGTCTTCAACAACTTTCTCAATCTTGGGGCCATTACCAGCCAGGTTTGCCACCTTTTGCTTGTAGGGACCATGAGTGACAGATCTCCACATGCGGCTATCTTGATACTTGATGAAACCTTCAATATGTTTGCACCAAGTTCCAAAATCATCAGGGGTGATGATAGGAACCTTGGTCATGGTTCCCATATCAGACTTAGAATATTTTTGGTTAAGAGCCATTTGAGTGAAATGAGTAAGTGTGAGGAAACGAAGGTCATTTGGGATGGTTAGATCTCACAATCAAGAGCCTAAAAAGCTCTGATACCAATTGCAGGATTGGTGTTGGTCTCTCAACACAAGGTTTTGTCTCACGAACTCACTAAGTCTCACTCGGTTGATGAGGCAGAATCTCTAACTAAGTTGATGATAATATAATAAGTTAATGAACACAAGAATGGTTTTCAAGATACTTGTATATATTACTTCTCAACTTAGTATCACAAGACTCTTACAAGCATGGTTTCTTAAGTTACCATGAGAAACTATATATACTACTATCTACAGCCGGTTATACTTGGAAACCAGCTGGAATATACTGCTAGACAAATACTACATTGCTAGAAGTAAAGTATCTAAGATAAAATAATATCCTAGATTAGGTAGTCATGATAGGTCCATGACTTACCTTTTTTCACCAACTAAGTATGGTAACTATACTAACTGATAAAGGTGAACAATGGATTAAAGTATGGTCAACTACATGGGCGTGGGAAAGCGCCATACAGTGTATCAGAGTTGTCATACTTATTTCCATTGGTTCCTAGTTGATTCTTCTAAAGGCAAAATGATTTGGAAGAATAAGTTCTTCCAAGGTCATTTATACTTCGGAAGAATCAACTTCTTCCGAGTCTTCTGCAAGTCTTCATGACTTTATTCTTTGGAAGACTTTGTGTTGGATCATCTAAGTATGAATGCTTTAGAAGGAGAACTACTTGGTCTCGAAAGACTTGGTTATACCTTCGGAAGTTCTTCATATACTTCGGAAGGAAAACTACTTAGTTTCGGAAGACTTAGTTTTCCTTCGGAAGTTCTTCATATACTTCGGAAGGAAAACTACTTAGTCTCGGAAGACTTAGTTTTCCTTCGAAAGTTCTACATACTTAAGCTTTGGAAGATCTTTAACTTGTCTTTGAAAGGGCAGCTTTGTCTTCGGAAGACTTCTTTAATTGTACTTCAAAATACCCTAAGTGTTGTTTTGGTTGCACCAGCCTCATATGATCCAACATTCTCCAAGATAGCTTCACCATTGACTAACTTGACCCATTAAGACGTGAAGTTTGTATGGGGTCTAGAGTAGGAGAATGCTTTCGAAGAGCTAAAGACAAGATTGGCTCAAGCTCCTGTCTTGATGTTACCCGATGGGAGCGAAGACTTGGTGGTCTATTTGGATGCTTCTTATTTAGGATTGGGTTGCGTGTTGATGCAACGAGGGAGGGTTATAGCCTATGCATCCCGATAGTTGAAGATCCCTGAGGCTAACTACCCTGCTCATGATTTGTAATTGATGGCGGTGGTCTTTGCATTGAAGATTTGGAGGCATTACTTGTACGGGACGAAGTGCATGATCTTCACTGACCACAAGAACTTGAAGTACTTCTTCGAGCAAAAGGATCTCAATATGAGGCAACGGAGGTAGCTAGAGTTGATCAAGGATTATGACTGTGAGAACCACTACCATCAGGGCAAGGTAAATATGGTGGCGGATGCCCTTAGCCGAGAAGATCGGCCCGAGCCAATTCGGGTAAAGGCTTATCAGATGATCATGACCTCTGATGTGATGAAGCAGGTTAAGGAATTTCAAGACGAAGCTCTGAAGGGCCTAGTTGTGGAGTTGGGTGAAAGCACTCTTAGTGTTAAACCCGCATTGGGCGGATGTGGATTCCTCATTATGGAGTTCTACGAGGGACGATCATGGATGAGGCTCACAAGACTCGATACTCAATTCATCCTGGTGCTACAAAGATGTATCAGGATATGAAGAAAGATTACTGGAGGCCGAGAATGAAGCGTGATGTAGTGGAGTATGTGAGTAAGTGCCTTACTTGTTTGTAAGTGAAGGGGGAGCATCAGAAACCATACGGGAAGATCCAACCTCTGGATATACCTGACTGGAAATGGGAGCACATCACCATGGACTTCATCACGAAGTTACCGCGTACGACAAGGGGATATGATGCCATATGGGTGATCGTCGACCGTCTGACGAAGAGTGCTCATTTTCGGCAGATCAACGAGACGTACTCATCTGAGAGGTTGGTAGATCTGTTCATCAGGGAGATTGAGACTCGCCATGGTGTGCCAGTGTCTATCGTGTCTGATCGAGACACTCGATTTACATCAAAGTTTTGGAAGAGATTTCATGATGTGATGGGGACGAGGTTACACATCAGTATGGCTTACCATCCTCAGACATATGGTAAGTCATAAAGAACCATTTAGATGCTTAAGGATATGCTCCAGGCATGCATCATTGATTTCAAAGGAAGTTGGTGAACACTAACCGTTAGCCGAGTTCTTATATAACAACACTTATCAAGCCAACATTGGTATGCTTCCTTATAAGTTCTATACTGTAGGAGGTGTAGAACGCCAGTATATCGGGGTGACATCAAGCAGAAGGAGTTGGGGAGCATTAAGGTGACTGAGGCTACGACCGAAAGTTGGAGAAGATCAAGGCCGTTACGAACTCAACAAAGGATAGACAGAAGTCATATGCCGACAAGAGACATAGACCGATTGAATTCAAGGTGGGCGATAGAGTTATGTTGAAGGTCTTGCCTTGAAAGGGATCATCTGGTTCAAGAAGCGAGGAAAGTTAAGCCCGAGGTATATAGGGCCTTTCCGAATCATTGCTTAAGTAGAAGTGGCTTACAAGCTAGAGCTACCCGATGAGTTAAGCGAAATTCATCTGACGTTCCATGTATCTCATTTGAGGAAGTGCTTAGTAGATAAGGATATGATTGTGCCACTCGAGGACATCGAGGTGGATGAACGGCTTAATTATATGAAGCAGCCAGTGGCCATCATTGACTGAAAAGAGAAGAGGCTAAAGAATAAAGTGGTCCCACTTGTGCGAGTACAGTGGAGACACAGGAACGGGTCCAAGTCTAGATCAGAGACTAAGGATGACAAGAAGTCAGCACTATCCGCAGCTATTCGAGGAGTGACAGGTTTTGGGGATGAAACCTATATAAGGGGGGGTGGACTTGTAACACCCAAAAATTCTAAAAAAAAAGAGAAAAGAAAAGAAAGGAAAAGTAAGGAAGCAAACGGGATTTATTTCAAAAAGCAAGGGTTAAAAATGTACTAGAGATAAACCTACCCATAATAGGGTTTAAAAGAAGATATGGCTGCCCATACTTACTCTCCCATACACTCAACGTATGACTTTAGAGAGAGAAAAAGGACTCCCACCGGTTCTAGAGGGAGAAAGTAGACAAAATATTTAAAAAGGTAAGATTTAATCATGTTTCTTCTTGGTTTCTGTTGGGTTGAAGCTTCTGGACCGATTTCTATGTGTTTCTATGTGTTTAGTTGCTTCTTTACGTGTGTTTAGGTGCTAGAACTCTAGGTTGCTCTCGGGTTTGTGGTGTTTTACTCGAAGGTAGTTTAAGGTGAGTTCTAGATTCCCTCTTTTACATGTTTTCCACTTGTTTGGGGCTGATATGTATATTAAACCGGTGTTTCATAAGCCAAACTATGTTTTCCCATAAAAGATATGATTGTTTTTGAAAGACGCATATTTTATAAGATTTCTATGATGTTGAATGGTTGTTTATTATGTTTTAAGTGTGTAACTGATAGATCTATGCTAAGAATACTCTTAAGATGATGTATGGGACTAGAAACTGCATAAGTTGGATCATAGGTGCTGGACTTATTGTCCGCTGTGGACCTTGGTCATCCGCTGTGGACTTGGGTCAACCGCTGTAAACACTTAGGTTTATTCTGCAATATTGGGGATAGAAATTAAGGGATTGGTACTTATGTTTTAATGGAAGTTGGCTTATGTTTGCAAACCTTCCAAAGCTTAGAAATCTTCCGAAGCTTAGAAATCTTCTAAAGCTTAATATCTTCCAAAGCTTAGATTTCTTCTGAAGGTTATTTCTTCCGAAGCTTAGATTTCTTCCGAAGGTTATTTCTTCCGAAGGTTATTTCTTCCGAAGCTTATTTCTTCCGAAGCTTATTTCTTCCGAAGCTTATTTCTTCCGAAGCTTATTTCTTCCGAAGCTTAGTTTCTTCCGAAGCTTATTTCTTCCGAAGCTTGTTTTTTTCCGAAGCTTATGTTTGCCTTCAGAAGTATTAGTTTTAATATTGTGTTTGCTAGTCGATAGTTAGCATAAGTTCAGGGGCTTAATTGCAAGTTTGATTCTTTTCTTATGTGCTGCTATTATGAATATTAATATTTCATGTTATATATTATGATGTGACTTTACGTGGAATGATATGTATACGTACGTAAAGTATTAGGTAATGAAAGTGAAAGATAACGATAATGAAAAGTGGAACGTAATGAATGAATGTATGTCTTGCAAGCAAATTTAATGGAGGTTCACAACTCATTGAGGGGTTGTCAGCTCAATTATGTGCAGTATGCACACAGGGGGGGGGAGGGGTTCAATCTTCATGATTGATCAAGATGTACGAAAATGGGATCCTTGTCTCTTGACCCTAAGATGGTAGTTGCTTCGTGCACAATGATGGGGCATAGCATATGGTAGGATCTAGAAAAAAGTGAAAGATGTTAATGAAAGAAAGTACAAAAACGAACGATTAAGAACGATAATGAAAGATAAAGTTACAAAAACGAACGATTAAGAACGATAATGAAAGATAATAATGATATTATATAGAGGTATGTATGATGCATGATAACGTAAGAAAGTAAAGGAAATGTTTTAATGAAAGTAAAGTATTTTATTATATAAACTAGAATTCACTCAGCAACGCTGACTTTTGATATGCATATTAGTTGGCAGGTAATTGTTGATGCTGAGGAGGTGTGGGCATGGATGCATAAGCTACTGGGAATGATCCGAGTCTGGCATTCTAGATTTTAAGAAATGCTTGTAAATGTCAAGTTTTTGTGATACAACTATAAGAACAATGTTTTGTCATGTATTTACAATTTATGTATGAAAATTTTAAATTCCGCTGCAAATGTCATGTTTTTAAACGTTTTACGCTATGAATGACCAACTGTGATTGTTCCAGGGATCGGGGCCTTACAGCTTCTTGAAGCTGTATGGATTCTTCGGAAGGAGAATTGGTCCAATGTCACTATCCACTATGCATGAGCACATTAGAGTGATCAAACAGAATATCAAGAGGGGTGAGCTTCTTTACTTGCATTCTCCACCTAGTCAGGCTGCACCTGAAGCTGAGGTCAAGGTTGAACCCCACGAGACAACACAACCTAGGCCTAGTGATGCATCACAGCCAGCTTCATCTTCTAATCCACAGTAGGGTCCTGATCCTTCTCTTTCTAAACCTGTGAAGGACAAGGACCTAACTGAGAAGGACAATACAAGAACAATCTAGTACTGCAGGCCAGTCCTCTTAGTTAAAGTACAAAAAGAGGAAAAGGATGGCCATAATAAGGAACAACAAGAAGAAGAAGAAGTCCAAGGCATCCACCTCTACACCTCAGGATGGGTCAAAACATCCTTAGGGTGCTCAATAAGAGACTGCTCATCCAACTCCTATTCAAGTAGAGCCTCTTACTACTAAGAGACCCATCATGTCTTGGATGTTTGCCACCAATCCAGACAGATGATATGTCACTAGAGATTAACGGGGTCAAGACACGTACTTCTGGCAAAACGTACTTGACCTCCCTCTGCATGATCTCTATGACATGAGGAGATACATTGAGAGTCAGGGGAATCTTTACCAACTAATGATAAAGGGAATGGTCTTGATTTTGATGAGGACTATCAACAGATGAAGATCAAGATTCAAAGGTCTCTTTGGTTTTGGTATCATCAGCCTAGGGGGAGTTTGTAAGGCATACATTTAAAGGCTGATACAACAAAATAACTATCAACATGCATATGTGAAGTTCAACGAAATTACTTTGGAAGATTTAATATAACTCAGTGAAATATACTAAGTATCAAATCTTCCAAAGACAAAAAACCAATTCTTCCGAAGCCAAAGATGAAGTCTTCCGAAGCTTCTAAGACAAAGTCTTCCGAAGGCAAAGACCGATTTCTTCCGAAGTCAGAAAACACAGGCTTTTTTCTAAATCACCTTTTAACAAAAGCTGAACCACTTTCCGCTGCCACTTCTGAAGACTCACCAACTTATATGAGTTGGTGAAAAGTCCATGGTTTTTTCAACTATAGATTAAGGTATTTTGTGTGTAACTTTCCAACTATGTACTTTTATCCTTTTTGTAATATATTAGGATGTGTGCTATGGCATGTTATAGTTACTGGTCAAAAGGCAATCTACCTTTTGACTCTACATTGATCTTGTTGTCTAGATTAGTGTTTCCAGCTGGCCTTCAAAGTATGGCCGGCTGTAGGATGTAGTATAAAGTATCTCAAGTACTTGTATTTAGATTTAAGCTTTTTAACACTTGTAAGAACTTGAGAGCAATATACATCATTCTTGAAAACTATATTTCAGTGTTCTTGTTATTGTTATTCTTACTTGTGTTCATTGTTACATCATCTAAGGCGGTTCCCTATTTGATCTGCTAAGTGTTCCAAGTCTCTTCACCTTGTGAAACTATTGCATTGACCACCCTTCAATGATCATGCATTGTGTCATTATTTAAAAAAACTTTTGTGTGTGGAGTCTATCTTGGTACTCCACCCTTGTTCTTATTAGGAACAACTATTTGCTTCTTAGTTGATTTCTTAACATGAGCTTGTTTATTTTGCTTTTTATTCTTTTTATTAAAAAAGCAATTGGCTGTGTTATGATTATTTCTTTCACAAATTAAACAGTAATTGTGAAAATGGCATTTCTATACCGTGATTGTTTATGTCATAGTATTTGAAGTACTTTCCATATTTGCACTTTTCTATGTTGTGGGTGTATTGATCACACCGATCACAGTAAGGCAAATTTGTAGTACTTTGTTTGTTAAAAACTTTTGATTTCAAGTTTTATTTTAGTGGAATATCAAAAGTTACCGTTGGTCGTTTTGGCTAAATGGGGGTTTTTCCCTTCCCTTTGTTTGGTCTTTTGAGAGGGGTAGTGGAAGACTCAGCCTTTCTTCCACCAGAGCAAATATCAAATACTTGCTTCTGCTTTGTTTGTTTGGGTGTTGGATCAGCCACACTTGAAACTTTTTTAGTTTTAGTAATTGGTTGATCAAAATCACCATGTAAAAGATCTTTATCTTCTTCCTATATAGTGTAATATCAAATTCATTATTTTCCCCTTGATAAAAATATGTTGATTTAATTTGTGGTGGTGCTTGACTTTTAATAGATTTAATCAAAGGTAATTTAAATAATAATGATGATTTCGATGATGATGATGGCTTTGAGTCTTCCATCCTGTCATGAGGATCAAGTGATTCCCCATGTTTGCTGGTCATTGATTCAGGTAGTAGGATATAGTTATCATTGTAAGGTGGGTTAACCTTGTTATATCCCAGACTTGAAGGGTCTTTAAAAGCCCTTTGTTGAGCAAGAAGTTTTTCAAACTTCTTATTGCTCACCTGAAACTTTAAAAGTTTCACTTCAGTTTCAGCTTGTAGTCTTTTATATTGAGTCAGATATTAAGAGAGTTGCTCAACCTAAGCTACTAGTGTTAGTTTTTCAGACAAAAGTTTGTCCAAATCATTTTTAAGTGACAGAATTTTGATCTCATATTGTTTTTGCTTAGATTTTAAACTGTCATTCAAAATGTTTGTATTAATTATTTTCTTTGAAAGTTAGTCTGCATTCTCTCTGTATCTTATGACTTCATCTATGCATGCTTAAGAACAAAGATTTTCTTTTACCTCTTTCGGGATTGCAGCTAGTTTCTTCTCAACTCATGCCATGAGGGCATGGTTAGGAGATTGTATCACAGCCTCATACATGCTCAAGTCATATTCTTCATCTTGTTTGATTATCATCACTGAGGACTTGGAGTGTTCATTAGGGCTGTATTGTGTGATTTGTGCTGGTGTTGGTGCTGATGGAATACTAATGGAAGGTGGAACTTATCTGTTTGTTTGATAACCACTTGATGTTTGTGGTTGTTGATTGTTTCTATCACCCCTTGGTTGTTGACATTCTCTTAAGAAATGCCCATATAGGTGATAGTTGTAGCATCTCAGCTTGGCCTTGTCAAAACCAATCTTTGTTTTCTTATCCATGTTCAACTCCTTGGTTCTTTGAAGAAACTTCTTTGGTCTATAAGAAATCATCACCATAGACCACTGAAGATCCATCTCTTTAACCATGTCTGCTGGTAATTCATCAAAATTCCATTGGATGATTTATAATAATGTGAGATTAGAACATAGATATGCCTCAAAACTTGTGGAGAAGGATACATGGGCTGGCTTCAACTCTTTACTCTGTAGAATGATTATGAGTGCATCCATAGGTTTCTCAAACTTATGTATGTTTTGGGTCTTTGTGTGATATTGTTTGCTTGAACTTGAAGCATGTTGGTGTTGTTTACTCTGAGGTGTTGCTTCATGAGAAGCATGAACACCAGTGTTCTTAGACTTCTGTTTGTGTTTTGGTAATTCAAGAGTAGAAAAGAATGAAGTATCATTGGAATCAAGAAATTCCTCTTCTTCATCTTCTCTAGTGCATGTCAACAATGTACTGTTTGTTGTTTGCATCTTTTTAAATTTGAATGATTACACATGACTCATAGTGCTATTGTTTCTAGATAGTTCATCTAATTCTGGTGCCTCTACTTTGGCAACTAGAGCATCCAATGACAATGCTTACACATCTAGTGTTGCCTTCATCAGAGAGACAAATTGTGTCCAACTCTCTGTAAGAGTGTGCAACATCTTCTTGTTGATCTCCATAGATTCATATTTGAGACCATAAACTATCATCTCATTCACTAGTTGTATGAATCTATAGAGCTGCTGTGGTATGGATTCACCTTGAACATGATGGAAAATTTCATATTGGGTTCTTAATTTTTCTTTCTTGATCTCCCTTTTCTCATAACTTCCTTCACACATTGTGTGAAGAACCTTCCACAGTTCATATGCTGTTTTGAAATTTTCTACTCTTGTCAATATCTCAAATGGGAGAGTCATCGCCAGTATACTGTATTCTTTCATATCTGTTTTGACTTTCTTCAAGTCATCAACAGCTACACTCTATAAACTCACTAGTTTTTGTATGTTATAATCCGGACCAAAAGTCATAGGATTATATTGTCCCTCGATTATGACAGTCCATAAATCCGGGTCTTGGAAAACAATCTAGTTTCTAAACATAATTTTCCATTGCTTGAAGTTAGCCTTGTTCTTCAGTGTAGGTGGTTTAAGACTAATGTTAGAACCTGAAACTTCGTCTTACATGATGGTCTTTGATATTCCACCTTAACTTTAGAACAATTGAAACACTTGCTTACCTGCATGGCAATATCTCATTTCATATTATGCCACCAATAAAGGACTTTTAAATCATGGTACATCTTACCTGAACCTTGATGAATAGGATATCAAGTCATATGAGTTTCATCCATTACCAGCTCTAAAGAAAAATCAACATTCGTTCCATGAAATAACAAATTCCTTTAAATTTCGTCACTAATTACTTTTCTATGTCTCGTATGGCCTCTGCCTTTAGATTCTCATTCTTCAAAGCCTTAATTTGAGCATTACGGATTAGATCAGGTACTCTAGCATGAATAGTAAGCTTTAATGTGTGCAAATCAATGACTCTCAACTTTATGTTGTGTGTCAGGTAGTTCTTCTTATGAACTTTCACCTGATAAGAAGAACATTCGATAACCTTCTCACATTGCGTCAACACACAACCGAGACCTTGGATGGAAGCATCGCAATATACCACAAAATCATCTGTTTCCCTCCACTCGGGATAGTATCGGTACAATACAAAGTTTTTGTTTCATAACCTGAAATGCGGACTCTTGCTTGTCTCCTCAATTGTATGTGGTGCCTTTATAAGTTAATGCCATAAGAGGTTGTGTGATCTTTGAAATCAATGACTCGTTATTAATAACCAGCTAACCCAATAGACTGTCGCACCTTAGTAAGAGTCTTAGGCATAGTCCATTTCTTGGTGGCTTCTATTTTTGCCAGGTCAATAGGTATTCCCTTCTCGCTGACCATATGACCTAAAATTTAAACTTCATCCAGAAGTCATAGTTCAAAAATCCAATCGACGGGGTTCTATTACGAAGCACGTGACAAACAAGGATCTCAGACACAGTCCTATCAAATGACACTATATGCGTCTTAAAATAAGAGTTTGACCTTAAATCAGAGTAAAACATAGTTTTCAGTGTAATAATGTGGAAGCAAAATCATTTGTAAATCCATGTGTAATAAATGCGCAAAATATGGCGCCCAATGGAAACTAGTAAATGTAAATGACTTGCTTTCAAATAATAAATATGATGCACGAGTCTTAGATGTGCAACCCTGTCCTTAAGCGTCCCAGCGACCTGCGAAGACATGCTAAAGTGTGTCAAAACAAGGTTGGTGAGTTCACTAGTGTAAATCAGTAAATATATTTGAGCATTTGCATGGTAAGAGTAAACAAAGGTATACCATAGGTAGCTAGCCTATATATCGAGTTACTTAGCATTTCGAACCGAATTTGACTATTTGTGAGTTGTTTTTCCTTCCACCATTTCTTATCATAGAACATTGGCAAGTGTCTAAGTGAATTAAACACCCGTTCGACCTCAAGTCGGGTTAGCGCAACTAACACGGGTGGGGTTTGTCAAACCAAGTAGTACTACTTGAAATTACCTCGCTAGTTCAATATTAACAGTTTGAGTGTGTAAGGACTTGCGTGATATGTTTGCACTATAGCAACAAGCAAAATTACCAATAATACTAAAACCAGAAAAATAGACATAGTTTGTATACTTCTCCCCTAAAAAGGAAAGTAAGTAAAAGTGGGGCTGTGAAGACTCACCTTAGATGCAGTGGAAAAAAATTAAGTGTAATAGGCAAAAGCTAATAGTTACCAAACAAATGTAGGTCCATGAGTGTATGTACATAATGGTCAAATGAACCCCGTTCTATCCAAACAAAGTAAGTATTTGTAGGGATTGACCCTAGAGGCTCGGGAAATCAAATTTCTGATAAAGAAGATCAAGTGACGCGAGAACTATACTTTATGTGCGAAAAGTACTTGTCGCACGAGAACTACCCGTGTAATTTAGAATTTAGTATAAATAGGTAGTTTCTTATGTAATCAGTGAGCTTTTTCATATTTCCTGATTTTAACTCTTATTGTAATTCCTTCAAAATCAGAGAGCAATACACTTGAAAGTTATTTACATTCGTTCTTATCTTCTATCTTTCAATTCCACAATGATAATATTCCATGTTATTGTTGTGAGATCGATCTTATGTTATTGTTGATCCTTACAATTGGTATTAGAGCAAGGTTTGCTCTAGACCGATAGATTTGAAGATTGAAGTAAGTCATTTGAAGTGTTCGTGAACCTTGAATTGCTTGATATTTGAAGATCTACTTGATTTCTGCTGAATTTGATCAGATTTGAAGATGGTAAAACTTGTTAGTTTGTTGTTCGAAGAATTGATGATGTTTTTGCCCTTAATCGAGCTTAATTGAATCAATTAGAGATAATTAGGATCTTAATTGAACCTAAATCACTAATTGAACACTTAATTAACCAAATTTTGAACAATTTGGTGAAAGATTAAAGCTGGAAACATTCGAAATTGAACAAATGAATCAGGCATAAAGTTGGTGATTCCTTGCGAAAAGTTTGCTTTTGCGCAAGAAGTTAGGTTGTCACACGAGAAGTTTTTGTTTTCGCAAAAGTTAGTTTTAGAACTTACCGCGTGAAAAGTTTGTGTGATTTCGCCCGAGAACTTGGTCATTCACGCGAAAACTACAAGTTTGAAGAATTTCTGAGAAATTTGATTTCTAAGTGAGAAAATGGAAAATCTGAAGCATATCGCGGCCACTCTTAATCTTGATAATGAGATCGGAACAAGCACGAAGCCTCCTAGACGTGTTAGTGAAGAAAACTATCCAGACTAGGTCTATCGCTTTGAAAACCATGTCATTTATACTAAACCTAGAATGATGAGAAATATAAAACAGGGTCCGTATATCTCGATATACACAAATGATAAAGGAGGCTTAGTGCCTAAACCTGAACACCTTTGGGATGAGGAGGATATGAAGAAAATGGAGCTTGATGATAAGGCATATGCTGCTATTACTATGGCACTTACAACTGAAATAGCTAAGAAGTTCAAGGATTATAGAAGGGCTAAAGATTTGTGGGATGCAATGGACAAACATATTATGGGGAACAAGGATATGAGGGAAAGCAGGAAAGACATGCTAAACCAAGAGTTTAACATGTTTAATCATATACTGGGTGAAACCTTGAAGGCTCAAATGTCAAGGTTCGTAAAGCTAATAACCAAGATGAAAAGTGCAGGAATCACACTGGAAAACATCTCAGTGAACCAAAAGCTGTTAAACTCACTACCTTACAGCTAGAACAACAATTGCACTACTATCAAGAGAACCAAGGATTTTCTCATATTATCCCTCACTGATCTGATCTCCACCATCAAATCTTATGACATGGATGACAAGCAAAGAGCTGCTAACTACATTAACACGATGGGAGCTGAAGCATCAGCATTATATACCAAGATGGCTAGTAATCCAAATTACTATGTTAGCTATTCTCAGTTGTGTCAATAACAAAAATCAGCAACTTCTTCTCATCCAAGTGTCAAAGATCAATCCGTGCCTCATTACCAACTTCTCATCAGTATCCTTATGTTCAAGCTCAAGTTCAACCACAACCTCAAACCTACCCACAATGTCAAGCTTCTCAACCTACACAACAAGCCTTTGTTGAAAACTCTCAACCTAATAAACAAATCATTCAGATAACAGAAGAACACCTAGCTCTATTTACATCATTCATGAACAGTTATGAAACTTTTTCTGCTAGAAGACTAAGTGCACCTAACATCTTGGTTGACAGTCAATGCCGATGATGTTAAAGAAAATGATATTAAATATCAAATGGCAATGGTGGTGTATAGAGCAAAGAATTTAGCTAGAAGAACGGGGAGAAAGGTTTTTGGTCTGAACAACTCAAGCAAAATTGGGTTTGATAAGTCAAGCTTGAGAAGTGATAATTGTAACAAATATGGTCATTTTGCTAGAGAGTGTACTGAAGGCATAACAAGTCAGGCAGAAAGTGGTAAGAAGATGGTAACTTATGACACTCGAAATGTTACAAGAAAAAAAGAAAAGAAAAGAAAAGAGAAGTATAAAGAAAGGTGAAATAACCCAAGTTGAGGGGTTAAAATTGTGCAAGATGCAAACTTTATTATTATTATGTTTAAAAGGTGGGCATGGCCTCCCACACCCCTACTCAACAACTGCTTCGACTAAAGAAAAGTAAAAGAACAGAGCTTCCATCGGTTTTTAGAGAGAAGAAGAAGAAGATCGACTTGAAGGTTAGTTTTTCGTGTGTTTTGTTCGGTTTCAGCTGGATTTTCAACTTGTGGACCGAGTCTTATGTATTCCTCTGTGTTCGGTTGGGTGTTTTTGGTGTGTTTAGGTGTTTGAACTCCAAGTGCTCTCGAGTTTGGAGGAGTTTTACTCGTAGGTTGCTATAGGTGAGTTCTAGATCCCCGATTTTTCTGTTTTAAACTTGTTTTGGGGCTGAAATGCATATAAATTATCATTTTTATAACTCACAGTGTGTGGAACTGTATATGTTCCCCTGTTTTATGTGTGTGTGTGTTTGTGAAATTTTTGACCGAATCATATGGTTGTATGCTTGTTCTATGTGCTTAGTATGCTAGATTTGGGCTAAGAATACATTAGGATGATGAATGGGAACTGAAATTAGTATAAGTTAGAACTGGTAATTACCCATGCACCTGACATTTTTGCCCATGCGCCTAACACTTGCCCGTGCGCCTGCATAGTACCCATGCGCCTAAGCTTTTTCCCATACGCCCAAGTTCTGCCCATGCGCCTAAGTGTTTTCCCATGCGCCCAAGTACCCATGTGCCTGCATAGTACTCATGCGCCTGCATAGTACCCATGCGGCTAAGTTTCCCCATGCACCTAAATTTTCCTATGCGCCCACATAGTGCCCATGCGCCCGCATAGTGCTCATGCGCCTAAAACTGACTTAGGATTTTTCTGAAATTATGGGAATAGAAATTAATGGTTAAGCTCTGGAATGTTTTGGTGGTTTATGTTTGTTCATGTTATGCATGTTTGTGGTCTGTTATTGATGTTCCTTATTACGCATTATTACGTGACTTTACGTGGTGTGTTAATGCTCTTTTACGTAAAGTATTATATAATGAAATTGAAAGACATCATTAACGAAGTGGAACATAATGAAAGAATGTAAAGTCTTGCAAGCAACTGAAAGGGGGTTCATAACTCATTGAGGGGTTGTTAGCTCAACTGTGTTCGGTTTAGCTAACTCATGAGGATGCACATAGGGGTCAATCTTTGTGATTGACCAATAAGTACGAAACGGGACCCTTGTCGCTTGCCCTGGTACTGGAGCCAGCTTCGTTCATAATGTTAGGGGTCTATTTATAGACTTCGGCCCAGTACCAGCTTTGTGTACTATGTTTGGGATATAGCATATGACATTGGTCTAGATGAAAGTGAAAGATAATAATAAAAGTTCGAAACGTACGAAATGTATGAAAAGAATGATGAAAGATAATAACGATATTATCAAGTTTTATGTATGATGTGTGATCACGAACAAAAGTAAAGGAAATGTTTTCATTCAAAGTAAAGTATTTTACTTATAAAACTAGAACTCACTTAGCAACGGTGACTTTTTATGCATTTTCAGTTGGCATGTAGCTTGTTGCTGAGGATGGCACGAGGGTGAAGCTACTTGGCAGGCAAAGACTGGCATCCATCTCATGCAATAATAATGATGTTGTTTTGTAATACAACTAAGTGATATTTTGTAATCTTTTAAACGATGATGTATTACTTGGCAAATGTATTTATTAAAGCATGAAATGGTTTTTGTGCAATATTTTATTTACGTAATAAATCTTAATATGTTTTGATAAAAATGAGGTTGTGATTGACTAACTGTGGGGTTCCCAGGAATGGGGCCTTACATAACTGTGGAGGTAGAATCTAAAGGAGACATAGCTAGTTCATCCAACAACAAAGCTCTAGTGTCTCAAACCAATGAAGAATACGATTGGTCAGACCAGATGGAAATTCTAGACATGAAATTGTCAACTGCTTTGTTAGTAGATATTCAAAATGTTGAAGAACATGTTAAAGAAAATCTACTAGCTGAGTTCATTTTAGATGATTTGATGAATGGTGTATTTGCTGAAGAAGAGAAGGTTGAAACTAAGAAAGTTGAGGAGAAACAGATTAAAGAGGTGAAAGTGGAAGAAGTACAGGTTGAAAGCAAGCTTAAAGAAATAGTTGTTGAGATTACTCCAGCTAAACCACAAAAGACTGAAGGGAGAAAGGAAGAATCTGAAGGAAAAGCTATTGAGTTAACTCCAGCTAAAGAAAGAAAGGTAAATAATGCTGTTGAGGAAACTCCAGCAACTGCTTGTGCTGAAAATGTCAAAGCTGTTGAGATTATCTGGCATTTGTAGAAGAAGGAAAAGAAGATTTAAAGGCCTTCCTGGTAAATGTTGTACCTGAAGAGACAAAGAAGCAAGAAGGAAATAAAGAGGTATATACTAATCTTTGTTCAAATAATTGCATAGAAAAAGTTAACAGGTATACAGTTCACAACGTATGCTTGATTCTAGAAGTTGAAACACTTCAATATCAAGCTCGTAAATATAAAACTGATGAGAAATTTTTTAAAGAAAAGATAGATGGCTTAAACAAATCAATTTATCAATCAAAATTAAATCCTCAGAATAAAGATTGTAACATAAAAGATTTAACAACACGTAACAATAAACTATCTTTAGAAATCAATAAATTTAACAGTGAACTCTTGTCTGCCTAATTGTTAAAAAAATTTGAGTTATCATCAAACATGGTTGAAGGTATAATCAAGTCTCAAATGACACAGAAAATTAATGGTGGCAAAGGGGGAGTTGGTTATTCTAACATTGCACCACCCACTAATCATGATTATATATGTTTGCCTTCATCAAATACGACTCCTGATGAAGAGACCTATGGATTAGGTTTTCAACCAAAATCGGACTTAACACCTTCAAGTTTCACTGACTATTGACCCTATCATAAAAAATGAAACTAAAATTAATCATGACAATTCTTTTGTAGAAAGTGTGAAGAAGGACGGGTTGGTAGAAGATTGGGAAAGTGATGATGAATTAGATTTTCAGGAAAATAAAAATTGTAATGAAACATCTTCATGTAATTCATCATCAGTTATTAATGAAAGTTCAGAAGTTTTTAGTGCTACAAATGTTTGTTCAAAAATGTCACACAAAGAAAAGAAACTGAAATCAAAAATAGATTTTAAGGCCAAAGAAAGAAAATGGGTAGCAACATACGTATCTGACTTGAAAACTGATTTCAAGAACAGATTTGTTTCAAAAGGCAACATTGATAAAGAAGATCATATTTTTAAAGAAACAAATGCAAGTTTCTTTAAAAATAAACCTTTTATTATTGCTAACTTTGTGAAACAAGATGTTTGTAGAACAGGTATCAAAGACACTGGTCCAATTCAAGTAACTACAACTCAAAAGGCTAAAGCTACAGTTCATTCCATATCGGCTTCAAATGTGAATGAAAAGGCTAAAACAGATACCTCAATTCTTTCAGAATCATCTTGAACAATCCATAACGAGAGAAAGAGTAGAGAGACTGCCAAAGAATCATAAGGCAAAGGACATACTAAGGCTAGATTTTATGATTACTATGGAAGTTATCATAAACAGTTTGTGCAAAATACTCAAGCATCAAATACATATCATAAAATGTGTTGTTATGTGTGTGGCAAGCCAAATCATAAGGCTAGAAATTGTCGTCATCAACATCAATTGTCAAGCAAACAAAGATTTCACTATTTAATTTCATAGAATTGAAAATATTTCTTTCTAAATGCCAAATTCAAAAGGAATTCAAATTAGTCATAATCATTTGGTAATTATAGTAATGATTTGAAGAAGAAAAAATCAAATGTGAAATCTATACAAGTTGATGATAGCACTTCTACTTTAAATAAAATGGTGACATATCTGATTAAACCAATTCAAAAGTGAAAAATTAAAGAAAAATCATCTAAGACTGATATTTTTCAACATTGCCCTTTTGATGACAAAAGAGATATGATATTACAATCTGTATCATATTTCGATGAAAACAAAGTACTCAAGTCAAGTATGACTTGGGTTCCTAAACATGAATAAATTTGTTAGAATGTATAGGAGCAACCAAGATAGGTAATTAACAGTGTTTGGCATGTTGATAGTGGTTGTTCAGGGCACATGACTGGTAATATATCTCTGTTAAACAACATACAACCTTACAACGGAGGATATGTTATATTTGCAGGAGATAGAGGTGGTAAGATTACAAAGAAAGGTACAGTGTCGAATGGTGTGTTAAGTTTTGAAGATGTCAAATATTTAGTGGAACTAAAACATAATCTGCTTAGTGTCTCTCAAATTTGTAACAAAAAGTATTCAACACACTTCACTAATAAAGAATATCTTATTCTAAAACCTGGATTTGTAATTCCTGATGAATGGGTCTTATTAAGAACACCGAGAGACAAATACACATATTTACTAGATATGAATGATTCACACTCGTTTGTAACTACGTCTTGTTTGTTATCTAAAGCCTCAAAAAGTGACACAATGTTATGGCATCGTTGTCTTGGACATGTAAACGTTAAAAATATGAACAAGTTGGTTAGAGGAAATCATGTTGTAGGCCTACCTTTGAAAGAATTTCAATTAACTGAACATTGTCTGTCATGTTCTAAAGGAAAACAACACAAACTTCCTCATAAACCAGTTGCTCATACCAAAATTGACTCTGTTCTTCAACTGTTACACGTGGATTTATTTGGTCTTGTTAGTGTTTTGTGTTTGGGACGTCGTGCATATTGTTTAGTCATTATTGATGATTTTTCAAGATTTACATGGGTTTTCTTCTTATCATCCAAAGATGAGACACCTCATTTGCTGATAAAATTCATGACACTTGTGAGACTGATAAAACAATCAAATGCATTCAAAGTGATAATGGAACTGAATTCTGCAATCGTCCACTAAACGAGTTTTGTGATTCAAAAGGAATAGCAAGACAATTTAGTTCTGCAGGAACTCCATAACAAAATAGAGTTGCTGAAAGACGAAACAAAACTTCAATTAAAGCAGCCAGAACCATGTTATCAGCAGCCAAATTAACGTCATTCTTTTGGGCTGAAGCTGTTAACACTGCATGTTATGTTCAGAATCATGTGTTAATCAACAAACAACAAAACATGACTCCCTATGAAATCTTTTTCAAACATAAACCCAAAGACAAATATTTCAAAACTTTTGGATGTTGTTGTACGTTGTTAAACACATCTGACTCGAAATCAAAATTTGATGAAAAAGCAAATGAATGTTATTTTGTTGGATATTCAGCAAACAAAGACGCATATTGGGTTTATAATAAAAGATCTAAACAAATAATTGAGTCATTTGACATTGATTGGCACAAATCTAACAAAACAGATGCAGGTTCAGCACCTTCATGGGTATATGATTATGCTTCATTATTTGAAAATTTTAATCGATCATCTTTTGTTTCTACAGAAAATTCGCCTTTGACATCCTCAATTCAAGATATTTTTACTAATGAAGTTGGATCTATCACTTCTCCAGCAACAGAAATATCCTCTGATATACCTTCTTCTTCAAATGTTGTAGCAGCTCCACATACTGTTTCTGAATCTTATTTATCTCATTCTAATCCAGTTGTTGAACAAGCACCACTAGATTCTGACCAGAGTTCTTCTTCTACACAAGTTGATCCAATTGATACAATTCAGGTACCGTTTGAAGATCTATCTTTTGACAATGATAATCTTCATGAAGAAGATATTGTTTATCAACCTGAAGGAGAGAACACTGCTGAAGAACCAGTTGGTCACATGTCTAACTTAGACGAAGTTATTTCTAAAGATGTCATTCCATAGCTGAGAATTCATAAAGACCATCCAACTGAATCAATCATTTGTCTGTTATCATAGGATGTCCGAATTCGAAGCCAATCGGGAACAATAAATACATGTTTGTATTCATGTTTTATATCTCAAATTGTGCCAAAGAACATTGAAATGTCATTAAAAGAAAATAGTTGGGTAGAGGCTATGCAAGACGAGTTGATGCAATTCAAGAAGCTAAATGTACGGAATTTGTGTGAACTACCAAAGGGTAAGTTACTTATTGGAACTAAATGGATATTTGAAAACAAAACAGATGAAAAGGATGTGATTGTTCGCAACAAGGCCAGACTTGTTGTTCAAGGATTTTATAAAATTGAAAGGATTGTTTATGAAGAAGTATATGCTCTTGTTGCACGACTAGTAGCTATACGTATCTTTCTGGCATATGCTTCATACAAGAACTTCATAGTATATCAAATGGATGTGAAAACTGCTTTCTTTTACGGGGAGATGAAAGAAGAAACTTATGTTGTCAACCACCAGGTTTTGAAGATCCAGATCATACGGAATATGTTTATAAGTTAGACAAAGCACTTTATGGCTTACATCAAGCACCTCATGCTTGGTATGCTACTATGACTGAACATTTGCTTGCAAATGGTTACACAAGAGGTGCAATTGATCAAACTTTATTCTTACGAAAGATTGGTGATGCTCTTATTCTTGTTCAAGTTTACGTTGACGATATTATCTTTGGATCTACCAATGATGAATTGTGCAAGGAATTTGAAGTGGTGATGAAGAAGAAATTTGAGATGAGTTCTCTTGGAGAAATGTCGTTTTTCTTGGTTATCCAAGTTAAACAAGACGATATGGGTATACTGATTCATCAAGAAAAATATGTTCACAATATTCTTAAAAAATAAAAATTTCAAGACTCCAAGATTTTGTCCACTCCTATGTCTTCTCGTCCTACTTTAACTCCAGATCTCACGGGAGAAGACATTGATCAGTACTTGTATCGATCAATGATTGGCTCCCTGATGTATCTCACTCGAGCAGACTGGACATCATGTTTCTTATTTGTCAGAGTGCACGTTATCAAAGTAATCCAAAGGAATCTCACATGAAAGCTGTCAAGCGGATTTTTAAATATCTCAAGGGTCAACCAACACTCGGCCTTTGGTATCCTAAAAATTACGATTTCAATTTATATGCTTATACTAACAGTGATTTTGCAGGATGTAACTTGGATAGGAAATCAACCACCGGTGGCTACCAATTTATGGAAACAGGTTGATTTCATGGCAATGCAAGAAGCAGTAGACAGTATCCATATCAACTGCATAAGCTGAATAAGTGGTTGCATCAAGTTGTTGTTCACAGATTGTTTGGATTCAACAAACAACTTCTTGATTATGGCCTTAATTTTTATGACACTAAATTTTTATATGACAACACTACAGTTTTAAACATAGTGAAGAATCCGATTCAACATTCAAAGACAAAGCACATCGACATCCACATACACTTTATCCGTGATTGTTTTTAATGAAAACTTATTCATTTGGAATTAGTTTCCACAGATGACAACATTGTTGATTTGTTTCATAAGGCGTTTGATCATTCTCGATTTGACTTTCTAGTCCAATCTCTAGGAATGATTAACTTTGGCTAACGGTTATCCATTCACCCTTTTTCAAAAATTGCTTTCATTTTTAGTTAAAATTGTTATTTTCTTGCAGATAATCACAATTTTAGGGAGAGAAAATTCGAAAATATCTCGAAAAAGATTTTTGTTCTTAGGGGGAGTAATAGAAAAGTTTCAAAAATATTTTGTTTTATATATTAAGAAAATTGAAATTTTCAAGGATATATAGGAAATGATAGTACATTTTTTGATTTTGATTCATTACATCTTAAGGCATAAAAGAAACTGACTTGGATTATGTTTGACTTGTTGATAGGCTTGACTTCCAAGACTGAAAAGCACTATGATCTGTGATACACTCAAAGTATATTCAAAATGATTGAAGTGGGTTACTCATCAAGGATTTTTGGTAATTCTGACTTCATGCTAAAACAGATTGAGAGTTACAGTCTAGTCATACTCAAACCAGTTACTTTCTGATCCAGTTTATTTGAGATACTGTATATATATGTAAAAATCAAAATCTAAAAAATTTATATAAATGAAAACAAAAATACAAAAGAGAAAAACAAACAAAAGGAGCAAAAAGAAGCCAAAAGGTCATATAGGAATAAAAGATGCCAATGAGCACAATAATAAGATATGTCATAGACATACACATTATATGTTAACTATTTTTCTTTTTCAGAATATGTTCTAACATAGGGGGCAAAATCAAAAGATGGGGCATGTAAGTTTGATTTGGTATATAAGTCCTAAACATCTTGCGAGGGCAAAACATAAGTCCGACTGGCTGTTAATAAGTCCTAAAACTTGTTAATATTTTGTGTTCAGATATGTTTCTCAGGCTAGTTATGCTCTAAATATTTATTATATTAGAGAAAAATAATTCTGAAAATACTGATCAAAGGTAAAAGGTTTAAGTTAAGTTGGGATGACTTGAAATCCCAATAGTGTCTTAAAGCTGGATAAGGTTCTATAGGATTTTTGATTGTGGGACACACATATTTCATATAACTCAATCTAAACATGATAAAATCACAGAACATGTGTCCAAGTAAAAATATTGAAGTCTAAGTTTAATATGGAGAAAATATATTGACAATCAACATAACCAGTCATACTTGAATAAAGCTGGATGATGTTTATGATCAGTTTCATAAGAAATATGATCATACTTTAAAATTTACCAAAAACATTTAAGTTATTTGTTTTGTTACACTTGTTTTGATTTTACAAAATTTTGCAAAATTAAGGGTTCATGGATAATTGTAAATACTTAGTTAAAAATTATCATTTTCATAACAAGTCAAATGCTTAATAAGATAATAAAATTTGAAAAGTTAAAAGTTGAAAATTTCTCAAAATTCAAAGAAAAATGAACTTCTCGCATGCGAAAAGTTCAAACGGTGTGAAAAGTTCATAAGGTGCGAAAAGTTCAAACGGTGCGAAAAGTTCAAGTGTGCGAGAACTCTGACTTCTCGCGCGAGAAGTCAGAGGACTATAAATTCAACAGTTGAGCGAAAAGTCACTATTCACACAACTTTCTGAATATTTTACTTGATAAGGTATATTGATGTTTATAACATCAATTTGAATGTGTTTGATTCTTTACCAAATTTTAAAAGGACATACACATCTTAAATTGAACAAATTAAAGATAATAAACCTTAATAATGACTTAGACGACACCTAATGAACATGTTCTGTTGGTTAAAACACTTTGAAAATGGTAGATTGAAAATCTTAAAGTTGTGGCCGATGCATTGAGCAAGAAGGAGAATGATAAGCCTAAGCGTGAGCGCGCTTTGGAGCTGACTATTCATTCGAGTCTTGATATTCAAATCCGAGATGCTCAAGTTAAAGCCCTGAAAGATGGGAATTTGAAGAATGAAGATTTGAAAGGCATGGTCAAGGAGTTAGTGCCTAAAACCAATAATGTGATGTACTTCATGGAGCGAATCTGGGTTCCACGTTTTGGAAACCTATGTGAACTGATTTTGGATGAAGCTCATAAATCCAAGTATTCGATTCACCTCAGATCAGATAAGATATACAAGGGTGTGAAGGAATATTATTGGTGGCCCAATATGAAAGGTGAGGTAGCAACCTACGTGGGCAAGTGTTTGACCTACTCTAGAGTGAAGGTGGAATATCAAATTCCATCAGGACTTCTTCAACAACCAGAGATTTCTCAATAGAAATAGGAACGAATAGAATTGGACTTTGTCACAAAGTTACCCTGCACATCAAGTGGTCATGACACTATTTGGGTAATACTCGATAGGTTGACTAAGTCTGCTCATTTCCTACCTATTAGGGAAACAGATCAAATGGAAAGCTAACCAAAATCTACCTCAAGGAGGTGGTATCTCGTCATGGAGTACCAATCTTGATAATCTCTGACAGAGACAATAGATTTACCTCGAGGTTTTGGCAATCCTTACACCAAGCTTTAGGTACTTGTTTGGATATGAGTACTGCCTACCATCCGCAAACAGATAGTCAAATTGAGAGGACTATTCAAACTTTGGAAGATTTGCTACGAGCTTGTGTGATTGACTTTGGAGGAAATTGGGATACTCATCTACCCTTGGTTTAGTTTTCCTACAACAACAGTTATCACAGTAGTATCAAAGCTGCTCCGTTTGAAGCTTTGTATGGAAGAAAGTGTTGCTCGCCGCTTTATTAGGCAGAAGTTGGAGAGAAGCAACCGATTGGACTTGAGATTATCCAAGAAACTACGAGCAAGATTGTTCAAATGAGAAAGAGGTTAAAAGACATTGCGAGTCGGCAAAAGAGATATGCGGATAATCGAAGGAAACCATTGAAATTCCTAGTTGGAGACAGAGTCTATCTGAAGGTCTTGCCTTAGAAAGGAGTTGCTCGGTTTGGAAAGCAAGGAAAGCTTAGCCCTTGTTATATCGGACCATTTGATATTATGCCATGAGTTGGTCCTGTTGCATATCAACATAAGCTACCTCGTGAGCTCAGTGGAGTACATGATGTGTGCTGAATCAATATTTTAGATTCTTTGAGCCTGGATCTTAGGATTCATCAGTTTCATATCTGAAAATTCAAAATTAAAGACGGGTGGAAGTGTGTGGATCGAAGAACAAGGACGTGTGTGTAATGTATAATGTTATGATTTCATTGATATTGAATAACAAATTATAATGAAGAAACATATACAAAGATGGATGAACATCAAACCCACCCAAAGGAGAGAAATTCTCCTTGGGTGGTGATTTACACCATGAAAAACACACACTTAAGAACTACACCACACACTTTGCAATAACCACCACTTTCAAGTGGCACTAGTTGTTCTATTTATAATGTTATTACATCATGACCTAATTTTGACTTTTCTTGTGGTCTTGATGTTGACTTTTTCATGTTGACTTTGTCTTGTGTTTGTTTTGTTCTGTTTATCAACTTGGTCTCTGAACTTGTACAATGAGATCTTCAGTTGGCTTTGATTATGGTTTGGAAAGCTTCAGTTTATAAATTGTTGAACCCAACAATACTCCCCCTAAACTGTTGCTTGCCAAACTTTGACTTTGAAGATCTTCTCTGTCACATGTCGTCTTGATCAACTGATGTTCTGACACAGTTCACTGTAATTCTCCCCCTCAGATTAATCTTCTCCTAATGTATTTCTAATAAAGGATAGAATCTCTTTAAGAATACTTAACATATTGGATATGAGGTGTATCACTTTTGGATTACTGTTTGTTCATATCACACTCAAAGGATTAGAATGTATTAGGCATATGATAAGGCTTTGAACTTCAATAAACAACATGAGGAACATAAGTCAGTCTTAAAGACACTTCAACTCTTTGAATCTTTGAATTAACTTGATAATGGATGGTTCCAAGTACTGTTTATTCATTGATATTGTTGTTGTTGTTGATGATGTTGATGTTGTTGATGATGTTGTTGTTGATGTTGATGTTGTTGATGATGTTGTTGATGTTGATGTTGTTGATGTTGGATGTTCATTTGTTTGAAGTAAGCTAACATTTGCATTAGTTACTCAAAACATGAGAATTTGTGATGCAGTGCACGGAAGGAAATCAAAGCTAAAAAACACAAAAGTGGCCCAAAAACCCATTTTGAGGCCTTATTTTGGAAAAATAATGGGATAACCCGCCTATGGTAGCCCTCATTTCCACGGTCATTTTTACTGGTAGCACGTCGGAAACGGAGGCTCGTAGCCCAGGTTTTGCTTATTTTCCGCGTTAGTTCTGTTAAACATCCGCATTTGGTGTGATAAGCATCTGAATTAGTTATCAGCATCGGCATTGGTTTGATAACACATCAGCATTTGATAACATCAGCATGTCAGCCTAACACCTACATTAGTGCCAAATCATCCGCATTAGTTTCAGATACTTCATGCGCATTTGTTGTAGCAAATGCGGGTGAACAAAGTTAACTTATCAGCATTCTGTAGCAAATGCAGATGAACTGTCCGCATTTACTGTTTCAAATGCAGAAGGACACTTTGTTGTCCGCATTAGTTTTACTGTTTCAAATGCGGAAGAACACTTCATCCGCATTTAGCACAAATCATCCGCATTGGTTTTGTTCTCACATCCGCATTTGTATGCCCTTTATCAGCATTTGTTCTATTTGAACACCCGCATTTGATTGCCTTAGTGACATGCATTTTAGGTTCTCATCCACATTAGTTGTCTTAATGCATCCTCATTAGTTGCCTTAATGCATCCGCATTAGTTGCCTTAATGCATCCGCATTAGATCACAAAGACAGCCGCATTGGTTTCATTCAATCATCATCAGCATTTGTTAACCAACATCCGCATTAGTTGTCTTTATCAACCGCATTTGGAACTCATCCGTATTGGTTGAGTTACACAACCGCATTGGTTGTGTAACATCAGCATTTGTTCGGATCTCATCCGCATTTCTTTGAAGAAATGCGGATGCATTAAATTCCATCCGCATTTGTTCTTTACCTTGAACAAATTTGTGCCAATTATACCAATGAAATGCGGATGAAGTCCAACAACAGTTGTTCTTGTAAATCTGTGATCTGAGTTTCAAATTTATTCGAATCGTTTCCACACATTCAATTGAGTATGCGAATAGTTGTTGAATCCTTTTCGAAGGCTTGTATCTTAATGTAAGCAGATTCAATTGATCACATCTGTTCGAGATTTTGACATCATCGAACCCGCATTTGATTGCCTTAGTGACATGCATTTTAGGTTCTCATCCATATTAGTTGCCTTAATGCATCCGCATTAGTTGCCTTAATGCATCTGCATTAGTTGCCTTAATGCATCCGCATTAGTTGCCTTAATGCATCCGCATTAGATCACAAAGACAGCCGCATTGGTTTCATTCAATCATCATCAGCATTTGTTAACCAACATTCGCATTAGTTGTCTTTATCAGCCGCATTTGGAACTCATCCGCATTGGTTGAGTTACACAACCGCATTGGTTGTGTAACATCAGCATTTGTTCGGATCTCATCATGCATTAAGTTCCATCCGCATTTGTTCTTTACCTTGAACAAATTTCTGCCAATTATACCAATGAAATGCGAATGAAGTCCAACAACAGTTGTTCTTGTAAATCTGTGATCTGAGTTTTAGATTTATTCGAATCGTTTCCACACATTCAATTGAGTATGCGAATAGTAGTTGAATCCTTTTCGAAGGCTTGTATCTTGATGTAAGCAGCTTCAATTGATCATATCTGTTCGAGATTTTGACATCATCGAAGCAAGATGTTCGATTTTGGATGTTCTGCACAAATACATGTTCTTCGTTGATTTTTCTTTGGATCTATTACAATTGCTCCGAAATTGAAGTGATAATGTGAGGAATAATTTATCAACTTCAATTCGAAGCAAACAAGAACAGATTTGCTGATTTTGTTTGTGTTTTGCTGAAGAACAGATGAGTTTTGATGAACAGACGCTTGTTCTTCATTTTTTTGATTTTCTTCTTTGTTGTAAACATCTTTAAAGATGAAAACAGATCTGAAACATACATGAACCCAACAACCAATAGCTCTGATACCATTTTGCTGAATTAATATTTCAGATTCGTTGAGCCTGGATCTTAGGATTCATGTATTTTTCAGATCCGAAAATTCAAAATTAAAGACGGGTGGAAGTGTGTGAATCGAAGAACAAGGACGTGTGTGTAATGTATAATGTTATGATTTCATTGATATTGAATAAAAAATTACAATGAAGAAACATATACAAATATGGATGAACATCAAACCCACCCAAAGGAGCGAATTTCTCCTTGGGTGATGATTTACACCATGAAAAACATACACTTAAGAACTACACCGCACACTTTGCAATAACCACCACTTACAAGTGGCACTAGTTGTTCTATTTACAATGTTATTACATCATGACCTAATTTTGACTTTTCTTGTGGTCTTGATGTTGACATTGTCATCTTGACTTTGTCTTGTGTTTGTTTTGTTCTGTTTATCAACTTGGTCTCTGAACTTGTACAATGAGATCTTCAGTTGGCTTTGATTATGGTTTGGAAAGCTTTAGTTTATCAATTGTTGAACCCAACAATGTGGTCCATGTATATAATCTGAAGAAATGTCTAGCTGATGAAGCTTTGGTTGTCCGACCTAAGGATGTTTGTATCGATAACAAACTGAATTTCACCGAGGAGCCTATCAAAATTATGGACCGGATAGTTCAAAAACTCAGAAGGAGTCGGGTTAAGTTGGTGAAGGTTAAATGGAACTCTAAGCAAGGTCCTGAGTTCACTTGGGAACGAAAGGACCAGATGAAGTGCAAATACCCTCACCTCTTTCCGTCTAGATCAGAATCTGGAGCTACAACTTAAATTACAAGACGAAATTTCCTAAACAAAGGGAGACTGTGATATCCCGTGTTCCATGTTAATATTTGTACATTAATAAAATGATCTAAATTAACTAAAAGAATTATAAGACTTAATTTTCTGATAATTAAGGTCATCTAAGGTCTAGCAAAGCCCCTTTGGGCAAAAATTTTTATAATTGGTAAATTTAAGAATTACGGGGTAGCGTTGCGATAATACTTTTAACAAGCATTGGTGATAATCTGGTTAATTAAATCTAGTCAATATATTTTGATTTTTATAATTTAAGGTATCTTAAGTGAAAATATATTATTGGTCATGAAAAATAATAATAATTATTATTAACCTTGATCGTGTAAAATTAAGACTTTTTAAATATTCTCTTGATACAATATGCTGCCTGTTGCATGCTGTGTTAAACCATGTAAAAATTATTATTTTGATTATTGGTCATTATTATTAATATTTTGAACCCTTGGAAAGCCTCAAATTAATATTTAACTTTATAGAAAATTTTCGCATAAAATCCTGAACGTTTAAATTTTTTACAAAAAATTAACAAGACCGACACCCATCTTACACCAGGTGGCATTCCACTTGGGGACCCACCAGCCAATTTATTAAATTGATTATATGATTAGCTTAATCTAATCAAAATTAATCATTCCTATAAAACCAACTCTACACTCCATCACTTTACACACCCAAACACTTGCTTTCTCTCACTACACTCACTCTCTCCTCTCTTTCTCTCCCACCTACGGTCGAACCACCATCACACCCTCATCACTACCAAATTTTGATCATCCATGCTTCTTTCAAGCATCAAACAACTGATTTCAAGGATCTATTAGTGAGTTTGGTGCAAGAAATTGCATAAATCCAACTGCAAGGAGAAGAAATAATCAAGAAATCATCTATATTTCTTGAAATTGTTCATCTTTAAGTAAGATTTGTTTTCTCTAAAAACCTCTTGCAACTTGACGAATGAATGATTGTTGAAAGTTTTGTTTACCAAAAACTATATTTTCTTCAAATCCAAGGTTCCAACAATGGTTTTTAATCAAGAAAAATGAGTTGTAAAAGGATGTTTATGTGTGTGTATGTGAACCGTGTATATACGTGTGTGTGTGTGTGTGTCTGATGTTGATGATTTTGGAAATTTCATTTATATTTATGTTTGTTTTTGACATGCAAGATGATCAAGCTTTGATTTGTGTTTATGAATATTATAAGAAACCCATCATCAATGGAGTTTATCGAAAATGATGAAAATGGATGATACATGAATGTATGTGTGTATGATGTTCCTGAGCTCATCTTGCTTTTGGATTTCATAAACGATTGAGATGATCCATGAATGATGGTGTTCATGATGTGAAATCTTTTGGTTTTTAAAGTGTGTTTTGTTGAAACAAAAACTAAGAACACAAGGTAAAGGTGATTATTTCAATTATATATGTATGTATGAATCGTATATATGTATGTATGTATGATTGGTATTTTTGATCTTGATATGTTCTTGACTTATGGGTTTGAAGATGATTGAAATGATCCCTGTATATGTTGATCATGATCTGGAAACATTGAGATTTTTATTCATTTTTTACTTAAAGAAAAAATAAAATCTAGTTAGAAATAATGGTAATCAAGTATAGGTGAGACACGACCACTAGTAATGATTTCACAAAATTAAATCGTCATCAGGACAAGGATATTTGTAAATCAGTAGAAATAAGTTTAAAACATGTTAAATATAAGTTAATAGTAAGTAATCTTTTTGAAAATAAAAGTTTTGATGATTGGGTTTAATCACGTGAACTTTTTACGTTTAAAAACACGTTAAAAACGGAGTTTTCGGGTCTAAAACAAGTGTTTTTGCACAATTACGGTTTTGGAAAGAAATTAATATTGTGTTTTAAGTTAAAAACTTATTTTTTTAAGTATGTAACAAATCCATAACAAGCGTGGTCTTCGGTGATGATTTTATACGGGCGAAAAAACCGAAAACCGACAATTTCGGGTTAAAAATATTAGACTGTTTTGAAATTGATTTTTAACAGAATATTTCAGAATATTATAGGTATAAAAGATTCATTTTAAAACATGTATGATGGTCATAAGGTATACGCGGGTTGATGTACGGTTTATGCGGGTAAAACCGTGCGGGTTCGGGTTAAAAATCAGCGTATATGGGTGAAATTTGGGTTAAATATAATAGAATATATTTTTACAATTAAACTTGTCTTCAAATAATTTTATATATGTTTTACTACTGGAAATTAAATTGTTTGGTAAAAAGATTAATCAATGTTGATTTATATTAAATAAAGTTGTATTTTATAAAAAGGTAATAAAATAAGAAATAGTTTTCTTAAGAAGAATAAGACTATGAATATATTTTATTATTAATCTTAGATAAAATATTATTATGAAATATTATGTATGTATGTATTTATTTATATATTTATTTAAAGCTTAACTTAGTAATATTTAACGGTCATGTTTTCATATATTTTTATGATTTTATTTTGTGTGTGTGATATGTGGTTATTATTTAAGGGTTAAATGGTTTATTTAGTAAATAAATATTTGTCACTTATGATATAATTTATTTAATCAAACCGAAAGTCACCAACAGGTCGTTTAAAAAAATGGATTTTATGAAGAGTCTAGTAAGTTGAGTGAACAACTTGCATGGCAGACTTATTACTTGATAATTAATAGGTCCTTTGTGTTTAGGGCATTAATTGGTCATTTTATTCACCGGGATTGATTTTTCTAAGACCCTCTTTTGACATGTTTAAAGCTGAGTTTTCACAACCCCTATTTTTAAATAACGGTTGTATTTAATTGTTTTGGGGAAAAGCATGCTATAACGATTTTTGTATATGATATGATTTAAATATGGAATAACTGCGTGATCTTTATGATGGCCTTGAGTTGTTTTATTATTTGTGCACGACCGCCCTAGGTATTTATCATTAATCCTGGGAGGGCCACAGGATATATTTATAGATCTATTGGGTTTGACAATCGCCCCTCGGGATTAGTCGCACCGGTCTGGTACGGAGGGAATATATGTTGAATGGAATTTGAGGGACATTGTGTCTTGGTTGGATTATGGGGCTCTTGGTTGCGATCATAGCACTAAAGGCTCATAGTGAAATCTGGAACTGATATTCCCTCCGTACCTACCCCTCATAGATGAGCCTGTAGATCGCATTCTAGTTACTTTGGCTACCCGATGCATTCACTATGAGCGCCAGATTTCATCCTTACAAGTTAAGGTGGGAGTAATGAATGAGATGACATAGGCAATGGATGAGAGGATGATGTCCTTTGAGGAAGACAAGGTGATTGAGAACAACATCCTGAACCAGCTGCATTTCAGGATTTGTAATTTGGAGTCAGGATTGGCAGAGATAAAGAAGAAGCTAGAGATGGCGGAGCTAATGGTGGAGGCTGTAGAGGCTAGATTGGTAACAGCGCAACAGCAGGTGACTTCTTGAGGAGTGAGTGGAGGCAGCGTTAGGATTGGCAACGGTCTGCATGATGATAGCTTCGGTGGTGGTGCGTGCCGATGTGATGGCACGATTCTCTCATTAGATTTGTAGGATCTTGGTTATATTAGTATTTAGAATATTGAAACAATTGTTTTGTAATGATGTTGGTGCTACTAAGACATCTCTTTTGTGTTGCTTCTCGGACATGTATTCTGTACTAACTATCTTTCTCATTAAAACCATTATGATGATTTTAATGAATGTTTAGTCATCGAAATGTTAGGATCATATATCTATTACTATTGTGTATTTTGATATTTTACATGTACGTCGTTTGTTCTCTTTTGTTTGATCCATAACAGAAGTAAATCAATGGCACATAACACGTGAAATACCACTGGTGCTTGAGGTACTGGTTTACCTACCACTGCTAAAGAGTTAGCACAACTGATATCCCAACATGTCAACTCTTCACTCGAGTAGCATGACGCAAATGCTGGGCGTGGTAGAGGACGTGGCACCATGGGTGGTTCCAGTGGAGGCACTTCCATTGGAAATCCCTCTAGGAGTAAAGTTCAGGGTTGTACTTACAAGACATTCCAAGCTTGTAATCATTGAATCTTTTTGGCAGTTGAAGGTCCTCTTCACATTATTAGATGGATAGAGAAGATGGAATCCGTGATGGCAATCAACAACTGTTCTGCTGATCAGCGAGTGAAGTATGCCACATGTTCATTCCAAGATGAAGCTTTAAGCAAGTGAAACTCCCAAGTTCATAATCTAGGAGAGGAAGTTGCATTTGGTATCTCTGGGAACTAGTTGAAGGAGATGTTGCTTAAAGAGTACTGTCCTCGCAACGAGCTACAAAAGATCGAAATTGAGTTCTAGAATCTCACTATGGAAGGTGTGGAAGTTAGACCCTATACTTCTAGGTTCAATGATCTTGCAAGAACCGTATCCTGGATGGTGACTCCAGACTACGTCATGATTGAAAGATACATTTAGGGGTTGGCACCCCGGATAAGAGGCATGGTTACAGCATCAAACCCTACCACGATGCAGAGCACAGTGGCATTAACTAGTTTGTTGACCGATGATGCTATTCGAAGAGATGTGTTGCTTAAGAAAGGCGATACTGGAAATAAGCCAATGGAGAATGAAAGGAAGGTAGTTGAGTCAGATCAGAGGTCTGTGGAGAATAAGAGGAAGTGGATTATAAATTTCATGAACCGAGCTAGAACTCAAAAGAAACAGAGGGTTGTATCACAAAATATGTATGCTACTAACTTCTCGGAGGCAAGGATGCAAGCTGGCGTACAGCCAAGGTGTAACAAGTGTAATCTTCATTATGGTGGTAACTGCAACGTGAATGTGTGTTCGAGGTGTAACAAGTATAGGCCTCAAGCTCAGACTTGTCGAGTAAGGTTGTTTGAGAAGCCCGAGAGAACTGGCCGAGGATGTTTTGAATGTGGTGCCGAAGGTCATTACAAGAGGATTGCCCCAAACTGAAGGGATCATGTTGGACTCAACAAGTGCTTTGAAGGATAATGCTTGCCATAATCAATCATAATGTGTCCTAACATTCAAAAAATCATTAACTAACATATTAGCATCATTAACATTAATATCAAACACTAATTATTACTTAAATTTCTTTTTTAGGTTTTTAGATAAAAAGGAATTTTTGCTAAGTGTCCACAGCGGATGAAGACCTACCCACAGGGATGAACAAGAAGGCACCGAGGATGAAGAATAAAGTCTAACTGCTGACATCGGATGATCAAGTCTATGCATCAGATGTAAAACAACTTCCAAAGTGTCTACAGTGGATGACCAATATCCATAGCTAATGAACAGTTCATGACGGATGTTCAACCACAATGGATGAACACTCCGCAGCGGACAACTAAAAAGACACAACAAGTGTTCACAGCAGAAAACATCATAGACACAGCAAACAACTTATTCAACATCCACAGCGGACGACTTAGCATTCACAGCGGAAAGTCTATCATCCACAGCGGATGACTTAGACCTAGGATTTTTATGTAATTTTCGTTTACATAAGGGTATTTTTGAAATTGTAGATGGCTATCTGTATAGGATATAAATAGCATAATACCCTATTCCATTGTAAGCTTTTGCACAATCAATACAAACAAGCATTTTGATATTCCTCTGAGCATTCAATCACTAGCAATCACACAATCATACACACACACACACACACTGATATCATATCTTTAATCATGGGTTTCCGCACCATGATTATTGATTGTTGAATACAATATAACAATATGTTGTTTTATTTGTTGAGAGATTTAAAAAGATCATTGGGAGAATCCATCTGTTTATGTTCTTGTTCATAAGTTCATAATCAGCTTGTTTGGATTTCATCAGGTGGTATCAGAGCCTTAGCTCAAATCAAACACTGATTTTCAATCCTCTCATTCAACAACATGATATTTGTGGTTCATTAGCTTCATAACATACATTTTGGAGCTTGAAATCAACACAAATCCTTCTTCTACATCATACATTCAACAAATGTTCAAAAACATGAGTTAATCATGTGTTTTCGTTCATTTTGAAGAAGATTCTGTGTTTTGCTAGCTGTTAGGTCTGATAAGGATAATCTATATTATTAACACAGTCAAAGTCAACAAAGGTCAACGTCACTATCAAAGTCATCGGAAAAGGCAAACAGACGCGATCGAAACGAAGAACCGCAAGATGTTGAAGATATAAATGACTAGGAGTTTATTGTTAATATATATATTTTATGTCAACAAAATATATTTATTTATGTTTAAGTCATTTTTATGTTTTATATGTAATTTCTCTAATTGTCTAAGTCTAGGGGCTTAATATGTCATTAGTGAATATTATCACTGTATATAGATTAGTGACAATTAGGTTTTGGCAGCTTGAATGACCCATTGATTGAGGGGCTTTCACTTTGTAATATCTTTAGCAATCAATTCAGACCAGACAAGGGTTTTATTTGGTGTTCTTGAGTGTTCTTCATATATTCATTCATTTTATATTTGTTTGATCTGAATTTCATACAAACATCATTGATATCTATGTTATCAGTGGGATTTGTTTGCGTTTATCAATCAAGTGCACTGTATCAACGATGAAGTAGTCCAACACTAACAAAGCTCTCAAAATCATTCATAAACTGTTTTGAAACAAAAACATCACAAAAATCATTGAAACCTAATCGGTTTCTAAGGATTTTTGATAAAAAGTATATGGATATTGTTCTATCAAGTTTCATCAAACAAACACTGATTTTAATACTTTGATTCCATTCATTATATTTAAACATCATATTTGAGTTGTTATATACTCAAATCAGGCGATTTATCATCTTCAAACAATAAACCGATTGTTGTTTTTGTTGAAGTTTTTTTTGCAGCAAACAAACCCTAGGATAAACCCTAGTTTTTGTTCATTCAAACCTTCATATTCTGTGAGGATTGTGTTGGTTCAGCATTCAAAATCAAATAAGAAGCATATTCTTCTTTCAAATTTTTGGAAAAGTCACTTTTCGATCCAAAAAAAAATTAACTTATTAAAACAAAATATTTGTTTTTAGAGTTTTGACTCTGTTGACCGGATTCATTACAAGGTTTTGACTGATTGTGATGTTCTTAACAGAATATTCCCTTATTCTACCGAGACTTGACAGTGACCTAACCTTGGACATTAATTATTTAATTACAAATTAATTAATTTCTTTATTCGGTAAACAACTAAAAGTGACAAAAACACTAACAAACAAATCCTAGTGACTTTAGGATAAAAACAAATTTAGCACCAAGCTAAATAAGCAAACAAATTTGACTTAAGCCATTAAGTTAAAATTTAACAAACATGTGTGATGGAATTTCAGGGTCAAACAGTGGTCTCAAACCACCAAGACTCAAGAGCAAAGCAGATTTCAAACAATGGAAAATTATGTTTAGAAATTGGATTATTTTCCAAGACCCGGACCAATGGACATCCATAATCGAGGGACCATACATACCCTTAACTCTTGGGCCAGACTATAACATACAAAAGCCAGTAAGCTTAAAAAGTGTAGCTGGTGATGACCTTAAGAAGGTCAAAACAGACATGAAAGCCTACAGCATATTGGCCATGACCCTGCCATTTGAAATTTTGACAAGAGTTGAAAATTTCAAAACAGCTCATGAACTCTGGAAGGTACTTCACACCATGTGTGAAAGAAGTGAGGAGATAAGGGAAATCAAAAAAGAGAAATTGAGGACCCAATATGAAACTTTCCACCATGTTCAAGGAGAATCCATACCACAACAACTCCACAGATTAGTTCAACTTGTCAATAAGATGATAGTCTATGGTCGTAAATATGAATCTGTGGAGATCAACAAAAAGATGTTGTACACACTGCTAGAGAGTTGGACTCAGTCAGTCTCTCTAATGAAAGCAACATTGGATCTTGAAGCATTATCTCTATATGCACTTGTTGCCAAAGTAGAGGCACTAGAACTACTTGAAAGATCTAGGAATAACAGTACAATCAGACATGTGGAATCATACAAGTTCAAGGAACATAAACAAACAGACAGTGCATTCTTGATCTGCATTGGTGAAGATGAATATGAAGAATTTCTGGATTCAAGTGAAACTTCATTCTTCTCTGCTCCTGAATCATCCAACAACAAACAAAAGTCTAAGAAGACTGGTGTTCATTCTTCCCACGAAGCAACACCCCAAAGCAAACAACATCCTCACACTTCCAGCTCCAGCAAACAATAATAACCAAAGACTCAAAACATACATAAGTTTGAGAAACCCATAGATGTCTCACAATCATTCTACAAAGTGAAGAGTAGAAGGCAGCCTATGCAACCTTCTCCACAAGTTTTAAAGCATACTTGGGAGCAAATCTCACACCATCACAAATCATCTGGCAAGACTTGGATGAATTGCCACAAGATATTGTTGAAGAAATTGATCTTCAGTGGTCTATTGCAATGATTTCCTATAGATCAAAAAGGTTTCTTCAAAAAAACAGAGGGTTGAGCATGGACAAGAAAACCAAAATTGGTTTTGACAAGACAAAGGTGAGATGCTATAACTGCCAACTGTATGGACATTTCTCCAGAGAATGCCAACAACCAAGAGTTGACAGAAATAACAACCAAACACAAGCATCAAGCAGCTACCACTCAAACAGACAAATCCCACCTCCTATCAGCATTCCTGCTGCACCAACCCAACCTTAAATCACACAGTATAGCCCAAATTAACACTTCAAATCATCTGTAATGATTATCAAACAAGATGGTGAGTGTGATTGGAGTATATATGGAACTAAGATTCAATCTGCTAATCATGCCCTCGTGGAAAACATAGAAGATAAGATTTCACAAATCCCAAAAGAGGTAAGGGAAAACCTATGTACACAAGCATGCATTGATGAAGTCAATAGATACAGAGAACATGCAGACAAACTTTCCAAGAAAGTAATTGAAACAAACATTTTAAATGAAAGTTAAAAATCAGAACAAAAACAATATGGGACTAAAATTCTTTCATTACAAATGATATAGACAAATTGATGTCTAAAAAATTAACACTTATAGCTCAAGTAGAGCAACTCTCTAAATCATTGACTCAGTCAAAAACACTACAGGCTAACTTCATATATTTCAGGTGAGCAACAAGAAGTTTGAAGAAATTCTTGCTCAGTAAAGAGCATCTGAAGACCCTTTAGGTTTAGGATATAACAAGGACAACCCACCTTATAATGACAATTATATTCCACTACCTGATTACATGACCAACAAATAGGGTGAGTCTCTTGACCTACATGACAGGACTGATGACTCAAAACAATCATCATCATCATCATCAAAATCATCATTAATATCAAAAACACCTTTGATAAAATTTTTTAAGAGTCAAACACCTTCACAAATAAAATCAAATGATTTCTATCAAGGAGAAAATAATGAGTTTGATGAACAAACAACTGATGAAGATGATGTTGATCTATTGGATAATGAGTCAGATAAACCAATTACTGTTACAACAAAAGTTTCAAGTGTGGTTGATACACCAACTAAACAAACAAAGCAGACAAAAGGTTTTGACATCTGCTCTAGTGGAAGAAAAACTGGATCTTCCATTGCCTCTCCTAAACAAACAAACTTAGGAAAAGGCAAAGCTCCTATTCAGCCAAAACATACAACGGTAACTTTTGATGTACCTTTAAACTCAAATTTAAAATCAAAAGTTATTAACAAACAAGGCAAAACAAATTTACCATACTGTGAGTGGTGTGATCAATACACTCACACCACAGAAAAATCCAAATATGGTAAATGTTACAAGTACTGTAACATGAACAATCACAACATTGAATCTTGCCATTTTCACAATTATTGTTCAATTTGTGAAAGAAACAATCACAACACTGCTAACTGTTTTTTCAATAAGAATAGAAAAAAGAAAAACAAGCAGCCTCAAGTTGAGAAATCAACTGAGAAACAGACAGTTGTTTCTAACAAGAACAAAGGAGGAGTACCACGACAAACTCCTCATCAAAAAGTTGTTTAAAATAATGATAATGATTTTTATGACAACTTTAAACAATCAAACAGGAGACATAAGTCTCAGAATAGACAACAATCAAACATTAGCACTCAAAGGAGAAGAGCTCAAAGTACTTCCCCTAACAGAGCTAAAACCATTCAAAGGAAATCTAGTGTAACTAGAGTTCCAAAACCGTTAGACAATGCCATATTAGAAGAAATATGCGTTATAGGAAAAGCAAAAAACCCAAGACCATCTTGGCTTGGGTTGCACCATCTAACTAATTTCTTTGCTTTTACAGAGACATCAAAGAAGGCCTAAAAACATCTGGTATGTTGACTGTGGATGTTCTCGACACATGACCGGCAATTGTTCCCTCCTTCGGGATTTAAAAGCAAACATGGAGGAAATGTAGCCTTTGGAGGAGATAAGACAGGTGAAAAGATAACTGGTGAAGGAACAATATCAAATGGGTTGATCAGCTTTGAAAATGTCAACTACTGCTCCAACCTCCAGTTCAATCTTCTCAGCGTATCCCAAATCTATGATAAAGGATATGCCACCTTATTTAACTCCAACAACTATTACATCCTCAAGATGGGTTTTCAAATACCTGAAGATTGTATCCTTTTGAAAATACCCCATCATAATAACACATACATTGTTGATATGAAGACTGTTTCAACATCAACCACTAAAACATTTTTACTATCAAAAGCAACAGAAGATGATTCCCAATTATGGCACAGACATTTGGGACACTCAAATTATAACAAAATGAATCAACTTGTAAAAGGTAACTTAGTAATAGGTTTACCACAAAAAGAATTCTTCTATACAGACCACTGCACTGCATGTCTGAAGGCACACAACATAGAGTTTCTCATAAGTCTAAATTGGTAAACTCTAATAACACTCCACTCAAATTGCTTCACATGGACCTTTTTGGCACAACAAACATCCTAAGCATAGGAAAGAAGCAATATTGTCTTGTTATAGTAGTTGATCACTCAAGATTCATAAGGGTTTTCATTCTACTACACAAGTCAGAAACATCAGAAATCATCAAATCCTTTATCACTAAAATTGAGAATCAATTGGATCTTAAAGTTAAATCTTTAAGAAGTGATAATGGTACTGAATCTAAAAATGACCCTATTTCTTCTTTTTGTCCAGAGAAAGGAATTAGTCATCAATTTAGTGTAGCAAGGACTCCTCAGAAAAATAGAGTTGTTGAAAGTAAGAACAAAACATTAATAGAAGCTGCTAGATCTATGCTAGCTGACTCTCTATTACCCATATCATTTTGGGCTGAAGCAATCAACACCGCTTGCTACATACAAAACAGAACATTAATAATCAAAGAACATTCCAAAACTCCATATGAATTAATTTTTGAAAGAAAACCTTTCATTCGATTTCTTAAAGCGTTTGGATGTTTTGTTTCAATATTAAACACCAGAGAACAATTATCTAAGTTTGTTCCAAAAGCAGATGATGGATTTTTTGTTGGATACTTCGGAAGCTCAAAAGCTTACCGAGTATACAATCCAAGACTGAACATAGCCGAAGAAACAACAGATGTTGTTTTTAATGAACATTCTTTCACTAAGAAAGTCATTGGATCAGACTTGTTGTTTGATATTGACTCATTAATAAATCATTTGATACATCTTACTTTGATCTTACAGGTACCAAGGATGACAATGAATATACAATGGTTCCACCAATAACCATTGATGTTCCATTAACTGCTGATCATCCAAGAAGAACAAACATCACTCCTTCAAGTACCACAGTTTCAACTCCTCCAAAACAAACAATAACATCAAAAGGAACATCATCAGACACACCATCTTCATCAACTCCTGTGACCGCCCAACCATAACCAAATAACCAAACAAAGTCACATCAACCAGCCAAAGTTAAAGAAGATGATGATTATCATTCATTACTTGATACACATCATGAAGATGAAATCTTAGATTTCTTTCATGATTCATCATAAATATTCAATGAACCCTCATAGCCAGATAATCAAACAAAAACAAATACCCTTGCTCATCCATCAACACCCAACCAAACAATCACCAATCTTGATTCAACCATCCCTATTGATCATATTGCAACAACCAGAGTTCACAAAGATCAACCTCTAGAAAACATCATAGGTGACCTGTTAGGATCAGTGATCTAAGTTTGATCAATTAGAGTTTAATCACAGCGGAATTAGAGCAAGAATTAAGCAAATATAGCAAGAACACAATAAATATTCAATGGAACAGTACACGGTTATATAGAAATAGGGTTTTCTGCATTGGGATAATAACATTCATGCACACATGCTTCGGTATGGCGGCTGCTAGGTTTTCCTAAGCTGCACCGATTACAATTAGGTCAGCATTCCTTATATAAAGGAATGTGACGTCTGCTGATGTCACTTGATAGTGACGTCTAACAGAATTATTACAAACTACTGAAAGTAAGCAAACTACTGAGAATGTTCACAACAACTGAGAACATCTCTAGTATTCTAAGTACACGAAGAAACATAAGACTACTGAAACTACAAGTACTGAAAGGAAAATACAACTACTGAAAGGAAACCATCACAACTACTGAAGAGGTCTTCTTCAGCTGTTGTGACAATCATCTGAAACTTGGTCTTCAGTCTTTGTCTTCAGCTCTTTCACTTCAGACTTTGTCTTCAGCTCTTGTCTTCAGACTTTGTCTTCAGCTCTTTCACTTCAGACTTTGTCTTCAGCTCTTTCACTTCAGACTTTGTCTTCAGCTCTTTCACTTCAGACTTTGTCTTCAGACCTTGTTATCAGCTGATGTCTTCAGCTGTTGCAGACTACTTCAATTGTTGTAATGTCCATGGGACTTAAAGGTTTTTCTGATCAGGCTCATTGGTTCTTTTGGTCCAACATGACCTCAATACTAGATTGACACAAAGTCAATCTAACACAACAAACATTTGCTTGTATTCATACTTCCTATCTCAAACTTTACCCAAAAACATCACAGGAGCACTTAAAGACAACAGTTCGATAGAAGCAATGTAAGAGGAATTACAACAATTCAAAAAGCAAGAGGTATGGAAGTTGGTTGACCTACCTGAAGGTCAATATGCCATCAGCACACGATGGCTATTCAGAAACAAAGCAGATGATAGAGGGATTGTCATAAAAAACAAAGCAAGGCTAATTGCCTAAGGATATACTAAAGAGGATGGCATTGATTATGATGATGGCTTTGCTCTAGTAGCTAGACTAGAAGCAATCCAAGTGTTCCTTGCTTATAATTCTTCCAAAAACTTCATGTCTTCCAAATGGATGTCAAGTGTGCATTCCTTTATGCAAAGATAGATAAAGAGGTATATGTTGCTCAACCACCAGGGTTTTAAGACCCAGAATTCCCTCACAGAGTCTACAGGCTAGATAAAGCTCTATACGGTCTTCATCAAGCACCTAGGAAGTGGTATGAAACTTTATCTAAGCTTCTCCTACAGAATGGATACACCCGATGGAAAATAGATCAGACATTGTTCTTAAAGAGAAAAGAACAAGACTTGGTAGTGGTTCAAGTCTATATGGTTGACATAATTTTTGGCTCCACTAATATCCAACTTTGCAGAGAGTTTGAAACTCTTATAGAATCAAAATTTCAAATAAGCTCAATAGGAGAACTTACCTTTTTCATTGGTCTTCAAGTTCGACAATCTGCTGAAGGAATTTTTATTAATCAGAGCAAGTATGTGAATCAGTTATTAAAGAAATACAACTTGTCTGATTACAGATACAGCAAAACATCATTCGCAACTAGCTTAAAATTTTTCCCCGATCCAGACGGAACATCAGTTGATCTGAAGCAAAACATCATTGACTATGATGATGTCTTTCTCCTGTAGCTAGACTCGAAGCCATCCGAGTGTTCCTTGCATATGCCTCATCCAAAAACTTCACTGTCTTCCAAATGGATGTCAAATGTGCATTCCTCTGTGGAAAGATAGATAAAGAAGTATATGTTTCTCAACCACCAGGGTTTGAAGACCCAAAATTCCCTCACAGAGTCTACAAGTTAGATAAAGCTCTATACGGTCTTCATGAAGCACCTAGGAAGTGGTATGAAACTTTATCTAAGTTTCTACTACAGAATGGGTACTTTCGAGGGAAAATTGATCAGACATTGTTCTTAAAGAGAAAAGAACAAGACCTGTTAGTGATACAAGTCTACGTGGATGACATTATTTTTGGCTCCACCAACATACATCTTTGCAAAGAGTTTGAGACTCTTATGCAATCAAAATTCCAAATGAGCTTAATGGGAGAACTTACCTTCTTCCTTGGTATTCAAGTTTAACAATTTGCTAAAGGAATTTTTATCAACCTGAGCAAGTATGTGAATCAGATATTGAAGAAATACAACTTGTCTGATTGCAGATCAAGCAAAACACCATTTGCAACTGGATCAAAGTTTGTACTCAATCAAGAAGGCACATCAGTTGATCAGAAGGTTTACAGATCTATGATAGGCTCCCTGATGTACCTAACTGCAAGCAGACCAGACATCATGTATGCAGTTTGCATGTGTGCCAGATACTAAGTAGATCCAAAAGAATCACACATAAATGTTGTAAAGAGAATCTTTAGATACTTAAAAGGCAAACTAGCATTTGGCCTATGGTATCCAAAAGATAGAGATTTCTCTTTATATGCATACACAGACAGTGATTATGGTGGATGCAACAACAATAGAAAATCCACTACTGGAGATTGTCATTTCTTGGATCAAGATTGATCTCCTGGCAGTGCAAGAAACAAACAAATGTCTCTGTGTCAACAGGTAAAGCAGACAACATAGCTGCTTCTGCTTGCTGTTCTTAAGTCCTTTGGATTCAAAACCAAATGTTTGATTATTGCTGTATTTTTCTTAAAACACCAATACACATTGACAATTCTGCTGCCATGTTTATCACTAACAATCCAATTTAACATTCAAAAACAAAACACATAGATATCAGATGTCACTTTCTGAGAGATTGCTAAGAAAAAGGTCTGATAAAGTTGATCAAAGTCCATATAGACAATCAATTGGCTGATCTTTTTACCAAACTGTAAGGCCCCATTCCCGGGACGCTTACAATTGGACCGTCATTTTGTATAATATTTAAAACACATCATTTGCAGCGGAATTAAACTTTTTATTAATAATTAAATTGTGACAAAACATCATGTTAATCGTTTACATCTCAAAAATATGTATCATTACAATGATTGTTCCTAAAAATGTGGATGCCAGACTTAAATCATTCCCGGTAGCTTATGCATCCATGCCTGCACCTCCTCAGCATCAAACGATTACCTGGCAACTATTATGCATACAAAAGTCAGCTACGCTGAGTGAGTACTAGTTTTATAAATAAAGTACTTCGTTTATTTAAACATATCCTTTACATCCCTTGTCATCAAACATCATATATACATTCAGATAATAGTTAATTATTATCTTCATCATCGTTCATCATCATTTGCTACTTTGTTCATCATTTTATAGATTCTGTCTCATGCAATACCCCCAAGTCCTGCTTTAAAAAGCTGATATTGTTCCAGGGTTTATAAATAAACCCCCACGTAATGCCGAAGCTGACATAGTACCGGGGTACGCGACAAGAATCCCATCACATCATGGCCAATCTCAAGGATTAGACCCCTGTACGCATCATCAAGGCTTAGCTAAACTGCACACAGTTGGAGCATACAACTACCTCATGAGTCGTGAACCTTCCTTATTTTGCCTGCAAGACTTTTCATTCGTTCCTTATGATCGTAATGACTCAACTTCGTTATCTTTCACTTCATTGCATAATACTTTACTTACAATACGTACATAGCAAGTAAAGCCACATCATAAAGTGTATAGTTTTAAAATCGTTTAACGTGAAAAGATAACACATATTCATAACAGCACAGCATGCAAGAACTTAACATACAAAATCAACATCTCGCGCGAGAACTCCTCTTTCGCTCGAGAACCATCTTATCTCATGAAAACATTTAAATCTCGCAAAACCATCTTTTCACGCGAAAACTTACACATTGCGCGAGAACTTCCCCTTTCGCGTGAGAACTTTCTAGATTCGAATTTCATAACGTACAATTAACCTTTCACACGAAAACATCCTCCTTTACCCGCCAAGTCACAACTTATCGCGTCTATGGCTGTTCTAACATGCAAACATCCTAAACATCATCAAACCAAGCGTAAACGGGCATCTTAAAACGTTCTAGTATTCATAATAGCCCCAAAGCATAAAACTTGCGTAAAAAGGGGACTAGAGACTCACCTCTTGAAGTTCTAGCATACCAACAACCTTCCCGAAGCCTTTACCAAGCGGAAACTACATAAGCATGTGTTATATTCATCAATAATCCATTCTTAGTACATAACACGAGTTACTACACGAGTTACATACCTTAAGCACTTGGATTCTTCACTTTCTCTCTCTACGCAGCCGATTTCTCTCTCTAGCAGCAGTACTTCTCGCGTGAACTAGAGTCTGGCTGGGTGTTCTCAGCTATTTATACCCAGTAACACTTTTCGCCTAGGGTTCTCATGCGAGAACTCCCTTTTTGCGCGAAAACTTCCTTTCTCATGAACTTCTCGCGCTATAGGCTCCTTGCGCGAGAACTTCTACCTGCCTTCTTTTTCTCGATATTTTTGGGCGTTACAAGTCCACCCCCCTTATTGATGTTTCATCTTCGAAACCTCTCATCTCTCGAACAGTTGCGGGTAATGCTGTCTCATGTCTTCCTCGGTTTCCCATGTAGACTCAGACCCCTTTCGGTGTTTCCACTATACACACACAAAACCACTTTGTTCCTTAACCTCTTCTCCTTCCTATCAATGATGGCCACCGGTTGCTCCACATAATTGAGCCTTTTCATCTACCTCAATATCTTCCAGTGACACAATCAGATAAGATACATGGAATGTCAGGTGAATTCTACTTAACTCACCGGGTAGCTCCAATCGATAGGCCACCTTTCCTACTCAGGCAATAATTCGAAAAGGCCTTATATACCTTGGGCTTAGCTTTCCTCGCTTTCTGAACCGGATGATCCCCTTCCAAGGCGAGACCTTCAACATGACTATATCACCCACTTTGAATTCAATTGGTCTACACCTTTTGTCAGCATACAATTTCTGTCTATCTTTTGCTGCCTTCATAAAGGCCTTGATTTTCTCCAGGTTTTCAGTCGTAGCCTCAATCACCTCAATGCTTCCCAACTCCATTTGCCCGATGTCACCTTAACATACGGGCGTTCTACACTTCCTACCATATAGCATTTCATAAGGAGGCATACCAATACTGGCATGATAACTGTTGTTATATGAGAACTCGGCTAACGGTAAGTGTTCATCCCAACTTCCTCCAAAATCGATCACACATGCCCGTAGCATATCTTCCAGTGTCTAGATCGTCGTCTCCAACTGTCCATCTGTCTAAGGATGGCACACCGTACTGATATGTAGCCTCGTCCCCATCGCGTCGTGGAATGTCTTCCAAAACTTTGATGTAAACCGAGTGTCACGGTCCGACATGATAGACACCGGTATGCCATGACGAGCTACGATCTCCTTAATGAACAGATCCGCCAACCTCTCAGATGAATACGTCTCACGGATTGGCAAGACATGAGCACTCTTCGTCAAATGGTCTACTATCACCCATATGGCATCATACCCTCTTGCCGTACGAGGCAACTTCGTAATAAACTCCATGGTGACGTGTTCCCATTTCGACTCGGATATATCCAAGGGTAGGATCTTCCCCTATGGCTTCTGATGCTCCGCCTTCACTTGCAGGCAACTAAGGCACTTACACACATACTCTGCTACGTCGCGCTTCATTCCCGGCCACCAGTAATCTTTCTCTTCATATCCTGATACATCTTCGTGGCACCGGGGTGAATCGAGTATCGAGTCTTATGGGCCTCATCCATGATCTTTCCCCGTAGATCCCCGTAGCAAGGAATCCACATCCGCCTAAATCTGGTTCTAACACCGAAAGTGTTCTCACCCAACTTCACGACTAGGCCTTTCATCCTTTCGGAGTTGATTCGATCCGCTTTCAACGCCTCGCCCTGAAATTTCTTGACCTGCTTCATCATGTCAGAGGTCATTACCAACTGATAAGCCTTTACCCGAATCAGCTCGGGTCTCTCTTTTCGGCTAAGGGCATCCGCCACTACGTTAGCCTTGGGTAGGATATTAGCCTCATGGGTTTTCAACTATCAGGACGCGTAGGCTATTACCCTCCCCAATTGCATCAACACGAAACCCAACCCCGAATAAGAAGCATCCGAATAGACCACTAAGTCTTCGCTCCCTTCGGGTAACATTAGGACAGGAGCTTGGGTCAATCTCGTCTTTAGCTCTTCAAAAGCATTCTCCTGTTCTAGACCCCATACAAACTTTACCTCCTTGCGGGTCAACTTGGTCAATGGTGAAGCTATCTTGGAAAAGTCTTGGATAAACCTTCTGTAACAGCCCGCCAAACTCAAGAAACTACGAATCTCGGATGGCGTCTTTGGAGACTTCCATTGCATCACCGCCTCAACTTTTGCCGGATCTACCATAATCCATTCCGGATTGACCACATGACCTAGAAACTGAACTTCACGCAACCAAAATGCGCATTTGGAGAACTTGGCATACAGCTTCTCACTCCTAGGCGTCTCCAACACCTCCCGAATGTGACCCGCGTGTTCCTCTTCGCTCTTCAAATAAATCAGCATATCATCAATGAACACTGATTTATCTATCATCGGCCGACACACTCGATTCATCCAATCCATAAAGGCAGCTGGAGCGTTGGTTAAGCCAAAGGACATAACAAGAAACTCGTAGTGTCCATAACGCTTGCGAAAAGTTGTCATAGGAATATCCTGCTACTTTACTTTCAACTGATGGTAACCAGATCGGAGATCTATCCTCGAGAAACAACTGGCACCTTGGAGCTGATCGAACAAGTCATCAATCCTTGGTAACGGATACTGATTCTTCACAGTCAACTTGTTCAACTCTCAGTAGTCGATGCACATCCTCATGCTACCGTCCTTTTTCTTCACAAACAAGACCGAAGCACCCCATGGAGAGATACTTGGTCGAATGAATCCCTTATCCAATAGCTCTTGTAGCTGAATCATCAACTTCTTCATCTTAGTAGGAGCTAGAGAATACAGTGCCTTAGCAATAGGTTGGACACCGGGTATCAGATCGATCTGGAATTCGATCTCGTGGTCAGGTGGCACACCTGATAGGTCCTCCGGGAACACGTCAAGGAAACCGCACACTACCAGCACGTTCGACAATCATGGTACCGACGCCTCTACATCCTTCAAATAAGCTAGGTAGGCACCACATCCCCGCCTCATACACTTCTCAGCCACTGCCATCGAGATCACCTTCGGAACCATAGTAACCCTATCACCATAGATCGTCACCGCACTCCCATCTAATGCAGTCAATCATATCATCTTCTTGCGACACACAATATTTTCCTCATAGGCTGCTAACCAATCCATCCCTAGGACTACATCGAATCCGCCTAGAGAACCTAAGGCATTCCAATTCTATGTCACAATCCTCTACCATATCAGAATTCCTGGTAGACATACCAATAGCAGTTTATACATCGAAGGGCTCATCAATCTTTCTACTCCTAGCAGGCAACTTATCACAGAAGCCAGCAGAAATAAAACTCCTACTAGCTCCGAAATCACAAAGTACAGAGGCACAAGTCTGGTTAACTAGGAATGTACCTGACATAACATCAGGGTCCACTTTAGCCTCCTCCCAAGTCATAGTGAATGCCCTGGCCTTCACCCTCTGCCCCTTCTTCTCAATTCACTACCTTGCCTCGGAGTTCTCGGCCCTCGGCTTCTTGCAATCCCTGCTCATATGGCCCCCTTCACCACAGTTGTAACACTTCTCCATACGATAATCCCTTGCCATATGGCCCTCCTTCCCACACTGAAAGCAGAGATTCAATCCCCACTTGCATTCCCCCGCATGCTCTTTCCCATATTTCCTGCATGCCTTCACTCCCCCTGTTAGCGCCTTTCAATCATCCACCCTCACCATCCTACCACCAGCCCCAAAACCACCACCGTAGTTTTTCTTCCCATTCATATTCTTGTCACCGGCCTACTTCCTCTTCACATCCACCACCGTCACCACCTCCCTTTCATTGTACAACCTCCCCGCCAGATCGACAACCGACCTAAACATACTTGGTCGGGCGGTGATCATGTGTCTGCGGATATCTGCCGACAGACCCTGGATGTACCTCCTAATCTTTCATGACACAGGCATCACCTGATCTGGCACCAACCTTGCCATCTCATTAAACTTCATCGTGTACTGTTGGTGCGTCATAGTTCCCGCCTCCAACTGCATGAACTCCCTCTCGACCTTATCGAGTTCCCTTTGAGGACAAAACTCCTCAATCACCAGCTTCTTTAGTTCACTCCACTTCATCCTCCCAATAGCCTTACTACCCACGGCCTGGACAATATTGTCCCACCAACATAAGGTCGAATCCACAAATAAATGGGTAGCAAACTTTACCTTCTGATCCTCTTGGCACTCGCTAATATCAAGTACCGCCTCCATCTCCCTCACCCAACGGTGAGCAGCCGCAACACTCCCATTCCCATCAAAAGTCGGGGGCCAGTACCTTTGGAATGCCCCATAATTGCACCCCTTTGTTGTTTCCTGCACAGGCTCTACCTCCTCATCATCACTGGAGACAACCATCTCAGTATCCGGTTGCTGTTTTGCCCCTAAACCTCCTTCTCCGCCCCCTTGCCTAGCAGTGTTCCTCCTCTCCCCCTTCTCCTTCTTTTCATCCTCCCTCACAGTACGAATAACCTCGGTCAATACAGATGGCAGAATCGTCTGCATGACCTGATGAACCTCCTCAACCACCGCCTCCTTCACTGAGGCCGTCAGATTGGCACTCTAATCACCGCCCTCATGGTGATTAATCTTAGGATCTGCAGGTGCCGTGTAGGCAGTCCTAACCCCTTTCCTCGTGGCACGTGTTCCAGCGCCACATCCGCCATGCACTCCACCTCAGAAAGCCTTCGAAGATTTACCTCTAGCCATCTAAGCGCCATAAGATTCAAACACCAACACCATCATTCAAGGTAATAGCTCAGATTACATCAAGTATAGTAAGTCCGTAATTACAGTGGCCAGTTGTGATTAGCCGCTTACCTCTTCCTTCTCCAAGCATTTCCTATCCTGACTACATCGGTATCCAAATCTACTAGGGGCACATAAACCACATAACACGCGCATATAATTCCATTTTATTATCTTACACAAAACATTTACATAAAACCTTCCCTGCAGGCATGTAGCTACTAAGACTGGCATCCTTTTCCCTTTCTGTCCCATTCTCAGTTTAAGTTTAGGTTTTTTTGAAAATATTTTTCCCAATTCTCTTAAACTTTGGCTCTGATACCAACTTGTAAGGCCCCGCTCCAAGGACGCTTACAATTAGACCGTCATTGGATAAAATATTTAAAACACGTCATTTGCAGCGGAATTAAACTTTTCATTAATAATTAAATTGTGATAAAACATCATATTAATCGTTTACATCTCAAAAATCTGTATCATTACAATGATCGTTCCAAAAAATGTGAATGGCAGACTTAAATCATTCCCGGTAGCTTATGTATCCATGCCTGCACCTCCTCTGCATCAAACGATTACCTGGAAACTATTATGCATACAAAAGTCAGCTACGCTGAGTGAATTCTAGTTTTATAAATAAAATACTTAGTTTATTTAAACATATCCTTTACATCCCTTGTCATCACACATCATACGTACATTCAGATAATAGTTAATTATTATCTTCAACATCGTTCATCATCATTCGTTACTTTGTTCATCATTTTATAGATTCTGTCTCATGCAATACCCCCGTGTCATGCTTTAAAAAGCTGATACTATGCCGGGGTTTATAAATAAACCCCCACGTCATGCCGATGCTGACACAGTACTGGAGTACGTGATAAGAATCCCATCACATCATGGCCAATCTCAAGGATTAGAACCCTGTGCGCATCATCAAGGGTTAGCTAAACCGCACACAGTTGGAGCATACAACTACCTCATGAGTCGTGAAACTCCCTCATTTTGCTTCCAAGACTTTTTATTCGTTCATTATGTTTGTCATGACTCATCTTCACTATCTTTCACTTCATTACATAATAGTTTACTTACAATACGTACATAGCAAGTAAAGCCACATCATAAAGCGTATAGTTTTAAAATCGTTTAACGTGAAGAGATAACACATATTCATAACATCACAGCATGCGAGAACATAACATACAAAATCAACAACTCGTGCCCCTTTTCACGCGAGAACCATCTCGTCACACGAAAACATTCAAATCGCGCGAAACCATCCAATCGGGCGAAAACTTACATATCGCGCGAGAACTTCTTCTTTCGCGCGAGAACTTCTCGGATTCGAATTTCATAACATACAATTAACTTTTCATGTGAAAGCTTCCTACTTTACCCGCCCAATCATAACTTTTAGCCTCTAAGGCTATTCTAACATGCAAACATCCAAAACATCATCAAACCAAGCAAAAACAGGCATTTTAAAACGTTCTAGTATGCATAATATCCCAAAACATAAAAATTGAGTAAAAAGGGGACTAGAGACTCACCTATTGCAGTTCTAGCACACCAACAACCTTCCCAAAGCCTTTACCGAGCGAAAACTACATAACCATGCGTTATATTCATCAATAATCCATTCGTAGTACATAACACGAGTTACTACACGAGTTACATACCTTAAGCACTTGGATTCTTCACTTTCTCTCTCTACGCAACCGATTTCTCTATCTAGCAACAGTACTTCTTACGTGAACTAGATTCTGGCCGGGTTTTCTCGGCTATTTATACCCAGTAACACTTTTCGCCCAGGGTTCTCACACGAGAACTCCCTTTTTACTCAAAAACTTCCTTTCCCATGAACGTCTCCCATGACAACCTCCTTTCGCGCGAGAACTTCTACCTGCCTTCTTTTTCTCAAGATTTTCGGGTGTTACACAAACCATTTGATTCAATAAGATTTGAATTTCTTAGTCACTTGGTATGATTAACTATGAACCAAACAAGTAATATTTTCAAAATATTAGTTTCAAACAAGCTTGATTTTGTCAAAGTCCAAGTTTATCATCAAACAAGCATCTTTCAAAATCAAGATATCAAACAAACAATCATGTTTTCTAATTAACAAACAATTTGAATCACACATAACCATTGATAAGAAATGATAGTTCACTAGATTATCTCTTCACTTGAGTCATTTTCCACTAATAAAGACTGACAATACTTTGTTTGATATATGGATAGGCTCAGCATGGGACACCTAATATCACATACAACAGTAAAGAACTAAATTCTCATGATTAGGTGGTCAACAACACACATCTTGGATTATGGTGATTATTGGTCTATCCAATATGGGTTGCTTGTAAAGTAACTACAACCAAGTGAAATAGTTTATAAATTGCTCAGTCATACAAGTGTCTCCTCTGTTATGATTATCATAGACTAGGAGTGCACCAAGGCATTCTTTGTTGTGCTAAGCACAGACATGAATGACCTACATCATGATCTAAAAAGATTCCCAATATGGAACACATCCATTAAGGATGAACAATAAAAAGAATCCCAAAGAGGATCACCTTCCAAAGTGAAGTGAATAAGAATCCTAATGTGGATCAAACAATATGGATCAAATTGAGTATTTATACTCCTAAGTAGCTAGGTCATAATTATTATAAGTACTTTCTAGCATATCTTGAGGACTGATTTTAACATACAATCAGATGTGGGGTACATACAACTCATGTTAATACACCCAAAACATGATAAACACTCATTGTTTAAATCAATCATTTATACCATGCATGAGTTTAAGTGGATCATAATATCTGCAATCAACATTGTATTGGTCTATGTCTATTCTTAAAATCATCCAAACAACTCAGTGAGAATTTAAGACTAGTATGATCTCATGTCATGTGCCAATGATTCATGTCCAAACATGAAAATCACTAATTTATTAGTTAGATAAAGTGATATCTTTCTAAAATTTTATCGTGCAAGCAATCAGATTGGACTTTGAGTGACTCTTTAACATCCATATATTAATCATTTTAAAATTTTAAAATTTTAACAAACATTTAAATTTTGAAAACATTTCAAATAATTTTCAAAGTTTGAAAAATTTTATTGTTGTCGAAAGAACTTATTTTTCTCAGAAGAAATATTTGTTCTGAGAAGAAATATTTGTTCTCGGAAGCATTAAATTGTTCTTAGAAGAATTAATTGTTCCCGAAAGAATTAATAGTTCTCGGAAGAAATCATTTCAAAACAAACAAAATTTTAAATTTATGACAACTGTTGTCATAGCGGACATACAAACGTACATCCGCTGTAGCTACAGTAACCATCAAAACATGCAAAATACACCAAGTGCATATAGCGGACAAACAAACTAACATCCGCTATGCACTAATGAACAAACATGTGTTCACAGCGCATGATGTTGGTAAGGCATCTGCTGTGAAAACACTGTTAGTTTACACAACGCATGACTAACTGTAGTCATCCGTTGTTGAATCAGTACAAGTGTACACAGCGTATGTACACAGGTAAAAATATGCTGTACATCATCATCAAGTGTTCACAGCACATGACAATAAGTCATCCGGTGTGAATATCTCTTGAACAAACAAAAGTGTACACAGTGCATGAACAAATGCTCATCCGCTGTGTTTAACAAAACAAACAATCAAGTCTACACAGCGCATGAACAAAGGCTCATCTGTTGGGTGTAAACAAACAAACAAACAAAGTTTAGACAGCGCATGAACAAATGTTCATCCGCTTTATGAACAGAGAACAACACACAGCGTATGGCTTTTTAGTCATCTGTTTTGAATTTTTAATCACACAAGTGTGCACAGCGCATGAACAAATGTTCATCCGCTATGAACATAAGTCAAATAGTCAAAGGGCCTACACCGTATAGTTTAAATTTGTACAGCGGATGCACTGTACACAAAGTGCATCTGTAACTCACAGTGGACAACTTAAAAGTAAATTTTTAGTTTAAACTGTTTGCACAGCAGACATTCAAATTGTATACATAACGGACATTCATTTTGTCCGTTGTATGTGTAGTCCTACACTTGTGATTCTTCATTCATCACGAGTGAGAGAGAGAAAATTAAAATTTTAAAACGTTCAAAAAAATTAGCTAAACCCTTAAACCCCTGTTCAATTAAAAACCAAATATCTGGTTGATTCTACCACTTTAAAACATCCGATTCTTAGATTTTGAATCTGACATTGTCGTGACCTAAGTCAAACAATGAACCAAGATCAAACTTGAATATGTTGATGTTTTAAATGAAATCAAACAAGGAACACATGTATAACATCCTTAGTAGAATGTATTAGGAATGTTTTTGTGAAAAAAATTGATTAAGTGTTCATCGGGTTCATGAACAATCATGATGTTCATGCCAAAGTCATACAAAAACTGAAGTTTGATCTTTGAAAATATTTAAAATGACTTGAAATATGTTATAACTTGGTAAACATGTTCAAAAGTTAGTAAACAACATGTAAAATCAGTTAATTTGACATGACATTGAACACACAAACATTAAATGCATATTCATTCAATGCGCATTAAATGGTTTGTTTTGACTTTAAAAGTCAAACTGAAATTCTTGAACAAGTTGTTATGAGACATAATGATTGTATGATTTGAACAAAACAACTCACTATTGTGACTCAAACATAATCCAAACAAATTTGGATCAAAACAACTTGAAAACAAAAAGATTTGCAAGATTATAATTGATCAAATATGACTTTCAAAAGTCAAACTGCTCAAAATTGATAATGAACAATTAACACACATTTTGACATGATCAATGGGTTTAATATACATGATTCATCATTTCATATCATACATATGCCCAATGAACACATGATCAACATTTCATCACATCAAACATCATACAATCATATCATACAAGTTAATAACATTTTCTTTCTTCAATGTAGATATGGCAAACCTAATATTTTTCACAGATCATAGTCTCTGTGCCTTTCTAAACCCAGGTGTCCCAAAGGCTGAAAACTACAGAGACATAATTCAGGCCATAAGACAGACAAGGCTGGTCCATGCTATGACAGCCAGGCCTGAGATATATGAGGACCATATTGTCCTGTTTTGGACCCATGCTCATCTGGAGCAACTTCATGACCAACAAGTTGTTGTGTCCAACATACATGAGCATCAAATTATCATATCAGAGGAAGTTATAAGGAGAGTATTACAACTTGGTGATGAAGATGCCCATGGCCTAATAGAATTTGATGAGAATTATGTACTTCATGTATTTAGATAGATTGGGTATACAAGAACCATTGAAAGAAAATAGATCAAGAAGTCATATATGTGTGCTCAATTCAGGTTCCTAATTCACACTTAACAAAAGACAATGACTAATAGGAAGACAGGATGGGATGCTACTTCTTTAAGAAGTTCCTTTGCTATTGCAAGCATCATAGCAAGGAGACCATTCAATTTTGTAGCCCAAATTCTCAATGGAACGATATACAATCTAACTAAAGTAAGGAACAAGTTCCAAATGTATCTAAGGTTCCTTCAGATGATCATTGATGATATTTTACCAAGCATTCCAACAGAGGGTGCCATCTTCCAACCAGTTCATTTTAATAAACATGTTTTTAACAGGATTAAGTCTAGCTTGTATCAAGGTGATGAAGTACCAGTTCCACCTCACATGATAGATCATGACATTCCTGTCCCTGATGTTTTCTTGAGGATTCCAGGTCAGGGAGAACCAAACATGGTATTCCAAAATGTTATCCATCAACCTCTAATCATTCAACATGCCCCAATCATACAAGAAGAGCAAGCTGCTCTTGATTCTGAACCAATCATACATCATCAAGATCCAATTGCACCATTACCAGAACGATTCATTCAACAAGAACAAGAGCATGTACAAAGCAAGAACAATTTAAGTTTGAGCATCAAATTCCATCACCACAATAAAGCCCAACTTTTTCTAATCAACAAACAATATCCTCACTGTTGAGAGACATTGATGCTTTAATAGAAGAACAATCAACTAAAGAAGAAGAAGTTGGCACATCATCACAACATGAGCAAGATCAAGCATAAACAAGTGCTCATGTTGAGCAAGTTGAAGGTGATGAACAAGCAAGTAAAATACCAACTGAAGAAGAAATTGAGTACTCAAAAGTATTTTTATTCACTGAGTACAACAAGTTAATAGAGAAGTCAAATAACAAAGCAAGAAAGCTAAAAGATAAGCTAAAAGAAAAGGATGAAGAGATTGAGAAACGGTATGCTGATCAAAAAGCACAAAAGTTGATTGTTCAATTCCTAGAACAACTAGATCAATCAAGGGAAGAGGTGAAAGCAAAGGATCAAGATCTTAACAGTACAAGATTAGATGTTGCATATCTAACTTAGCAGATAGATGCAAAGGATAGTAAGATAGATGAATTGAAAAATCTCATTACTGCTCAAAATAAATAGATTCAAAGGCTAAACAGAGAGTGGGAATACAAATACACTCAACTGAATGAAGAAGATATTTCAAAAGGTCTAGAGTAAGACTTGAGTGATGAAGTTGTTGAACAAACCATGTCTCCTATTAAAGAAACAAACATAATGGAATCTGAACTAGCACTTATTATTCCTAAGGAGTCATACTCAATGGACTAACTGTTTGGTGAGGCAAATCCATTTGAGAACATACACTATTCACCCATCCTCAGACAACATTTTCATACACCAGACACCCAATAAGCTCAAACAGACGTTATTCATGTGAATCCACTCTCTGAGAAGCAAAAGGAACTAATCAAACAATTTGCTAAATCTATGAAAGTACAACCCAAACCATCCAAAGATCAAGCCTTATCATCATCAAAGCCTTCATTAAAAACATATGAGAGAAAAATAAAGAGGCTATACCTAGCTTCTTTGAAGAAGGGAAAACAAAAGGTTCAAGAACAAGAAGAACCTAAATCTCCACCACTCAAGCTTCTAAAGGTTAAAGCTGAACCAATAGATAAGAATGAACAAAGGCAGACAGAGCTTGTAGTATTAGAAGAAGGTGAGATTGATCAGACACAAGCTAAATAATCAAAGCCCATCATCATCTTAAGTGATTTTTAAGAAGAAGATGAAGAAGATCAAGATGAAGATGAGATGGAAAACATTCAGAACTTGTTGCCTGATGATCCTGAAACCCTTATGGGTATAGAACTTGCAGCAAGAGGATTTCCGTATGACCCATTCATGCACCTTAACCTTTCAGAGGTTAAAGACTTGCTCAAAGACTTTCAAGAAGTCATGAAAAATAAACAAGATCAAACATATAAAAGATACAAGGAAATCAAAGATCAACAAGAATTTCAGAAGAATATGCACAAGGATCCTCAGATTGAAAAGATGACATACTCCTAAGTTAAAAGCTGGTTGAGTCATACTAGGATGCCTTACAGATCTTATGCAGGCAGATCTCTATCTCAGATGAAAGACATGGCTAGAGAGATTTACAAAAACCTGTTGGCTAATGCCTTAAAGCCACAAATCACAAAACATTATCCTGCCTCATCTCTATCAACCTATCATCAAGCTCCACCTGAGCTTCATCCAATAGAAGACCCTAGGTAGTTCATGCCTCACAGGCTATGGAAAAAAGGAAATGAAGTGAGAGAAATGATTAATGAAAACACAAATTTTGTCAAGCTCTATGATAGAATAACACTCACAGCTTTTGCAGATGAAAGGAAAAATGTAGCTTGGAAATATGATGAATTATAGGATGTTGTGCTCATCAAAAGAGTATCTGGACTTGTCTAATACTTATCATACATATCCCAAATAGGATCACTAACATATGAAGACATACTTGACCTGATGTAGTTAAGAATGGTCAATCATACAAATAATCCATGAGGAGCAAATTTCTTTCATATAATGAGATCATACATGAACAAACAAAACCATATGATGAAACAAAAGGCTGATAGAGAAGATAAACTTCACATTGCTAAGCTCAGAAAAGAACAACAAGCAGCTAGCAAAAAGAAACAAACAAGTGAAGAACAAATAGAGCAGTTTGATAGTGAACTGCTAGAAAGAGTAGGATATCTACTAAGGCCATCAGATTTGAAATTAATTATGAAGAAGATTGATGGAAATCAATACAACCACCCTATTACAAGATGATACTAAACCACTTTGAAGTGGAATTGGAAAGAAAATTGGAAGGAAAAGAAGCTGCTGATACAAGATTATTTGATCCTGTTGAGATCAAGCTTCTACATCCATCATATGTATCATTTCTAAAAACAAAGTCATTCCCTGCTATAGAAGATGCGCTGTGCAAGGGTGACTGTTGTTACTTCATACATATGCTAAGAATCCTTGGAACAGTCTATGTGAATGTTGCCCTTAAATAGACTATTGAGATAAATCAGTAGTCTCCTAGCAATTTAGAGGGAATCACTAGACTAAGGATTTCAAACAACAACAATTTAGAAGTTCTGAAGGGGAATCATGTTGTAACCATACTGGTTTGCAACATTGATGTGCAAAGCCTTGATTTATTCACCCTGGAACAAATGGTTAATCTCTCCATTCACTGTAAATATAGTGATCAAAATAGTGTCATACAGTACTTTGCTGAGCATATAGTCAAGTGTAGAAATACCTTGAACATCACTCCATTGACTGAGCAAGTAACGGAAGCAGAAAATGATCATATTACAGAGTTGGATGTAAAAGAATCCTTGAAAGCCATAACAGAAGTGCAAAAAACTATTGATTAAGCTGGTTCATCACACACCTAAAGGTTTCTAACAAACAAACAGACAAAAAAAAAACAAACAACATACACATGTAACCATTCAAACAAACAAAACATCCAAACATGCATAATAGACAACAAACACATCAGAGCATTAATCATTCATGTATATTATACATAATCATCACACATATCAATAATTATGCAAATAAGAAGTTATTCTAGCAAACATACATAAATCAAACGACAAGGCACTCTGATTACACATGTGTAATTAGTGAGTCATACAAGTAATCATACAATCATACATGTAATCAGTTAATCAAATGAACAAGTAACCATTCAATCATACGAGAAATTAATCAATCATACATGAAATCAATTAATCATACATGTAATCATGCAATCATACATGTAACCAAGCAATCAAACATGTAACCAGAACAAACAGTTAATCATTCAGTCATGCATAACATATAAACATGCAATCAAACATTATAAGTCAAACACACAATCATTACAATCATTCATATCAAACACAAACACACACATAGTTACTAACAAACAAAACATTAACAAGCAAACATTAAGAGATGGCAACATCATCCTCAGGGGGAGTATTGTTTGACTCAACAAGTGATTTGAAGGATAATGCTTGCCATAATCAATCATAATATGTTCTAACATTCAAACAATCATTAACTAACATATTAGCATCCTTAACATTCATATCAAACACTAATTATTACTTAAATTTCTTTTTCAGGTTTGTAGATAAAAAAGAATTTTTGCTAAGTCTCCATAACGGATGAAGACCTGCCCACAGTGGATGAACAAGAAGGCGTAGCGGATGAAGAATAAAGCCTAAGTGCTAACAGGGGATGATCAAGTCTATGCAGCATATGAAGAACAACTCCCAAAGTGTCTACAGTGGAGGATCAACTCATACAGCGGATTACCAATATCCATAGCTGATGAACAGTTCACAGCGGATGTTCAACCACAAAGGATGAACACTCCACAGTGGACAACTAACAAGAAAAACATACAACAAGTGCTCAAAGCAGACAACATCCAAGACACAGCGGACAGCTTATTCAACATCCGCAGCGGACGACTTAGCATCCACAGCGGATTGTATATCATCCACATCGATTGACTTAGAGTTAGGATTTATATGTAATTTTTATTTACATAAGGGTATTTTTTTAATTGTAGATAGCTATATCTATAGGCTATAAATAGCATAATACCCTAATCCTTTATAAGCCTTTGAACAATTAATACAAACAAGCATTTTGATATTCTTCTGAGCATTTAATCACTAGCAATCACACAATTATACACACACACACACACACACACACACTGATATCATATCTTTAATCATGGGTTTTCGCACCATAATTATTGATTGTTGAATACAATATAACAATCTGTTGTTATATTTGTTGAGAGATTTGAAAAGATCATTGGGGGAATCCATCTGTTTATGTTCTTGTTCATAAGTTCATAATCAGGTTGTTTGGATTTCATCATATCAAGTGCAAGGGGTAGGGCATTTGAGATGAATGCCAAGGAGGCAAGACAGGCACCGTCCGTAGTTACAGGTACGTTCCTTGTCAACAATCATTTCGCATCTATATTATTTGATACTAGAGCCAATATAAGTTTTGTGTCAAAGAACTTGAACCATTACTTGGCCTTAGATCTAGTAAATTAGATAAGAAATACATTATTGAGCTACCCAACAAAAATATAATTTTAGCATGTGATGTAGTTAGAGGATGTATTATATAGTTAGAAGGTTATTTCTTTAGCATCGACCTCCTACCCATTGTGCTTGGTAGTCTTGATATCGTCATGGGCATGGATTGGTTGTCAAAGCATCATGCTGAGGTGGTATGCTACAAGAAGATTATTCGTCTCCCGACTCCAAGCAGTGGAATTTTGACTATCCAAGGTGATAAAGGGAAGCCTACCCTAAAGATTGTCAATTTAATGAAGACTTACAAGTATCTATGTGAAGGTTATTCAGCGTTTCTTACTAAGACGGTGGATACTAAGAATGAGGAGTGAATGCTCGAAGATATACCGATAGTATGAGACTATCCAGATATTTTTCCTAATAACCTGCCTGGATTACCCCCGTCAAGACAAGTTGAATTCCAAATCGATTTGGTACCAGGGGCTGCTCCTATTTCCTGATCACCATATCGATTAGGGCCATCGAAGATGCAAGAATTGTTCAAGCAATTAGAAGAATTGTTGGATAAGGGATTTACAAGACCAAGCTTCCCGCCATGGGAAGCACCAGTCTTATTTGTCAAGAAGAAAGATGGGTCATTCAGAATGTGCATTGATTACCGAGAGTTGAACAAACTCACTATCAAGAATCGATACCCATTACAAAGAATCGATGATCTGTTTGATTAGCTTCAAGGATCCAATTTCTACTCGAAGATCGATCTGCGATCGGGTTATCATCAGTTGTTGATAGCCAAGGAAGATGTTCCAAAAATTGCATTCAGAACTTGTTACATCCATTACAAGCTTCACGTTATGCCATTTAGTTCTGACAAATGCGCCTGCTGTGTTCATGGATTTTATGAATAGAGTATGCAAAACTTAAGTAGATAAGCTTGTAATAGTATTCATCTATGATATACTAGTCTACTCAAGAACCAAGGAAGATCATGAACATCATCTGAAGATCATCCTGGAGATGTTAAGGTAAGAGCAGCTGTATGCAAAGTTCTCAAAGTGCAAGTTTTGGATTCGATAGGTTCATTTTCTCGAAAATGTCTTTAATGTGAAAGGCATACATGTGGATCCGGCAAAGATTGAAGCAATCAAAAACTGGGAGGCACCCAAGTCTCTGACCAAGGTGTGTCAGTTTCTTGGATTGGCTAGTTATTATGGAAGATTCATTGAAAATTGCAGGATCGGTGTTTGTATCTCAACACAAGATAGTCACATAAACCCACTTAAAGTCAATCGAGTTGATAAAGCAAAACCTCAACTAAGTTCACAAGTAATATAATAAGTTAATGAAAACACAAGAACACAAGAATGGTTTTTCAAGATACTTGTATATATTACTTCTCAACTTAGTTTTTCAAGACTCTTACAAGCATGGTTACTAAGTTACATGGAGAATCTATATATACTACTATCTACAACCGGTTATACTTGGAAAACCAGCTGGAATTTACGACTAGACAAATACTACATTGCTAGAAGTAAAGCATCTAAGAAAAAATAATATCCTAGATTAGGTAGTCATGACAGGTCCATGACTTACCTTTTGTCACCAACTAAAAGTGGCAACTGTACTAATCTAATAATGGGTGAACAGTGGATAAAGTATGGTCAACTACATGGGTGTGGGAAAGCACCATGGAGTAAATCAGAATGGCAACTGACTGTGAGACAGACCATACTTATGTCCGCTGTTTCATAGTTAGTTCTTCCGAAGCCAAAATGACCTCGGAAGAATAAATTCTTCCGAGGTCATTTTGGCTTCCGAGGAAATAACTTCTTTCGAACTTCTGCAAGTCTTCAGGACTTTATTCTTCGAAAGATTTTGCCTTTGATCTTTTAAGTTGTATACTTTGAAAGGAGAGTAACTTAGTCTTCAAAGACTGAGTTCTTCCTTCAGAAGTTCTTCATTCATTAAGCTTCGGAAGATCTCTAATCTTGCCTTTGGAAGAGCAGCTTTATCTTCGAAAGACCACTTCATTTAGCATATCAAAGATCTTCTAAGTGTTGTTTTGGTTGTAGCAACCTCATATGATCTAACAAACTCCCCCTAGGCTGATGCTACCAAAACATCACTTCTTCTTACTCCTCAAGGTCCTCAACACCAGGGAAAGAAGATATTTGTCTGTCTCTTTGTTCTTTCCTGATATGGTTATGAGGAGTTTGTAGAAGTCATTTGTTGATAGTAGATCTAGTCTGTTGCTTTGGATAACATGTACTCTTTTTTGTGTCCCTTTGAAAAGAGTTGATGGGAACTATAGTCATATTCCCATATAACTAAAGGTTCAGAAGTTGGACCCTCAACCATCTGCAAAAATGAACACTCTTTTCTGGTTGCTCCTTCTTCTTATTCCTTTGCTCTCTTTTTTAGCTCTTCTTTAGTTTTGGCTTTTGTTGTAAGCTCGTTAACATGAAGGCTGCTCAGATGATTCCTCATGTGAGCATTAATTTGAGAGTTTAAGGGATTGGAGAATGGTTTCTCTGCTAACTCTGCAATATCAAATCTGCTAGAGTGTAGCTGAGCAAATGTGTCAAGTTTGTTTACTTGACCATTCTCCCTTTTCACAACGAAGCTATGCGTAGGTTCATCGAACCTCAACTGGACTATTGGACTTCAGATATTGAGGGGATTACATGGCAGCTTGTCCCCTTTTCTTGTGTCTAGCAGAGTCACCAGTCTTCTCCTTAACTTCTTATCTTTTCTTCCAAGTATATCAGAGTTGGTGGCAAGAAGTTAGAGACCTTGGTCCAGTGTTCCCCTTGGCAGATCAAGAAATGCATCTCTTATGAGGGAACGGGAAGAGCCATCAATGTATTTCAACTTAATTGACTCTTCCTCATAAGAGATCTCGCTCAAGGTAGTGTAGTTGGTGAGCTTTCTTTTTGAAAGCTGAAAATGTTTACAAAATAGAAGACTTCAAGTTGTCTTCGAAAGAAAATTATGTCTTCAAATCAAATAAGTACTTATAAGAAATTTACCTTTGGAAGAAATTTTGAGATATCTTCCAAAGCTTAAATATGCTTCTAAGTACTTGCATGTATTTGAAAGACAATTTTCTTCCAAAAGCAATTAAGTCTCGGAAGATTTTGAGAAAGACATTTCAACTCTTAAGCATGAACATACCAACTACAGGACTCAAAAAAGATCTCATCACTAAGTTAACTAAATGCTAGGCTGAGATTGTGATTAGCAAAGCCAGGGCAGATGAGTTCTTGAAGAAGAGACCTTCAAGAACATGATATCCTCATCCTTGCATGCAAAAGTTTGTTATCAGAATAAGCAGGGACTAGGATCTACTGAGATAGCTCCTCCACACACTTTATTATCTTTAAGATCTCTAAGGTGTGGAACTTGTGAAGATGAGCTTCCCCTTATAGACCCTATTGTTGAAGAGGATGAAGATGAGATAGTGAAGGATGATTCTGGGAAGAGTGAAGAAGATCATCCTAAAAAGGGTCACTATTCTCCTGAGGAGAGGAAAGAATCTGAGATGACCAAGTCTAAGAGGAAGAACTTGATCAGGAAAGCCAAGAGGAGATCAATAAAGGCTCAACAGATCAAGGCCACTTTCAACTCTAAATAGTAACAAGTGTTCATCTCTGCAGGATTTGAAGCGGTGAAGGCTGAAGACTTAACTATGAACTCTAGTACCAGGAGTTCTAATTAATATCCAAATCATTCCAGCAACGAGAAGAAGGCTGATCAGCTGTGTACCACTGCTACACAACCTAAACCATCTAGTTCCAAGAGCAAGCCTCACCATAAGAAGCTTGCTGCATCATCTGTGACGATGAAGATGGAAGTGGAAAGTAATCAAGTTCAGTTTTTCTCTCAAAAGAAGACTCTCAGAAGGAAGCAAATAGATTGCATCATGTGTGGTAGTACTTGTCATCTTGCTAAGGATTGCATCTATAATGCTAAAAGTACTACTCACATGTTCAAAGAGAAAACTTCTGAGATGAAGAAAGAAAAATTAGTTTCGGAAGGAAAAATTGTTTCCCTTTGGAAGCTCCATGGTGAAAAAGAAGACAAGTGAGAATCTGCCTTCAGATGAAATTTTGGTCTCGGAAGAAATGAATGCATCAATCCTGCTGTAGTGAAAGCAATATCTTCCAAAGGTCCAGTCTCCAAAACATCAGAAGTTGTTAAAACTTCTGAGGTGTTGAAGGTCAAGTCCAATCTCTCAAAGATGGTATGAAAGATAAAGAAAGACCATGTGACTGAAAGTTCTTAATCAATAACAGCTAATGATCCTCAAAGCTTGAACATAGGATCAGTTATTGTTACATTGTCTTTAGATCACTTTGAAAAGCCCAAGACCAATGAGGCTTGGGCTTCCAAATGTAACTAAACATTTCCTTTTATGCAGGATTAGACAAAGATCAATAGGAATGTATGGATCATTAATTGTGGTTGTTCCAGGAACATGACATGCAATGGCTCCTTGCTTCAAAATTTTAAGCCAGTTGCTTTTGGAGGAAATGCTGGAGGTTACATTACTTCGAGGGATAAGAACAAGAGGACAAACCTATGATAAAAAATGTTTGTCTATACTCTTGCTTCTTGTCCCAGTAGAGCCAAAGAAAGTTGATGAGGCTTTGAAAGATGGATGTTGGGTTGAAGCAATGCAAGAGGAGTTGCTTCAATTTAAAAGACAGAAGGTTTGGAACCTATGTCCTCTTCCTCATAGGAAGACTATCATAGGAACCAAGTGGGTTTTTAGAAACAAAAAGGATGATAGAGGACTTGTTATCGAGACTAAGGCCAGACCAATTGTTCAAGGATACACATAACAAGAGGGAATTGACTACACAGATATCTTTGCTCATGTGTCAAGACTTGAAGCTGTAAGAATATTCCTGGTTTTTGCTGTATCCAATGATTTCAAGGTCTACCAACTTGATGTCAAGTGTGCTTTCTATATGGGGTGATTGATGAAAAGGACAAAACAGATCAACATATGGTGTCATTTGATTAGAGATAATTTTGAAAAAGGATTAATCAAACTGGTCAAAGTTAACACAAATGAACAATATTTTGATCTGTTTACTAAAGCTTTTGATGACCATAGATTCAAATATCTTGTATCAGCTATTGGGATGATTAACTTTGAGTAGATTTTCTTAAACTTAAATCAACTTTATTTCTAAAACCTGTGTGTACTAAGTTATCTATTTTATCACCTTTATAAGCCCAGTTTATTTTGGAAGAATATCTTTAAAATGATATTTCTTAGATTTTTGAAAAAAAAATTCAAACATTTTTTCTTTCGGAAGATTTCAAGTTGCTTTCGAAAGAAAATTATGTCTTCAAAGAAAATAACTACTTATAAGAAATTTACCTTCGGAGGTGGTTGAGAGATAGAAGGTGTGAGTTTAACACTAGCTGGTGCTGCTAGGTTTCCACCTTGAGTAATGAGGTCGAACATTTTTGGGGCAAGGGTTGTTTCTAACCCAGAGAACCCAACAGTTGGCTTCCTTATTATTTTGAAGATGTCGGGCTTTATTTGTCCCAATTTAAGAATATTACTTTTTCCCCTCAACTGTGTGCCCAGTTCATAGTTGAGAATGTGCTAGACATATCTAAGGAACATGTAATACTCTAGGGAGTCCAAGTTAGCAAACAATTTGGTATATACAAATTGAAAATACCTGAACTTGACCCCCTGAACCATTCCATGGGCTATGAATGAGAGGTCTTCTGGTATTTCATCCCATCCTCTATGCTTGTTTGACAAGCTGTGTATGAAAACATGAAGAAGGTACTTCCATTGGGATGAGACCTTCCCCTTCCTGAAGGTTTTGACTGAGAAGTCACCCTCATAGCCTATCTACGCAAAGGAGTGGTTGACTGCAGCTTTGGGGAAGGACAAGTCACCTTCTACATTATGTAGCTAAAGATGTGTGTTTATGATGGCCAGAGTAATGAAGATTGTCCTCCCCTGTATTATGGCAGACAGTGCCTTCTCCCCGTTCATGGTGACCTCTTCGCAGGTCTGCCAGAACTCCAACAAATGATCCTCATAGAGAGGAGGATCAATGGTGAGGGAGGTGAAGTAGTTGGTCAAAGAAAGGTAACGACAAACCTCTGAGAAACCTAGATCATTCTCAGAGTCTAATAGAGCAACTTGATTATATTTCCTATGAAGATGCAAGGAAAAATCGAGTTGATTTTGCGGTCAAGGTTGGCCATTTTAAGTAGCTTTGTGATGAAGGTAAGAACAAAGGCGGTTTGTAGGTGAAATTAGGTTAGAGAACAATATAAATGAAGAGGAGAGTGAGAAGAGGGGGAACCATTTGAGAATATATATGAAATGGATTTGAAACAAAGTTATTGTAAAAGGATAAACTTTAAAATCCGGATGTCGGTCCCACCTCTAAAAAAGTGCCCAAAAAGGTAGTTATTTTGAAAGTTGAAAATCTTCCGAAGGTAATTTATCTTCGGAAGTTTTTATGAAAAAGATTCTAAAGGCAATTTGGCTTCGGAAGATATTCTTAAGAGTTGTGAAAATTTGGCTTCGAAAGAAAAAATACTTAGAGAGTTTTTCTTCCGACACATATTTGATTTTGGAAGATATTAAGACTTGGGAGTTTTATTCTAAAGAGAATAAATCTTCCGAGACTTAATTGCTTTCTGAAGATATTTGTCCTTCAAATACATGCAAGTACTTAGAAGCATATTTAAGCTTCGGAAGATATTCTCAGAATTTCTTTCGAAGGTAAATTTCTTATAAGTAGTTATTTGATTTGAAAACATAAATACTTCCAAAGTCAACTTGTAATCTTTCGAAGGAAAATATGTTTGAAAATTTTTCAAAAATCTAAGGAATATCATAAAAAATGTTCTTCCGAAATAAACTGGGCTTATGAAGGTGATAAAATAGACAACTTAGGACACACAGGTTTTAGAAATAAAGTTGATTTAAGTTTTTAAGAAAATCTACTCAAAGTTAATCATCCTAATAGCTGATACAAGATATTTGAATATTTGTTCATTAAAAGCTTTAGTGAACAGATCAGCATATTGTTCATTTGTGTTAACTTTGACTAGTTTGATTAATCCTATCTCAAAATTATATCTAATCAAATGAGACCTGATGTTGATGTGTTTGGTCCTTGAGTGCTACACAGGATTCTCTGTAATGGAGATAGCACTATTGTTGTCTATGTGGATGGGAGTCTCTTTGAAGTTCAATCCATGGTTCAGCATCTGATTTTGAATCAAAAGCACTTGAGCACAGCAACTTGCATTAGCAATGTATTCAACCTCAGCAGTTGATGCAGAGACACAGGATTGTTTCTTGCATTGCCATGAGACAATCCTTCCACCAAGTAATTAACATCCCCCAGATGTAGACTTTGCTGTCATGTTGCAACCTCCATAGTCACCATCTGTATAAGCATACAGATTGAAGTCAGAACTCTTTGGATACCAAAGGCCAAGCTTGGGAGCACCTTTGAGATATCTAAGAATCCTTTTGACAGCAACCAGGTGTGACATCTTGGGGTTGGCTTGATATCTTGCACAGATGCATGTGGCAAACATGATATCAGGCCTGCTGGCTATTAGGTACATAAGAGGCCCAATCATAGCCCAGTAAAGATGTTCATCCACACATTCCCCTTCAAGATCAGGTCCTAGGGAGTGGTTTCTGGCTATGGGTGTATTAGCAACCTTACATTCAGTCATGTTGAATCTTGTAAGTATGTCTTGTACATACTTTGACTAACTTATAAAGATGCCATTGTCAACTTGCTTCACTTGAATTCCCAAAAAGAAATTTAGTCCCCTATGGCACTCATTTCAAATCTGTTCTTCATTAGCCTCTCAAAGTCTTTATAGAGCTTTGGATTAGTTGACCCAAAGATAACATCATCCATATATACTTGAACCAGCATTAAGTCATTCCCTGTACCTTTGATGAAGAGAGTTCCATCTATAGTACCCCTTTTGTAACCATGTTGATAGAGATACTGAGATAGTGTTTCATACCACTTCTTTAAAGCTTGGTGCAGCCCATAAAGAGCTTTATCAAGCTTGCAGACATAATCAGGATGAGCTGGGTCTACAAAGCTAGGTGGTTGTTTGACATACACCTCTTCATCAATCACCCCATACAGAAAAGCACACTTGACATCAAGTTGGTAGACCTTGAAATCCTTAGATGCAGCAAAATCCAGGAATATTCTTACAGCTTCAAGTCTTGCAACAGGAGCAAAAACATCTATGTAATCAATTCCTTCTTCTTGTGTGTACCCTTGAACAGCTAGTCTAGCCTTGTTCTTGATGACAAGTCCTCTATCATCCTTCTTGTTCCTAAAAACCTACTTGGTTCCTATGACAGTCTTCCTATGAAGAAGAGGACATAGGTTCCAAACCTTTTGTCTTTTGAATTGAAGCCGCTCCTCTTGCATTGCTTCAACCCAGCTTCCATCTTTCAAACCACATCAACTTTCTTTGGCTCTACTTGGGACAAGAAGCAAGAATATAGACAATCATTTTTGTCATGGGTTTGTCCTATTGTTCTCACCCTTATATCAACATTTCCAATGATGTTTATCGTGGGGTGTGACTTGTGGATCCTGAGTTGAGGGATCGCAACAAGTTGATTTGACAGATCTAGATTAGAGAAATTCAGATCTAGTAATGGAGTGTCACCCACCACATCAGCACACGTATCCTGTGAGACTTGATCCAATGAGTGTGTGACATCATTTATGTTGTCTTCTATCCAGTGGTTATCAGCATCAAGAAATTCTTGATCACTATCACCACCTCTATTTCCTCTTACATTTGAAGCTCCTTCTCCTGAGTTTTGAGCCTTTGAGCTGGAATTTGAAGGCATCTTAGATGTATCAGCTGAATTTGTCATGTTTGTGCTGATAGGATCTTCATTTGCAGGGTTAGTCACCAAAGGAGCTGAAGTAGTTATCTTGTTTGGTCTTCTCAGCTTAAATCTTGGGTCAGGATCTCCTGTTGATATGTTATCTGTAGAACCTGAAACATTCTCACAAGACTTGTTAAAACAGTTGGTAACTAAGTCAAGTTCAAATAGCCAATCCGGACCAGAACCTTTCACACTAGGGGTGTGCTCATTGAAGGTTACATTGGCTGACTCCTTAACTACTCTAATTTTGAGATTGTATACTCTATATGCCTTAGCTTGGAAAGAGTATCCAATATAGTGTCCATCATCTGACTTCTCATCAAATTTGGCTACTTGATCTTTGGTATTCAAGATGGTGCAAGGACATCCAAATGACCTGAGAAAACCAATAAAAGGTCTCCTTTTGTGCCACAGCTCATAAAGAGTCTTACCATGAGTCTTAACCACTAAAACTCTGTTCTGTTCATAGCAGGTTGTGTTAAGTGCCTCTGCCCAGAAGGTGATGGGCAGTTTAGAGTCAGACAACATGGTTTTTGCATCTTCAATAAGTGTCCTGTTTCTCCTCTCAGCAACACCATTTTGCTAAGAAGTTCTGGGAGCACTATATTGTCTTGTAATACCCTTTTCATCATAAAATGTATCAAGGATTTGGTTTTAAATTCTATTCCTTGATCACATCTTATGGTCTTGACCTTGTGATCAGATTGATTCTCAATTTTTAGAATGAAGTTCTTAAAGATCTCAAGAGTCTCATCCTTAGTTCTAAGGAAAAAGACCCAAGTGAATCTTTTGAAGTCATTTGTGATCACTAAAAAATATGAGGTCCTTCCTAAACTCATTACACTGGTGTGGCCAAAGAGATCCATGTGTAATAAGTATAGGGGAGTAGTGATAGAGTTCATTTCCTTTGGATTGTGAGACACTTTGTGTTGCTTCCCTTTCAGGCATGCGACACAATGTTCATCACTTGTAAACTCTTTCTTTGGTATTCCAGTTACCAAATCATTCTTAATTAATTTATTCATGTTTTTAAAGTTTACATGGTACATTTTTTTATTCCATAGGAAAGACTCATCACTCTTTGCTTTAGATAGAAAGCTAGAAACCTATCCTGAGGAAGATGTTTTTTGCAAGTCCATCTTGTACATCTTTTCCTTCCTAGGGGCTCTGAGCAGGATATGCTCTTGAGGAATGACCACCCCGGGCTTGAGAACACTGCACTCAAGCTCAGTAAAGAGCATGTTGTGTCTCTGATCATAAAATTATGATACACTCAGTAGATTGTATCCAATCTCCTTAACAAAATTTACCTTCTCAATGGTGAGCTTACCATTTGTGACCATACCCCTTCCAGTGATATAACCACCCGCATCTCCTCCAAAAGCAACTGGTCCTCCTTTAATTTTCTCAAAATTGTTAAGCAAAGAACCATTGCCAGTCATGTGTCTAGAACAGCCACTATCAATGATCCATATATTTCCCTTGGTCTTTAGCTGTTCGTGCATAAAAAGAAGTGGTTAGTTAGACTTGGAAACCCAAGCCTCATTGGTCTTGGGCTTTTCAAAGTGATCTGAAGACAATGTAACAGTAATAGATCCTATATTCAAGCTTTGAGGATAATTAGTTGCTGTAGATGAAAAACTCTCAATCTCCAGGTCTTTCTTCATCTTCCACACCATCTTTATAAAATTGGACTTGACCTTCAACACTTCAGAAGTTTCAATAACTTCTGAGGTTTTGGATACTGGACCTTCGGAAGATCTTGCTTTCACTGCAGCATGCTTTAGTACTTCGGAAGCATTCCTTTCTTTCGAGACCAAAATTTATTTCGAAGGCAAGTTCTCACTTATCTTTTTCTTCACTTTGGAGCTTTCGAAGGAAGCAGATTTTCCTTCCGAAGCTTGCTTTTCCTTCTTCTTCGCAAAAGCTTTTTCTTTGACCATGTGGATAGTGCTTTTGGGATTGTAGATGCAATCCTTAGCCAGATGAGAAGTACTACCACATATGATGCAGTCCATTTGCTTCCTTCTGGGAGTCTTCTTTTGATAGCAAGACTGAGTTTGATCCCTTTCCTTTTCCATCTTCATCTTCACAGATGATGCAACAAGCTTCTTAGGGAGAGGCTTGCTCTAGGAATTGGATGGTTCAAGCTGTGTAGCAGTGGTACACAGCTGGTCAGCCTTTTTCTTCTTGCTGGAATGGTTTGGAACTAAACTAGAACTCCTGGTACTAGAGTTCATAGTTGAGTCTTCAGCCTTTACTACTTCAAACCCTATAGAAATGAACACTTGTTTATGCTTGGAGTCAAAAGTGGCCTTGATCTCTTGAGCCTTCTTTGATCTTCTCTTAGCTCTTCTGATCAAGTTCTTCCTCTTTGACTTGGTGATTCCAGACTCTTTCCTCTCCTCAGGAGAATAATGACCCTTCTTAGGATGATCTTCTTCACTCTTCTTAGAGTCATCCTTCACTATCTCCTCCTCATCCTCTTTAATAATAGGGTCTATGAGGGGAAGCTCATCTTCATAAGTTCCACACCTTGGAGATCTTACAGACAATAGAGTGTGTGGAGGAGTTATCTCAATAGATCCCAGTCCCTGCTTATTCTGATAACAAACTTTTGCATGTAAGGATAAGGATATTATGTTCTTGAAGGTCTCTTCTTCAAGAACACATTTTTCTGCCCTGGCTTTGCTGATCAGAAGCTCAGCCTGACATTTAGTTAACTTTGAGATAAGATCTTTGATTTGAGTCCTGTAGTTAGTGTGCTCATGCTTAAGAGTTGAAATGGTTTTCTCTAGATCTTCTATCTTAAGTTTATAATCATTTTCAGCTCTTTTAAAATCAGCTTTTAAGATATTTAATGACTCATGATAAGATCTCATCTCTAAGTTATAGGACCTGTATCTATTAACTTTAGTAATACATTCAGGTGTATAGAGATGTTCCAATACCTTGGCTTCATCATGATCTGCCATCAATGCTTGGTTTGGAGATGCATCTTCCACCTGAAAGCTCCAGTCAAAGCCTCCTTCTTCAACAGCAACTGTCGCTTGCTATCTTGGCTTCTCATTCTGGCGAGCTCCTTTAGTGTAATTCGGCCTTGTTTGTGCTTGCCCACCATTTGACCTTCGTGCTTTGTACTCTCTAGCAAAGTGTCCTATTTGGTTACAGTTGTAACACTTCACTTTGCTTTTATCAAGCCCAAACTTTCCATTAGCTACATTGCTAGGAAACTTCCTTCCAGTCCTCTTGTAGAATTTTTTGCCCTGTGAGTGAGAAGAGCCATCTGCTGGACTATTTCCATATACTCCAGATCATCCGGATGGATAGAGTCCAGATCTTCAAGGGTGAAGAGAAAGTTGCCTGAACTTTCATCAGAAGACACAAAAGCTTGTGAAGAGCTTGTCTCCTGGAATGGGCTTCCAGGGATGTAGCCTTCCCTTTGTGTCTCCGGAAAGGTGATGAAAGGACCCTTTTGTGATTTTTTAGGGTAGTAGATGAGATGGTGTTGTGGTTCTCTGTAATCCCTTTTAACCACATGAAGGGCTAAACTCTGTTGGTTGTTGGAGTTACCAGATGGATTTTGCATGTTCATCTCCATCTGGTAGCCACTGAGGATACCATACAACTCTGTGAGAGTAACGGTCTTGAGGTTCTCAGTCCTCTTGATGACCATACAATAGTGTGTCCATTGTCTGCGAAGAGAGGACATGAACTTCCTCACAACATCCCTATTCTCAAGAGTTACTCCAACATCTGCCAGAGTATCAACAATCTCAACATACCTAAAGTATTGTTGAGTCATGGTTTCACCTGTCTTGAAGGTGAAGTTCTTAAACTATTACTTCAAGAGGTCTTTCTTGTTTTCTTTTGCATCATCAAACCCCTCATACATAAGCTTTAGTGCATCCCAGAGTTTCTTGGCAGTCTTGCACATCTTGAAGCCTCTGTAGATAGAGTTTGGAAGAGCAGTTTGGAGGGCGGTCATGGCTTTCTGATCAATATCAATTCTCTTCCGGACTTCATCAGAATAGTCAGCCACTTCCTTTGGTATTATACCACCAGCAGCAGCAGCTGAAGAGGTGGATGGTACATGAGGTCCATCGACAACAGACCCCCACATCCTGGAGTCTTGAGACTTGATAAAGCCTTCCATTCTTTGATACCAAGTACCAAAGTCTTTAGGAGTGATCAGTGGGGACTTTGTCATTGTACCGGTTTCCATATCAGCCTTTGTGATAGCTACCATTTGAGATGTTAAGTGAACTGTGAAACTGAGAGGATTAAAGATGGTGAGACCTTACAATCAAGAGCCTAAAATGCTCTGATACCAATTGCAGGATCGGGTAAGGGTGCCTAGCACAATCAGTTTCAGAATGAGGAAAGACTTGGAACACTTAACAGTTCAAATAGAGAACTGGGTTTGATAATAAGAATACTATGAACACAATTAAGTAATGAGACAGAACAAGCAACAATAACACAGAAGTATAGTTTTCAAGGAATGTTGTATATTGCTCTCAAGTTCTATTACAAGTGTTACAAAGCATTATCTAAACTACAAGAACTTGAGGCTTTTTATACTACATCCTACAACCATTAATACTTATAAGGACAGTTGGAATTGACTAATCTAGACAACAAGATCAATCTAAAGTCAAAAGGCAGATTGTCTTTTGACTAGTGACTATGACATGCGATAGCTCACATCCTTTTCTATTACAAAAAGGTTTACATGTACAAAAGTAGGAAATTACAGACAAAGACCTTAATCTACAGTTTACAAAAGCATGGTATTTTCACCAACTCATACAAGTTGGTGAGTCTTCAGAGTTGTAGCAGAAAGTGTGTCAGCTTTATGTAAAGTAGATCAGAGAAAGAATGCCTTTCTCTGTCTTTGGAAGAAATCAGTCTTCACAGCAAAATGGCTTCAGAAGACTTTGTCTCTGAAGCTTCGGAGGACTTCATGTTTGGATTCGGAAGATTCTACACTTAGAGTATTTTCTGATGTAGTGTGTAAAACTTTCAAAGCACTTCTACCTTTGTACATTTAGTGCATGCATGCAGGAAGACCTTTGGTTGTTTTGGCTTCTTTGGTTGCATCAGCCTTATAATCTTCTGATATTACCTTACATGACCAGATGATGAAGAAAGGTATGGTCTTGATCCTAATAAGGACTATCAACATCTGAATAACTTCTATGTTTTGTTAGCATCAGCCTAGGGGGAGTTTGTAAGGTTATATTAGAAGATTAGAAGGCTGATGCAACCAAAGAAGCCAAAACAACCAAGGTGCTTCCTGCATGCATGCACTGATGTACAAGTTAAAAGTTGCTTTGGAAGTTTTACACTCTCCACAGAAAATATTCTCAGTATAAAATCTTCCAAAGCCAAAGTCCAAATCTTCCGAAGCCAAAGAGAAGCCTTCCGAAGCTTTAGAGACAAAATTTCCGAAGCCAAATGGTGTGAAGACTGATTTCTTCCAAAGACAGAGAGGATATGCTTTTTCTGATCTACTTTTTCATAAAGCTGACTTACTTTCCACTGCAACTCTGAAGACTCACCAACTTGCATGAGTTGGTGAAAAGTCCATGCTTTTGTAAACTGTAGATTAAGGTTTTTGTCTGTAACTTCCTACTATTGTACCTGTTAACCTTTTTATATTAGAAAAGGATATGAGCTATGGCATGTCATAGTCACTAGTCAAAAGGCAATCTGCCATTTGACTCTACATTGATCATGTGGTCTAGATTAGTGTTTCCGACTATCTTTCTAAGTATTGACGGTTGTAGGATGTAGTATAAATTATCTCAGGTCCTTGTATTTCTTTTATGCTTTGTAACACTTGTAATAGAACTTGAGAGCAGTATAAAGTATCTTTGAACACCATACTTCTCTGTTCTTGTTCTTAGTTCTGTCTCATTACTTACTTGTGTTCTTAGCATCATTTACACAAACCTAGTTCCCCATTTAATCTATTAAAGTGTTCTAACACTCTCCTCATTATGAGACTGATTGTATTGACCACCCTTTACATGGTCCTGCGAGTTTGGTATATCAATAAGTAAAACAATCATAGCATTTCAATCAATGTCCATTTTCTTGAGGTCGTCAACAGCCTACTCAATCATGGCACCATTACCAGCTGGGGATTCCACCTTTGGTTGGTAAGGACCATGAGTAACTAATCTCCATATACGACTGTCTTGATACTTGATGAAGCCTTCAATATGTTTGCACCAAGTCCCAAAAGTCATCAGGATTGATGATGGGAACCTTGGTCATAGTTCCCATCTCAGATTCAGAGAACTTTTGGTTGAGAGCCATTTGAGTGATGTGAGTGAGTATGAAGAAACAAGGGAGATTTGGGATGGAAAGATCTCACAATCAAGAGCCTAAAAAGCTCTGATATCAATTGTAGGATCGGTATGTGTCTCTCAACACAAGATGGTCACACAAACTCACTTAAAGTCACTTGGGTTGATGAGGCAAAACCTCAACTAATTTCACAAATAATATAATAAGTTAATGAAAACATAAGAACACTATAATGGATTTTTCAAGATACTTGTATAAGATAAAATAATATCCTAGATTAGGTAGTCATGACAGGTCCACGACTTACCTTTTGTCACCAACTAAAAGTTGCAACTGTACTAATCTGATAACGGTTGAATAGTGGTTAAAGTATGGTCAACTACATGGGCGTGGGAAAGCACCATGCAGTAAATCAGAATGGCAGCACACTGTTAGACAGACCATACTTATGTCCACTGGTTCATAGTTAGTTCTTCTGAAGCTAAATGAGTTCGAAAGAATAAATTCTTCCAAGATCATTTTGGCTTCGGAAGAAATAACTTCTTTCGAACTTCTGCAAGTCTTCAGGACTTTATTCTCCCGAAGACTTTGCCTTTGATCTTCTATGTTGTATACTTCTGAAGGAGAGTAACTTAGTCTTAGAAGACTGAGTTCTTCCTTCGAAAGTTCTTCATTCTTTAAGCTTTGGAAGATCTCTAATCTTGTCTTTGGAAGAGCAGCTTTATCTTCAAAAGACCACTTCATTTAGCACATCAAAGATCTTCTAACTATTGTTTTGGTTGCACTAGCCTCATATGATCCACCAAAAATTTCTTAAAGATAGCATAGCCGTTGATGATATTGACTCAGAAGGATAGGAAGTATGACTGGACTGATAAGCAAGAGGGAGCCTTTTAGTTGTTGAAGTAGAAGTTATGTAGTGCCCCTATTCTATCTCTTCCTGAATGAATAGAAGGGTTTGTTGGGTAATGTGATGCATCCCGTTTAGGTCTTGGTTGTGTGTTGATGTAGAAAAATAAGGTCATAGCCTACGTATCCAGATAATTAAAGGTGCATGAGATGAACTACACCACTCATGATTTAGAGTTGGGAGCGGCGGTTTTTGCACTCAATATTTGGAGGCATTACCTATACGGTACGAAGTGTATTATTTACACGGATCATAAAATTCTTCAGCATATCTTCGATCAAAAGGAGCTTAATATGAGGCGACACCAATGGGTAGAGTTGTTTAATGATTATGATTGTGAGATCAAATTTCATTCGGGCAAGGCTAACATTATGGCCGATGCATTGAGCAGGAAGGAGAATGATAAGCCTAAGCGTGTGCACGCTTTGGAGCTGACTATTCAATTGGGTCTTCATATTCAAATCTGAGATGCTTAAGTTGAAGCCCTGAAAGGCATGGTCAAGGAGTTCGTGCCTAAAACCAATAATATGATGTGCTTCACAGACCAAATCTGGGTTCCACATTTTGGAAACCTACGTGAACTGATTTTGGATGAAGCTCATAAATCCAATTATTCGATTCACCCCAGATCGGATAAAATATACAAGGATGTGAAGGAACATTATTGGTTATCCAATATGAAAGGTGAGGTAGCAACCTACGTGGGCAAGTATTTGACCTTCTCTAGAGTGAACATGAAATATCAAAAGCCATGAGGACTTTTTCAACAACCAGAGATTCCTCAAAGGAAATGGGAATGAATAGCAATGGACTTTGTCATAAAGTTATCCCGCACATTAAGTGGTCACAACACTATTTGGGTAATAGTCGATAGGTTGACCTTATTTCCTACCTATTAGGGAAATGGATCGGATGGAAAAGCTAACCAAAATCTACCTCAAGGAGGTGGTATCTCATCATGGAGTACCAATCTTGATAATCTCTAACAAAGACAATAGATTTACCTCAAGGTTTTGGCAATCCTTACACAAAGCATTGGGTACTCGTATGGACATGACTACTGCCTACCATGCGCAAACAGATTGTCAAAGTGAAAGGACTATTCAAACTTTGGAAGATCTGTTGCGAGTTTATGTGATTGACTTTAGAGGAAATTAGGATACTCATTTACCCTTGGTTGAGTTTTCCTACAACAACAGTTATCACAGTAGTATCAAAGCTGCTCCGTTTGAAGCTTTGTATTGAAGAAAGTGTCGCTCGCCACTATGCTAGGTAGAAGTTGGAGAGAAGCAAATGATTGGACCTGAGATTATCCAAGAAACTATGGACAAGATTGTTCAAATCAGAAAGAGGTTGGAAGCCTCTACGAGTCGGCAAAAGAGTTATGCAGATAATCGAAGGAAACCATTGAAATTCTAGGTTGGAGACAATGTCTATCTGAAGGTCTCGCCTTGGAAAGCAGTTGTTTGGTTTGGAAAGAAAGGAAAGCTTAGCCCTCATTATATCAGACCATTTAAGATTATGCCACGAGTTGGTCCTATTGCATATCAACTTAAGCTACCTTGTGAGCTTAGTGGAGTACATGATGTGTTTCATGTATCTAATCTGAAGAAATGTCTTGCTGATAAAGCTTTGGTTTTCTGACCTAAGGAAGTTTGTATCGATAACAAACTGAATTTCACCAAGGAACCAATCAAAATTATGGACTGGAGAGTTCAGAAACATAGAAGGAGTCGGGTTAAGTTGGTGAAGGTTAGATGGAACCCTAAGCGTGGTCCTGAGTTCACTTGGGAATGACAGGACCAGATAATGTGTAAATACCCTTAACTCTTTTCGTCTAGATCAGAATCTGGAGATACAACTTAAATTTCGGGATGAAATTTCCTAAACAAGGGAAGACAGTGGCATCCGGTGTTTCCAGGTTAATATCAATATGTTAATAAAATGAGCTAAATTAACTAAAAGTATTATAAGACTTAAATTTCTTATAATTAAGGTCACCTAATGTCCAGCAAAGCCCATTTGTGCAAAAAATTTTATAATTGGTAATTTTGAGAATTAAGGGGTCGCGTTGCGATAAAGCTTTTAACAAGCATTAGTGGCAATCTGGTTAATTAAAATCTGGTCAATATATTTTGATTTTTATAATTTAAGGTATCTTAAGTGAAAATATATTATTGGTCATGAAAAATAATAAATATTATTATTAACCTTGATCGCGTAAAATTAAGACATTTTAAATATTGCCTTGATGCAATATACGATCCATTGCGTGATGTGTTAAACCATGTAAAAGTTATTATTTTGACTATTGGTCATTATAATTAATATTGTGAACCCTTGGAAAGCCTCAAATTAATATTTTAACTTTATAGAAAATTTTCGCATAAAAACCCAAAAGTTTAAAATTTTCACAAAAAAATTAACGTGACTGACACCCGTCTTACACCAGGTGGCATGTATTTGTGATTTCTTGAATACATGTATAATTACTTGATTAAATGTAAGATTAATTGTATGATTTCTTGATTATTTGAATGATTGCTTGATTACATTTATGATTGCTTGATTACAGGTATGGTTAACTGATTGCATATGTGTAATCAGATTGCCTTGTATGTTCTGATTCATGTATGCTTGCTAGTATGACTTGTTAGTTTCATGATAGTTTTTATGTTTGACGATTTGTATGATATGAATGATAGATGCTCTGATGTGTTTGTTGTCTGTTAAGTATGTTTGGATGTTTTGTTTGTTTGAAAGTTTAGATATTTTTGTTTGTTTTTATTTGTTTGACTGTCAGATAACCTTTAAGAATAGGATGGACTAGCTTCATCAACACTCTTCTATACGTCAGATGTGGCTTTGAGAGATTCTTCAACATATTTTTCTATGATCTGGTCTTTCTCAGCTTCCTTCACTTAATCAGGTAAAAGAGTAATCTTCAATGCATTGAGGCAGTTCATTATATGTTAAATGAAGTACTGAACTGCACTCTTCTGATCATCATACTTGTACTTGATTGGTGGTTGTACCATCTGTTCTAGGGTGGTCTGACCAAGACTTAAGAACTTCTAAATTGTTGTTGTCTGAGATCCTTAGGCTTTTGATCCATTCAATATGATTCAGTAATTGTTGATGTGTTTCTAATCTTTGTTTTAAAGCATTCACATACACTGTGCCTAGGATTCTCAACATGTATATAAAGTAATAGCAGACACCCTTGCACAGCACATCTTCGATTGCAGGGAATGACTTTGTTTTCAGAAATGTGACATATGATGGATGTAGAAGTTTGATCTCAATAGGATCAAACTATCTAGTGTCTATAGCTTCTTTCCCTTCCAATTTTCTTTCTAACACCACTTCAAAGTGGTTTTCATCATAGTACCATCTTATGATTGGGTGGTTGTACCGATTACCATCAATCTTCTTCATAATCAACTTCAAATATGATTGTCTCATTGGATAATCAACTCTTTCTAGTAGTTCACTATCTAGCTGCTTTGTCTGTTCTTCACTTGTTTGTTTCTTTTAACTAGTTGCTTGTTCTCTTCTAAGCTTTGCAAAGTGAAGTTTGCCTTCTCTATCATCCTTTAGTCTCATCTTAGAGTGTTGTTTATTCATGTATGATCTCATGATATGGAAGAAATCAACACCTCTAGTATTATTTCTATGATTAACCATTCTCAGCTGCATCAGGTCTAATCTGTCATCATCAAACAATGATACCAGTTGAGATATATATGATAAGTATTGGACAAGTCCAGATACTCTCTTGATAAGCATAGCATCCCATGTCTCATTAGAAGATGCTACTATCTTCCTTTCATTAGAAAATGTTGTTAATGTTTTTATGTCATATAACTTGACAAAATTTGTGTTTTCATTGATCATCTCTCTCACCTCATTTCCTTCTGGCCATAGTTTGTGAGGCATAAACTGCCTAGGCTCTTTAATTGGAAGTTGCTTAAGAGGGTCTTGATGATATGTTGATAGATATGAAGTTGGATGAGGTCTAGAGATTTGTGGCTTCGATGTAATGGCCAACATGTTCTTGTAAATTTCTCTATCTATATCCTTCATTTATGAGAGAGATTTGCCTGCATAAGATTTGTAAGGCATCCTTGTATGACTCAACCAACTTTTAACTTAGGAGTATGTCATTTTATCAATTTGTGGATCCTTAGGTAGATTTTTCTTGAATTCCTCTTGGTCTTTGATTTCCTTATATCTGTTGTATGTTTGCTCTTGTTCATTTTTCATGACATCTTGAAAGTCTTTACGCAAATCTTAAACCTCTGAAAGGTTAAGGTGCATGAAAGAATCATAAGGAAATCCCCTTGTAGCAAGGTCTACACCCATAAGGATTTCAGGATCATTAGGCAATAAATCTTGAATGTTTTTAATCTCATTTTCATATTGTTGTTCTTCTTCTTCTTCAGAATCACTTAAAATGATGATGAGGTCTGATTGTGTATCTTTTGTCTTATCAATCTCACCTTCTTCTAACACTGCAAGGTTTGTTTCTTTTTGCCTTTGTTCATCCTCATCTATTGGTTTAGCTTTAAACTTTAGAAGCTTGAGTGGTGGAGATTCAGGTTCTTCCAACTCTTGAACCTTTTGTTTTCCTTTCTTCAAGGAAGCCAAATACAATCTCTTTATTTTTATCTCATAGGTTTTCATTTGAGGCTGTGAGGATGATGCATGATCTTTTGATGATTGTGTTTGCTCTTTTATTGATTTAGTAAATTTTCTAATTAACTCCTTATGTTTCTCTGACAGAGGGTTGACATGTATGATGCTTGATTCTTCTGTTTGAGTCTCAGAAGTGTGAAAGTGTTGTCTAAGGATAGGTGATAATGTATGTTTTCAAATGGATTTGCCTCTTCAAACAATTCATCCATTGAAAATGTCTCCTCAGGGATAATGATAGCCTTTTCAGATCCCCTGGGCTGGCTTCTTTAGCTTGAGACATTATATGTTCTACAAACTCATCACTCAGGTCTTGTTCTAGACCTTCAAAATGTTCTTCCTCATTCAGATGAGTGTCAGCATGATCCAATTCTTTATTTAGTCTCCTTATCTCTTCTTTTTAAGCATAAATCTTCTTTTTCAACTCATCTATCTCAGCATCTTTGGAATCTATCTGCTCAGTTAAATAGGCAACATCTAATCTGGTGCTATTCAAATCTTGATCTTTTGCCTTCATTTCTTCCTTTGATTGTTTAGTTGTTGTTCCAGGAATTGAGCAATCAACTTTTGTGTTTTTTGATTAGTAGAAAGTTTATCAATCTCCTCATCTTTACTCTTTAATTTTTCTTTTAGCCTTTTTGCTTGGTTGTTTGATTTCTCTATTAGTTTGTTGTACTCAGTGAACAAAAACACTTTTGAGTACTCAATTTCTTCCTCAGTTGATATTTCACTTGTTTGCTCTTCACCTTGTATTTGCTCATCATGAGCACTTTGTTCTGCTTGATCTTGGTCATGCTATGATGATGTGCCAACTTTTTCTTGTTCAATTACTTGTCCTTCTAGTGAAACATCAATGTCTCTTAACAACGATGATAATGTTTATTGATCAGAGAAGTGTGGGCTTTCAGGTGAAGTAGGCATGTGTTGTTCAACATGAATATGTTCTTGCTCTAGCACATCTTCTTGTGCTTGTTCTTGCTTAATGATTGGTTTTGGGATGGTTTCATCTTGTTCTTCTTGAATGATTGGAGGAGGTTGGATTATTGGTGCTTGATGAATGACATTCTGAAAAATCATGACAGGTTCTCCTTGACCTGGAATCCTAAGAACACTTCATAAACAGGTATGTCATGATCAATCATATGATGTGGAACAGGTACTTCATCACCTTGATAAAGGCTTGACTTGTTTCTATTAAACACATGTTCATTAAAAATGAATAGGTCTCCACTACAAATTGCTTGTAAAGTAACTACTACACACCAAGTGAAACAGTTTATAAATTGCTCAATCATACAAGTGTCTCATTTGTTATGATTTTCATAGCCTTGGGGTACACTAAGGCATACTTTGTTGTGCTGAGCACGGACCTAAATGACCTACATCTTTTTCCAAAACGATTCCCAATGAGGAACACATCCATCTTAGATGAACAATCAATAAAGTCTTTTAGACTACATTCCTTGTGAATGCATCAAAAGAATCTCAAAGAGGAACAACTTCAAAAGTGAAGTGAAAAAGAATCCCAATATGGATCAAACAACATGGATCAAATTGAGTATTTATACTCCTAAGTAGCTAGGAGTATAGAAAATACTTTTGGCATATCTTGCAGAGGGTTGTTCTTAACATACAATCAGATGTAGGGAACATAAAGATCATCTCAATAAACCCAAAACATGATAATCACTCACTGTTTCAATAAATCATTAATACCATGAATGAGTTTAAGTGGATAACAATATCTGTAATCAACATTGTATTATTCTATGTCTATTTATCATCAAATCAACTCAATGAGGATTTAAGACTAGTATGTTCTCATGTTATGTGCAAATGATTCATGTCCAAGCATGAAAATCATCCATTCTTTATCATGCAAACAATCAAATTGGACTTTGACAATTTTCATTAAAACAAATTCAAATTTTTGTTATTTTATAAAAAGTTTTTATAAATATGCAAAAATTTAGGGGGAGAAAATGAACATGGAAATATCAAAGGCAACAGAATATGGGCATAACATACAATTTATAATTTGAAATTTTCAAATTTTGATTTTTAAATAAAGCCATGTCAAGCCAGCACTCAAACACACAGTTTGACACATACATATGCACAATTGCTTATTAGTGATATTTTAACATCCATATATTGATCATGTTTAAATTTTTATAATTTTAACAATTCAAAACTTTGGAACATTTCAAAATAAATTTCAAGCAAAATAGAAATTTTTCTAAGTCTACACAGCGTATATATTATTTTACATAGCTGATGAGCATAATTTCCAAAACAAACAAAAATTTTTAATTTTTGACAACTGTTGACACAGCGAACATACAAACATTCATCCGCTGTAGATACAGTTAACCATCAAATCATGCAAAATACACCAAGTGTATATAGAGGACAAAACAAACATGCATCTGCTATGCATCATTGAACATTCAAGTGTTCACAGTGTATGATGTAAGAAAGACATCCGCTGTGAAAACAGTGACAATCCACAGAGCATGACTAACATTAGTCATCTGTTGTTGAAACAATACAAGTGTACACAACGTATGTACATAGGTAAGCATACGTTGTACGCCATCATCAACATTCACAGCACATAACAAATGTTAATCCACTTTGAATATCCAAACAAACAATCAAGCTTTCACAGCGCATGAACAAATGTTAATACTCTCTATGAATGATGGTCAACACACAGTGTATGACTTTTAGTCATCAGTTGTGAATTTTCGTAACACTCAAGTCCATTGCGCATGACCAAATAGTCATTCACTGTTTACACTAAACATTCAAGGGTCCATAGCGCATGACCAAATTGTCATCCACTATATACATAGTAAAAAACATTCAAAGGGTCCACAGCGTACAAAGTGTACAACAGACGCACTGTACACACAGCGTATGTGTAATGCACAACAGATAAGTCAAATTTAAATTTTAAGTTTAAACTATTTACACAGAGCACACACAAACTGTACACACAGTGGACATGCATTTTATCCATTGTATTTATAGTCCAACACTTGTCATTTTTCATTCATCACGAGTGTGAGAGGGAAAAATCAAAAATTTTAAAACGTTTAACGGTGCACTAAACCCTTAAACCCGCTATCAACCAAAACCTCAATATCTGTTTGATTTAACTACTAATTGTCAATCAAATAGGTATAACAACATGATTCTAATCTTCATACAATCATTAAAACATCTGATTCTTCAACTTTGAATCTGACATTGTCAAAACCTAAGTCAGACAATGAAGTAAGATGAAACATGAATCTGTTGATGTTTAAAATGAAATGAAAAATTGAATACATGATTAACAACCCTAGTCGAATGTATTAGGACTGTTATTGTGAATAAATTTGATTAAGTGTTCATCGGGTTTATGAACAGTCATGATGCTCATGCCAAAATCAAACAAAATTTAACTTTTAATCTTTGAAAATGTTTAAAATGACTTGAAACTTGTTATAAATTTGCAAATATGTTCAAAAGTTAGTTACAAACATTTAACATCAGTTAATTTGGCATAACATTAACCACAACAACATTAAATGCTTATGCATTCAATGTGCATTGAATGGTAGTTGTTGACTTTAATAGTCAAACTAAAACTTTGAGTTGATGTTGCTATGAACTTAAATCAAAACATGATATGAAACAAACATATTGTAAAAGAATTTGGTTCAAAATAACTTGAAATCAACAAGATTTACAAAATTAAAATTGACAAGTTTGACCTATTACAAGTCAAACTGATCCAACAAGTGTTTTTAAGCATACAACCATTTTGACACACTCATTGTGTTTAACTTACACATGTCATCAAGTCATAAAAATAACAACTGTCCTATGAACACTTAATCAACATTTCATCACATTAAACATCATATATTATTATCATACAAGTTACTACCAAATTTTTCTTCTACATTGCAGATATGGAAAACTTACTATTTGTCAGAGATCATAATCTCTGTGCATTTCTCAATTCTTATGTACCAAAGGCTGAACATTATAGAGACATTATACAAGCCATAAGACAGACAAGGCTTGTCCTTGCCATGATAGCTAGGCCAAAGATATATGTGGACCATATTGTCCAGTTTTAGACCCATGCTCATCTGGAGCAAATGAATGACCAACAAGTTGTTGTGTCTAAGATACATGATCATCAGATCATAATAACAAAAGAAGTCATCAGAAGTGTTCTACGGCTTGGAGAAGAAGATGCAGAAGGTCCAGTAGAATTTGATGAAAACTATGTGTTACATGTTTTCAAGCAGATTGGTTACACCGGTACCATTGAGAAAAAACAGATTACGAAGTCCTTCATGTGTGCACATTTCAGATTCTTAATGCACACATATAAAAAAAATATGACAAATAGGAAGACTGGTTGGAATGCCACTTCCTTGAGGAGTTCTTCTGCTATAGCTAGCATCATTGCTAGAAGGCCCTTTAATTTTGCAGCTCAAGTGTTAAATAGGATGATTTATAATTTGACTAAAGTGAGGAACAAGTTTCAAATGTATCCAAGATTCCTTCAACTAATAATTGATGATCTTCTCCCAAAATTCCAAGGGAAGGTGCTATATTCAAAATCAAGATGTGTTTTGCTGACCACACAATCATGAGAATTTAGTTCTTCACTGTTGTATATGATGTTAGGTGTCCCGTGCTGAGCCTATCCATATATCAAACAAAGTATTGTCAGTCTTTATTAGTGGAAAATGACTCAAGTGAAGAGATAAGCCAGTGTACTATCGTGTCTCATGAGTGGTCATGTGTGATTCAAATTGTTTTATGGATTGATTTTGAAAAATCTATGTTGAATGTAAAACTTGGACTTCGATAAAATCAAGTTTGTTTGATATTAATGTGTTGAAAAATTACTTGTTTGATTTATGGTTGATCATTCCAAGTGACTGAACCAAAATTACAAATCTAGTTGAATCAAATGGTTTGGTAAACAGGTCAGCTAATTGATTCTCTGTGTGGACCTTGATCAACTTTATAAGACCCTTTTCTAAGCAATTTCTCAGAAATTGATATCTGATATCAATATGTTAGGTTTTTGAATGTTGAGCAAGATTGTTAGTGATAAACATGGCAGCAAAATTGTCTATGTGTATGGGCGCTTTAAGAAAATTAAAGCCGTAATTGAGCATTTGGTTTTGAATCCAAAGCACATGTTAAATTTGAAGACCAAGGAAGAAGGTAAGTTCCCCCATTGAGCTCATTTAGAATTTTGATTGCATAAGAGTCTCAAACTCTTTGCAAAGACGTATGTTGGTGGAGCCAAAAATAATGTCATCCACGTAGACTTGTATCACTAAGAGGTCTTGTTCTTTTCTCTTTAAGAACAATGTCTAATCAAATCTTGGAAGTACCCATTCTGTAGTAGAAACTTAGATATAGTTTCATACCACTTCCTAGGTGCTTGATGAAGACCGTATAGAGCTTTATCTAACTTGTAGGCTCTATGAGGGAATTTTGGGTCTTCAAACCCTGGTGGTTGAGAAACATATACCTCTTTATCTATCTTTCCATGGAGGAATGCACAATTGACATCCATTTGGAAGACAGTGAAGTTTTTGGAGGAGGCATATGCAAGGAACACTAGGATGGCTTCGAGTCTAGCTAAAGGATCAAAGACATCGTCATAGTCAATGCCTTCCTCTTAAGTATATCCTTGGGCTATGAGCCTTGCTTTGTTTCTGATGACAATCCCTCTATCATCAGCTTTCTTCCTGAACAGCCATCTTGTGCCAATGGCATGGTGACCTTCCGAAAGGTCAACTAATTGCCATACCTCTTGCTTTCTGAATTGTTCTAATTCTTCTTGCATTGCTTCTATCCAAATGTTGTATTTGAGTGCTTCAGTGATGTTTTTGGGAACAGTTAGTGATAGAAAGCAGGAATACAAACAAATGTTTGTTGTATCAGATTGACTACGTGTCAATCTAGTATTAAGGTCACCTACGATATTTTCTAATTTTGAACTCTAGTTGTTTCAATCTGGTCAACAGGGATGGATGAGGAAGGGTATCTGAGGTTGTTGGTTGGTCTGGCTATGTGATTTCATTGAATGTTTGTGGTGAATCATGAAAGAAATCTAAAATTTCATCTTCATGATGTGTATCAGGTAATGAATGATAGTCATCATCTTCTTCAACTGTGTCTGGATGATGTGACCTTGGCTGTGATTGAGTGGTCACTGGAGTTGATAAAGATGGTGTGTGAGGTGATGTTTCTTTGGATGTGTTTGTTAGTTTTGGAGTTGTTGAAACTATGGTACTTGAAGGACTGATGCTTGTTTTCCCTAGAGGATCCTTAGTTAAAGGAGCATCAACGGTTGTTGGTGGAACCATTGGATACTCATTGGTATCCTTGGTACCTAAAACATCAATGTAAGATGTGTCAAATGATTTTATTAATGAGTCAATATCAAATAACTAGTCTGATCCAATTACTTTCTTAGTGAAAGAATGTTCATTAAAAACAACATCTGTTGTTTCTTCCACTATGTTAAGCCTTGAATTGTATACTCGGTAAGCTTTTGAGCTTCCGGAGTATCCAACAAAGAATCCGTTGTCTGCTTTTGGAGCAAACTTAGATAAATGTTTTTCTAATGTTTAATATTGAGACAGAACATCCAAAAGCTTTAAGAAAGCCAATAAAAGGTTTTCTTTTAAACATTAATTCATATGATGTTTTGGAATGTTATTTGATTATTAATGTTCTGTTTTAAATGTAGCAAGCTGTATTGATTGCTTCAACCCAAAAGGATATGGGTAATAGAGAGTCAGCTAGCATAGATCTAACAGCTTCTATCAATGTTCTGTTTCTCCTTTTAGCGATTCCATTCTACTGAGGAGTCCTTGCTACACTAAATTGATGACTGTTTCCTTTCTCGGCATAAAAAGAAGAAATGGAGTCATTTTTTAATTCAGTATCATTATCATTTCTTAAAGATTTAACTTTAAGATCTAAGTGATTCTTAATTTTAGTAATAAAGTATTTGATGATTTCTAATGTTTCTGACTTGTGTAGTAGGAAGAAAACCTAGGTGAATATGGAGTAATCATCTACTATGACAAGATAGTTTTGCTTCTTTCCTATACTTAGGATGTTTGTTGGGCCAACCAGGTCGATGTGAAGCAATTTGAGTGGTGTGTTGTTAGAGTTTACCAATTTTAACTTATGGGACACTCTGTGTTGTTTGCCTTTTAGACATGCAGTGCAGTGAGGTGTATAGAAGAATTTTTTTTTGGTAAACCTATTACTAAGTCACATATTACAAGTTGGTTCATTCTATTAAAATTTGAGTGACCCAATCGTCTGTACCATAATTGGGAAACATCTTCTAATGCTTTTGATAGTAAACATGATTCATTGGTTGATGTTGTAATAGTGTTCATATCAACAATGTATGTGATATTATGACGGGGTGTTTTTAAAAGTTTACAGTCTTCAGGTATTTGAAAACCCATCTTGAGGATGTAGCAGTTGTTGGAGTCAAAAAGGGTGGCATATCCTTTGTCACAGATTTAGGATACGTTGTGAAGATTAAACTGGAGGTTGGAGCAGTAGTTGACATTTTCAAAACTGATCAATCCACTTGATACTGTTCCTTCACCAGTTATCTGTCAACCAGTCTTATCACCTCCAAAGGCAACATTTCCTCCATGTTTGTTTTTACAATCCTAAATGTTAGGTCCAGATTGATTGTATAGGTTTAGAAGATTATTCATCACTTGTAATGAACTCTTGTAAATCTTTATCTTTTTGTATGCAAGTTATATATATGTTAACCCAAATTATTATTTATGTTGAGTATATGTGTAATTGCAGGAAAACATCATACTTGGTCAATTTTGAAATTTGACCAAGTACAAGAACATATACGGAAGAACAAGTCAAGGAATGTGCATCCGTAGATCTCCTGCAGAAGCATTGTAATATCTACGGAAGACCAAGTCTGCTGGTGAGATCAAGTCGCTGCTGCTCTCGCAGACAAAGAAAGCTTGCTCCTGCACAAAGATCAAAAAAGCAACTCCTACGGAAGGCCAACTCCTACGTAAGGCTATCTCCTACGGAAGAAAAAAATACTTGCATGAACTCCATTCATCAAGGAAGTCTCATGAAGTCAACAAGTCAAATTCTCTGGAGTGATGTCATCAAGTCAACATCTGCGGAAGACTGCACTTCTGTCAGAAACGAATATTGCATGTCACGTCAACAATTTTGTTTTTGTAACTTTCCTACCACAATAAGAAATTTACTTTTACCCATGTAAAAAGCAAATCCCTCTGCCTATAAATAGAAGGCATGGGTACACTCGTTTAGGTACCCTAGAGCAACAACAGACTAGCAATATACACCAACAATACACCAAGAACACCTAGAACATCAAGAACATCACATAGCAATTATCATATCAGCAAAAATCATTAAAACTGATTGTAACCAATTCAGTAATAATGGAATTAATTTGAAGCTAATTTTTTTATCATATTACTTTAGTTTGTTTTCCATTTCTATCATCTATTATTCATCGATTTACGTTACAATTACAATTTGTTAAACAATTAATTAAACAACAAGTTGTGATAATTCCGCGATCATTATTTGTTCAATCAAACTGATAATTCCTGTTTCGATCCTTGGATTCACAGGTGGTATCAGAGCCACGTGCTCATTGATCTAGATCAATTGATCTACCAGTTTTGATTAGTATAATTAGTTGTTGATTCCATTAGATCTATCAGTTTTTGATTAGATATGAAAATTTCGCTTAAAATTGCTTTAAAATAGACAAATGACACCCAAAAGCTCTAAGAAAACCTATAAAAGGTTTTCTTTTGAACAAAAGTTCATAAGGAATTTTATTATGTTCTTTGATAATTAAAGTTCTCTTTTGAACATGTATGTTGTGTTCACTGCTTCTGCCCAAAATGTGATAGGCAACTGTGAATCAACTAGCATTGTTCTTGCTACTTCAATTAGAGTCCTGTTTCTTCTTTCAGCAACTTCATTTTGTTGTGGAGTTCTTGGTGCACTGAATTCTCTGGCTATGCCTTTGTTCCTTCAAAATTAATCTAAAACATGATTAACAAATTCAGATCCATTATCACTTGTTAAGATTTTGATCTTTAAATCAAGTTGATTTTCAATCTTAGTGATAAACTCCATTACTGATCTGATGTTTCACTATTATGTTTTAAGAAAAAGACCCATGTGATCTAGTGAAATCATCAACAATCACCAAACAATATTGCCTTTTACAAATGCTCAACACATTATATGGACCAAAAAGATCCATGTACAGCTGTTTAAATGGTGTTGTGTTTGTGTTGATTGTTTGTGTTGTTTTCCTTTATAACATGATAAACAATGATTAGAACAGTGAAATTCTTTCTTGGGAAGGCTAATGACTAAGTCATTTTTAACCAACTTGTTCATATTCTTCATGTTTGAATGAACTATTCTTCTGTGCCACAGTTGAGCTTCATCTTCTGATGACTTAGAAATCAGGCAAGTTTCATTGCTTGTTAGAGAGGTGTTTTTCATGACCAAAACATATGTGTTGCCTTTTCTTGGTAATTTAAGAAGGATCTAGTCTGCTTGAATTTGAAAACTTGACTTAAGAATGTTGCAATAAGTGTTATCAAATAAAGTGGTATAATTTTGATCACAAATTTTAGATACACTTAACAAGTTGAATTACAAATTTTCACAGAAGTTTACTTTCTCAAATTTGAGTACACTATTTGTTACCATTCCTTCACCAATAATTTTACCTCCCTTCTTATCTCCACCAAATGCCACATATGAGGAATTTTTATGTTTGAAATCATGGAGGAGAGAATAGTTTCCTGTCATATGCCTGGAACAACCACTGCTAACATACCACTTGTTGTCAGTCCTCCATGGATGTTCCTATACAAATAATGAAATCAATTAGAAAGTGGAGCCCAAGCCTTGATGGTGTTGGGCTTCCTATTGTTATCTAGGATTGTTACTCTATCATGAATGAGCCTAGATGTCTCAAGATTGTTTTTACACTCAATTGATTCATTACGTTCTGTTTGGGGTGAGGATGATTCTGTTGAAGATGAACTTGAAGCACTTTAATCTAGATTCTTGATCACTTCCTCTGTCACCTCTTCTTTCAATGTCTTTTTCTTTAAACTTGATTTTGATACTTGAATTGAAAAGGTTTTTACATTTTTTTTCTTTTATTGAGGTACATGATTACCCCTTTCAAAGTGATCAAAGAAGGCTTCTTCTTCCTGCAACACTACCTTCTTGTGAGGAGTCTTGCTTTGAGATTGTTGCTTCTCCTTCTTCTTCTTTGATTTATCATCAGCAGATATTGGTTTCTTTGTCTTTGAGATCTTCTGCTTTAGTTGCTGCTGTTTTTGCTCTGAGGCCTGTGATTCATCATTCTCAGAAGATTGTGAATCTGATTCAACATTCATTTTTGCTTCTTTGGAACCTTTGATGTGTTCTTTTTGTTAAAGAAGCATTCTTGAGTAGAATGATTGTTTTTGTTGCAGATGGCACAATGTTTGTTGAAGTAACAATCAAAAGTCATATGATTATTCATATTGCATTTGGAGCAATGGCTGCTGAAATAACAATCTTTTGTATTGTGGTTGTGCATATCACACCACTTGCAGTACTTTTCTTCAACTTCACTGTCTGACTCCGCTACTGTCTTTTTCTGCTTCTTCATAATTGCTGCCTTCAGCTGCCTCAATTCTTTTTCAGACTTTGCACCCAATGAGTCTTTACCTTTTCTTGACATGATGTCAAATGGTTCTTATTTATGAGGATTCACCATTCTCTATTGATTCTTGACTTTGTTGTCACTGGGTGATTCCGCAGATGATTTCTTCTTCCGTAGATCTTCTATGGAAGTAGATGATTGTTGCTTTTGTAGTTTTTCTACGGAAGTTGAATGTTTTAGAAGAACAGTTTTCTTCCTTTGCTTTTCTATGGATGGTTCTAAATCAACCTTTCTCTTCCGCAGGTGTTTTGAGGAAGTGATTTTCTTTTCTTCCGTAGTTCTTTTTTATGATTGATGTTTTCGCCTTTCGTTGAGATCCTGAATCCCTTCATTCAGCTGACCAATTCAGGTATAGATGGTCTTCAACAAATTTCTTTGTTTTGGGGGATAAGGTAGCTTGATCTCATCAAGAACTTTGGGAATTAAAGGTTCAGTTACTATATTATTTCCGTTACCCAACCCAGCATTAGGCTCATCAAATTCATTCAAGTCATCACACTCATCAAAGTCAAATTCTGAATTAGTTTTTTTTAAACATTCTGATTCAGATGACCCAATCTCAGTTTCACTTATCTTAGTATCATCACCATTTACCAAATTATTAGTTTTAATTTCTGGTTCAATTTCGGTATTTGATACAAAATGGTTTGACAGAGTGTTTGTCATTGACTCAGGTAAAGTGGTGTAGTTATCATTTGTATTAAAACCCAACCCATACATGTTCTTTGATTCAATATAAGAGTTCAAGAGTTTTTCATATTACTGAGTCAATAATTGAAACTTCTGAAGTTTCACTTCAGTAGATGCAAGATCAGACATAGATTTTGTTAAAAAGGTTGTCAGATGCTCAACTTGTGCTTTTAAATTATAATTTTCAGATACAAGTTTATCCAAATCCTTTTGTAAGGAGGTGATTTTGACTTGATATAATTTATGTTCTCTCAAATGAGATTCGTTTAAAATCTTTGTTTCTTTGACTTTATCAGCCAATTGTTGAGCATGGACTCTGTATCTTTCAACCTCTTCAACACAAATAGGTAAACATAGTCTATCCCTTACCTCTGTGGCCATTGGTGTAATCTTGTTCTCCATGTTTGCCATCAGTGCTTGATTTTCCTCCTGCACTTCCTTCTCACACATGCTCCAGTCACAAGTACCATCCTGCAAAATAATCAAACCAGTTTCTTTAGTGTTACTGGTACCTACTGAAGAGCTTGTGGCTGGTGGGGATAAGATTGTTAGTTGAGGTTGCTTGAAGCTTCTCTGATTTGCTTGTCTTGTGTCTATTGTTGATTGTTGATTGCTGTTGCACTCCCTTAAAAAGTGACCATACAAATTGCATTTGTAACACCTTACTTTTTGATATGTCAACACCAATTTTAGTTGTTCTTCCTGCAACAGAAAATCCGTTGTTCCTTCCCATATACATCTTGGCTCTATATACAATCATGGCCATTTGCCATTGCAGATCCATTTCCTCTACTTCATCAGGATGAAGTTCTTTAAGGTCTTGTTGACAGATGTGGGCAAGAGTCAAGGTACTACCCAAGTAAGCTTGAAAGCTTGAACTGAAGGCTGCAAAGGCTGCCTTCTGTTCTTCTAATTCTATAACCAGAATAATTGGTTCAGATGAGGTATTGCTTTTGTTGGTTGATGATCCCTTTGCTGCTGGACTTTTCGAATCATTAGATTTCCCTTTTCCTTTCCTGTTTGAAGTGTTTTGAGAGTTTAATTTAGAGGACTTTGCAGCATTAAAACCAGTTTCCTCTTCATTATCACTCTCAACACAAGAGCTTTCAACATCATCATTGGAAATGAATGCACTTCCAGCACCCTTTGTTTCTCTGAATTGATATGGTGCTATTGGTGCTTTTACACTCTTGTTTCTGGTTTTCTTTTCTAACTCCAAAGCTTCCACCTTTGCAACCAAAGTGTCTAACCTAATTGCCTTTAGATCAAGAGTATTCTTAAACATAGACACAGTTTGAGTCCAACTCTTTAGCAAAGTATGAAACATCTTTTTGTTGTGTTCCTCATTACTGTACATGAACTCAAGAATGTTCATCTCAATAACAAGTTGCATAAATCTGTGGAGTTATTGAGGAACAGATTCACCCACAATATGATGAAAAGTCTCATACTATGAACGAAGAGTATCCTTCCTGAAGCTTTTGATCTCATCACTTCCTTAACACAAAGTGTGAAGAATTTTCTATAATGAGTTTGTTGTTTTGTATGCTTCACACCTAATGAAGAGGTCTTCAGGTAAAGCCATAGTAAGCATACTATAAGCCTTAATGTCGATTTTGACTTTCTTGGCATCACCAGGAGACAGATTTTTCAAACCTATAGGCTGATTGTTGTCATCATAATCAGGTCCTAATGCAGGTGGAATGTAAGGACCTTCAGTAATGGACACCCATAAGATAGAATCTGTATAGTTTACGTTGTTCCTGAATCTGATTTTCCATGATTTAAAATCAGATTTGTTCTCCAACTGTGGAGGTTGATAAGCTCCAACCGCTGAATTGCTCATATTAATTAACTTTTTTAATTATCAAAATTATCAATTGATCTAATATCCTATGAATGTGAAAAGACAATGCAAACACACCAACACAGCAATAACAAATCACTGATAATATTGATATTCAAATCAACTAAGACAAAAATCCCTTTGAATTAATGACTTTTGTTGAGAATGGACTAATTAATAACACACTCTTAATTAAATAAGAAGTGGTGGTCAAAATTAGTCAAATCGCTTAATATATTCTCAGTTAGTTTGAAATTAAGATGTCAGATGATGATGGGTTTTGTTCAAACTTGTTTGAACAACCTTGGGATATCGCACAATAACACAAATCCACGAATCGAAAGCGATATAGATGCAAATGGAAATTAATCAAGCAATTGAACAGTGATTAATGATCGATATAACAAGGTTTTGATGATTTAATAAAACAAACAAACAATTAAAAAAATCAAACTGATAGATAAATTGATCTAGATCAATGAGCACAAGGCGCTGATACCACCTGTGAATCCAAGGATTGAAACAGGAATTATAAGTTTGATTTAGCAAATAAAGATCGTGGAATTATCAATACTTGTTGTTTAATTAATTGTTTATGATATTGAAATCAACAAAGAACAGATGAAACAAATTGAAAACAAAAAAAAAAATTAATGCAACAAAAGATTGTTTTAATTGATATTTATTGATAATGAATCAATTACAATTGATATTGATGCTTGGATGATATGATAATCTCCTATGATGTTCTTGGTGTTCTTGTGATTGTTGTGTTGCTATTTTGATCGATTGATTGATGGATATCATATCTATGAATATGTGAATCTCTATTTGTGTATCGATGTCTCTCAATCTCTCTAAATGAGTGCACCCATGCCTTATATTTATAGGCAGATGGATTCACTTTAAAAATTACAAAGATATTCTTGATGTGACGTGGAATATTCGCTTCTGACAGATTGACTTATTGACTTTTTATTGAGTACTTGATGGTATGAGATCATACAAGTATTTTTTTCTTTCGTAGGAGTTGAACTTCCATAGGAGTTGAACTTCCGTAGGAGTTGGTTCTTTGTCCTTGAACATCATCCTCAGGAGCAAACTTCCTTCTTCCGTAGCAGCAGCAACATGATCTCTGAACTTGTTCTTTTGTAGATGTGCTTATGTTTCCACAGGAGATCCACTGATGCACATTGACTTGTTCATTTATGTTCCATAGAACATCTACGGAAGAACAAACTTGTTCATCCGCAGATAATTCTTGCACTTGGTCAGTTTTCCAGATTGACCAAGTATGATGTTTCATGCAATTACATAAAATCAACACAAATAATGTTTGGGTTAACGTATATATCTTGCATTACATACTGATAAAGAATTACAGATGTTCATTACAAGAGATTACAAATCATCTAAACTTATAAAAAGGATCTAGACCTAACAAAGAAAAGAGTTGAACAGGGTGAAATAGGCGGAGATGTGGAACAAAGATCGAACTTTGAGAGATTGAAGATCGAGTTTATTATGTGAATGAAAAACCTTGTGGAATACTGCAGATACTTATATTATGTAAAGGGTAAAAGGGTAAAGGGTTGACGTGGTCTGACAAAATGATGGGGACGAGAGGAAAAGGAGTCTTTGGGCTTCTCTTTTAAGTATTGATAAAAACTTGATTTATAAATGTTGCGTTATTTGTTTCAACAGTCTTTCAAACATCAATAAGCTATTAAGCTTTCAAAAGAGGCTAGGTGGATTACAGGGACATGTAAGATTTGAGTATGAAGAGGGCAATTAAAAAAATATTTAAATTTTGTTTAATGCTTTAAAAAAATTATATTTTTCCAGGGGGAGAATATTATTCATCAATTTTTGGAAAAATATTTTTAGCTTTGGATGTTAAAGTGAATTTAATATTTTAAATGAAAATTTCATTTTCGAACGATCTCGAATCAGACAACGCCACAATGGCACAAAGTCGGTTTGATTGTTTTGCAGATATGAAAAATGTAAAGTAGTCAGATTTCATTGATCGATTTATATCTGTGGCAAATAATCTGAAGAAGCATGACCCACAACTCACCAACTATGAACAAGTTCAATAGCTTCTTAAATCTCTTCCACTCGAGTGGAATTCTTAGGTTTAAATGCTTAAGAAAGAAAGAAATTTTATGGGTTACAAGTTGATAGATGTGATCAACAAGCTGAAATCAGCTGAGCTGGATATCAAGAGAAGAGAATTTCATCAAGCAGTGTTTCCATCTCAAACTAACAGACTTAATGTAGCTCTTATCTCTTCTGCACCAAGCATACTTGATTACAAAACTGAGATGATTGAGAGGCTAAAGTCGATTGAAACTAATTCTGATTCGACTGCTGAAATCAGGGAGACTGTAAAAGAAAATTGTGAAGCTTTGAGAGTTGGTAATGTAAGTGGACTTGATTGTGAGTGAACTGATACTAATGAAGCTAAGAAAAATGTTGAAGGAAAGAAAGAAGCTGAGGATGAAGAGACGCTAAAGGCCAAGGAAGAGGAACGCAAAAGAAACACAAGGGTGTGCAACTGCGAGAAAGCCTTGGCAGCTGAAAGAATTGTCGTAGGTCTTCCATATGAGACAGTTCAAGACATGTGCTCATCTGCTTGCAAAATTCGTTTGGTTGGTATCCATAAAGCAAATTGGTTATTGCTAGATAACGAAAAAGAATTAAAAACCATAAATAAAGAACTCAAGCAGAATGAAATTGCTTTTTCAAAGAAACTTAATGAAGCATTGGCTGAAATTTATCTTTTGAAAAGAAATCTGTTGGAAAGAAATTCGGAAATTAATATTTTAAGAAAAAGAGCAGTACTAGCTTAATTTGAAACGACTCAGCTTCAAACAAAGCTTGATAAATGGGCCTTTTCACAAATGAAAAAGGATGAGCTTATGGCTAAACAACAAGGGGTGCGGGTAAAAACTAGGGTTGGATATCACTCAGACGGTAAAACTGTATTTAATTCAGTTCCCCCTCCATCTACTCTATGCTAGTCTCCTATTCCTAAAGCTCACCGGAAAAATGATCTATTCGAGCAACTCGCTAACAGTGTACATGAGGGTTTTGAAGGAGTAAATCATAAAGAGTTGCGTGATGATTATGATTCTTCTACTGGTATGGGATACAGTAAACAGGGTGTTGACAATCAAGCAAATGACTGTTTAGCTTCTGTTATTTGTAAATCTGTACCTGTTGTTTCTTCTAACTTCTTTGATAAGTTTAAAGCAGGTGAAATTCCTACCTTTGAACCTGTTTGAACTGTGAAGGAAGAGATAAATCATGAATCACCTAATCATCAAGCGACAACTACATCAACACACCCAATTCCTATCAATTAAGATCCATTGGAAGCAGAGGTGTCTATTGAAGACCAGACAAGCTCGGATGATGAATCAAACACAAAGGAAAGCGTCGGGTCCTCAAAGATCAAGATATCACCTGAAATTGTCAAGTCCCAAAAGCTTCGAAAACCTGAATCAAGATCAATACGGATCTCACTCCCAGTTGCAAAGCAAGCCAGTTGTTCATCCCAAACTGAAATGATGAAATCTCCATCTCAGTTCGTCATACCTCAAGCTCATAAAAGATTCGAGAAGAAACCATAGATTCAACAAGCAATAGAATGCAACAAACAACAAGTTGCATCAAGCTTAAAGAAAGCTCAATCCCCACCTGCACTACATGGGCCAGTCAAGCATCAAAAGCCATTCAAGACTTGCTTTAGGTGTGGAAAGGAAGATCATGTGCTCAAGAAATGCCCAAAGCAACATGCTTCGGATGGTAAAGGCAAAACGAATTACTTTTCTGGATCAGAGTCTAGAAGGAATACGCAAGACGATAAAGGCAACACGGGTTGCTTCTTTGGATTCCAAGGTAAAAATAACATATCTTTGAATGGTTGGATGATGAACATTCCATCCAAACCTTCGCTTGTGGAGCCGGTTTCAGATGATTCAAAGATGAAAGTGACAAACGCATCCAAACCAAAATCTTTTTCTTTGAATTTTAAACAGAAAATGATTTCCAAATTTAATTCATTCAAATCAAAAATGTTTGAACCAAAACACAATTCACTAATTAAAAGGAAACAAGAAAGGATAAAAGGTTGTGCCTTTAGACAGGTTTATTACACTGATGCAAATGGAACACCCAGGACTATGATGGCATGGGTCCCCTTTTCTAACTAATCTATTAATGAGTATAGGAACAGTTCAGGAGGACTTTTAGTAATCCGGTTTACCGACAGAGAATGTTCCTCATTCAAATTTGAGGCATAACAAACAGGTTATGGTTTTGGTATCTTATCCACATTTTGGATTCTTATCTGCACTATTACAATTCACCATTCACAATAACTGCATTTTTCTTGATATTTCATTTCTCATCTTTTTGCTAGTATAACTTGGAAGACTTTCTTTAGTAAAATTCTATTTTCATTTCCGTTTATTAAATAATAAAAAATAAAAACAATAAAAAAAATTTAAGAAAATTGATTGAAATGGGATCTAAGAACTTAATTTGGGATGGCTGAGAAATTATAGTATGTTTTCTTGGAATGCTTGTTTGCATTACTTGTACTTTTGTAAGAAACGATAGTAACTTATGTAGATGTCTGTATTACTTAAAATTCTAAAATCTAAAAAGTCAGTTTCATTATATGATATGCATGGTAGGCTCAGCCCGAAAACGAAGTAAACAGTGATTCTGTAGCCGAACTAAAGCTTTAGAACTCAGTGATAAGGATCATTTTCATGACATCTCGGCCTGCACAAAGTTACAAGTCTTGTCAAAAATGGGTTGAGAGTATCTGACTTCTGCCTTGATTCCTTCTATTCCAAAATCACCCTCTCCCTAGTTTCTGAATTGATGCTTCTTGTAAGCTCTCCAGAATCCTTTTCGTGCTTATCTCCTCTAATATGTGGAAGCATTGACCTGGAGTGATGATGTTCTTTGTTATACATAAGTATAGACCTGCAGCTCTCATCAGCACGCTCAGATGATCGTCTCCTCTATTATACGTAAGTATAGACCTGGAGCTCTCGTCATCGGTTCCCCAAATAAAAGCACAGTGATTCTTAAATTAAGATCATTGTTGAAAACTCAAAAGAAAAGCAAGCAGGGTTAATCATATTACTCAATAAGCCCTGATGATGGGAAAAGTTCTTTGTGGGATGTCTATGGGAACCAAGTTACATGAGCTTCTTTAATTGAACCTAAAACATGATAAAATCAGTTGCAGGTCACTCGTTGAAAAGAATAAGGCATGCGCTTAAATTGGATAAATATACCAACAATCATTCGTGAATTGTTTTGGCTATCAAAAATTTAAAATTGTGATCAGACTCTATATCAGTGTGATCTCACTAACTTATCGATGTTTAAATACATCTTTGTGCTTAAGTATATCTTGAGGATGTGAACTCATGATCGAATTAGTTCTTGGTGTAAAATAATTATAATAATATATATATATATATATATATATATATATATATATATATATATATATATATATATATATATATATATTTCAAGTCTTCCATGCATTTCACGGAAATTGCACACACAAACGAACATGGTTTCGCTTTTTTATATTCACAGATAAACACGGGTTTATTAGTATTGTTGAAATGATCTAACGAGAAATGTGTAGAATATGTTTGTGATTGTGTTGCAGATTTTGCTTCAAGAAATGGTCGATCGTCACCTGAGCAATGAACCAAAACCGGAGAACCTGTTCCTCAAATTTACAGAAGATACAGAGTTAGGAATCTTCCTCCAACATCTTTTAAAGCACTCAGAAATTCAAGAAGGCGGTCTCCATTATAACTAAGAGGATGCAGACAACAAGGGGAGCTTGTGAGATAAAGATCTTCAGCAACAAAATTTGAAAAGCATCAGTCTAGGGTTTCAAAACTGTTAGAACTCAAAATTGAGACTGAAGGTTACCAAATTAAAGATCAAGTACAGTTATAGGTGTCGATCACGATGCAAGATGTTGATAATAATAGACTAAGGGGGTGTATTGTTGGGTCTAAAAGATAGTCTAATATTATCAACACAGTCAAAGTCAACAAAAGTCAATATCAACAGTCAAAGTCAACGCAACAGTCAAGACGACACGTTCGGGGTGAAGATTAGTAGTGAGACGTTGAAGATACAAAGAACACAGGTCTTGGAACTAATATATATATTTTGTTGTCAACAAAATATACATTTAATCTTTATTAGTCTAGGTTGTGTATTAATTGTAATTTCATAATTGTCATGCTTTATTCATAGTTTAGGGTGCTAAATGTCATTAAGTCTAATTGTCATTAGACTATAAATAGCTAGAGTCATTAGAGTGTTGGTAAGCTTACAAGAGCTAGATTTGAGGGTTTCCATGTAACAAACATCTTATGCAAATCAATATGGATCAAATGAGGGTTTTTCATTGATGTTCTTGAGTGTTCATCCAAGTTCATCATATTTTATCATTTTGATCCAAATCCTCATTGCAAGTTGATGATTCAAGTGCTCTTGGGACTAACACAAAGGAATTTTTGTCTTAGTTGATTTGATATCAGTATTATCAGTGATTCGTTTTTGTTGTGTGAGTGTGTTTGCATTACGTTTACTTTACACATTCATAGGGTATTAGATCAGTTGATAATTTGATAATTTCCAAGTTAACTAAAATGAGTAATTCAATTGTTGGCTTAGCTTATCAACCCCCAAAATTGGAAAACAAAGCTGAATTTAAAACATGGAAAATTAGATTCAGGAACCATGTTAATTACACTAATTCTGACTTATAGGTGTCTATGACTGAAGGTCCCTACATTCCACCTGCTCTTGGACCAGATTATAAAGACAACAATCAAACCATAAGTTTGAAAGCTCTATCTCCTGAAGATGCTAAGAGAGTCAAAATTGACATTAAGGCCTATAGTATGCTTACTATGGCTTTACCTAAAGATCTCTTGATCAGATGTGAATCTTACAAAACATCCCACTCTTTGGGGAAGATTCTTCACACTTTGTGTGAAGGAAGTGATGAGATCAGAAACACTAGAAAGGATACCCTTCATTCACAATATGAGACTTTCATCATATTAAGGGTGAATTTGTTCCTCAGAAACTCCACAGATACATGCAACTTGTTACCGAAATAAACATATTTGAGTTGAAGTATAGTAATGAGGAGTTGAACAAAAAGATACTCCATACTTTGCCAGAAAGTTGGACTCAAACTGTGTCTATGTTCAAGAATACCCTTGATCTAAAAGCAATTGGACTAGATACTTTGGTAACAAAGGTGGAAGCTCTAGTGTTGGATGAGAAAACAAGAAACAAAAGTGTAAAAGCACCAATTGCACCATATCAATTTAAAGAAACAAAGGGTGCTAGAAGTGCATTTATTTCCAATGATGATGATGGAAGCTCTTGTGTTGAGAGTGATGATGAAGATGAAGTAGCTTTCTATGCAGCAAAGTCCTTTAAATCAAACTCTCAAAGCAGTTCAAACAAGAAAGTGAAAGGGAAACTTGATGTTAAGTCAAATGCTACAGCCATAAAAGGATCCACAACCAACAATAGCAACACTCAATCTAAACCAATTACTGTGGTACTAGAATCAAAAGAGCAAAAGGCAGCCTTAGCAGTTTTCTCTTCAAGCTTTCAAGCTTATCTGGGTAGTACTTTGACCCCTTCTCACATTTGTCAACAAGACCTTGAAGAACTTCATTCTGTTGAAGTGGAAGAAATGGATTTACAATGTCAAGTGGCCATGATTGTATATAGAGCTAAGATGTATTTGAGAAGGAATAAGGGATTCGCTGTTGCATGGAAAACTACAAAGATTGGTGTTGATAAATCTAAAGTGAGATGCTACAAGTGCAACTTGTATGGTGACTTTTCAAGAGAATGCAATCAGCAATCAACAAGTGACTTGAGACAAGCAAACCAAAGAAAATTCAAGCAACCTCAACTTACAAACTCATCCCCACCAGCAACAAGTTCTTCAGCAGGTACAATTCACAATAAAGAAACTAGGTTAATTATCTTGCAGGATGATACTTGTGATTGGAGCATGTATGAGAAAGAAGTTCTGGAGGATAATCAAGCATTGATGGCTAACATGGAGACCAAAATTCCACCTTTGGCAAGAGAGGTAAGGGATAGATTATGTTCATCAAGATGTGTTGAAGAGGTTGAAAGATATAGAGTCCATGCTCAACAATTGGCTGATAAAATAAAAGAAACAATGATTTTGAATGAATCTCATGTGAGAGAACACAAATTATATCAGGTCAAAATCACTTCTTTACAAAGGGATTTGGATAAACTCTTGTTTGAAAAATATAATTTGAAAGCACAAGTTGAGCATCTGACCACATCTTTAACAAAATCAATGTCTGATCATGCATCCACTGAAGTGAAACTTCAAAAGTTTCAATTATCATCTCAGCAATATGAGAAACTTTTGAATACTCATATTGAAACAAAGAACAGGTATGGGTTGGGATTTCATGCTGTTGCACCTCCATTGAATGATAACTACACCACATTACCTGAGTCAATGACCAATAGTTTGTCAAACCATTTTGTATCAAGTACCCAAACTGAACCAAAACTTGAAATTAATGAATTAATAAGTGGTGAAGATACTGAGGTCAGTGAAACTGATTCATCTGAATTAGAATGTTTAAAACAAATTGAATTAGAATTTGACTTTGATGATTGTGATGACCTGGATGAGTTTGATGAGCCTAATGAGCAAAAATGTGCATGTTTGGGTAAAGGGAAGAATGTGTTAATTGAACCTATAATTCCCAAAGTTCTTGAGGAGATTAAGCTACCTTATCCTCCCAAACAAAGAAATATGTTGAAGACCATCTACACAAGAATTGCTAAATTAAATGAAGGAATTCATGAGCTTAACAAGAAGCACAAAACTCATTCATCAAAAAAACTGGTGGATCCATGGAAGAAAAGAAAATCACTTCCGCAGAACACATGCGGAAGACGAAGACCGTTTCGAAACCATCTGTAGAAAATCCAAATAAGAAGACCATCTCAGATCCATTCATAGAAAATCCACAGTAGAAGTCAAATGTTGCTCTTTCAAAATAGTCAACTTCCGTAGAAGATCTACAGAAGAAGCAATCATCTACTGAATCACATAATGCCTACAAGAAAGGTATGCAACAATAGAGAATTGTGAATCCTCAGCAATAAAAAGATTCTTCAGCTGCAAAGATTAAAAGAGAATTGAAGAAGAAGCAGAAGAAGAAAGTGGTGGAGTCTGGGAGTGAAGTTGAAGAAAAATACTATGAGTGGTGTGACATGCATAACCACAACACAGATGATTGTTACTTTAGCAGCTATTGCTCCATATGCAACATGAACAATCACATGACTACTGATTGTTATTTCAACAAACACTATGCTATTTGCAACAAGAACAACCATTCTACTCAAGAATGCTACTTCAATAAAAAGAACAAATCAAAAGTTCCAAAGAAGCAACAATCTGAGAATGTTGAATCAGACTCACAATCCACTAAAAGCAACGCAAGTTCAAAGCAAAAGAAACAACAACCAAAACAAAAGGTTCCAAAGGCAAAGAAGCCAACATCTGATGTTGATCAAACAAAGAGGAAGAAGGAGAAGCAACACTTTGAAAGAAAAACTCTTCATAAGAAGGTAGATTTGCAGGAAGATGAAGCCTTCTATGACAACTTTGAAAAGGGTAAGCAAGTACCACAATCAAAGACAAAAGATGCAGAAACTTTCTCTAATCAAGTATCATCATCAAGTTCAAAGAAAAAGATACTCAAAGAAGAGGTGACAAAGGAAGTGCTTGTGAACCAAGAACAAAGTGATTCACGTTCATCATCAATAAAATCATACTCACCCCAAACAAACCATAATGATTCAAATGAAGAGTTAAGGGTTGATGAAAGAATCATTAGAAAGGTGTTGTAGCTGGGAGAACAAGAAGAGAGTCATCCAGATGTGTTTGAGCATGACTACATTGATAGAATCTTTCGTCTAATGGGATATGATGGAGATTACAAGAATGGAGAGATCAAGAAAGGAAGGTTATGCAAACCTTATAGGTTTCTGTGCCATACTTATTTGAAGTGTATGTCAAACAGAAAATCTGGCTAGATAGATTTTCATGGCATATCTCATCTAGGATAATTTGTGTGTTTGAGGGAAGAAGATACAAACAGACAAACAAACATACCCAGTATATCCCACTAAAAGGCAGGGTCTGGGAGGGGTAGGTGGTGGTGAGTCTTTCCTCCGTCTAGAAAGATAGAGAGACCGTTTCCAAAGAGACCCCAGGCTCGAAAACGATAACAAACAGATTTTAGTGCATACAACACATAAGTATAAAACCACATTTGCGTTTAGACAAGGCATCAGCATAATCATAAATAGAATGATAAGCATAACAAACAGGACTATAATCTATACAACATAAATGCATACATCCCATAAGCATATGTAAAAGCAAGTGCACAATCATAACAACCGGAGATAGTGTAAACAAAAAAAAGGCATCGTGCAACACCTATACAGAGCAAAAGTCGATAGCCTACATATCACGCGGGGGGTCACGAAACAGGTCAACCTCTACACCTCCTACCAACAGAACCTACTAGAAGTCCTTAATTTTAATTCTACCTCTCCATGTACTCCTATCCCCGATCATGTGCTCGAAGAGGTGCAACTGTACCATATCCCGCCTAATTATCTCATCCCAAGTCAACTTAGGTCTTCCCCTACTCCTCCTACCATCTAATGTGATGTTCTCTACTGCTCTGACTAGTGCTGACATTGGTCTCCTCTTCACGTGCCCGAACAATCTTAATCTTCCCTCTCGAATTTTTTCCGTGATACAAGCCACCTGTAGCCACTGCCGAAACACGTCGTTCCCTATCCGATCCAGCCTCATGTGTCCACACATCCACCTCAGCATTTGCATTTCCGCGACCTTTATTTGTTGTTCGTGCAATTTCTTTATGGCCAAACAATCTGTTCCATATAAGATAGCCGGACGTACTGCCACTCTATATAGTTTTCCTTTTAGTCTTGCTAGGAACCTCTTATCACACAAAATCCCTGATGCTGCTCTCCACTTGCACCATCCTGCTTGAACACGGTGGGTTACATCACTGTGTATCTCACCGTCCTCTGTACGTACGAGCCTAGGTATTTGAACCTCGACGTCTGTGGGACCGCCATACCCTGGATACTAATTTGGGTGACCTCTTCATTCTCTCCGCTAAAGTTACAATGCATGTATTCTGTCTTAGAGTGACTTATCCATAAACCTTTGTGCTCTAGTGCCGCTCTCCACTGTTCTAACCTCTCGTTAAGCACCCTTTTAGATTCTGATATTAACACAATATCACCCGCAAACAGCATGCACCACGGGACTGGCTCTTGTATAGACTTGGCCATCTCATCCAACACTACTGTGAAGAGAAATAGGCTGAGTGTCGATCCTTGGTGAAGTCCCATTTCCATCGGGAAGAAGTCAGTGTCTCTGACTGGGGCCCGCACACACGTTTTTGCCCCGTCATACATATCCTTGATTATCTTGATATATCTCTCCGGTATCCTTCTATCTCGTAGGCTTTCCCAAATGAGTTGTCGCAAAACACTATCATAGGCTTTTTCTAGGTCAATGAATACCATATGGAGGTCCCTTTTCTTTTCTCTATATTTCTCCATTATCCTCCTTATGACATGTATGGCTTCTGTTGTAGAGCGCCCTGGCATAAATCCAAATTGGTTTGTCGCTATCTGAGTTTCGCGGCTAATTCTCTTGTTGATAACTCTTTCCCATAGTTTCATCATGTGACTCAAGAGCTTTATTCCCCTTTAGTTTGTGCAACCTTGGACATCTCCTTTTTTCTTATATATGGGGACTATAAAACTGCTTCTCCACTGCTCTGGCATCTTCCCGGTCTTGAAGATAGTATTGAATAACTCTGTTAGCCATTGCAGTCCCTCTTAGCCCAGGCATTTCCACACTTCAATAGGTATGTTTTCTGGCCCTACCGCCACAACCCTCCCTATTTTCTTAAGGGCTCTCTTGACTTCCTCAATTGTGATATCTCTACAATAACACTTATTTTGCTGCGTTGTTTGAGTTGTTTCATCGGGCTCTGTTTGTTGATTAGGGTTTCTTAAATTGAAAAGGTTATTAAAGTAAGTTTTCCATCTCAGCTTGATGTCTCTCTCTTTCACCAAGACCTTTCCATCCTCATCCTTTAAAAAATTCACCATTATTAAGTCCTGTCTTCTATGTTCTCTTGCTTTGGCGATCTGAAACATGTCATGTTCTCCTTCGTTAGTCTCTAGTCGCTTGTACATCCTCTCATAAGCTATGTTCTTTGCCTCTGACACTGACTTTTTCACCTGTCGTTTGGCCTCCTTGTATTTATCTTTTAGTTCTGTTCGTTTTTCCTCATTTTTACAGCGTAAAAGCTCTCTAAAGCTTTTTTGTTTAATTCTTATCTTCTCTTGCACATCTTCAATCCACCACCAGAATTCCTTATGCCCGACTGTCCTACCTGTTGTAACTCCAAGAGTTTCTTTAGTTGCTTGAATGACTCTAGTGGCCATGGCCTCCCACTCTTGGTTTGCGTCCACCCATTTCCCAGTCTGGGTCATTGGTGTGACCTTATCTCTAAAGATAGTGATCTTTTCGTCTTTCAGCTGCCCCCATCTGATCGTTGCTCTAAATCTCTTGGTTGCTTCGACAATTTCTCTCTTTACGCGTAGGTCCGCCACCAACATATGATGTTGGGTCACTACTATCTCGCCTGGGATTGCCTTACAGTCCTTCCACGAACTACAGTCCTCTTTTCTCATCAACAAATAGTCTATCTGCGTGTGTCTCCCGCCGCTGCTAAACGTTATTAGGTGCGAGTCTCTTTTCTTAAAAAATGAATTTATAACGCCTAGGTCGTGCGCTAATGCAAAGTCAAGAAGCTCCTTACCGGCGTCATTCCTAAGGCCATACCCGAAGCCTCCATGCACCGAAGGGATGTGATCATTTTCCTTACCAATATGTCCGTTAAAATCTCCTCCTATGCAAATTTTTTCTCCACGAGGTATGTCTCCCATAACTAGATCTAAATTCTCCAAGAAATTCTTTCTTTCCTCTTCCCCTAATCCAACCTGTGGTACATAAGCACAAACTACTACCACTATTTCATCCCCTATTACTATTCTTAACAGCATAAGTCTATCATCATATCTTCTCACATCCACTACATTATTTTGAAGTTCTTTAGCAACTATGATACCCACCCCATTTTTTGTTCCATTTGAACCTGAATACCAAAGTTTATACCCATTTCACTCTAATGCTCTCCTACCCTGCCATCTAGTCTCTTGAAGGAATGTTGTACGTCTCTTCAGCACATCTATTAACTCTAATAACTTACTTGTTAACGTTCCTACATTCCATGATGCCAATCGTAATCTATAACCCTTTTGCCCTCTAGTTGCAGTTCTTGTCACCGAACATGATCTCGGGGCAGCATAACGACTCCTCCTATATATTTTACTGCACTGACCCACCCTAAGCAGACAAGGGCCACGAAACCAACAACTATACCCGGATAACACCTAGAGAAAGTACCAATCCAAACACCTTAGCAGCCACCACTCACATGATGCACGATTAACTAACAAAGCTCACACTAAATAAAGACAGATAACACAAACATCACCAATAAGGTAACACAACAAGCAGATATAGGTACCCCTAACCCAGCCAAAACAAAACCAATCAGGATAAGAAAAAAACCCACAATTGGTGCACACTAAATAAGCAGAAACAACAGATGAATATCACAAATATTAAAAAGTAAGAAAGATGAAAAGATCTCACCAAGGGAAGGGGTTCCAATAAAACCGCCTCGTAACACCCAAATCAAACCCAGAAATCACAAACCCTTAAGCTTACTGACAGAGGCTTCCACCGCCCCAGAAAACCACCCGTTGCGACTACCGTGACTTGAGCTGATAGCAGCGGTTACGACAGAGTCGATGGCAACGAGTGACTGTTCAATCGTCCTCAATAGTAGAGACGATGTTGATGTTGCTGTGAGAGTTGTGGCGGAGGAAGAGCTGGATCCGCCGTTGCCAGTGGTGAGATGTCGCCGGAGAGATGAGGAATCGAACGTTACACTAATGATTAAAACCCTAAAACTTAAACGGTAGTGGCCACCAATCAAGTCGTTTCCTATTAAGTTAAAAAAATCTTGGGTAAAATTTCTAGAACTGTACCCCTTTATTGTTTTATTGTCTTATTTGATTCCTAAAATTCTTTCTACCGGAAAGTTACCTCCAGATTTCATAGAATTCAACGCAAGTAATAATTTAATTGTCGTTGAACGTTGGTGACTTAATAATAATTAACCTTGTGAAACAAGTAATAATTTAATTAATAATTTTGATTATTAATTTGTGGTTATTAGATTCATAAATTTTAAATATTATTTGTGAATTTTACCTGGTAACGTGACAACGTGTTATTTTTATTTCATGTGTTTTATAGTTAGCTAAAAACATATATATGGTTATTATTATTGATTAATTAAGCATGTATTTTGTGGTTAAAATTGTTAAAAAGTGCTAAAAATATTAACTTTTACAAAAGGTGATTAAAGAGGGTTTAAATGGTAAAATCTAAATAAGTTAAGTTTAAAAAAAATCCCAACCCTAGCCCCCACCCCTTTTGCAGTCTTGAACCACCCACACACACCCCATTCTTTGTAAATTCAAGCTTGAACACCATGAACAAGTCAATTTTGGCATCGATTGAACATTTCAAGGTTGTAGCAAGCATAATTCTTGGTTTCTACGCGATTAAAGGTTAGGTTTTGATTGATTTTTTCATTGTTTTTGATTCATGAAGAACCCTAGTTTAATTAACATGATTAAACTCGAAATTGATGTTGTTTGATGATAGCATGATGTTAGTTGTATTGCATTGATGTTAGTTTACGTGTATTATGCAAGAAATTCATGGAATTGATGTGTTGTTAATACCTTGCTATAAGTAGAAACTTTTATGTATGAGATTTGAAAATTATTATGAATGGATGACGTTTGACATGTTTAGATGATTGTTATGAACTTGATTAGGTATAAAGTTGATGAATTTGCGAATGAATTGGATGTTAGATTGATTTTGGGTGCCACTTTCCAGAAAGGGAAACTTTATTCATGAAGATCGTTGGATATTATCAATTAGACATGTTCAAGATGTAAGGATCATGCTAGAATGCTTGTTGATGATGTCTAATGTGGTAGAATGTGTTAATTGAGTTTTATGGACGCTTGATGCATTACCTGGGAAATTTAGGTTCTTATGGAATGCTACATGTTGACAGGTTATTTTAGGAGAATATGGAACTTTGCTTGGGATTATAATAGATCATTTTTGTGTATGTTGGTTGGCATGAATCTTGTTGAATAACTTGATAGTGATCGTCATACACACATGCGAATCTGAGGCCCCTACTTAGTGGGATTGGTAGGGTTTAGTGTATGAAGTCGTGAGTGGCTTCACATGGCGTGTAACATGATTAGACTCCATGTATGAATTATTAGTTATGATGCAATTATGATTGTGTTGAGCATGTTGATTGTTTGAGATTCGTATGAGTTGTGTGATAATATATGTGGTATGATGATCTTGATAGAACTTAAGATTGACAATGTGACATAAGTGAATAACTTGTATGATAACCATGAATGATGAATTGTTATACTTGATCAGATGTGATTTCAATTAACATGTCTCTAATGGGTCAAACGGGTCAACAAAGTCAAATGAGTCTTGTTTTCCAAAACCTTGGGTCAACGTGTTTATTGAGCACCTAGGGTTGTTAAGATTGTTATGTACACGTACTTATGTACTTGCGTGTTCTAGGTAACCTGTGAAGGGTTGTCTTTCCACTCATCGTTAGCTTTTTGTTATTGTTCGTTTGCGCACCAAGTGAGTTCATGCCCCACTTTTAAACACTTTCTTTTTGGGGGAGATAGCATACTTTATTACTAAAGCTTTATTATTATCGTTAATTTTAGGTAGTACTACTGGGTCTGACAAGCCCCACCCATCCGACTCAAGGTCAAACGGGTGCATTATTTTCCTAATACAAACATCATCACGACCTGGTATGTCGTGACGGGAGGTAAACAAACAAAAACAATCAGCTTCGATCGTGAAATCACTATGGTTATTACTTATGAATATAGACTAGCTATCTATTGCAATGCACTCCTTACGTTTACAACTGCTACTGATCATGTTAAATGCAAACCGTTGAAGTCACCAACCGTTGTGTTGACTCGTTTTGTATGCTATTCTCAAGTCGAGGTTAGCAGCAACACCTAGGAGCACTCACGTGTCAGCATGCATTGGGACAAACATTGTTTTGCATTTGGGATTTAATATACATTTTGTTTTAAATAATGGTTTGGCGTGTGTTTGCGTATTTTACATTTTATTACTTTGGGTTTGACGTATTTACAAAACATTTCCGCACAGTTTTAAAGTTTTAAACTTTGGTTTAGTTTTAAATGTTTCCATATAGTGTCATTTCAAATAACTAATGACTTAGATCCTGGTATGTTCACATGCCTCGCAGTAAAACCCCACACGTGGAATTTGAGGGTGTGACAGATTGGTATCAAAGCCATTAGTTATAGGGAACTAGGTTGCATACACACTAGTCTATAACCGTATAGTTTTTTAGTTACTCGTTACTTATCCCTTACTGTATACTCATTGGCATACACATCACGTGCACTGTAGCATGGCATCGTCTTCACGGGCTTTAGGTAAGTGGTCTGCACGTTCTGAATTAGCTCCTTCTCTTGTACCCGATAGAGGTCCTGAGTGGCCCCGACTTCCTTATCCTCCCGAGGAGATAGACTAGGATCAACCATTTGCACTACCTGAACATGATGCTTCGCGGGATTGGAGTTACTATCCTAACTATGTAAATTGTATGCTTTATAGGGAGCGTGTTCCTAAACCCCCACTACTAGACTGAGGACTAGGTCTACTTCTGAGTTACCTACACCTATCCTTCCTTCGATACCATATTCTAGCGAGCAAGTGATTACAGCTTTAGTTGCTGCTTTAGACATAGAGAAACGACGAACTTAGAGCTGAATGAGGTGGTCGATGCTCTACAACAAGAGCTACATGAGACTAAGATGTTGGTGGCATAAGTGAAGGAGCTACAATTGAAGTTCTATGACTATCAGTGCTCCTTAACTGATAGTATGGCTTAGGCGATTCACCTCTTGAATGCTAGGGATGACACTATCCACGACTATGGGATAAGACTTGGTGACCTGGAAGCCCAGTTTGCCACAATGAATATTTCTGCAGAACTTGAAGAAGAATCTGAAGAGGAACCCGAGGAAGAGCCGAGGAAGCCCTGGAAGGGGAAGAACCTATAGAGATGGAGGAAAATAGCAATGGATCTGATGTATTAGATTGATCTTCCCATTCATCTAACTTGCACTGGATAGTGTTTTGTTTTAAAAACATATGTGAGAAAGGGTTGTTTCCCACCTAACTAAAAAATTATAAATTTTGACATCGATTGAATATTTTGTGAACTACTTACAATCTATTTATCTTTGGTTATTATTTTGGTTATAAATGTTATGGTTGATGAACTTCATTATTTTCTTACTATTTACTATGCTTTAATAAGATAAATATATTAGATGTTGCTCTTTATTGTGTTTGTGAATGTAAAGTGATAACGGAAGGTGAAGGCACAGGACGTGGCAGAGGACGTGGCGCAGGACATGGACGTGGAGCGGGTGCGGTTAATATGACTCTTGCTGAACTGGCTACCCTGATTAATGAACATGTGCAGGCAGCAGTGGATACTGTACATGCCTCTCAGCTAGCAGGTAAATGATAAGAGTGACATTAACAAATACTCTAGTTGTTTGTTAGGCCATTGAACTAAATGTTTGGTTTGCTGGCACAGGACCCCCACCCTGTACTTACAAAGCTTTTATGGACTGTAAGCTCCATACTTACAATGGAGCTGAAGGAGCTGTAGGGTTGGTACGGTGGTTTGAGAAGACTGAATCAGTCTTTGCTAAATGTAACTGCCCGCCAGCCGATCAAGTGAAGTACGCTACTGGAACCCTTGAAGCCGCATCACTTTCCTGGTGGTTTGCCCAAGTGTAGATGTTGGGTCAGGCGATGGCTAATGACCTACCTTGGGAAGAGTTCAAGATGATGATGACTGAGGTGTATTGCCCCGTGATGAGGTGCAAAAGCTTGAAGTTGGGTTCTGGTAGCTGAAGAAGCAAGGTTCCCAGATTGAGGCCTATACCACCAGGTCTCACGAGTTGGCAACCTTGTGCCTGGGGATGGTGAATGAGATGCACAAGAGGATCAAGCTATATTTACATGGTTTAGTTCCTGAAATCTAGAGTATGGTGACAGCCTCTAACCCTGCCACCATACAACAGGCTATCCGGTTAGCCCACAGGCTGACCGACCAGATGGGGTGCGGTGACTAGCGTACCCGATAACAAGCACAAGTGGGAAAACACTAGTAATAAAGGTTCCTCATCAAATAGCCAGCCTTAACAGCTATAGTAGAGGAAATTTGATAACAATCGGAGTTTCAACCAGGGATCTTCATCAGTATCAGGACAAGGAGGATACGTGAGGAAGTATCCTAAATGTAATCTATACAACTACCATGACATCAGTAGGTGTGATAACTTCAAGGGTCAAAGAAGTTGGAAACTAGGGCACACAGCAAAGGACTACCGTGGTGAGTTGATGAAAAAGCCACAACAGCCACAAGAAACACCTAAGGGCTGTTTGGAATACGGAAAGGAAGGGCATTACAAGAGGAACTGCCCTCAATTAGGGAAGAATGACAATGGTGCTGGGAGCAATGGAAACAACAATAACAACATTGGTAATGGTTACAACAATGGTGGTAATAATGCTGGAGCCAAGGGGAGAGCCTTTGTCATCAGTTCAGGTGAGTCTCTAAATGATCCTACTACTGTTACAGGTAAAATTTCATATCAATGGTCATTATGCTAATATAGTATTTGATACTGGAGCTGATAGAAGCTTTGTCTTTACTAAGTTTGGTAGTCTTTTAAATGATACGCCTTCTACTTTGGAATCCCAGTATACCATAGAAACACTTTCGACATTGATCTTATGCCGGTTACACTTGGGAGCTTTGATGTAGTCATGGGCATGGATTGGCTTTCCGAGAAGCAGGCAGAAGTCATATGTCACGAGAAGAGAAAATTATACGTATTCCGATAGTTGGAGAAATTGTTTTGGTCAAGGGCGAGAGGAGTGGTGTAGTGATAGGCATCATATCATATATGAAAGCGTAGGAATTGTTACGCAAATGTCGTTTGGCCATATTGGCCTTTGTAACGATAAACAGCAGGAAGGGAAGAAAGTTAAGGACATTCTGGTAGTCTGCGATTTTCCTAAAGTGTTTCCCAAGGACTTGCCTGGGTTACCACCTCATCGTCAAGTGGAATTCCAGATCGAGTTGACTCCCAGAGCAGCTCAAATTACGAGAGCACCTTATCGATTGGTGCCGGACGAGCTGTAGGAGTTATCAGCACAACTTCAGGAGCTGTTGGATAAAGGATTATCCGACCAAGCTCATCGCCTTGGGGAGCCCCTGTCCTTTTTGTTAAGAAGAAGGATGGCATATTCTGGATGTGTATTGATTACAGGAAGTTGAACAAAGTCACGATCAAGAATCGATACCCTTTACCTCGTATTGATGACCTGTTCGATCAACTTCAGGGATCCGGTTATTATTCCAAGATTGATTTGAGGTCTGGTTTTCATCAATTGAGAGTTTGAGAGGAAGACATCTCGAAGACAGTATTCAAAACTCGTTATGCTCATTATGAATTCTTGGTCATGCCATTTGGGTTGACTAATACACCAGCACTATTCATGGACCTCATGAACCGAGTGTGCAAACACTACCTTGACCAGTTTATTATGTTTTGCATTGATGATATATTGATCTACTCTAAGACTAGAGAGGAACACGAGGAGCATTTGCGCTTAATATTAGAACTGTTGAAAAGGGAACAATTGTACGATAAAATCTCTAAGTGTGATTTCTTGATTCAAGAGGTGCAATTTGTGGGTCATATTGTTAATGAAAAGGGAATCCATATAGATCCTACAAAAGTTGAGGCAATAAAGAATTGGTCAGTTCCCAAAACGCCTAGTGAGATATGGCAATTCCTTTGAATGGCAGGATACTATCGACGCTTCATTGACGGATTTTCAAAAATCGTTCAACCTCTCACTGCTTTGACAAATAAAGGTAGCACGTTTAAATGGGGAGGGAGTCAAGAAACAGCCTTCTAGTTGTTGAAACAGAAGCTTTGTAGTGCACTGATATTAGCATTACCAGAAGGAAGCGATGACTTTGTGGTTTATTGTGATGCTTCTATCTAAGGACTTGATTGTGTCTTTATGCAACGTGACAAGGTCATAGCCTATGCCTCGAGACAACTGAAGGTGCATGAGAAGAACTACACCACTCATGATTTGGAATTGGGTGCAGTGGTTTTTGCCTTGAAGATCTGGAGACATTACTTGTACGATACCAAATGCACTATTTACACCGATCACAAGAGTCTTCAGCATATCTTTAAGCGAAAAGAGCAGAATATGAGGCGACGACGTTGGGTAGAATTATTAAATGATTATGATTGTGCTATTAAATACCACCCGGGAAAGGAAAATGTGGTTGTTGATGCCTTAAGCAGAATGGAAACCGATAAACCCTGATGAGTGCAAGCTTTACAGCTTACTATTAGCACTCACTTACCTGAACAAATCAAGGAAATTCAGACAAAAGCTTTGAAAGGAGAAAATGTTGAATCCGAATCATTAAGTGGGATGGACAAACAGTTTGAGGTGAAAGCTGATGGAATTCGTTACTTCATGGATAGTTCTTGGGTACCTTCTTATGGAAATCTAAGAGACTTGGTTATGAGTGAGGCACACAAGTCTAAGTACTCAATACATCCTGGTTCTGACAAGGTGTATCATGACTTGAAGGCGCACTATTGGTGGCCTAATATGAAGGTGGATGTAGCTACCTATGTGAGCAAGTGTTTAACCTGCTCTAAGGTGAAAGTTGAGTATTAGAAGCCGTCTGGATTACCGTAATAGACTGAGATTCCTTTGTGGAAGTAGGAGCAGATTTCCATGGACTTTATTACCAAATTACCTAGGACTCGTAGTAGTTATGACATGATATGGGTGATTGTGGATGGATTGACTAAGTCTGCTCACTTCCTGGCAATCAAAGAAATTGACAAAATGGATAAGCTAACCTAGATCTACCTGAAGAAAGTAGTATCAAGACACGGTGTACTTATTTCGATCATTTTGGATCATGAAACCCGTTTTACCTCCCATTTCTGGCAATCATTGCTGAAATCTTTGGGTAGACGCTTAGACATGAGTACTTCTTACCATCCTCAGACCGACGGATAGAGCAAGCACACTATTCAAACTCTAGAGGACATGTTGTGAGCCTGTGTGATAGATTTTGGGAACAATTGGGAAGTCCATCTACCTTTGGTGGAATTTTCTTTCAATAATAGCTATTATACCAGTATTAAAGTGACACCATTTGAGGTGTTGTATTGGTGAAAGTGTAGATTACTAGTTTGTTGGGTAGAAGTTGGTGATAGTCAATTGACTGGCCCCGAATTGGTGCATGAAACTACCGAGAAGATTGTACAGATACGAAATCGTATGGATGCAGCACGAGACTGACAAAAGAGCTACGCTTATAAGCGAAGGAAACCATTAGAGTTTCAGATCGGAGACAAAGTTTTGTTGAAGGTCTCAACATGGAAAGGTGTGATCCGATTTAGAAACGAGGTAAGCTTAATCCGCAATATGTTGGACCGTTCGAGATTATCGACCCGGTGGCATACCAATTAAGGCTACCTGAATCGTTGAGTGGAATTCATGATGTTTTTCATATCACAAATTTGAAGAAGTGCTTATCTGACGAGACGTTGGTCGTACGGCTAGAGGAAGTACAAGTAGATGAACAATTACGATTCGTTGAAGAACTAGTTAAGGTGATGGACCAAGAGGTCAAGACCTTGAAGCAAACCAGAGTTCACGTGAGAACGTGAGGATCAAATGAAGCTCAAGTATCCTCATTTGTTCGAAACAACGATGACACCTGGCGAAGGTAATGATTAAATTTCGAGACGAAATTTCTTTAAACATGGGGATGATGTGACAACTCACCTGAAACTCACTCGATTTCCTTGTGCCAATGCAGTAGACCAATGATGTAACACAACCATGTAACGCAATTTTCTGGATGAAAATTCTTTCAACATGGGGATAATGTGACATTTGGTAATTTTCCGTTACCAAACTCCGTTAGTTCCATTAGGTCTTGTATACATGTGTCGTGAGCACACACAATCTCTTTTGGGCTGGTTGTGCGCAAGGAGGGATTCGAACCCCTGACACCGTGGTTCGTAGCGGACGTTGGTGACTTAATGATAATTAACCTTGTGAAACAAGTAATAATTTAATTAATAATATTTATTATTTATTTGTGGTTATGCGATTTATAACTTTTAAATATTATTTGTGAGTTTTACCTGATAACGTGACAACGTGTTATATTTATTTCATTTGTTTCGTAGTTAGTTGAAAATATATATATGGTTATTATTACTGATTAATAATACTTGTATTTTGTGGTTAAAATTGTTAAAAAGTTCTAAAAAGACTAACTATTACAAAATATGATTAAAGAGGGTTTAAATGGTAAATTCTAATTAAGTTAAGTTTAAAAAAATCCAAACCCTAGCCCCCACCCCTTTTGCAGCCATGAACCACCCACACACACCCCATTCTTTGCGAATTCAAGCTTGAACACCAAGAACAAGTCGATTTTGGCATCAATTGAACATTTAAAGGTTGTAGCAAGCATAATTCTTGGTTTCTACGCGATTAAAGGTTAGGTTTTGATTGATTTTTTCGTACTTTTTGATTCATGATGAACCCTAGTTCAATTAACATGATTAAATTCGAAATTGATGTTGTTTGATGATATCATGATGTTAGTTGTATTGTGTTGATGTTAGTTTATGTGGATTATGCAAGAAGTTCATGGATTGATGTGTTGTTCATACCTTGCTATAAGTAGAAATTTTTATGTATGAGATTTGGGAATTATGATGAATGGATGATGTTTCTCATGTTTAGATGATTGTTATGAACTTGATTAGGTATAAAGTTGATGAATCCGTGAATGAATTGGATGTTAGATTGATTTTGGGTGCCACTTTTCCGAAAGGGAAACTTTATTCATGAAGATCGTTGGATATTGTGAATTAGACATATTCATGATGTTAGGATCACGTTAGAATGCTTGTTGATGATGTCTAATGCGGTAGAATGTGTTAATTGAGTTGTATGGACGCTTGATGCATTACTTGAGAAATTTAGGTTCTTATGGAATGCTACATGATGATGGGTTATGTTAGGAGATTATGGAACTATGCTTGGGATTATAAGAGATCATTGTTGTGTATGTTGGTTGGCATGAATCTTGTTGAATAACATGATAGTGATCATCATACACACGTGCAAATCTGAGGCCCTTACTTAGTTGGATAGGCAGGGTTTAGTGTGTGAAGTCGTGAGTGGCTTCACATGGCATGTAGTACATGATTAGACTCCATGTATGAATTACTAGTTGTGATGCTATTATGATTATGTTGAGCATGTTGATTCTTTGAGATTCGTATGCATTGTATGTTAATATATGTGGGTATGATGAACTTGATAGAGCTTAACATTAACGATGTGACATACGTGAACAACTTGTATGATAACCATGTATGATAAATTGCTATACTTGATAACACGTGATTTCAATTAACTTGTAACCAACGGGTCAAACGGGTCAACAAGGTCAAATTAGTCTTGTTTTTCCAAAACCTTGGGTCAACTTGTTTATTGAGCACCTAGGGTTGTTAAGCTTGTTATGTACACGTACTTATGTACTTGCGTGTTCTAGGTAATTTGTGACGAGTTGTCTTTCCACTCATCGTTAGCTATTTGTTATTGTTCGTTTGTGCATCAGGGGAGTTCATGCCCCACTTATAAACACACTCTTTTTGGGGGAGATAGCATACTCTATTACTAACACTTTTTTATTATAAGTTGTGTATAGTGTAACATAGTGTGTTATACCTTGAAATCCCTCACACTTTCAGATCATTAATATTGGTAACTAGCAGGAAATTTTGGGTAGTACTACTGGGTCTGACAAGCCCCGCAATGCAAATCGAGGTCAAACGGGTGCAATAATGTCCTAACACAAACATAGTCACGACCTAGTATGTCGTGACAGGAGGCAAACAAACAAAACACAGTTAACTTCTATCGCGAAATCACTATGGTTATTACATATGAAAATAGACTAGTTATCTATTTCAGTGCACTCCTTATGTTTTACAACTGCTACTGGTTATGTTAAAATCAAACCCCTGAACTCACCAATCGTTGTGTTGACTCTTTTAGTTTGCTATTCTCAGGTCGAGGTTAGCAGCAGTGCCTAGGAGCACTCATGTGTCAGCATGTATTGGGACAAACATTGTTTTGCATTTGGGATTTAATAAACATTTTCTTTTAAATAATGGTTTGGCGTGTGTTTGCGCATTTTACACTTCATTACTTTGGGTTTGACGTATTTACAAAACGCTTTCGCACAGTTTTAATGTTTTAAACTCTGGTTTAGTTTTAAATGATTTCATATAGTGTTGTTTCGAGTAACTAATGACTTAAAACCCCGCATGTGGAATTTGAGGGTGTGACACAATATGCAAGAACAAGATCAAAGAAGGTGTGCTTTGTGTATGTGTGTGTGATTTGTTGCGTAAAAGAGAAGGGGAAGGGGAAGGGATGGCGAAATGGGATTTGGGTTGGGGGGTTGGGTTTTATATATTTTTTACAAGAAAGGGCCCCATCTTTTAAAACCCAATGTCACACCTTCAAGCAAAAACCCTAAACCAGAGAGCAAATCCTGAGATCTTTGATGAAATCTTCCACTTTCTCTCTCTAGAAATGGTGGGAGCTTTCTGTCTCTAAAATTGGATGATTTTGAGGTTCTTGGGAGTGAGGAATCGATGGACATCCCCCTTCTATACCTACTCATGGGCTGGTTTTGCTTTTCCTACTTTTACCCCTTCCGCTTAAATAATTCATCCTTTTTTACTCCTTTTCTTTCCTCTTTTAAAATTTTCAGGTGTCATAATTCATTTCCTGCACATATATTGGTGGTTGAAATGTCTCGTACGGTAAAGGGTCAAAGCATTAATATCTTTTCTCCAATTCTTCAAAAGATTTCCTAATTTATTCATATGTTTGCATCTTCACCTTATTCTTGGAATGTCTTACTTTCATCCTGAGTTTACATAGCCTGTAGGGTCTAGCTTCATCTATTATTGGAGATGCAGATGTTGTTGTGAAGGTATGTCGAATCTCTAATTGCTATGTTACATGACTCCTTGATTCAATGAGGAATTTGCTTGATATCGCGACTTTACTTCTCCTTTTATTCGACTAGTAACTTCGATGTTACTATCTTCATTTGGTTAGTAGTTATATGTATCATCAGTGGAGATTGGAATTAGCATATTCCTATTTCCCATGTTTTCATCTTTTGGTTCGTAGTATTGTCACACCCCGGGCCCAAGGTGGGTGGAACGTCACAGACTGGCAATACACATGGTAGCAGAAACTAACCATCATAAGATCACACAGGGAGAGAAAGCACATGCCAATACATTAAAGTACATCACAGGGCCATAATAGACTGACCCAACAAAAAAGTATCAATTCATCACAGAAATTTCAAATGTTTAACAAACATCAAATTAAATTGTCCAAAATGTTTCAAGGTCAAGTAATGCCATTGGTAGTCATGGTGCTAGGCCATCCTTAAAAGGTTTCCAACGTAGTCCAAGCTTCCATCAAGGGTTACCTGAAACATGCTCAAAAAAGATTTTGTGTCAACTATAAAGTTGGTGAGTTCAATTGCTTAAATTTTAAATATAAAAGTCTCTTTAGAATCCATAAGTTAGTTTTAAAATATAAGTTTCCATGTTGTGGGATCACAATCAACCCTTCACTCAGTCCCGGCTAGCCTCTTCTAAACTTGTGTTGTTACTGGTTAACCCATAGGGGGAACAGAGCCTCAAACAGTGTACCATACCTGTCGAGTGGTACACCATAGTATCTTATAAAGAACTGAGCCTCAAACAGTGTACCATACCTGCCGAGTGGTACACCATAGTATCTTATAAAACTTTTTACATGCCACAAATGACCCCGCAGGATCTCAGTGTGGTACCCTTCCTATTATGTCATTGGGTTATGACGGAAAGCACTATATGTGGGGGATTCCCCAAGTAGATCTACCCATATAAAACAAGCGGTTCACCAAGAATTAATGATAGTGATACAGTATAAGGGGAAGTTCTAACAATAACCACAACATATAAGTATCTCATAATAGCACATGAATAATTTTAGTTCAATCATAGCATGCTTCATCCCAAAACAGTAGTAAAAAGGGAACACTAAAACTCACCTTAAGGTTAAACAACAGTTTCCTAAAGTACAGAGAAGGTCCAAGCCCTAGCACCCTATTAGTAGGATACATATAGTAAGTTATATGTTCTTAGACTATTATAGGTGTAACTAGGTGTGTTTTATGGTCATAAGTTCAAGTGGCTTTATTTCTTAGGAGTTTGCGTCCAAAAAGTTTCCTTTATAGGAAAGTTAGGATTTTAGCATATGAATGACAAGTTTTCATGATTCTTATTAACTTGTTAATATAATATTAAGTTTACTAAAAGCTGCTGGTCATAAAATGATTTAAATTTAGTGATATTTATGAAATTTACACTTAGGTCCCTCATGTTTCAAAACTCATAATTTTACCTAAAAGTTTGCTTTCTTTCATTTCTTGTCCCAACATGGCCCTTACTATTCCTAGGGGTTTTTATATTACTTTTAGGCCTGTTTAAACTTAATATTTCTAGAATTTAGCTTGAGGGATTTAAAACACAAAATTTGAGTTACCGGTTACGGTAAAACCGACAATCTAAGCTTCTAGTTTTAAATCTTTTAACTTCAACCCATAACACACAAGTATTACTTTTTTAAGGACTTCTAGTGAGCTCTATAATATGTTTAAAGAAGTTTTTCAAGGATTTGACCATATTTGAGAATTTTACCACCTTTTGGGTTTTTAATTTCACCCATTAAGTCCATAAGACCACACCATTTTCCCTATTCAACATCTACCACGAATTATATATGTTTAATATCACCATGTTACTTATAACAAAGCACTAGTTTGTGGGTCATAACATACATGGCACCTTATGGTGCATCCAAGGGTGAAGTACCATATTTACACTTATGTAACCCCTATACTTTGAGCATAAATGTTATCAAATCTTTTTTAAACTTTTGAAACATGTTTTAGTGAAGGTTCATTTACTGTTTTAGTGCAGAACATAACAATAGGTTGAGATTTTTCAAAGCTATGAGGTTTTTGGTGCTTAAACTCGTGAGAAATAGGGTTTTCGGGGGTGCAAACGTGTGCACCAACCTTGGTTTACGTTCGACATTCAAAAGATACCTTGTGTGAAGTTGTGAATTCTTCAAAAACAGTGTTATGGCCGCAAGATTCTATTTTGAACTAGAAAAGTAAGATTTTTGGTAGAAAAGTGGAGAAAAACACAAGAAAAGACTTTATTCGGGTACATTGATGCATACACTCTAGAAGCTTCAAGTGTTTGGGATGATTTGAAGATTATGAGGGCTGATGCTTCATTAGTGGGAGCTGGAACACCACAAAACTTCAAAATCCTCACGTAAAAACCCACTTGAGTTCACCTTCCTGCCTTGTTTGCACTTGGAGGATGTTGTGATGAAGCTATCTTTCAAAATTTTTGCTGAAATGGAGAAGGAATGCAGAGAATTTTGAAGGGAGGTGTGAGGATTTTCGTGAGATTAGAGAGATGGAATGATGGGATGGTTGCATGTGTGGAGAAAAAGGAAGGGTGGTGTCTTTTAGGAGTTTTTGTAGAATCAAGAAGGTGTGGGATTGGTGGGAAGGAGGGCGGCCGATTTCAAATGGAGGTGTTTTTCACTTTTTTTTTTTAATATTGTAGTGTAATTGTTGTGTAGTGTAGAATATGGTAAATTCTAGTTTTACAGATTTTTATGTGTATAATGTATATATATAAATATACATGCCGTAAATGTGTACACCCATATGATTTGTTTTAATTAAAGTTCTTGATGTTGGACCATGAATGGGTCATACATATCAATTCAAGAGGTGGTTGACGGTTGCTCTGGTTGGAAGAAATTACAAGTCTAAGATGCAATGCGGATGAGGCAGTAATAAATACGAATGAGGCATCAACTAATTCGGATTATCATTTAGTACATGGGCTAGTATTCAAATGTACAGTGTTCAGGGTAGATTAGTCATTTAGAATTTTCTAACATTACTTAGTAATTTCTAGACTAAAGCAAGTCAAACTAGAATCTTCTAAGGCAATTAAGCATGTAAACAATTAGTATGGAAGAAGGAGAATAATAATAATAAAAATAATAATGAAATAATGCTAGATTAATTTAAAGTTTAAAGTAGAGCCTAGAGTCTGGTTGTTAGAAGTATGGTAATCTTCTTTACTTACAACATAATAGAATAAAAGTTTAAGACATCCTGCATGTGAATTTTAAGCATTTTCACCTTATCATTTCATGTGTGGTGTTTATTAATTGGATTATATAATTATTGTTGGTTAATAATAATTCATATGTTATATGGTTAGAATTATTTAAATGTAAAGAAAATAGTTTTTACAAAGTGTAAATCAAGGAGGGTTAATTTTGTAATACTTAGTAAACATAATATTAACAAGAATCAAACCTTGGCCCCTATAATCCCCCCCCCCCCCCTATTCGGCAAAACCCAACCCACACACCCCACCCTTGAGATTTTGTGTAACAACAACAATACTTAATCGATTTTGTTTGGTTTCAATCATTCTAATGTGTTAGCAAGTGTCATTCGTCGATCATCACATGATTAAGGTGAGTTTCTAACTAGTTTTTCATGAATTTTTATTCTAGAATATAACCTAGTTCAATTGATCTTGATATTTCATAGACTTAACTACGTTACTATAAGCGAAAACTTTAATTCTTGAGAAGTTGGAGTTTGATGATTTATTGATGTTTATTATGCTTATATTATTCTATGAAGTAGTTTAGGCATAAAATTGATGAATCCATGGTTGAAATTGATAAAATATTGGTTGTTGGATGCTACTTTGTGAAAGGAAAACTTTATTAATAAGTTTGATTGGATTTCAAGAATTGAGCTCGCAAGTTGTGTTAGGATCATTCTAGGTTTCTTGTTGATCGTGTTGAATGTGCTAGAATGCATTAGTTGAATCATTTGGATGATATATTGGAATGTTTGGGAAATCAACGATTCATGAAGGAAATTGTATAATGTCATGGGTTTATTTTAGAAGGTTATGGAATTGTGTTTGGATTATAGTATGTGATAGTTAGATTGCTTGATTGGAATAAATCATGTTTAGAAATATGATGATGAACATCATATACGCATGCAAATCTAAGGCCCCTACTTAATAGGATTGGCAGGGTTTAGTATGTGAAGTAGTGAGTTGCTTCACATGGCATGTAGTGCGTGATTAAACTTAGTTTCTGATTAGATAATTGGGAATTACTTGTACTTGTATTTAGTTGATGATTTTAAGGTTCGCATGTGTTGTAAGGTTCGCATGTGTCTTATGATAAGCTACGTTTGTATGATGAACTTGCTAGAACTTAAGATTCATTATGTTGTATACATGAATGATTTTATATTATAATCATAGGTAATGAATTATTATACTTGGTCAAACAAGATTTCACTTAACAAGTCACCAACGGGTCAAATGAATCAACTAGGTCAAATGGGTAAATGTTTTCCAAATCACCTAACTCAATGTATTTGATTGAGCACTTATGGTTTGTTAAGCTATTTTGGTTACACGTACTTATGTACTCACATATTCTAGGTAACCTTTGACAGGTTGTCTTTCCACTCATTCCTAGTCTCGTATTTCATTTCTGCTTATGCATCAGGCGAGTTCAAGCCCCACTTTATACACTCTCTTTCTAGGGGAGAAACATACATACTTATACAAACGCTTTAACTATTATAAGTTGTATATAGTATAATATAGTGTAATATACCATTGAATGTCCTTACACTTTCGGATTATTAACCAAGGAAATTAACAAGAAATCTTGGGTAGTACTACTGGGTTTGATAAGCCCCACCCATACGACTAGAGGTCAAGCAGGTGCAATATTTTTTTAAACAACTAACATTGTCATGACTTGGTATGTACTGGCGAAAGGCAAACAATCAAACACAGTCAGCTTCGATCGCGAAATCAGTACTATTATTACTTATGAAATTAGCTTAGCTATCTATTTCAGTGCTCTTATGTTTTACAAATGCTATTGTTTATGATTACTTACAAACTCTTGAACTCACCAACCATCATGTTGACACATTATGTTGGACTCAACAAGTGCATTAATGGAGTAATGCTTTAAAGGATGATGCTTGCCATAATCAAACATAAACAAACATAATGTGTTCTAACATTCAAACAATCATTAACTAACACATTAGCATCATTAACAATCATAACATTCACTAATAAGTGTTTAAGTTTATTTTTTAGGATTGTAGATAAAAGAAATTTTGACCAAGTGTCGGCAGCGGATGAAGAACTGCCCACAACGGATGTACAAGAGGATGCAGCGGATGAAGATCAAGTCAAAGTGCTCACTGCAGATGAAGACATCCCACAGCGGATGAGTAACACACAGCGGATGCCTGTCCACAGCGGTTATTCATCCACAGCGGATGAACACTCCGCAGCGGATCATCCACAACTGATGAACATCCCACAGCGCACAACAAACAATGCAAACACTTCACAGCGGACAACATCTAATACACAGCTGACAAGTGATCTGACTTCCATAGTGGACAACTTAACATCCACAGCGGACAACTAATCATCCACAACGGATAGCTTATAGACTTAGGATTTTTTTGTAATTTTCGTTTACATAAGGGTAGTTTAGTAATTATATATAGCTCTTTGTATAGGCTATATAAAGCGTACTACCCTAATCCTTTGTAAGCTTTTGAACAATCAATACAATCAAGCAGATATTATAATCCAAGCACTAGCAATCATACAGCCACACTCAAACATACACACACTGATATCATAGCATCTATCATGGGTTTTTGCACCATGATTGATGTTTGTTGAATACAAAATATAACAATCTGTTGTTATGTCTTGTTTGAGAGATTAGAAAAGATCCTTAGGGGAAATCAACCTGTGTATGTTCTTATTCTTCAAATAAGTTCATATTCAGCCTTCATCGGTTGATTTCATCATATTAGTATGCTTTTCTCATATCGTCATTAACAGCTGCATCTAGGAGCACTCACGAGTCAAGCATGGTTTTGAATATTCATTTGTTTACATTGGGTTTTATGTGTGCATTTAAATAATGGTTCGGGAGCGTGTTTGCGCATTTAAATTTAAGTACTTTGGGTTTGAAATATTTACTAAAGCTTTTGCAATGTTTTAATTTTCTAAACTCTATGGTTTATATCAATGTTTCATACAGAGTCATTTCGAGTAACTAATGACTAGATCCTGGTTTGTTAACACGCTTCGCGGTAGAACCCCACACGTAAATTTTGAGGGTGTGACATAGATAGTACAATAAGTATCTAATTTGTTATAATATGTGGCTCTGATACCAACATGTCACACCCCTATTTTAGGAAACCCCGGGAGTGCGACTGATTGGAAGACGTGTTTTCTTTTGTTTATTTGTAAATTCAAAATTTTATTTAATGGAAAACATAATGCATAAAACATATTTTATTTCATTTTCAAATTTTCATATATTCGTAAGGATTTTAAATCATTGTATTTACCAAAATCTTCTACCATAAGCATATATTTACAAGGTTTCAAGAATAGCCACAAGATAGTTAGGCGTTCTGACCAGTGAATATAGTTAGGTATGAATATAGTTGAGCAGCTTAATCATAATTTTAGGCATGAATATAGTTAAACAGTTAGGAATAAATATAGTTAAACAGTTTAAACGCAATTTTATGGTGATTAAGCTAGTGAATATATCCAATTAACACAAAAATAATTAGCATGAATAAAGATAGATAGCTTAATCATAATTTCATGGTAACTATACATTTATGTAAGGCACCGTTCCCGGGACGCTTACAATTGTTCAATCATCGCATAAAAACATTTAGAACACATCATTTTGCGTGGAAATATAACTTTTCATAAATAAATTAAATCGTGTCAAATCATCACATCATTTTGTTTACATCCCAAAACTTGTATTAATATAATATCATTCTAAAAAATATGGATGCCAGACTCGATTCATCCCTAGTAGCTTATGCATCCATGCCTGCACCTCCTCAGCATCAATAATTACCTACTAACGATTATGCATACAAAAGTATGAGACGCTGAGTGTGTTCTAGTTTTATAATAAAATACTTTTACTTTACGTTCAAACATTTCCTTTACTTTCATACGTGATCATACATCTTGATAATAAATTGTTTATTATCTTTCATCATCGTTCATCATCATTCATCATCATTCATCATTCATTTCGTTCGAACATCATTCATCTTTATATAGATCCTATCATATGCAATACAACCACGTCATGCTGAAGCTGGTACTGTGCCGGGGTTTATAATAAACCCCCACGTCATGCCGAAGCTGACATAGTACCGGGGCACACGACAAGGATCCCATCACATCTTGGTCAATCTCAAGGATTGGACCCCTGTGAGCATCATCAAGGGTTAGCTAAACCACACACAGTTGAGCAAACAACTACCTCATTGAGCTGTGAACCTCCATCATTTAGTTTGCAAGACTTTCATTCATTCATTATGTTCCACTTTTTTTTCATCATTGTTATCTTCCACTTTCATTACGTTATACTTTACTTACTTATACGTACATATCAAGTAAAGTCACATCATAAACATAATGTTTTAAAGTCTTTTAACATGAAAAGATAATACATCACACATCACAGCATACCATGCGAAAACTTAATCATACATCAACATCATCTCGCACGAAAACTAGCCTTTCGCGCGAGAACCTCACCACATTCAAATCCTACAAATCAAATCATCACTGTCGAGCGAGAACTATAAGTCGCTTGAAAAGTTCATGTTGGACAAAAAAATACATATCGCATGAGGACTTCCTATCATGCGAGAACTACCTGTCGCGCGAGAACTATCCTTTTTCACACAAGAACTTCGCAAATTCAAATTTCATAAAGTACAACTTAACTACTCATGCGAAAAGTATGGGTTTTCCCGCCCAGTCATAACTTATCACGTCTAAGGGCTGTTCTAACATGCTTAACATCATAAACAACAACATCACAAGCATAAACACGCATTTACAAACGTTTTAGTATGCATAATAGCCCCAAAACATAAAACTTGTGTAAAAAAGGGGCTAGAAACTCAACTCTTAAAGTTCAAGCACAAACACAACCTTCTCGAAGCTTTTTCCAAACAAAAACTACATAACCATGCATTACATTCATCAATAATCCATTCTTAGTACATAACACAAGTTACTACATGAGTTAAATACCTCAAACACTTGGACTCTTCACTTTCTCTCTCTACACAGCCACTTTCTCTCTCTAATAGCAGCACTTCTCGTGCTAAAATAGGGTCAGAGTGGGTGTTCTCAGCTATTTATACCCAGCTCAAACCTTTCGCAAGAGGTTCTCACGCGAGAACCTCCTTTTGAGCGAAAACTTCTTTCTGCCTTCACTTCTTTGAAATTTTTGAGCGTTACAAGTCCACCCCCTTTATTTAGGTTTCGTCCTAGAAACCTGTCAGCCCTCGAATAGGTGCGGGTAATGCCGCCTCATCTCTTCCTCAGTCTCCCATGTAGACTCGAACCCCTTTATGTGTCTCCACTGTACTCGCACAAGTGGAACCACTTATTCCTTAACCTTGTCTCCTTTCTATCAATGATGG